>HG993147.1:112500-1312500 GCA_905231865.2 Boloria selene
TCATTTATTAAAAAGTTCATATTAAGTTTAAAATTACGTAAAAATATTTTTTCTTCATTTCGTTGTCAAATTTGGTCTTGAATTCATTGGATACTTACCTGCAACACCGTCCCGTCGTTTGTTTCCCGATTTTATACCGGGAAATCGAAAAATTCACTACATACCTAAACCGAGGTTACCTAAGCGATACAATCGTTTCATACATCATTCTATAGAAATTTCTTATAATGTCTAATAATGTCTTTTATTCGGCTTTGTTCATCTTGTTTCGATTAGTTTAAGTAGTTTTAGTTGTATTCCTTCTCATTCGCATCATAAAAATCTAATTTCGTTCATTTATTAAAAAGTTCATATTAAGTTTAAAATTACGTAAAAATATTTTTTCTTCATTTCGTTGTCAAATTTGGTCTTGAATTCATTGGATACTTACCTGCAACACCGTCCCGTCGTTTGTTTCCCGATTTTATACCGGGAAATCGAAAAATTCACTACATACCTAAACCGAGGTTACCTAAGCGATACAATCGTTTCATACATCATTCTATAGAAATTTCTTATAATGTCTAATAATGTCTTTTATTCGGCTTTGTTCATCTTGTTTCGATTAGTTTAAGTAGTTTTAGTTGTATTCCTTCTCATTCGCATCATAAAAATCTAATTTCGTTCATTTATTAAAAAGTTCATATTAAGTTTAAAATTACGTAAAAATATTTTTTCTTCATTTCGTTGTCAAATTTGGTCTTGAATTCATTGGATACTTACCTGCAACACCGTCCCGTCGTTTGTTTCCCGATTTTATACCGGGAAATCGAAAAATTCACTACATACCTAAACCGAGGTTACCTAAGCGATACAATCGTTTCATACATCATTCTATAGAAATTTCTTATAATGTCTAATAATGTCTTTTATTCGGCTTTGTTCATCTTGTTTCGATTAGTTTAAGTAGTTTTAGTTGTATTCCTTCTCATTCGCATCATAAAAATCTAATTTCGTTCATTTATTAAAAAGTTCATATTAAGTTTAAAATTACGTAAAAATATTTTTTCTTCATTTCGTTGTCAAATTTGGTCTTGAATTCATTGGATACTTACCTGCAACACCGTCCCGTCGTTTGTTTCCCGATTTTATACCGGGAAATCGAAAAATTCACTACATACCTAAACCGAGGTTACCTAAGCGATACAATCGTTTCATACATCATTCTATAGAAATTTCTTATAATGTCTAATAATGTCTTTTATTCGGCTTTGTTCATCTTGTTTCGATTAGTTTAAGTAGTTTTAGTTGTATTCCTTCTCATTCGCATCATAAAAATCTAATTTCGTTCATTTATTAAAAAGTTCATATTAAGTTTAAAATTACGTAAAAATATTTTTTCTTCATTTCGTTGTCAAATTTGGTCTTGAATTCATTGGATACTTACCTGCAACACCGTCCCGTCGTTTGTTTCCCGATTTTATACCGGGAAATCGAAAAATTCACTACATACCTAAACCGAGGTTACCTAAGCGATACAATCGTTTCATACATCATTCTATAGAAATTTCTTATAATGTCTAATAATGTCTTTTATTCGGCTTTGTTCATCTTGTTTCGATTAGTTTAAGTAGTTTTAGTTGTATTCCTTCTCATTCGCATCATAAAAATCTAATTTCGTTCATTTATTAAAAAGTTCATATTAAGTTTAAAATTACGTAAAAATATTTTTTCTTCATTTCGTTGTCAAATTTGGTCTTGAATTCATTGGATACTTACCTGCAACACCGTCCCGTCGTTTGTTTCCCGATTTTATACCGGGAAATCGAAAAATTCACTACATACCTAAACCGAGGTTACCTAAGCGATACAATCGTTTCATACATCATTCTATAGAAATTTCTTATAATGTCTAATAATGTCTTTTATTCGGCTTTGTTCATCTTGTTTCGATTAGTTTAAGTAGTTTTAGTTGTATTCCTTCTCATTCGCATCATAAAAATCTAATTTCGTTCATTTATTAAAAAGTTCATATTAAGTTTAAAATTACGTAAAAATATTTTTTCTTCATTTCGTTGTCAAATTTGGTCTTGAATTCATTGGATACTTACCTGCAACACCGTCCCGTCGTTTGTTTCCCGATTTTATACCGGGAAATCGAAAAATTCACTACATACCTAAACCGAGGTTACCTAAGCGATACAATCGTTTCATACATCATTCTATAGAAATTTCTTATAATGTCTAATAATGTCTTTTATTCGGCTTTGTTCATCTTGTTTCGATTAGTTTAAGTAGTTTTAGTTGTATTCCTTCTCATTCGCATCATAAAAATCTAATTTCGTTCATTTATTAAAAAGTTCATATTAAGTTTAAAATTACGTAAAAATATTTTTTCTTCATTTCGTTGTCAAATTTGGTCTTGAATTCATTGGATACTTACCTGCAACACCGTCCCGTCGTTTGTTTCCCGATTTTATACCGGGAAATCGAAAAATTCACTACATACCTAAACCGAGGTTACCTAAGCGATACAATCGTTTCATACATCATTCTATAGAAATTTCTTATAATGTCTAATAATGTCTTTTATTCGGCTTTGTTCATCTTGTTTCGATTAGTTTAAGTAGTTTTAGTTGTATTCCTTCTCATTCGCATCATAAAAATCTAATTTCGTTCATTTATTAAAAAGTTCATATTAAGTTTAAAATTACGTAAAAATATTTTTTCTTCATTTCGTTGTCAAATTTGGTCTTGAATTCATTGGATACTTACCTGCAACACCGTCCCGTCGTTTGTTTCCCGATTTTATACCGGGAAATCGAAAAATTCACTACATACCTAAACCGAGGTTACCTAAGCGATACAATCGTTTCATACATCATTCTATAGAAATTTCTTATAATGTCTAATAATGTCTTTTATTCGGCTTTGTTCATCTTGTTTCGATTAGTTTAAGTAGTTTTAGTTGTATTCCTTCTCATTCGCATCATAAAAATCTAATTTCGTTCATTTATTAAAAAGTTCATATTAAGTTTAAAATTACGTAAAAATATTTTTTCTTCATTTCGTTGTCAAATTTGGTCTTGAATTCATTGGATACTTACCTGCAACACCGTCCCGTCGTTTGTTTCCCGATTTTATACCGGGAAATCGAAAAATTCACTACATACCTAAACCGAGGTTACCTAAGCGATACAATCGTTTCATACATCATTCTATAGAAATTTCTTATAATGTCTAATAATGTCTTTTATTCGGCTTTGTTCATCTTGTTTCGATTAGTTTAAGTAGTTTTAGTTGTATTCCTTCTCATTCGCATCATAAAAATCTAATTTCGTTCATTTATTAAAAAGTTCATATTAAGTTTAAAATTACGTAAAAATATTTTTTCTTCATTTCGTTGTCAAATTTGGTCTTGAATTCATTGGATACTTACCTGCAACACCGTCCCGTCGTTTGTTTCCCGATTTTATACCGGGAAATCGAAAAATTCACTACATACCTAAACCGAGGTTACCTAAGCGATACAATCGTTTCATACATCATTCTATAGAAATTTCTTATAATGTCTAATAATGTCTTTTATTCGGCTTTGTTCATCTTGTTTCGATTAGTTTAAGTAGTTTTAGTTGTATTCCTTCTCATTCGCATCATAAAAATCTAATTTCGTTCATTTATTAAAAAGTTCATATTAAGTTTAAAATTACGTAAAAATATTTTTTCTTCATTTCGTTGTCAAATTTGGTCTTGAATTCATTGGATACTTACCTGCAACACCGTCCCGTCGTTTGTTTCCCGATTTTATACCGGGAAATCGAAAAATTCACTACATACCTAAACCGAGGTTACCTAAGCGATACAATCGTTTCATACATCATTCTATAGAAATTTCTTATAATGTCTAATAATGTCTTTTATTCGGCTTTGTTCATCTTGTTTCGATTAGTTTAAGTAGTTTTAGTTGTATTCCTTCTCATTCGCATCATAAAAATCTAATTTCGTTCATTTATTAAAAAGTTCATATTAAGTTTAAAATTACGTAAAAATATTTTTTCTTCATTTCGTTGTCAAATTTGGTCTTGAATTCATTGGATACTTACCTGCAACACCGTCCCGTCGTTTGTTTCCCGATTTTATACCGGGAAATCGAAAAATTCACTACATACCTAAACCGAGGTTACCTAAGCGATACAATCGTTTCATACATCATTCTATAGAAATTTCTTATAATGTCTAATAATGTCTTTTATTCGGCTTTGTTCATCTTGTTTCGATTAGTTTAAGTAGTTTTAGTTGTATTCCTTCTCATTCGCATCATAAAAATCTAATTTCGTTCATTTATTAAAAAGTTCATATTAAGTTTAAAATTACGTAAAAATATTTTTTCTTCATTTCGTTGTCAAATTTGGTCTTGAATTCATTGGATACTTACCTGCAACACCGTCCCGTCGTTTGTTTCCCGATTTTATACCGGGAAATCGAAAAATTCACTACATACCTAAACCGAGGTTACCTAAGCGATACAATCGTTTCATACATCATTCTATAGAAATTTCTTATAATGTCTAATAATGTCTTTTATTCGGCTTTGTTCATCTTGTTTCGATTAGTTTAAGTAGTTTTAGTTGTATTCCTTCTCATTCGCATCATAAAAATCTAATTTCGTTCATTTATTAAAAAGTTCATATTAAGTTTAAAATTACGTAAAAATATTTTTTCTTCATTTCGTTGTCAAATTTGGTCTTGAATTCATTGGATACTTACCTGCAACACCGTCCCGTCGTTTGTTTCCCGATTTTATACCGGGAAATCGAAAAATTCACTACATACCTAAACCGAGGTTACCTAAGCGATACAATCGTTTCATACATCATTCTATAGAAATTTCTTATAATGTCTAATAATGTCTTTTATTCGGCTTTGTTCATCTTGTTTCGATTAGTTTAAGTAGTTTTAGTTGTATTCCTTCTCATTCGCATCATAAAAATCTAATTTCGTTCATTTATTAAAAAGTTCATATTAAGTTTAAAATTACGTAAAAATATTTTTTCTTCATTTCGTTGTCAAATTTGGTCTTGAATTCATTGGATACTTACCTGCAACACCGTCCCGTCGTTTGTTTCCCGATTTTATACCGGGAAATCGAAAAATTCACTACATACCTAAACCGAGGTTACCTAAGCGATACAATCGTTTCATACATCATTCTATAGAAATTTCTTATAATGTCTAATAATGTCTTTTATTCGGCTTTGTTCATCTTGTTTCGATTAGTTTAAGTAGTTTTAGTTGTATTCCTTCTCATTCGCATCATAAAAATCTAATTTCGTTCATTTATTAAAAAGTTCATATTAAGTTTAAAATTACGTAAAAATATTTTTTCTTCATTTCGTTGTCAAATTTGGTCTTGAATTCATTGGATACTTACCTGCAACACCGTCCCGTCGTTTGTTTCCCGATTTTATACCGGGAAATCGAAAAATTCACTACATACCTAAACCGAGGTTACCTAAGCGATACAATCGTTTCATACATCATTCTATAGAAATTTCTTATAATGTCTAATAATGTCTTTTATTCGGCTTTGTTCATCTTGTTTCGATTAGTTTAAGTAGTTTTAGTTGTATTCCTTCTCATTCGCATCATAAAAATCTAATTTCGTTCATTTATTAAAAAGTTCATATTAAGTTTAAAATTACGTAAAAATATTTTTTCTTCATTTCGTTGTCAAATTTGGTCTTGAATTCATTGGATACTTACCTGCAACACCGTCCCGTCGTTTGTTTCCCGATTTTATACCGGGAAATCGAAAAATTCACTACATACCTAAACCGAGGTTACCTAAGCGATACAATCGTTTCATACATCATTCTATAGAAATTTCTTATAATGTCTAATAATGTCTTTTATTCGGCTTTGTTCATCTTGTTTCGATTAGTTTAAGTAGTTTTAGTTGTATTCCTTCTCATTCGCATCATAAAAATCTAATTTCGTTCATTTATTAAAAAGTTCATATTAAGTTTAAAATTACGTAAAAATATTTTTTCTTCATTTCGTTGTCAAATTTGGTCTTGAATTCATTGGATACTTACCTGCAACACCGTCCCGTCGTTTGTTTCCCGATTTTATACCGGGAAATCGAAAAATTCACTACATACCTAAACCGAGGTTACCTAAGCGATACAATCGTTTCATACATCATTCTATAGAAATTTCTTATAATGTCTAATAATGTCTTTTATTCGGCTTTGTTCATCTTGTTTCGATTAGTTTAAGTAGTTTTAGTTGTATTCCTTCTCATTCGCATCATAAAAATCTAATTTCGTTCATTTATTAAAAAGTTCATATTAAGTTTAAAATTACGTAAAAATATTTTTTCTTCATTTCGTTGTCAAATTTGGTCTTGAATTCATTGGATACTTACCTGCAACACCGTCCCGTCGTTTGTTTCCCGATTTTATACCGGGAAATCGAAAAATTCACTACATACCTAAACCGAGGTTACCTAAGCGATACAATCGTTTCATACATCATTCTATAGAAATTTCTTATAATGTCTAATAATGTCTTTTATTCGGCTTTGTTCATCTTGTTTCGATTAGTTTAAGTAGTTTTAGTTGTATTCCTTCTCATTCGCATCATAAAAATCTAATTTCGTTCATTTATTAAAAAGTTCATATTAAGTTTAAAATTACGTAAAAATATTTTTTCTTCATTTCGTTGTCAAATTTGGTCTTGAATTCATTGGATACTTACCTGCAACACCGTCCCGTCGTTTGTTTCCCGATTTTATACCGGGAAATCGAAAAATTCACTACATACCTAAACCGAGGTTACCTAAGCGATACAATCGTTTCATACATCATTCTATAGAAATTTCTTATAATGTCTAATAATGTCTTTTATTCGGCTTTGTTCATCTTGTTTCGATTAGTTTAAGTAGTTTTAGTTGTATTCCTTCTCATTCGCATCATAAAAATCTAATTTCGTTCATTTATTAAAAAGTTCATATTAAGTTTAAAATTACGTAAAAATATTTTTTCTTCATTTCGTTGTCAAATTTGGTCTTGAATTCATTGGATACTTACCTGCAACACCGTCCCGTCGTTTGTTTCCCGATTTTATACCGGGAAATCGAAAAATTCACTACATACCTAAACCGAGGTTACCTAAGCGATACAATCGTTTCATACATCATTCTATAGAAATTTCTTATAATGTCTAATAATGTCTTTTATTCGGCTTTGTTCATCTTGTTTCGATTAGTTTAAGTAGTTTTAGTTGTATTCCTTCTCATTCGCATCATAAAAATCTAATTTCGTTCATTTATTAAAAAGTTCATATTAAGTTTAAAATTACGTAAAAATATTTTTTCTTCATTTCGTTGTCAAATTTGGTCTTGAATTCATTGGATACTTACCTGCAACACCGTCCCGTCGTTTGTTTCCCGATTTTATACCGGGAAATCGAAAAATTCACTACATACCTAAACCGAGGTTACCTAAGCGATACAATCGTTTCATACATCATTCTATAGAAATTTCTTATAATGTCTAATAATGTCTTTTATTCGGCTTTGTTCATCTTGTTTCGATTAGTTTAAGTAGTTTTAGTTGTATTCCTTCTCATTCGCATCATAAAAATCTAATTTCGTTCATTTATTAAAAAGTTCATATTAAGTTTAAAATTACGTAAAAATATTTTTTCTTCATTTCGTTGTCAAATTTGGTCTTGAATTCATTGGATACTTACCTGCAACACCGTCCCGTCGTTTGTTTCCCGATTTTATACCGGGAAATCGAAAAATTCACTACATACCTAAACCGAGGTTACCTAAGCGATACAATCGTTTCATACATCATTCTATAGAAATTTCTTATAATGTCTAATAATGTCTTTTATTCGGCTTTGTTCATCTTGTTTCGATTAGTTTAAGTAGTTTTAGTTGTATTCCTTCTCATTCGCATCATAAAAATCTAATTTCGTTCATTTATTAAAAAGTTCATATTAAGTTTAAAATTACGTAAAAATATTTTTTCTTCATTTCGTTGTCAAATTTGGTCTTGAATTCATTGGATACTTACCTGCAACACCGTCCCGTCGTTTGTTTCCCGATTTTATACCGGGAAATCGAAAAATTCACTACATACCTAAACCGAGGTTACCTAAGCGATACAATCGTTTCATACATCATTCTATAGAAATTTCTTATAATGTCTAATAATGTCTTTTATTCGGCTTTGTTCATCTTGTTTCGATTAGTTTAAGTAGTTTTAGTTGTATTCCTTCTCATTCGCATCATAAAAATCTAATTTCGTTCATTTATTAAAAAGTTCATATTAAGTTTAAAATTACGTAAAAATATTTTTTCTTCATTTCGTTGTCAAATTTGGTCTTGAATTCATTGGATACTTACCTGCAACACCGTCCCGTCGTTTGTTTCCCGATTTTATACCGGGAAATCGAAAAATTCACTACATACCTAAACCGAGGTTACCTAAGCGATACAATCGTTTCATACATCATTCTATAGAAATTTCTTATAATGTCTAATAATGTCTTTTATTCGGCTTTGTTCATCTTGTTTCGATTAGTTTAAGTAGTTTTAGTTGTATTCCTTCTCATTCGCATCATAAAAATCTAATTTCGTTCATTTATTAAAAAGTTCATATTAAGTTTAAAATTACGTAAAAATATTTTTTCTTCATTTCGTTGTCAAATTTGGTCTTGAATTCATTGGATACTTACCTGCAACACCGTCCCGTCGTTTGTTTCCCGATTTTATACCGGGAAATCGAAAAATTCACTACATACCTAAACCGAGGTTACCTAAGCGATACAATCGTTTCATACATCATTCTATAGAAATTTCTTATAATGTCTAATAATGTCTTTTATTCGGCTTTGTTCATCTTGTTTCGATTAGTTTAAGTAGTTTTAGTTGTATTCCTTCTCATTCGCATCATAAAAATCTAATTTCGTTCATTTATTAAAAAGTTCATATTAAGTTTAAAATTACGTAAAAATATTTTTTCTTCATTTCGTTGTCAAATTTGGTCTTGAATTCATTGGATACTTACCTGCAACACCGTCCCGTCGTTTGTTTCCCGATTTTATACCGGGAAATCGAAAAATTCACTACATACCTAAACCGAGGTTACCTAAGCGATACAATCGTTTCATACATCATTCTATAGAAATTTCTTATAATGTCTAATAATGTCTTTTATTCGGCTTTGTTCATCTTGTTTCGATTAGTTTAAGTAGTTTTAGTTGTATTCCTTCTCATTCGCATCATAAAAATCTAATTTCGTTCATTTATTAAAAAGTTCATATTAAGTTTAAAATTACGTAAAAATATTTTTTCTTCATTTCGTTGTCAAATTTGGTCTTGAATTCATTGGATACTTACCTGCAACACCGTCCCGTCGTTTGTTTCCCGATTTTATACCGGGAAATCGAAAAATTCACTACATACCTAAACCGAGGTTACCTAAGCGATACAATCGTTTCATACATCATTCTATAGAAATTTCTTATAATGTCTAATAATGTCTTTTATTCGGCTTTGTTCATCTTGTTTCGATTAGTTTAAGTAGTTTTAGTTGTATTCCTTCTCATTCGCATCATAAAAATCTAATTTCGTTCATTTATTAAAAAGTTCATATTAAGTTTAAAATTACGTAAAAATATTTTTTCTTCATTTCGTTGTCAAATTTGGTCTTGAATTCATTGGATACTTACCTGCAACACCGTCCCGTCGTTTGTTTCCCGATTTTATACCGGGAAATCGAAAAATTCACTACATACCTAAACCGAGGTTACCTAAGCGATACAATCGTTTCATACATCATTCTATAGAAATTTCTTATAATGTCTAATAATGTCTTTTATTCGGCTTTGTTCATCTTGTTTCGATTAGTTTAAGTAGTTTTAGTTGTATTCCTTCTCATTCGCATCATAAAAATCTAATTTCGTTCATTTATTAAAAAGTTCATATTAAGTTTAAAATTACGTAAAAATATTTTTTCTTCATTTCGTTGTCAAATTTGGTCTTGAATTCATTGGATACTTACCTGCAACACCGTCCCGTCGTTTGTTTCCCGATTTTATACCGGGAAATCGAAAAATTCACTACATACCTAAACCGAGGTTACCTAAGCGATACAATCGTTTCATACATCATTCTATAGAAATTTCTTATAATGTCTAATAATGTCTTTTATTCGGCTTTGTTCATCTTGTTTCGATTAGTTTAAGTAGTTTTAGTTGTATTCCTTCTCATTCGCATCATAAAAATCTAATTTCGTTCATTTATTAAAAAGTTCATATTAAGTTTAAAATTACGTAAAAATATTTTTTCTTCATTTCGTTGTCAAATTTGGTCTTGAATTCATTGGATACTTACCTGCAACACCGTCCCGTCGTTTGTTTCCCGATTTTATACCGGGAAATCGAAAAATTCACTACATACCTAAACCGAGGTTACCTAAGCGATACAATCGTTTCATACATCATTCTATAGAAATTTCTTATAATGTCTAATAATGTCTTTTATTCGGCTTTGTTCATCTTGTTTCGATTAGTTTAAGTAGTTTTAGTTGTATTCCTTCTCATTCGCATCATAAAAATCTAATTTCGTTCATTTATTAAAAAGTTCATATTAAGTTTAAAATTACGTAAAAATATTTTTTCTTCATTTCGTTGTCAAATTTGGTCTTGAATTCATTGGATACTTACCTGCAACACCGTCCCGTCGTTTGTTTCCCGATTTTATACCGGGAAATCGAAAAATTCACTACATACCTAAACCGAGGTTACCTAAGCGATACAATCGTTTCATACATCATTCTATAGAAATTTCTTATAATGTCTAATAATGTCTTTTATTCGGCTTTGTTCATCTTGTTTCGATTAGTTTAAGTAGTTTTAGTTGTATTCCTTCTCATTCGCATCATAAAAATCTAATTTCGTTCATTTATTAAAAAGTTCATATTAAGTTTAAAATTACGTAAAAATATTTTTTCTTCATTTCGTTGTCAAATTTGGTCTTGAATTCATTGGATACTTACCTGCAACACCGTCCCGTCGTTTGTTTCCCGATTTTATACCGGGAAATCGAAAAATTCACTACATACCTAAACCGAGGTTACCTAAGCGATACAATCGTTTCATACATCATTCTATAGAAATTTCTTATAATGTCTAATAATGTCTTTTATTCGGCTTTGTTCATCTTGTTTCGATTAGTTTAAGTAGTTTTAGTTGTATTCCTTCTCATTCGCATCATAAAAATCTAATTTCGTTCATTTATTAAAAAGTTCATATTAAGTTTAAAATTACGTAAAAATATTTTTTCTTCATTTCGTTGTCAAATTTGGTCTTGAATTCATTGGATACTTACCTGCAACACCGTCCCGTCGTTTGTTTCCCGATTTTATACCGGGAAATCGAAAAATTCACTACATACCTAAACCGAGGTTACCTAAGCGATACAATCGTTTCATACATCATTCTATAGAAATTTCTTATAATGTCTAATAATGTCTTTTATTCGGCTTTGTTCATCTTGTTTCGATTAGTTTAAGTAGTTTTAGTTGTATTCCTTCTCATTCGCATCATAAAAATCTAATTTCGTTCATTTATTAAAAAGTTCATATTAAGTTTAAAATTACGTAAAAATATTTTTTCTTCATTTCGTTGTCAAATTTGGTCTTGAATTCATTGGATACTTACCTGCAACACCGTCCCGTCGTTTGTTTCCCGATTTTATACCGGGAAATCGAAAAATTCACTACATACCTAAACCGAGGTTACCTAAGCGATACAATCGTTTCATACATCATTCTATAGAAATTTCTTATAATGTCTAATAATGTCTTTTATTCGGCTTTGTTCATCTTGTTTCGATTAGTTTAAGTAGTTTTAGTTGTATTCCTTCTCATTCGCATCATAAAAATCTAATTTCGTTCATTTATTAAAAAGTTCATATTAAGTTTAAAATTACGTAAAAATATTTTTTCTTCATTTCGTTGTCAAATTTGGTCTTGAATTCATTGGATACTTACCTGCAACACCGTCCCGTCGTTTGTTTCCCGATTTTATACCGGGAAATCGAAAAATTCACTACATACCTAAACCGAGGTTACCTAAGCGATACAATCGTTTCATACATCATTCTATAGAAATTTCTTATAATGTCTAATAATGTCTTTTATTCGGCTTTGTTCATCTTGTTTCGATTAGTTTAAGTAGTTTTAGTTGTATTCCTTCTCATTCGCATCATAAAAATCTAATTTCGTTCATTTATTAAAAAGTTCATATTAAGTTTAAAATTACGTAAAAATATTTTTTCTTCATTTCGTTGTCAAATTTGGTCTTGAATTCATTGGATACTTACCTGCAACACCGTCCCGTCGTTTGTTTCCCGATTTTATACCGGGAAATCGAAAAATTCACTACATACCTAAACCGAGGTTACCTAAGCGATACAATCGTTTCATACATCATTCTATAGAAATTTCTTATAATGTCTAATAATGTCTTTTATTCGGCTTTGTTCATCTTGTTTCGATTAGTTTAAGTAGTTTTAGTTGTATTCCTTCTCATTCGCATCATAAAAATCTAATTTCGTTCATTTATTAAAAAGTTCATATTAAGTTTAAAATTACGTAAAAATATTTTTTCTTCATTTCGTTGTCAAATTTGGTCTTGAATTCATTGGATACTTACCTGCAACACCGTCCCGTCGTTTGTTTCCCGATTTTATACCGGGAAATCGAAAAATTCACTACATACCTAAACCGAGGTTACCTAAGCGATACAATCGTTTCATACATCATTCTATAGAAATTTCTTATAATGTCTAATAATGTCTTTTATTCGGCTTTGTTCATCTTGTTTCGATTAGTTTAAGTAGTTTTAGTTGTATTCCTTCTCATTCGCATCATAAAAATCTAATTTCGTTCATTTATTAAAAAGTTCATATTAAGTTTAAAATTACGTAAAAATATTTTTTCTTCATTTCGTTGTCAAATTTGGTCTTGAATTCATTGGATACTTACCTGCAACACCGTCCCGTCGTTTGTTTCCCGATTTTATACCGGGAAATCGAAAAATTCACTACATACCTAAACCGAGGTTACCTAAGCGATACAATCGTTTCATACATCATTCTATAGAAATTTCTTATAATGTCTAATAATGTCTTTTATTCGGCTTTGTTCATCTTGTTTCGATTAGTTTAAGTAGTTTTAGTTGTATTCCTTCTCATTCGCATCATAAAAATCTAATTTCGTTCATTTATTAAAAAGTTCATATTAAGTTTAAAATTACGTAAAAATATTTTTTCTTCATTTCGTTGTCAAATTTGGTCTTGAATTCATTGGATACTTACCTGCAACACCGTCCCGTCGTTTGTTTCCCGATTTTATACCGGGAAATCGAAAAATTCACTACATACCTAAACCGAGGTTACCTAAGCGATACAATCGTTTCATACATCATTCTATAGAAATTTCTTATAATGTCTAATAATGTCTTTTATTCGGCTTTGTTCATCTTGTTTCGATTAGTTTAAGTAGTTTTAGTTGTATTCCTTCTCATTCGCATCATAAAAATCTAATTTCGTTCATTTATTAAAAAGTTCATATTAAGTTTAAAATTACGTAAAAATATTTTTTCTTCATTTCGTTGTCAAATTTGGTCTTGAATTCATTGGATACTTACCTGCAACACCGTCCCGTCGTTTGTTTCCCGATTTTATACCGGGAAATCGAAAAATTCACTACATACCTAAACCGAGGTTACCTAAGCGATACAATCGTTTCATACATCATTCTATAGAAATTTCTTATAATGTCTAATAATGTCTTTTATTCGGCTTTGTTCATCTTGTTTCGATTAGTTTAAGTAGTTTTAGTTGTATTCCTTCTCATTCGCATCATAAAAATCTAATTTCGTTCATTTATTAAAAAGTTCATATTAAGTTTAAAATTACGTAAAAATATTTTTTCTTCATTTCGTTGTCAAATTTGGTCTTGAATTCATTGGATACTTACCTGCAACACCGTCCCGTCGTTTGTTTCCCGATTTTATACCGGGAAATCGAAAAATTCACTACATACCTAAACCGAGGTTACCTAAGCGATACAATCGTTTCATACATCATTCTATAGAAATTTCTTATAATGTCTAATAATGTCTTTTATTCGGCTTTGTTCATCTTGTTTCGATTAGTTTAAGTAGTTTTAGTTGTATTCCTTCTCATTCGCATCATAAAAATCTAATTTCGTTCATTTATTAAAAAGTTCATATTAAGTTTAAAATTACGTAAAAATATTTTTTCTTCATTTCGTTGTCAAATTTGGTCTTGAATTCATTGGATACTTACCTGCAACACCGTCCCGTCGTTTGTTTCCCGATTTTATACCGGGAAATCGAAAAATTCACTACATACCTAAACCGAGGTTACCTAAGCGATACAATCGTTTCATACATTTTTTTTTATATTCTTTATTTATAAAGCCATACACCTATATAAGGTTAAGTCAGCTTATTGTTACATAATTACAAATTATACATTTAGACAGACATCAGTTGTTTCCTTAATTCTAGAGAATGTATATAAAACCAAATTATGTGTTTACTATTATTGCTAGCGAATTTAGAACTAAATACAGAGTGAAACAGGAACATTATATCTTGTCTTGTACATTGGGTATCTGTTAATAGCTTTATTCTAAGTGACTCATTAATTTTACATTCTATTAAAAGGTGCATTAGGTCCTCTTTCGTATTACACACAACACAATTGGGACTTTCTGTTTTACTCATGAGATAGCCAAAATTGTTCAATGGAACATGTCCTGACCGAAGCCTAAAACAAGCAACCAGTTCTTTATATGTCATCCTTGTATTACTGAACCAAGGAATTTGTGGAGGCTCAGCAGTAAGGGATTTGTACCAAATGCCTTTTTCGCAAGAGATCTCATTATAATGTGTCTTCCACTGATCATAGCAAAGCTTCTTTACAATTGGGATATAATCTGAAGACTGTAGCGATACGCGAAGAGGAATTCCATCAGATTGGGCTACTTTGGCGAGCTCATCGGCAACCTCATTACCAAAAACTCCCACATGGGAGGGTACCCATTGTAGGCAGACGTTAATCCCATTACGTATCATTGTTTCGATACTTTCAATAATAAGATAAGCCTCTTTTCTTCCTAACTTTCCTCTGTTGCATGCAAGAAGGTGATATAAACTACTTTTAGAATCAGTGAATATGACTATTTTTGTATAGTTAGTTGACATTAAATATTGTAGGGCCTCAGCAATAGCCAAAAGTTCCAAGCACATGATGTTAACATTTGGATCATCTACGTTGAATTTGGCCGTCACCAGGGCGACTGGATCATAAAATGAGCATCCATAGTGGTTCCCAGTCTTGGAACCGTCTGTATAAATTTGAACAAAATCTGCGTAACTTGCTTGTATCATTGACAATGTGGCATCTTTAAGTTCTTTAATTGACAGTTTTGCTTTTGAAGACGTTATGTTTTTGATATCAACCTTTATTATACTTGTCAAATCAATTTTATAAATAATGAAAGGAAGTTGGTGAGATGGCCAGTTCTGGAATTTATAAATGTTTAAATCTTGATATTGACGGTGGCTTGACTGCAACAGAGGAAGTTGGTTTTTTCGCCAGTAAGGTACATTAGACTTTATCAGGTTTTCAAAAACAGACAATCGTTCATGACAGTAATCATTTTGCCTAGAAGATATTTTAAGAAAATATTTGTGGCTCAAGTAATTTCTACGTATAAAAAGAGGAGGTATGCACATCTCAGTTTGCATGACGTGAGTGGGTGTAGAACGGATGAAACCTCCACAAATTCTTAAACACTGGTTCTGTATGACATCGAGTTTCTGAAGTAACCTCGGGCTCGCGTTCCCGAAAAGAAAACATCCATAATCGAGTCTACTTCTTACTATACTTATGTATAATCGTCGTAGATGTATCGGATGTATACCAAAAGACAAGCCACTAACATAACTCAATATGTTAATGAAGGGTATACATTTTTGAGTTAATTCATTGATATGCTTTGTCCAGTTAAAGCGACTGTCTATCCACATACCCAAAAACTTAATACATTGTACGACCTCAATGTCACAGTTATTAATATTTATGGAAATAAGTGGTAATTTGTATTTCCTTGATATAACGCACAGCTTGGTCTTAGAAGGTGAGATATCGAGTCCTATTGGTGCAATAAGTTCACAAAAGTTATGTAGTACATTACGTATAACGTCAGTACACATGTTGATACTGTCGTGTGAATAGTAAAAGGAAAAGTCATCTGCATACTGTGATATTTTAACGTCATATCTTATATCTCTACAGGCTTTTATTGTGACAATATTGAATAAAATAGGAGACATAGGGTCCCCCTGTGCCAAACCCTGACGAGTGGTTCTAACCAATTCACTGCCATTGCTGAGTTTATATACAATATGACGCTCCTTAAGAAACTCGTATATATACCCACATATGTACCGATCCACCTTGAAATGAACCAGAGCTTCTATAAGAGATCTAATTAAAACGTTATTATACGCATCAGTAACATCTACAAAACTGCAGAGCGTAAACTCTTTTTTAGTGAGCGCTATTTCCGAGTCTACAATAAATCGAGATAAATTATCGTGACAAGAGTAGCCTCGACGGAAGCCCAGGGTCCCCTCATGAAAAAACTTATTCTTTTCATAAAAATAATCTAACCGTCTTGCTATAACACTATTGAATATTTTACACATGCAACTTATTAAAGAAATGGGTCTATATTTTTTGGCATTATAATTGTCTCTTTTCGGAATTGCAATTACTTTGATTTTTCGCCATTGAATTGGAACTATACCAGTTTCATAAATGGAATTATAAATCTGTAGTAGGATTTCCATAGCTTTCTGAGGTAAGTTATATATCATTGAGTATACTATATTATCAAGCCCGGCTGAAGTATCCTTCCTTTTTAGAATATTTATTATCTCCGCCATCGAAAATAATTCAGGAGATGTAAGAGATTGACCCAGAGTACACGGTGGTAAGGTGACACTGTCCGGGGCAAGTTTAGTTATAAATTCAATCGCTTCACTTTCAAGTAAGAGACCCGATGTGCCATATTTACCCTTCATCCATCCAAGCTTTCGCCACATTTCAGAACTAGAAGTTGAACCATCCACACTATCACAAAATTCCTGCCACGATTTTCTTTTCGCCTGTTTTATTAATTTCCTAGCTATAACTACCTTTTCTTTGTATACCTGATAGGACTCTGGGTTCCGATTCCTTCGAAAAAACTTAAGAGCCAGTCTTCTCTCCGCGACTGCTTTGGATAAAATTTGATTCCACCAGGGCTTAGGTTTAAATTTTGAACACATTTTAAAGTTAGGTTTTATATATGGAATGCTTAAATGTGCTGAATCATTAATTATATGCAAAAAATTATCATAATTCTCTTGAATATTATTGCTATTAAAACTAAAATCATTACATTTGGTTTCTATTTCCATCCTATATTTATTCCAATCAGCTTTCTTTAAATTTCTTTTATGATATAAGTAAACCATTTGCGATTGATGTAATTTAATACTTAACAATAGATGATCACTCCCTAATGTTTCATTAGTAGTCGACCATTCACAATCTAATACCAAGTCTGAGCTAACGAAAGTGACATCAGGTGACGTACAAACTGTATTCATATCTACCTGAGCTATGCGCGTCGGCGAGCCGTCGTTTAGGTAAACAAACCCATAATCACAGCTACTCTCGGCTAACAGGCGACCGCGCGTATCTGTGTGATAAGACCAGTGTATGTGATGGGCATCGAAGTCACCGGCTATTAAAGTTTTATTATTAAATTGACTAAATAACGTATCGCAATCTGTTCTATTTAAATGCATACTTTGAGGACAATATATACCAACGACATACTGAAGTTTATTATTGTTAATTAGTTCTATACACAAATATTCAAATGAGTTAAATTGGAATGAAGTGTCTTTTATACGCGATGATAATGTTTTATGAACTAATATCGCGAGCCCACCGTAACTATCGCTTCGGTCCTTTCTAAAAATCCGGTAACCAGAAAAGTTCACATTTTTATCTTGAGACAGCCAAGTCTCCGATAGTATGCAAATATGAACATTACTACCTATTAAATAAGACTCCAGTTCATGTCGTTTATTGTATAAACTGCGACAGTTCCATTGAACAATATTAAGTCCTATACATTCACTCATAGGATGATTCAAGGTCATGCCGATAATGTGTTTAGAATACCTATTTATTTATTTATATTTATGTGATTGTTACAATAGAATAATAATTAAAAAATAATAATAACAAACGGTGTAATTATGAAGTTGAGAATTCTAGTTTTACTTACGTTTTTATATTTACTGTTTTTAGCTTAACAATCAAACGAGTAACCCTATTTTTAAGTCTTCGATTAGTAATCAGTGGTATGATGTCCTTGAACATATCTATGAGTGTATGTATGTTTTCTGTATAAGTAAGTGTAATTTCTTTAATGTTGGTGATACCGAAAGTACTTTCTAAATATTCCTTGAGTTCAATTGAGGTCAGGGGGTACATTTTCTGAGAATGCTGAATATGTTCTTCGATCGCATGCCAGCTGGATGAATGTATATCAATTGTTGGTGACTTACGCAGTTTTTTGGAACTATTTCTTTTCTCATAAATTATACTGGAGCTAGATTGGGAAGCATCACTGTCGTCGATATTTTCGTCACCTATGAGTGAGGCCCTGTCGTCACAGCGCTGAACCGGGGGGTTTGCGGCAGTAACGGCGGGGATGGCGGCGGCGTCGACGTCACGAGAAGCGGCGGCATCGATGTCAGCAGAAGTAACGTCACTGAAGGCAATCGACTGAGAGCGGTTCTCGCTGGTTGACTCTGTCGGGGGGTGAGGTCTTTTGAAGTAAGGTAGAACAGCGCCATCATCTTCATATGTTTGAGAGCTGTCGATGTCAAACTGAGGTGGGGCTTGAGGGCACTTCTGTGCTACATGTCCTTCCTTTTTACACAAAAAGCAGGTCATTGTGTCTGACGATAGGTATATCCAATAATTGGTTTCATCAAATTCAACCTGTATACGCTCTGGTAGGTGGTTGAAGTCTTCCGGGGAAACATAAACTTGCCGTCTGAAGCTTAAAATATGGTTGTAGCCAGGGTCATTCAGTCCTGCACGTAGAAATGTTATTGGAGACACAGGAGTAATATTCATTTCTTTTAGTTTAGATTCAATCACTGTGTGTGGGATAATCGGGCACACATTGGATAAGATAACTCGTCTGTTTCTACTAATCAATGGCCGTATAGTTAATTTTGTTCCAGCAACAGTTATCTGTTTCCGATTATCGACCAGGTCATTTACTAGGGATTTTGTTGCTAAAAAAATACATATACGGTTATTTGAAATACGTGACAAGAATCTAATCATTTTCGGGTCAATAACTTTTCCTAAGGCTTGAGCATAGTCTTTATTTTGGACATTGTCGATGGCATCTATCACAATGGCTTGGTCCTTTGAAGGAAACATCGGATTTTGTGTGACATTTGCATAGCTTTTCGTGGAATTATTCGTTGAAGTGGTCATTTTGTCCCCGTAGTCAGAGACAAAACGTTATCTTGGAACAAAAGATCAGATGTTTTTATAACATGCTAGCACAAGCTTACAACGCGAGCAGCAAATATAACAATAACGATTTAATTTATTGCACTCGTACGTAACTAAGATAGTAAACGCGTTAAACGTGCGCTCTCATCGAATGCGCAAATGCAACGTGATCGTTTCATACATCATTCTATAGAAATTTCTTATAATGTCTAATAATGTCTTTTATTCGGCTTTGTTCATCTTGTTTCGATTAGTTTAAGTAGTTTTAGTTGTATTCCTTCTCATTCGCATCATAAAAATCTAATTTCGTTCATTTATTAAAAAGTTCATATTAAGTTTAAAATTACGTAAAAATATTTTTTCTTCATTTCGTTGTCAAATTTGGTCTTGAATTCATTGGATACTTACCTGCAACACCGTCCCGTCGTTTGTTTCCCGATTTTATACCGGGAAATCGAAAAATTCACTACATACCTAAACCGAGGTTACCTAAGCGATACAATCGTTTCATACATCATTCTATAGAAATTTCTTATAATGTCTAATAATGTCTTTTATTCGGCTTTGTTCATCTTGTTTCGATTAGTTTAAGTAGTTTTAGTTGTATTCCTTCTCATTCGCATCATAAAAATCTAATTTCGTTCATTTATTAAAAAGTTCATATTAAGTTTAAAATTACGTAAAAATATTTTTTCTTCATTTCGTTGTCAAATTTGGTCTTGAATTCATTGGATACTTACCTGCAACACCGTCCCGTCGTTTGTTTCCCGATTTTATACCGGGAAATCGAAAAATTCACTACATACCTAAACCGAGGTTACCTAAGCGATACAATCGTTTCATACATCATTCTATAGAAATTTCTTATAATGTCTAATAATGTCTTTTATTCGGCTTTGTTCATCTTGTTTCGATTAGTTTAAGTAGTTTTAGTTGTATTCCTTCTCATTCGCATCATAAAAATCTAATTTCGTTCATTTATTAAAAAGTTCATATTAAGTTTAAAATTACGTAAAAATATTTTTTCTTCATTTCGTTGTCAAATTTGGTCTTGAATTCATTGGATACTTACCTGCAACACCGTCCCGTCGTTTGTTTCCCGATTTTATACCGGGAAATCGAAAAATTCACTACATACCTAAACCGAGGTTACCTAAGCGATACAATCGTTTCATACATCATTCTATAGAAATTTCTTATAATGTCTAATAATGTCTTTTATTCGGCTTTGTTCATCTTGTTTCGATTAGTTTAAGTAGTTTTAGTTGTATTCCTTCTCATTCGCATCATAAAAATCTAATTTCGTTCATTTATTAAAAAGTTCATATTAAGTTTAAAATTACGTAAAAATATTTTTTCTTCATTTCGTTGTCAAATTTGGTCTTGAATTCATTGGATACTTACCTGCAACACCGTCCCGTCGTTTGTTTCCCGATTTTATACCGGGAAATCGAAAAATTCACTACATACCTAAACCGAGGTTACCTAAGCGATACAATCGTTTCATACATCATTCTATAGAAATTTCTTATAATGTCTAATAATGTCTTTTATTCGGCTTTGTTCATCTTGTTTCGATTAGTTTAAGTAGTTTTAGTTGTATTCCTTCTCATTCGCATCATAAAAATCTAATTTCGTTCATTTATTAAAAAGTTCATATTAAGTTTAAAATTACGTAAAAATATTTTTTCTTCATTTCGTTGTCAAATTTGGTCTTGAATTCATTGGATACTTACCTGCAACACCGTCCCGTCGTTTGTTTCCCGATTTTATACCGGGAAATCGAAAAATTCACTACATACCTAAACCGAGGTTACCTAAGCGATACAATCGTTTCATACATCATTCTATAGAAATTTCTTATAATGTCTAATAATGTCTTTTATTCGGCTTTGTTCATCTTGTTTCGATTAGTTTAAGTAGTTTTAGTTGTATTCCTTCTCATTCGCATCATAAAAATCTAATTTCGTTCATTTATTAAAAAGTTCATATTAAGTTTAAAATTACGTAAAAATATTTTTTCTTCATTTCGTTGTCAAATTTGGTCTTGAATTCATTGGATACTTACCTGCAACACCGTCCCGTCGTTTGTTTCCCGATTTTATACCGGGAAATCGAAAAATTCACTACATACCTAAACCGAGGTTACCTAAGCGATACAATCGTTTCATACATCATTCTATAGAAATTTCTTATAATGTCTAATAATGTCTTTTATTCGGCTTTGTTCATCTTGTTTCGATTAGTTTAAGTAGTTTTAGTTGTATTCCTTCTCATTCGCATCATAAAAATCTAATTTCGTTCATTTATTAAAAAGTTCATATTAAGTTTAAAATTACGTAAAAATATTTTTTCTTCATTTCGTTGTCAAATTTGGTCTTGAATTCATTGGATACTTACCTGCAACACCGTCCCGTCGTTTGTTTCCCGATTTTATACCGGGAAATCGAAAAATTCACTACATACCTAAACCGAGGTTACCTAAGCGATACAATCGTTTCATACATCATTCTATAGAAATTTCTTATAATGTCTAATAATGTCTTTTATTCGGCTTTGTTCATCTTGTTTCGATTAGTTTAAGTAGTTTTAGTTGTATTCCTTCTCATTCGCATCATAAAAATCTAATTTCGTTCATTTATTAAAAAGTTCATATTAAGTTTAAAATTACGTAAAAATATTTTTTCTTCATTTCGTTGTCAAATTTGGTCTTGAATTCATTGGATACTTACCTGCAACACCGTCCCGTCGTTTGTTTCCCGATTTTATACCGGGAAATCGAAAAATTCACTACATACCTAAACCGAGGTTACCTAAGCGATACAATCGTTTCATACATCATTCTATAGAAATTTCTTATAATGTCTAATAATGTCTTTTATTCGGCTTTGTTCATCTTGTTTCGATTAGTTTAAGTAGTTTTAGTTGTATTCCTTCTCATTCGCATCATAAAAATCTAATTTCGTTCATTTATTAAAAAGTTCATATTAAGTTTAAAATTACGTAAAAATATTTTTTCTTCATTTCGTTGTCAAATTTGGTCTTGAATTCATTGGATACTTACCTGCAACACCGTCCCGTCGTTTGTTTCCCGATTTTATACCGGGAAATCGAAAAATTCACTACATACCTAAACCGAGGTTACCTAAGCGATACAATCGTTTCATACATCATTCTATAGAAATTTCTTATAATGTCTAATAATGTCTTTTATTCGGCTTTGTTCATCTTGTTTCGATTAGTTTAAGTAGTTTTAGTTGTATTCCTTCTCATTCGCATCATAAAAATCTAATTTCGTTCATTTATTAAAAAGTTCATATTAAGTTTAAAATTACGTAAAAATATTTTTTCTTCATTTCGTTGTCAAATTTGGTCTTGAATTCATTGGATACTTACCTGCAACACCGTCCCGTCGTTTGTTTCCCGATTTTATACCGGGAAATCGAAAAATTCACTACATACCTAAACCGAGGTTACCTAAGCGATACAATCGTTTCATACATCATTCTATAGAAATTTCTTATAATGTCTAATAATGTCTTTTATTCGGCTTTGTTCATCTTGTTTCGATTAGTTTAAGTAGTTTTAGTTGTATTCCTTCTCATTCGCATCATAAAAATCTAATTTCGTTCATTTATTAAAAAGTTCATATTAAGTTTAAAATTACGTAAAAATATTTTTTCTTCATTTCGTTGTCAAATTTGGTCTTGAATTCATTGGATACTTACCTGCAACACCGTCCCGTCGTTTGTTTCCCGATTTTATACCGGGAAATCGAAAAATTCACTACATACCTAAACCGAGGTTACCTAAGCGATACAATCGTTTCATACATCATTCTATAGAAATTTCTTATAATGTCTAATAATGTCTTTTATTCGGCTTTGTTCATCTTGTTTCGATTAGTTTAAGTAGTTTTAGTTGTATTCCTTCTCATTCGCATCATAAAAATCTAATTTCGTTCATTTATTAAAAAGTTCATATTAAGTTTAAAATTACGTAAACATATTTTTTCTTCATTTCGTTGTCAAATTTGGTCTTGAATTCATTGGATACTTACCTGCAACACCGTCCCGTCGTTTGTTTCCCGATTTTATACCGGGAAATCGAAAAATTCACTACATACCTAAACCGAGGTTACCTAAGCGATACAATCGTTTCATACATCATTCTATAGAAATTTCTTATAATGTCTAATAATGTCTTTTATTCGGCTTTGTTCATCTTGTTTCGATTAGTTTAAGTAGTTTTAGTTGTATTCCTTCTCATTCGCATCATAAAAATCTAATTTCGTTCATTTATTAAAAAGTTCATATTAAGTTTAAAATTACGTAAAAATATTTTTTCTTCATTTCGTTGTCAAATTTGGTCTTGAATTCATTGGATACTTACCTGCAACACCGTCCCGTCGTTTGTTTCCCGATTTTATACCGGGAAATCGAAAAATTCACTACATACCTAAACCGAGGTTACCTAAGCGATACAATCGTTTCATACATCATTCTATAGAAATTTCTTATAATGTCTAATAATGTCTTTTATTCGGCTTTGTTCATCTTGTTTCGATTAGTTTAAGTAGTTTTAGTTGTATTCCTTCTCATTCGCATCATAAAAATCTAATTTCGTTCATTTATTAAAAAGTTCATATTAAGTTTAAAATTACGTAAAAATATTTTTTCTTCATTTCGTTGTCAAATTTGGTCTTGAATTCATTGGATACTTACCTGCAACACCGTCCCGTCGTTTGTTTCCCGATTTTATACCGGGAAATCGAAAAATTCACTACATACCTAAACCGAGGTTACCTAAGCGATACAATCGTTTCATACATCATTCTATAGAAATTTCTTATAATGTCTAATAATGTCTTTTATTCGGCTTTGTTCATCTTGTTTCGATTAGTTTAAGTAGTTTTAGTTGTATTCCTTCTCATTCGCATCATAAAAATCTAATTTCGTTCATTTATTAAAAAGTTCATATTAAGTTTAAAATTACGTAAAAATATTTTTTCTTCATTTCGTTGTCAAATTTGGTCTTGAATTCATTGGATACTTACCTGCAACACCGTCCCGTCGTTTGTTTCCCGATTTTATACCGGGAAATCGAAAAATTCACTACATACCTAAACCGAGGTTACCTAAGCGATACAATCGTTTCATACATCATTCTATAGAAATTTCTTATAATGTCTAATAATGTCTTTTATTCGGCTTTGTTCATCTTGTTTCGATTAGTTTAAGTAGTTTTAGTTGTATTCCTTCTCATTCGCATCATAAAAATCTAATTTCGTTCATTTATTAAAAAGTTCATATTAAGTTTAAAATTACGTAAAAATATTTTTTCTTCATTTCGTTGTCAAATTTGGTCTTGAATTCATTGGATACTTACCTGCAACACCGTCCCGTCGTTTGTTTCCCGATTTTATACCGGGAAATCGAAAAATTCACTACATACCTAAACCGAGGTTACCTAAGCGATACAATCGTTTCATACATCATTCTATAGAAATTTCTTATAATGTCTAATAATGTCTTTTATTCGGCTTTGTTCATCTTGTTTCGATTAGTTTAAGTAGTTTTAGTTGTATTCCTTCTCATTCGCATCATAAAAATCTAATTTCGTTCATTTATTAAAAAGTTCATATTAAGTTTAAAATTACGTAAAAATATTTTTTCTTCATTTCGTTGTCAAATTTGGTCTTGAATTCATTGGATACTTACCTGCAACACCGTCCCGTCGTTTGTTTCCCGATTTTATACCGGGAAATCGAAAAATTCACTACATACCTAAACCGAGGTTACCTAAGCGATACAATCGTTTCATACATCATTCTATAGAAATTTCTTATAATGTCTAATAATGTCTTTTATTCGGCTTTGTTCATCTTGTTTCGATTAGTTTAAGTAGTTTTAGTTGTATTCCTTCTCATTCGCATCATAAAAATCTAATTTCGTTCATTTATTAAAAAGTTCATATTAAGTTTAAAATTACGTAAAAATATTTTTTCTTCATTTCGTTGTCAAATTTGGTCTTGAATTCATTGGATACTTACCTGCAACACCGTCCCGTCGTTTGTTTCCCGATTTTATACCGGGAAATCGAAAAATTCACTACATACCTAAACCGAGGTTACCTAAGCGATACAATCGTTTCATACATCATTCTATAGAAATTTCTTATAATGTCTAATAATGTCTTTTATTCGGCTTTGTTCATCTTGTTTCGATTAGTTTAAGTAGTTTTAGTTGTATTCCTTCTCATTCGCATCATAAAAATCTAATTTCGTTCATTTATTAAAAAGTTCATATTAAGTTTAAAATTACGTAAAAATATTTTTTCTTCATTTCGTTGTCAAATTTGGTCTTGAATTCATTGGATACTTACCTGCAACACCGTCCCGTCGTTTGTTTCCCGATTTTATACCGGGAAATCGAAAAATTCACTACATACCTAAACCGAGGTTACCTAAGCGATACAATCGTTTCATACATCATTCTATAGAAATTTCTTATAATGTCTAATAATGTCTTTTATTCGGCTTTGTTCATCTTGTTTCGATTAGTTTAAGTAGTTTTAGTTGTATTCCTTCTCATTCGCATCATAAAAATCTAATTTCGTTCATTTATTAAAAAGTTCATATTAAGTTTAAAATTACGTAAAAATATTTTTTCTTCATTTCGTTGTCAAATTTGGTCTTGAATTCATTGGATACTTACCTGCAACACCGTCCCGTCGTTTGTTTCCCGATTTTATACCGGGAAATCGAAAAATTCACTACATACCTAAACCGAGGTTACCTAAGCGATACAATCGTTTCATACATCATTCTATAGAAATTTCTTATAATGTCTAATAATGTCTTTTATTCGGCTTTGTTCATCTTGTTTCGATTAGTTTAAGTAGTTTTAGTTGTATTCCTTCTCATTCGCATCATAAAAATCTAATTTCGTTCATTTATTAAAAAGTTCATATTAAGTTTAAAATTACGTAAAAATATTTTTTCTTCATTTCGTTGTCAAATTTGGTCTTGAATTCATTGGATACTTACCTGCAACACCGTCCCGTCGTTTGTTTCCCGATTTTATACCGGGAAATCGAAAAATTCACTACATACCTAAACCGAGGTTACCTAAGCGATACAATCGTTTCATACATCATTCTATAGAAATTTCTTATAATGTCTAATAATGTCTTTTATTCGGCTTTGTTCATCTTGTTTCGATTAGTTTAAGTAGTTTTAGTTGTATTCCTTCTCATTCGCATCATAAAAATCTAATTTCGTTCATTTATTAAAAAGTTCATATTAAGTTTAAAATTACGTAAAAATATTTTTTCTTCATTTCGTTGTCAAATTTGGTCTTGAATTCATTGGATACTTACCTGCAACACCGTCCCGTCGTTTGTTTCCCGATTTTATACCGGGAAATCGAAAAATTCACTACATACCTAAACCGAGGTTACCTAAGCGATACAATCGTTTCATACATCATTCTATAGAAATTTCTTATAATGTCTAATAATGTCTTTTATTCGGCTTTGTTCATCTTGTTTCGATTAGTTTAAGTAGTTTTAGTTGTATTCCTTCTCATTCGCATCATAAAAATCTAATTTCGTTCATTTATTAAAAAGTTCATATTAAGTTTAAAATTACGTAAAAATATTTTTTCTTCATTTCGTTGTCAAATTTGGTCTTGAATTCATTGGATACTTACCTGCAACACCGTCCCGTCGTTTGTTTCCCGATTTTATACCGGGAAATCGAAAAATTCACTACATACCTAAACCGAGGTTACCTAAGCGATACAATCGTTTCATACATCATTCTATAGAAATTTCTTATAATGTCTAATAATGTCTTTTATTCGGCTTTGTTCATCTTGTTTCGATTAGTTTAAGTAGTTTTAGTTGTATTCCTTCTCATTCGCATCATAAAAATCTAATTTCGTTCATTTATTAAAAAGTTCATATTAAGTTTAAAATTACGTAAAAATATTTTTTCTTCATTTCGTTGTCAAATTTGGTCTTGAATTCATTGGATACTTAC
This sequence comes from Boloria selene, assembly GCA_905231865.2. Taxonomy (NCBI): domain Eukaryota; kingdom Metazoa; phylum Arthropoda; class Insecta; order Lepidoptera; family Nymphalidae; genus Boloria; species Boloria selene. The sequence goes on from HG993147.1 coordinate 140,241, forward strand.
CTGCAACACTGTCCCGTCGTTTGTTTCCCGATTTTATACCGGGAAATCGAAAAAAAGGCCCCCCCGCCCTCCCTTTTGTCATTACTAAGGTGGATTTGGGTGACCTTGGTCATACAAAATATTTTTATATTTGTTTAAAATTGTGTTTTCTTAAATTTTATTGTAGATTTATATTAATTGTATATTAATAGGTAAATTAGGCTAGTATATAATATAAATTTAGACTTAGAAATAATATAATTTTAATTAAAACTTTTTGTATAATTATAAAATTAGATTAAGAAATAGTATAATTTAATTTTCATGATGCAACGCACACCCACTAAAAAGAGGAACCTCTCTCATACATTTACCGTGTCCTCTGACGAGACGCGAAGATCTCCTGCTTTCTGCGCAGAGATTCCCCCTTTTTCGCCCGACCCGAAGGTGATGGAGGCGAGGGCGGTTGATGTACAGCCTGTGACTGATGCGCAGCCTGTGGCTAATGTTGTGGCTGATGCTTCGGCGCCGGCAAAGCGTCGGCCTAAGGCTCTGACAGAAATCGTGGAGGTTACGCCTATTCCGGCTGACATTACAGCAAGGCCCAGGTCGCAGCAGGCGAGGTTGTGGAACAGTAGTGCTAAGTCGCACATGGCCTGTTCCCGCAATCTTCGCACTGATATTAAAATAGGTGTAACAAAGGCCATCGATAACCTTTACCGTCTCGCTAAGGAGGCGGAAGCTGAATTGGAGAACGAGCGGAAGAAGAACCAGTCAGCTTCCACCGCTTCCACCGTGTTCGTGCCGGCATCCGGAAATGCTGACGTCGCTGCTGCTAACTATGTGACTTTGGCAGATATTAAAGACGTACAGACACTAATTCAAGCACATATCAGGGAAAATACAGCCATACTTGAACAAATTAGGAAAACCCAACTTAATATTAACAATAATTCTGGTTCTAATGCAGAAATAATATCCCGTATTGAAGACGTTAAAATCAAACTCAATAAAGTGAGTACCACCATGGAGGAGGTGAAGGAAAAGACAGGCCCCTCTCTTACCTATGCACAGGCGGCTGCAGCGGTGGCACGGACTAAGGAGATGCATCCATCTACTCCAGTTGCTCCTAAAACAAAACCAGCTCTTATAATCTCCTCAAAGAAAAATGTTCTTAGCTCGGCAGAGACCTACAATAACTTCAAGGCTTCGGTCTCCTTCCGAGACACAACCTTTGCTCCATCTAACGTGAAATATATTTCAAAGAACAAGATCAGAGTCGAATTTGATAACGTTAATCACCGGGATGAGACACTTGAAAAACTCAAACGCCCAGAGTGCTCTGTTGCGGCTGAGGCATCGAAGTTGCTCAGCCCTATGGTCGTACTCAAAGGGGTACCCCAAGACATACCAGCTGACGAACTCGTTGGTATCCTCAGGAACCAAAACCCGGAAGTCAAGAGTGCCATTGTTTCGGATGGTGACCTCACTTTACGCTTCAAGAGGGCTAACCGCAATAAACGATTATACAATGTGGTCTTTATGACCTCACCCCCCGTCTGGAAGGCTATCACTTCGTTGGTCAAACTTAACCTAGACCACCATCGAGTACATGCGGAGGACTATGTGCCTCTACTCCAGTGCTACAAGTGCCTCCAGTTCGGGCATACCAAATCCAGGTGCGATCGTCAGGTTGCGGTCTGCTCTCACTGCTCTCTCCCCGGACACGAATACCGTAGTTGCCCCGATAAGAACAACGTTGACAAGGCCCAATGTCACAATTGCGTCGAACACTCCAAGTCTAACAACATAAAATGCAAAATTGATCATAGTGCTACTTCCCAACAATGTCCTCGAATCTCCTTTATGCTCCAAACTATCCGTTCCCGTACCAACTATGGTTTTTAGGTCTAATAATTCTCTCTCTCCTTCATCCTCTTTCAAACTTATATGCACACAGATCAATCTTGCTCGCAGCCGTAACGCTACTCATGAACTTTCTGTTCACCTCTCCAACTCCGAGTGCCACGTGGCATTCGTCATGGAACCCTATACGTCTAATATCGAACGTCTTAAACCAGTACCTGGATTCACGACGTATCAATTTCATACTGGTCGCCTTGTCAAGGCCGCCATCCTTGTTCGCGAAAACTTTGCATCAACTCTAGGGGTGACTGAACACTCCAACTCTAATATTTGTATAGTCCGCATTAGAGACCGCTCTGGCAACAACATTTTTCTTACATCTGTCTACGTTGAACCCCGCAATGATGAAAATAACATCTTAGATAAATTGGAGCAATTTCTTCTTCAAACTCCTGACTCCAGACACGTCATTTGCGGCGACTTCAACGGCTGGCACGCGATCTGGGGCTCCCGATCCAACAACAGCCGGGGAGAAGACATAGCCAATTTAGTGGTCGCCCGGGACCTCTGCGTCTGCAACGTTGGGGACACTCCTACCTTCCACACGGTGACACATGGTGTCCCACGGGATTCCATTGTCGATATTACTCTCGTGAGCAACTCCGTCGTTAGCGTTGTGGACTGGTCGGTCGATGCTAGCATCTGTCCATCATCTGACCATAGCGCCATTCGCTTTGGCGTATATCTCGGCATTGAAAAACCAGTTAAAAGTCTGAAACTCTCCACCTATAAATACAACACTGGCTCTGTAAAATGGGAATCGCTTCAGGAGCGATTTGAAGCAGAAATGACTCGTCATTTACCATCCTGTCCCAATTTTGACGACATGAACACCAACAATCTTAACCAGTATGTAGACGAATTCATCACTTCTATCCAACTCACTTGCGACAAACTTCTTCCGAAGTCCCGTGGTCCTCCACAGCGAGCTCCATGGTGGAACGACAACCTTGAGGCACTTAAAAAATCAGTTATCAAGATCCACCACAAATTATCGAAAGCTGTCCGACGTAAACAACCACTCGAACAACTGATTGAGGAACGCAACCGGCTCAGACGTGAATACTCTGATGCCTTTTGTAACGCCTCAACTGAACATTTTAAGGACTTCTGCAGCCGGCAAAAGAAGGAGGACGTCTGGTCGGTTACCAATCGAATAATCAAAACGCGTCCACTCGCACAAGCGCCCGCCACTCTGCGTTTGGACGATGGTACTTATACGAAGAACTCTAAGGATACTGCTCGTGCACTCCTTGATAAGTTCTACCCTGACGACACCATAGATACAACTACACAAATTAGTCTTCGCTTAGATATGTATAAACCCATTAGCTCTTCCTCAGAACCTCCGTTTACTCTTGACGAAATACTGGACAGCCTTCACAGCATGAATGCGAAGAGAGCACCTGGCGTTGATCATCTTACGCCCGACATCTGCTACTGGGTCGCCAAATGGTTCTCGCGAGAGACCTTGGGAATTCTGAATTGTTGCCTCCGACTTGAACATTTTCCAAAGTCATGGAAAATTGCCACAGCTAAAATTATACCGAAACCAGGAAAACCGGAGTACAGTTCTTTATCTAGTTATCGGCCCATCGGACTCCTCAATGTTTTTGCCAAGCTTCTAGAACGTTTAATCAATAATAGACTCACCTACCACATGCAGAAAAATAACTTCTTCTCATCGAACCAGTACGGATTTAAAACACAGATTTCTACAGTTATGGCTATTAGCAGCGCACTCGAGGTTATTAACTCTGCCAAGTCCACTGGTGAACAGGTGATTGCTGTCTCTCTTGACATCAAATCTGCCTTCGACCGAGCCTGGTGGCCGGCGATTTTCAAAAGGCTTAGAGACAGCAATTGCCCCAGTAACTTATATCGGCTCCTTCTGAGTTACATCGAAGACCGTGAAATACGAATAAACTTTGCCGATTCTAGTGTAAATAAATTCATGTCTAGGGGTTGTGTACAGGGGTCCGTAATCGGGCCCACTCTATGGAATCTCGTTTTGGACGAACTTCTATTTATACCAATGCCCGATGGATGTAGTCTGCAAGCCTATGCCGACGATGTACTACTCATTGCACGCCACAATAATGTTGACTCTCTTGAACAGAATGTGAACTCGGCTCTGGACCGAATTCACGACTGGGGCGAGGGAGTTAAGCTTGAATTCGGTCCCGACAAAACTCAGGCCATCGCTTTCACCAACCGCGCCACAAACTGTCAAGTTTATATGAAACATCAACAGCTTCTGTTCGTTGATCACATCAAATATCTGGGAATCATCATCGACAGTCGTCTCTCATTCACTAGGCATGTGGACTATATCATCAATAAAGTTCAAAAGCTCTATCATAAACTATGCTTATTTGTCAGACCTACTTGGGGCATTCACCCTGAAAACGTACGCACTATATACACTATGGTAATAGAGCCAATTGTCTGTTATGGGGCGGCTATCTGGTCGCGCGCTCTAAAGTACAAATATATTGTCCAGCGATTGCTTAATCTACAACGTCAATTTGCCATTAAAATTATACAAGGCTTCAGAACCTTAAGTACTGTTGCCTCAATATCCATAGCCCAACTCACACCCCTTCCATCTAAAGTAGAATCCATATCCGACACTGAAAACTCCAAACTCCTGGGAGTTACCTCTCACTTGCCCGATGACGTCCCAGTTGAGAAACTTTGCCCTCCTTCAACTCTTCTACACCCGTCTGAGAGAATTGGAATCAATTATCTGGAAATATCATCTGCATCCGACCTCTCAAATCTATCTGGCAATAGTAATTCCTGGAAAATTTACACAGACGGAAGTAAGCATGCCGACAGAGTGGGAGCAGCTTTCGTCGTTTTCGACCCGTCAGGGAGACGGACTTCGGTCAAGAAGCTCAAGCTTCATGACTGTTGCTCTGTCTTCCAGGCGGAGTTGCTTGCCATTCGGGAAGCTTGCGAATTCATTTCACACAAAAAACTTCCCAATACTTTAATTCTCTCAGACAGTATGTCCGGACTTCAAGAGTTATCTAACCGCAACAGTCATAACTCTCTCGCTGTCAGCATCCACAAAAGCTTACATTCAGTCCGATCATCTGGACTTACCGTCGAGTTTGCTTGGGTTAAAGCTCATGTTGGACTCGATGGTAATGAACAGGCGGATGCTGCAGCTAAAGCGGCAGCCAACCTCCATCGCTCCCCAGACTATTATGCTGTACCTATTAGCCATATTAAACACCTTAATAAACTAAAATGCTCTTCTGCATCTCATGAATTTTATGAAAATCCAGCTCATTGTATCTACACCAAAACTCTTCTTCCTACGTACTCTTCCCTTTTAGAATTTCTTAACTCTATCAAACCAATCTTCCCTATCACCCAATTTCTTACAAATCATGGCTTCCACAAGGAGTACCTCCATAGGTTCAACATTGTCGGCGAGGACTCCTGTCCTTGCGATGGCTCCTCGCCTCAAACCTGGAAGCATCTCCTGGAGGAATGCCCTCGATTTGCTTCCATACGATTGAAATATGAACTCTCATGTAATAATTTTGACATACATCATTTTGATCTCTCCCAAATAATAATCAATAAGTCCACAATTTCAGCGTTCGTTGGGCTCGTGACGGACATTGTAAAAAGTCTGAAGGAGTTCAATGGAACGAACGTAGTAACGCAGCCGCAACCGTAAACATGTTGTGTCTCGTGGTGTAAACCATTAGCGCCGCGAGATATTAGAACATCCAATTCACCTATTTAAAAAAAAACCTAACCTAACCTAACCTAACCTAACCTTTTTTTTTTTTTTTTTTTTTTTTTTTTTTTTTTTTTTTTTTTTTTTTTTTTTTTTTTTTTTTTTTTTTTTTTTTTTTTTTTGTTGTCGCTGGAGGAAACTCATCATGAGGGCCCACCGGCCCGTCAGCCAGTGGGGACTGTGAGACTCCTACTCACTAAAACCTCCAGCGGAACACTTCGCCGCAGTGCAATGGGACGTTACGGGATCGCTTTCGCATTCTACCGTAACGTCCCTGCGGACGGCCCGAACCACGCGGGCCACCTCGCCTGAATCAGGATGCCCTCTGTTCACAGGGCATCCCGACCGCCTCGATGACGTGCAGGGGAGTCGAAGGGTGACCCCCCCGCGGTAGCTCCTCTAGGGTGGCGGGAGAAGGTGCGCATAGCGACGCCTCCTCTCCCCTAGTCGACGGCGACGAAGAGGGTGCAAAGCGTTAGCCTCGCGCTCCCTCTCCGCCGTCTCCTTCAGTGAGATGACGGTCTCACTAAAGGAGACCATCGCCAACCAGGACCTCTCATCACGCAGCATGGCCCTCACCACACTGCCTAACGAGAGGTCTCCACCCACTACCGCCATCAAGGCATGGCGCTGGGGAGACCAGGCGGCGCATACCGCAAGGGTGTGGTGCGAGGTGTCCTCGGGCGCACCACACTCATGGCATACGGGCAACGGTTCCCGACGCGCAACCCGACACAAATACCTACCAAAGCAACCGTGCCCGGTAAGCATCTGCGTCAGTCTGAACGTCAGGACGCCGTGTGGCCTCCTAACCCAGCGAGACAGGTGCGGAAGAATCGCACCCACCGTCGCCAGGCCAGCCGCTGGATCCCCCAGTTGCTCCTCCCATCGCCGGATCAGGGCCGCGTCGCAAAGGCGCCTGATCCGCGCGACTCCCTCCCTCGCCGGACGTTCTCCTCTTGCCCGCTCATTCGCCCGAAACTGGTAGACTTCAGCGAGCAACTCCGCCTGGAGATGCCACGGCGGATCGCCCGCCAGAAGTGTGGCCGCCTCATAGGACACCGTACGGTATCCCCTTATCGCCCTCACCGCCAGGACCCGCTGCGCTTTGCGCAATTGGGCCCTATTAGGTGCGGAGAGGGCGTCGTACCAAACGGGAGCGCCGTACAGCGCCATGGACCTCACAATGCCGGCATATAGCCGCCGGCAAGGAGATCCAGGGCCCCCGACATTCGGCAGAAGTCTGCCGAGGGCCGAGGCGGCGCTGATCAGTCTCGGGGTGAGCTGGGCGAAGTGGACACGGAACGTCCAGCGACTGTCCAGGGTCAGGCCCAGGTATTTCATCTGGGCCCGAACCTCCACCATCCTACCCTGGACACGCAGACATGCGTTGCGTGGGGCACCCTTCCGTGGGCCATGAAAGAGGAGGGCCTCCGTTTTGGAGATGGAGACCCTCAGGCCCAACATTCCTATCCGGTCGACGACAAGGTTAGTGCCGACCGTGGCCAAGCGTGCCGCCTCATCATAAGAACGACCCCGGGCTGTGACGAGGGTGTCATCGGCGTAAGCAATTACACCCAACCCGGGAAGAAGCGGACACCGCAGGAGCCAGTCGTAACCAAGATTCCACAGGACCGGGCCCAAGACAGCCCCCTGTGGAACCCCACACTCGACACGTCGCCGACCGACCGTCCCATCTGCCCCTCTCCACATAACCTGCCTGTCGCGGAGGTACGCGTCCAACACCCGCCGGAGATAGAGAGGCACCCCATGGTATCGAAGCGCCTCTCGTACGGTCTCGAACGGCAGGGTGTTGAAGGCGTTGGCCACATCCACTGAGACGGCTAGCATCACGTCTCCCTCCTCCACTGCGGCCAAGGCCCGTTCCTTCAGGGCGTTCAGGGCGTCCACAGTCGAGCGACCCGCCCTGAACCCGAACTGAGCCTCCGAAAGGCCCGGTCCCACCTCCTCTAGATGCCGCGTGATACGGGCAGCAAGAATGCGCTCGAAGAGCTTGCCCATCTCACTCAGCATCACTATTGGCCTGTAAGCCGAAGGAGAGTCCAGAGGACGACCCCCCTTGGGCAACAGGCACAACAACCCTTCCTTCCAGATCTTCGGGAACTGCCCAACGCGGAGACATGCATTGAACAGATCCCGAAGATCCCCTGCCAGGTATTCCAGGGCGATGTAAAGAACCCGCCCTGGAATACCGTCCGGACCCGGAGCCGTCCGCCTGGCCCGCAGTTGTTCACAGGCCAGGTTAAATTCCCCCGCAGTAATCGGAGGGATTTCCTCCACTCCCTCGAAGAAAGAGGGAGGAGCCATCACTGGGGGGGCGAACTCGGACGATTCCGGGAACAGCCCACCCACCAGTCGCAGTAGGACATCCGGCGGCGTTGTCTCCGTGACCGGGGCGCCATGCGCCCGGAGCTTGTTCCGCGCGCAGATGTACGGGCGCCCCCACGGATCCCTATCCAGGCTCGCCAGGAACTCCTCGCGAGCTGCCGCCTTGGCCTGGCTGATGGCGAGCTGCAGGGTCTTTTTGGCAGCCCGGTAGGCCTGCCGCAGCTCGCTCTCCAAGTCGGGGTCCATGCCGTGTCTCCTGCGACACCTCACGTAGGCCCTCCTGGACCTACTGGCGGCCGCCCTGAGCTGTGCAATTTCAGGCGACCACCAGTAAACTGCCTTCCGCCGTTGATTCCGGCGCCGTATCCGCGGCATGGCCGCATCGCACACCCTCGTGAGAGCGTCGCGCATGCGGCCAGCCAGCTCCTCGACGTCTGGGCTGTCACCCACTACACTCCCCTGGGAGTTCCACGCCTCCACGGTTGCCGTCTCACGGACCAGCTCAGTATCAAGCTGGCCAAGGGCCCATCTCGGGAATGTTCGAGAGGGCCCCCTAGGGCTGGCCACCGGCACCGGCCGGGTGGATACCTCGAACCGCACATAATTGTGGTCCGAAAGGGTCTCCACCTCCACCTCCACCCTCCAGTTACTCACATTACGCGCGACGCCTGGGGAGGCGAACGATAAGTCCACCACGGACCCCCCCTGCTGTCGCACGCAAGTGAAGTCTGTCCCCACATTGAGCAGGGACAAGCCGGAGAGAAGAGCCCACACCTGGACAGCTCGTCCCCTAGCATCCGACGTGGGGTTCCCCCAGGCCTGGGACTTCGCGTTAAAGTCGCCGAGGACGATGATATTCCTCTGCGACTGCCGGCCTACGGCAGCCCTGACGGAGTCGAGAAAGTCCTCGAACTCCGCCAGAGTGCGGTTGGGAGAGAAGTAAACACCAACCACAGTGTACTCCCCCCACCTTGCTACAGCAAGTCCCGGGCCCCTCTCGATTGCCGAGAGACGGGGGCCAGTGCTGCTTCCAGCCACTATGGCCACTGAACCCTCCAGGTCCCCCACCCAGTGAGATTGAGGGGGAATATAGTAGGGCTCACTGGCCACCGCCAGACCTATCTCCCACTCGGCCATGGATTGCAGCATTAGATCCTGCGCACCGGCCGAGTGGTTCAAATTCGCTTGTAGGAAGCGGGTTTGTCTATCCATTAAGAGGACATTTCCGCTTCCTCAGCCTGGTGGCTACCGGCCCTAATGACGGCCCCGGTCCGTTGGGCCATGTTGCCTTTCGTGACGGGCGGCCGGCAATCACGACCACCCATCCAATGCCCAGAGGGGCGTCCGGCATCGGAGCACACAGCGCAGCGAAGAGTCTTCGCTGCACACTCCGCTGAGAAGTGCCCCTCGCCACCACAACGGTTGCAGAGGCGCCCCCTCTTAACCTTAGATGGGCACAGTGGCACGGTGTGGCCAAGGCCCATGCACCTAAAGCAGCGCAAGGGTCGCTGCTCCATTACCCTCACCCTGGCCACCGACCAACCCACCAAGACTTTCTTGGCCTCTGCAACCACTTTAGCCGCCATGACGGGGCACTTCACGACGGCTGAGCCCAAGCCTCCCTTCCCCGTGTAGATCTCACTGACCCGGACCGAAGATATTGGGCAGTTGCCCGCACGTGCAACTGCCTCGACCACCATCTCCTTGGTAGTCGAGTCGTCCAGGTCAGTGAGCCTGAGGTCCGCCGTCTTCTCAGGTCTGGCAACAGTCGCCAGACCATCCAGGACCTGGCGGAGTTTCTCCGCCAACCTTTCCGCCACTTCAGGTGCAGTGGCCGCGGGGAGCTCCAGGATCCTCGCGCCCGTCGCAGCCACCCTGTTGGTGAGCCCCCCATTCACACCCAGCCGCGCCAGGTCCACATTAAGTCTGGCCATCTCAAGAACCTTCCCATAGGTGACCCCCTTGGCTGCCGCCTCTTGCGATAATGTAATCATCACAGCGGCAGTGCGCGGCGGAGAGGCCACTTTCGCCTGAAGAGCTTGGGGAGGTTTTGAGGGACGTGCCTCAGCAGCTCGAGGAGCAGGGGCAGAGGGGACCGTCTTCTTCCCCTTTCCCTTACCTTTCTTGGCCACCGTGGCCCAAGTCTCCTCTTGAGGAGCAGACGCGGGACTGGTCCCGGCCACCGGAGTGGACGGGGCCTGAGCCACTGGTGGCGGTAACGCCATCTGCGGGCGAGCAGTCGCCGCCTTCTTCTTCGTCACCTTACGCTTCGGTGCCTCGACTGCCGAACCATCATCTGCGTCCGACCTCACCGCCGTCTCCCTGCGTCTGTCCGCTGCCAAAGGCGGACGAATCGGTGCTTGAGGAGGCAGCCGTGCCTCAATGCTGGACAGCCTAGCGTCTAACTTGGCGTCCAGCATGTTGCCCATGGTGGCGACCAGAGATGCCTGAATTTCTTCGAGCCAGTCACCACCACCGGCCTGCGATGGTCCCGTCTTAGCCGCTGATATTTCCGCCCGCATGGTGGAGAACTCCCGCCTGTGAGATTTTAACTCCTCCTTCAAGGCCTCAACCTCCCTGCGTAGGCGGGCATTGTCCTTCTCTAGGCGGCGCGACTCCTCGGCCACAGTGCGCACCGCGAACGCCTCTACTACGTCCTGTAGTGTGGCAGCCGACTCCTTCAACTGGCGCACCATAGTGCCCTTCAAGTTTATCGACTTCTTGGCGACTTCATAAACCGCTGCCACACTAGCGAAGGCGAGCTCCTTCAATTCTGCCGACGTCTGTTGCATCGGCTCTTTGGGGGGGGCCGGGGTCTCTGTGTCAGAGAGTTCCCGGCCAAAATCGAAGACCGCTTCGCGGCCACGCGTCTTTCTAAAGGCTCGTGCCTCCAGCGCCTTCTCAAATTCGGCCTCCCGGGCCTCACACTCCATCTCGCGAAGTTGCGCACGCGCACGCGTCAGGCAAGTGCCTGAACCACCACCTGTACACCCTCGGCGCGCCTTCTGGTTTCTCGCGCTAACCGTCTGTTCTGTCTCCGTTTCAGAGCCAGAACTCTGCAACGGAGGCACATTCGCCGTCCTCTTACGCCCAACCGAACAATCGGAATCCACGCCGGCGTCAGAGTCCAAAATGACCCCTCAGCCAACTCGAACACCGAACAAACCAAAAACAACCAAAAACTTAACAAAAAACAACAACAAACATATAACAACCAAATCACAAAGAAAAATCAGAAAATCCGTCAAACAAAGCCAAAGTCAAACATTTGAGGAAGCAGACATATCCGGGAAGCAAAAACAAGTCGTTAGAAATCCAGAACAACACCAAAACAATCACCTTACCGCCGCCTTTAATTTGGCGGCTTGCGGCTCTCGCTATCAACCTAACCTAACCTAACCTAACCTAACCTAACCTAACCTAACCTAACCTAACCTAACCTAACCTAACCTAACCTAACCTAACCTAACCTAACCTAACCTAACTTTCTCAAACCTAATGTGTCACCTGAACGTAACCTAAACTTCACTGTCAACTTTACCGTGAATTTTACCGTGAACTTTACCGTCAGCTTTACTGTGTGCTCTGCCGTGAGCTTTACCGTGAAGTTTACCGTGAACTTTACCGTGAGCTTTACCGTGAGCTTTACCGTGAGCTTTACCGTGAGCTTTACCGTGAGCATTACCTTTAGGTTTACCGTTAGGTTAGGTTAGGTTAGGTTTTTTTTTTTTTTTTTTTTTTTAACCTAAATGTAACCGTTTTGCAGGTTGCGGTTTGAACAGGAAAAATAATTTGCTTTTCTTTATTTCCAAGCCATATCCCCCAACCCGCGAACATAAAAACACTCCCTTAGTAGTCGGAAAAAAAAAATGAGTTTGCAAACTTGATTAAATTTGAAATTTAGACTTTAAAATGTAAAGTTTGAGAAAGTTTGGTTTTGAAAAATCTAGCAAAAAGTTAGGTTTCCTAATATTTGGTTTCAAAAAGTTGTTTCGAAATGTTCAGCTTAAGAAAGTGAGGTTTCGAAAAGTTAGGTTTAAGAAAGTGGGGTTTCGAAAAGTTAGGTTTGAGAAAGTTAGGTTTCAAATGGTTAGGTTTGAGAAAGTGAGGTTTGGAAAAATTAGGTTTCAGAATGTCAGGTTTGAAAATGTTAGGTTTTGAAATTTTAGGTTTCGAAAAAATTAGGTTTGAAAATGTTAGGTTAGGTTAGGTTAGGTTTGAAAAAGTTAGGTTTGAAACCGTTAGGTTTCGAGAAGTTAGGTTTCAAAATGTTAGGTTTGGAAAAGTTAGGTTTGAAAATGTTAGGTTTCGAGAAGTTAGGTTTAAAAATGTTAGGTCTTGATAACTTGGGTTTGAGGAAGTTAGGTTTGGAAATGGTAGGGGTCGAAAAAGTTAGGTTTGCGGAATTTCAAAAATATTAGGTTTAGAAAAAAAAAAAAAAAAACAAAGATAACTTTCTTTCATGAAGTTTAGTTTAAATAATATGTTAGGTTTCGAAAAGAAAGCTTGCGAATTACTTAAGTTTAAAAAGGAAAATAAAAATGAATGACATTTGGTTTAGGAAAATTGTGTTTCATGTTTTATGTTGTAACAAGTTGTAATAAAATAAAACATAATTTTAATTAATACGTGCAATATAGTTTCTTTATCCATTCTATTAATATACAACAAATGGCTTAAATAAAAATTAAAAAAAAAAAAAAAAAAATAACGAGAGGTCGTGTAAAGTTTAGTATTGATGGAAAATATGAACGCGGCCACAGCTAGTTAATTATAAAAGTGTTTGCCAACTCTGATTTCCATTATTACACTAAAGGATAATAGGTGAGAAAATATTATAATATGTCATGAGTCATGTCAGTTGTAGCTGCCAAGCTGTCAGTGACATAAGTCGTTATCCTTTAGCTCCTGCTATTTTAATTGATTAAAGATTTCCTAAGTAAAGTTTTAGTGCAGTGAGTAAGCAACAAACGTAGTGCACATCGGATACTATACCCGTGAGTTTAAAATACCACTTGTGAGCTATTCTAGGGGACTTTTTTCTAATTTCATAATATAACACAAACAGATGAATTATTTTCGATATACCGACATTCTACTTGTAGCTCGAATCACGACCGAATGCAGCAAGGCGTTGTGAGCATTTATTACTGTGCCCCTATGTTGTAATGAACAATTTGTATGGTAGACTTTATTAGTGTACGACTTCGATAAAATATATTACAACTGCTTGGAAAAATGGCTCAATCAAATTTTGTCTGGGGATGTTGTACAACTGGAGACAGAAATGAAAAATATCTTCAATGCGGAGTATGTACGAAAGCCTTTCATCATGACTGCCTATCTCTTGAAGCATCATTTGAACAGTCGACTTGGATCTGCCCCTTATGTACCTCATCATCGTCCAAAAGAATAAATAGTGACAATACACCCGTCCGCTTTAATGCAAATGTTACTCTGCGCTCCAAAAAAAAACCAGTGTTACAGTCCCCACCTGGTTCTGAATCGTCTGCATTAACTGAAGGAGGAATACGCGCTATAATTAATGAAGCTATTGATGCTCAGTCTAATATTCTGTTGGAGAAAATTACTTCTACTATGCGCAGCCTCTTAAACAAGGAAATAAATTCAGTCCGAAATGAAATCGAACAGCTAAAAGATTCCGTGATTCATATGAGTGCACAATATGACGACATTTTAAAAGAACATTCGGATGCGAAACAGAGGATAAAGGAGTTGACTGATGATAATACCAAGATGTCTACCGTAATTAGGGATATGTCAGTGAGAATTAACACTTTGGAACAAAATGCTCGCGCTAACAATATAGAACTACAGTGCGTGCCTCAGAGGAAGAACGAGAATTTAATGAATGTAGTGAAGCATCTTGGTAAAACTATAGATTGCGAAATAAATGAAGAAAATGTTTTGAATTGCACGCGTGTCATGAAGTTTAATGGAAACAATAATCGTCCTAAATCTATCGTGGTCCAGTTCAACACTCAGAGACTGCGCGATACTTTTTTGGCTGCTTGTATTAACTTTAATAAAAAGAAAAATTTCAACGATAAACTGAATACTTCCCACCTTGGTCTTGCTGGAGATAAATCACCTATTTTTGTCACTGAACATCTGAGCCCTACAAATAAGTCTTTACATGCGGCAACGCGCTTAAAAGCAAAAGAAAAGGGCTACAAACACGTATGGATTAGAGGAGGCCGTATTTATATAAGAAAAACTGATGATTCTGAATATCGTATTATCAGAGACATGGAATCACTTAGCAAAATAAACTAGATTTAAGTTAAGTTACCGCTTTAGTGTATTTTTGCATGTTTGCTAGTGTTATTTTAAAATTCGCTACCTTTCATATTTTCTATCAAAACGTTCGCGGTTTGAGGTCTAAAACTCATGATTTTTTTTGTAATTTGGCTTGTACAAATTATGATGCACTAGTTTTATCAGAGACTTGGTTAAATAGTAACGTTTTCAACAGGGAATTATTTGATAGTAACTATAATGTTTTTCGTAGAGACCGAGAAACTACAGCATACCACAATCGTAAAGACGGTGGTGGTGTTTTGATTGCTGTTGCTAAGAAGTTTGTTGTCAATAGGATGTCCAATTGGGAGAGTAATTGCGAAGATTTATGGGTTACAATCCAAGTCAAACACAACTTTAAAATAGCTTTATGTGCAATATATTTACCGCCACCTGTTCAAAATGAAATTATTGATCAATTCATAAACAATTTTAATTCTTTGGTCGATAGTATCAACGAGTTTCAAACTATTCTTATAGGTGATTTTAATTTAGGCCAAATTGATTGGAGTATCGTTACTGGCCGAGCTAATTCTTGTCCCATCTCTCATTCTGTGATCGGTCAGAAACTCGTTGATTTTACGCACATGAACAACTTAAGTCAGTGTAATAATATCTTTAATAGCAGTGGTAGGATTCTTGACTTGGTTCTTACTGATTTGTCTGATTGTAAAGTAACTGAAGCTCTAACTGGTCTTTGCAAAGTAGATCCCTATCATCCTCCTCTTGAAATTACTCTGGAATATATACAGGAAAATAAATTAAAATCAAATAATTCTACAAGATTAAACTTCAGGAAGGCAGACTATCCTGCTATCAAAAATTATCTTAGCAATACCGATTGGCGAGACCTTTATCGTGGGGTCACTGATCCCAATATAATGTTAAATATATTCTATAATAATCTTAACCACGTCATAGATCAGTATGTGCCACCTATTGTGATAAGAAACAGTTCTAGACCGCCTTGGTTGGATTATAAACTATTGAGATTACAACGTGAAAGAGATAAATATAGAAAAAGATATAAAATATATAAAAATCCATTAGATAAGATATCAATGCAGTTATGTAGTAAGCGTTGTGAAATCCTAGCAAAAAAAAACTATAATTCCTATATAAACAACATTGAAAGCAAAATTAAAATAAACCCCAAAATTTTTTGGTCTTTTATTAAATCAAAGCGAAATGGCAAAAGTACTTATCCTGCATTGCTATCGTATGGTGATGATGTGGCTAGTAATGGATGTGACATTTGTAATATGTTTGGTAGCTACTTTTCTTCTGTATATAATCAAACTAGTCAATCCCAAGGTTCATCTTCATTATCCTCTGATTTGTTGTCGAACCACTTCGACTCGTTTTCCAATATAATCATCGACCAACAAGCTGTACTTAAGTCTCTTAAAAGTCTTGATATATCAAAGGGACCAGGATCGGATAATATTCCGCCAATCTTTATTAAAGAATGTGCCGATGAGTTAGCAATCCCTATGAGTTTAATCCTTAATCAATCCCTAAGATCTGGCATCTTTCCTGATCGATGGAAACTTGCGAAAGTGGTTCCCATCCTTAAACCTGATGTTGAAGCCGGTATAGTTAGCAATTACAGACCAATATCAATTCTTCCAAGTTTAGCAAAAACCTTTGAAGCACTAATATGCCCCTTAATTCAAAATTACTTTAGAAAATACTTGTCAAACCACCAGCATGGATTCACCATCGCTAGATCAACAAGCAGTAATTTGGTTGATTTTGTTGAGAATGTCTTGGAATCTGTTGACACAAATAAACAAGTGGATGTGGTGTACGCTGATTTCAGCAAAGCCTTCGATAAGGTATCGCACCACATCTTAGTTCAAAAGCTGTCTTCATATGGCTTTTCCGGGTCGTTGCTTAATTGGCTTATCTCCTACCTATCTAATCGTACCTTCTTCGTTGTGGCTGACGGTTATAAGTCCAATGAATTCAAGATTGGTTCAGGCGTTCCACAAGGATCGCATTTGGGACCTATTTTGTTTAATATTTTTATCAATGACCTCCCGAGTTGCTTCCTATATTCTACTCCATACTTATTCGCAGATGACTTAAAAATGACTCGAGTAATAAATTCTAATACAGATGCACTGTTACTTCAGAGTGACATTGAAAGACTTTCTGCATGGTGCAAAAATAATGGTATGCAACTAAATATTGAAAAATGCTCTCAAATAACTTTTACTCGTAAACTAAATAAGATACAGTATAGTTATAATATCAACCATATAAGTCTTAGGCACGTAGACACTGTTAGAGACCTGGGTGTAATGCTTGATTCCAAGCTAACCTTTGTTCCTCATATTGATAATGTTGTGAAGAAGGCATCTAAAATGTTGGGATTTCTCATAAGAAACATAAAATCATTCCGCTCTCCAAATACTAAAATTGTACTGTATAATAGTCTTGTAAGAAGCATACTTGAGTATTGCGTCGTAGCTTGGCGGCCTCATTATGCAACACATAGCCTAAGAATCGAGCGAATCCAGAAGCGATTTGTGTATCATCTAGCCTACTCTACCGGTGTTGCGAAAAAACAACCTAGCTATTTGAAACGCCTGAAACATTTCAAAATGGATTCATTAGAGAAGCGCAGGAACTCATCCGATTTATTATTTTTGTTTAAATTATTACATGATAATATTGACTGTCCTGAACTATTGTCAAAATTTAATTTCAATATCCCTCGCAAATATCCTAGAAAACCAATTATGCTCCTTTATCCTCCTTTTCGAAGATCAGTTTTGGGCACTAACTCGCCAGTTTCACGGCTAAGTAAGATATATAATTACTACAGCAAACAGATAGATATATTTGGCACAACATTTCCGCATTTTAGGAGCCAAGTCCATAATCTTGTTTTCGATTTACGATCTACTAGTTGCCGTGCTTTTTAGACAGATTTAATTGATATAAGTTTAGTAGCATTTGTTTAGTCACTGTTTTGGATAAGTTATTTTATGTTTTTCTACTGTATTGTATTTAATTATATGCATGTGGTGTTTACCTATATGAGTTGTGCACTTAGATTAAGCATAATGTTTGTTCCGATTTTGTAATGAATGTTTTAGTGTAATAACTGCTGGTAAACCAATAAATAAATAAAAAAAAAAAAAAAAAAAAATGAGTCAACAGCGTTCTTTGTTTCAAGTAAACATTACGTGTTATGAAAGTAGGATAGGTTGGCATAGTAAAATACAATTTAGCGACAAAGTTTTATTATTGAAGTAGACCTATTATCGAGTTTCATTACTGTATACATTCAAAGTACCACATCAAACGACATTATGAAAAGGATTGAAGTATTGCATCATCCATAGAACACAGTACAACTCTTTTGTCATCTATACATATAATAAAATTGTAGAAAAGTCGTTTTTGTACATCAAAAAAAATTACAAAAAAAATAGCCAGGGTGTTAAAGGATAACCAATAGAACCCATTTCCAGCATTTTTAGAATTTTTGTCTGTTTGTCTGTTTGTCGGTTTGTCTGTTTATTTATCCGGGCATCACGTACAATGTACGAAAGCAATGTAGATAACTTTTATATACAACGATTGAACGTAACTTGAAGTAACATTTAGTTTTTGTTTCATTGCAATCGGTTCAGTCTATCAAAAGATATTTGAGTTTAAAGTGAAGAAGTAGAGAAATTCCAGAAGTAAAATTAGGGTTATGTGCATTTGGTCTCACAACTTCACGTAACTTTTATACACAACAATATGTGCGTAAATTGAAGTAACATTAAGGTTTTTGTTTCATCGTAATCAGTTCACCACTTATAAAAAATGTAAATTAATAAAAAAAAATAGTGTTTCCGAAGTAAAATATTAAAACAGTGCCATCTACGAGTATTCGAACTTAGACGGGACTATAACTAGAGATCAACTGCGTGCAGTATTGTTCGATAGATAAGAAGATAAGCGCTTCGCACTAAAAAATACTAATTAAGTTCCGACATCCACGCGAACGAAGTTGCGGGCACAGCTAGTTATTACATATAATTATATAAAATATTTCATTTGTGTACGTACATATTATAATTACCTCCCTTGTTATTACATTTACGTACACACATACCTACGTATTACATAATATAAACTGATGTAAACAGAGTGTGTGCGTGTATCATTGGGTAGAGAACAACATTTTTCACATCCGCTAGAACCTATCTCAATAGAGACAATATCCATAGACTCAATACTCTATAGACTTTTGACAACTTTCGAACTTGACATTTGACGTTTCATACATACGTCGATAGATGTCGCTAGTAGGATTCCAACGCTTTGCACAATAATGGTTTTTGAAATAAAAGACAAGCATTTACAAACATTTATTTTAGTTCTGTTTTTTCTCTTTTTTTCCCTTAGTTTTTACAAGTCAATAATAAATAAGATAAGGATCAAGTCACAATTTACTGACATTTTAATATTCTACCTACTCTTTATTTAAATTAAAACAAATAATAATAATAATAATAAATAAATATATTAACTTTTCTTTAAAACAAAATTAGTGTCTAATCATTTAATTTTTTTTTGTACTAAATTCTATATATTTTATTTCAAATATTATTATTAATTCAGGATATTTTTCTAGTTTTTTTTTTTAGTTTTATGTTACTCACAATGTTGTTTACCGATAGTAATACATACATAAGATGACCCTTTATTGCAATGATTAATATTATTATTTTTTGATAAATGTTACATTTATATACTGTAATCATAATATATACATAAATAAATACTTTTTTGTAATAATATGTTATAACAATATAATTGTTTATTGTAACAAGTAATGTACTGCAATATTGACGTTTTTTTATTGAAGGCTATAGCTGTTGTTGCCAGGTCACCACTGCACGTGCAACGAGGAATCTGCCAAAAAAATAACATATTCAAGACAAAGAGTACAAAAAAGAGTAAAAAGATATCTAAAACATATAAAACAGATTGTTTACTTAAAATAGATACAATGCAATACATTTTATAGTATTACATAGAGAAATGAGTATATTATTTAGATAAGTTACTAATTTATGCTGTGATATGAATATACTTTTAGGATGTACTATATAGATAGTATAGTAAATACTTTTAGTAATATATATTGATACAACATTTAATTAGTATATCCCTAATTATTATATTGGTAATCATTTGTACTTTTTAATGTAATCTTATAATTTATTTCTGACTCATAATACCTACTTTAAATATAAATATTCTTCTTTATTTTAACGCGAATGTTTGAAAATATCTTTTCGATCTGCTGTAAATCAATTCCTTGTCCACATCTACTGCTGACCACAATATTTATATGGTGGCAGTACTAAGTTTTACTTAATTTCTTAAGTAAAACTTAGTACTGCCACTATATAAATCTCTTTCTAATGTATCTCTAACTCTCTCTACTCTAACTGTACTAATGTATCTCTTTCATACATTAGTACAGTTCTTGAGGCATAAGCTCAGCTTTGCATTTGTGTGAGTAATAGCTAATAGCCAATAGCCGCGCATCAAAAACCAGTTAAAACAGGTTTAAATCAATCTCGCAACGTCTATCCGTATCGTCGTGCCTATTCGTACACTGCATTCATTCACACAAATGCAAAGCTGAGCTTATGCCTCGAGAACTGTAGCTTATGTGTGGTGTGTTTGTCATTTTGGAAAATGTAATTAAAATAGTAATATTATCGATACAGAGGCTGGATCTATAGTTTTAAGAATTATTATGTGTCTGTTTGTCTGTGACTGCATCACAAGAATGAAATTCGTCGCGTCAACATATGATACTAAAGAACTAAGGAATATATACTAAAAATAAACAATATATCTATGGTTGAATCTGAGCGCAGTGAAGGTGTGTCAGTGAGTAGTTAATATTATAATAATTATTTTTCTAAGTTAAAACATTTTTATGTAAAATGTATTAAGCAGTTTGAATAAAAGCATTGTATTTTGACTGTGTGTGAGTAGACCTCAACAATAAAAAAAAAAAGGAAAATCTTCTAATTTTCTTCTGTAATAATATTATGTGTTTTCAAGTTTCCACCATGATGACATTTACTGTTCCCTTCTCTTGATTTGCTGCACAACAGCAAAATGCCTGGAAAGTATAAAAAGAGTGATTAAAAATACTACAATAATTATTGTATTCAGGTTCTTTTAACCGGCAATATTTTTCTATAATAGAGTGGCCGGCAACATTGCAAGCATTACCAGCAATACTGTCCCAGCCATATCGGCAATCATATTTGGTATGGCCACGTATGGCTGATATTGCCGAACCAGTCCTATTGTTGTTTCAGTTGATCTTTATTGTTATGGCTTAGTGAGTCCTTTTCTATTCGACTGAAGTTTGCTGTAAGTGACGTCGTGATTAGTTGCTATATTCTGTGCTATTGTTGTTTTGTCAGTTGCTATGTTACAATAATTGCAAAGCATTGCCCATTGCAACATATTGCTAGGCCATTGTTGCAATATTTTTTTTGTGATGGCACTGCAATTAGTTGTTG
Source organism: Boloria selene (assembly GCA_905231865.2). Classification (NCBI taxonomy): domain Eukaryota; kingdom Metazoa; phylum Arthropoda; class Insecta; order Lepidoptera; family Nymphalidae; genus Boloria; species Boloria selene. The sequence continues at coordinate 161,136 of HG993147.1, forward strand.
TCAATATTGCAGAATAATATTGCCCGTTTAGAAGCACCCTTAGAAAAATGAAAATGAAGTGAAGCATTTAAATTAAAAAACACACACCTTATAATTTACATTGTTAATTTTTATATGTTTTAATTTCAGCCAGACATAAAAACAAAAAAAGCATGATTTATCGTTTTTGCTTTTTTTTCTTTCTTGAGAAAAGAAGTCTATAAGCAAGTAATTGAACCATTGTTTCTTAAATACAAGACTAATAAATGACAGAGTTCTGAGAACCTCCTCCATTTTTAAGTTGGTATAGAAGAAAATATTTTAATAAAATTGTAAAGAATTTAATTATAATTACCTGAATGTGAATCTTGATGAGAAGTGACTATTATTTATAAAACCAGAGCTAACTTGACTATCACTCAATTAGATTCTCTTGATAGTGGCTCCAAAGTGCCAGTTGAGTACAGATTACTTCACAATAATTGTCATGAAGAATAGAGAAGTCATAACATGAGGGAGGTGGTTTCTCTTAAATCTAAAATAACAAAAATTTTATTATATCACCGTTGTTACAAGCTGAATAATGTTGGTGGATTTTCTTACTATCATGGTTTTAACTGTGTTATTTTGTTTTAAAACATTGTTTGTTAAAATATTAAGTTACTTTTTATAGAAATTGAATATAATTAGTATGAAACACCTATAATACTTTTCTTGATTTTATTAATTCCTATATTATTACTTATATTAATTCTCAAGTAATGTCGTGTTGATTCAATAAATCAGTAATACCTTGTATGTAGTAGTATAGTAATATTTTGTTTTAAAGCATTGCATCTGAAATTATAAAAATTATATGATTTTTTTTAATTTTAATGTTATAATGAAAACATCAATGTTATTAATTTATAATTTAAGTAACTTTTATTAATACAGTTATACCAGGTCTGTTCTTGTTTCTTTCGTTCTAAAATAACTAAAAGGATTATGATATTTGATTTAAAGCAACAACAGAGATTTCAAGTGGAGACTTGAAAAGTGGTCACAAAATAAAATGTTTTAAAGATGTTAAGAATGGATTTAATTGTTATCCTCTAGATATAAGCGTTTGAAGTTAGGGGAATTTGAATCAAAGTAGAAATAGTAAGTGAATGAAATTAAATCCGCGGAAAACTCTGCATGTCATTTTTATTTAAAAAATGTAATAATCGCGTAAATATAAGAAAAAGATAGATAGTAAATGAACTTACCAAAATATGACTACTAGAATATTCGATATCTGTTTTTCACTGTCTTCACACAATAATTACCTAGTTTACTTTCAAATTTGAATGTTTTGGTGTTCGCGACCTGCAGCCCCGGATCTAAGGGGGGGCAAACCGGGGCACTTGCCCCGGGCGGCAGATTCATGGGGGCGCCAATTCCTTGAGACATGAATTCGAAATATCGAACAAATAAGACCTCTTTTCCTAGAATCTCATAGGTTTTTATTAAGTAATCTTAATAATATAATATGTTTGAAAAATCAACTTTTCTATTTCAGTCTCAAGACTAACTCAAGACTAACCCTCTATTACATAATCAGCATCCATATGCGGCTGCCATAACTGATGTGGTGCATCAAGTGATGGAATATTTTATGCCATTCTCTGATGTACTCGTTGGTGGCAAAGCACGCATGCTTGCAAGCATGGCCTAATACCGAATGCACCTTTGCTGAACTTACCTTGCCTGGATTGATGCTCGAGACCGCAAAGCTCCGGATGTAAGATCCAAGAAGAGAGCCTTTATCTTAGCCGCCAAGTCCTATAAAAAGACATTAAAGAAGGCTCGTCTTGACCGAATTACACATATTGGCGCAAAGCTTTCTGCCAGCAAACCATCTGGCAGCAGAGCTTTTTGGTCCCTTGCCAAAGAGGTCGAGACAAACTTCTGTCGGCCCTCACTCCCACCGCTGGTAAAACCTGACGGATCCTTGGCTTATACGGCAATGGAGAAGGCGAATTTGCTTGCCTCTCTTTTTGCCCAAGATTCATGTCTAGACTCTGGCAATGCTACTCCACCTCACTGCGGGATTATATGCCTAAAATTCCTATCATTAATAAAAAGGTAAAGAGAGTTTTGTGTCGTCTAGATGTGAATAAAGCTTGTGTTCCTGGTGGTATACCAGCGATAGTGCTTAAAACATGTGCTCCCGAGATGTCTTTGATACTGACACCTCTGTACCGCCTTTCTCTTAAGACTGGAATAGTGCCTAAATCCTGGAAGCTTGCCAATGTGCAACCTGAATGTGCCCAAGAAAGGTAGCCGTCAATCTTGTGAGTTTCAATGCCACTTGTTTCAATGCGTACTTGTTCACCTCCATACTCTGCAAGATTATGGAGCGTGTATTGATCACTCGTCTTTTGGTATACCTAGAACAGAATGATCTCCTCAGTGATCGACAATATGGGTTTCGCCGGAATCGGTCGACTGAAGACCTTTTAGTAGTAGAGTGTATGCTAACCACACCATTGGCGGAGCTCTTGAGCGAAGTGGGCAGGCGATTGCCGTCTCCTTCGACATCTCAAAGGCCTATGACAGGGTTTGGCACGCTAGTCTTATAAGCAAGCTTATCATCTTCATTCATCATTCAAGGCACATCTCTTGGCCTGATCGGCTGTATTAAAGACTTCCTGAGCGACCGATCACTCAGAGTTGTGGTTAAAGGATATTCATCACAACTCTTAAAGACCAACTCTGGAGTTCCTCAGGGGTCTGTTCTCTCAGCAACCTGCTGCATTTTAACGATCTGCTTGTACCTGGTATCCATGGGTACGCAGACGAAAGCACTATTGTAGAGAGATACCTGCCGAATGCCCGGGCCTATAGAGATCAAATTCAATCCGAAAGAGAGGCCATGGTAGAGCTGTTGAATCTCACACACAGGACAGTCTCTACTTGGGACGATGTCAATCTTGTGAGTTTCAATGCGTACTTGTTCACCACAAAAAGGAACCCCTTTTTGTGGTGAACAAGTACGCATTATTATACGTGCGGCTAAGGACTGGAACAACCTGCCTGCGTCAGTGTTTCCGTCCGATTACAATACGGGTGTCTTCAGGCCAAGAGTGTGCTACTGAATTAGTGCGACTTACCATCTTCGATTACGTAACCATTTACCATTAGGTGGAACGTAGTCAAGCACTAATTCAGAATAAAAAAAATCTTGGATCACCAGCACATATCAAGGAACCCAGAAAAATCATCAATGCCCCAGCTACGCCATATTTTATATGCCCGCAGCTACGCCATATAATATTTCTCACAAAAACGAAAGTTAGTAGTTATTTGATACTAAAAAAATATTATTTTCACTAATGGTCACAAAATTTTTTTACTTATTATTGACACTGAAGAGAGGGGGCGCCACTATCAAGGTTTTGCCCCGGTTTGAAAAAGTCGTAGATCCGGGGCTGGCGACCTGTGGATGATACGGCTCAAGTTCAAGATGTTTATTTCATTAATTATTATTTGCATCATGCATGAATCCAAAATTTGTTTAAATATTATATAATAATCAATCGTAAAGTTAATGAAATTCACATAAGCGCATGTTAACATAAAGAAATCAAATAAACAAAGCGACACAAGTTTTTTTTCAAATATGAAGTTATTTTACAATATTATCCTTTTCTTCTTCCACTATATTTTAATGTAAACGACACATTAATTAATGTAAACAAAGTAAATAGTTTTTTAAAACATAACAATTAACAAAATACATAAAAACAGAAAACAACTATAAAATGTAGGTAGGTATTGATAAGTACTTCCCCGTCATTGGCCACCGATTTCTCTTTGCATTATATATGTAGCAATATACTCTATGCTCTTTGCCCACATCTATGTAGCAATATACTCTATGCCCACATCCATGATTGCCCATTTGACACTCTACAGTCTATGGCATAGAGAGCGGCGCTAGTGTTGCTGTATATTTCATATACTATTAAAAGGATAAAAGAACATTACTAAAAACTGTCACACATAAATCTAACAATTAATAAATAATTCTTAAACTTATATTAGTTTCAATTATCAATTAATTCAACGAATCGTATATCGCGTTCCCGCCATTACGATAAAAAGTATAGTAGTTGTTGTTGTTGTTGTTTCCAAAATGTTTTCCCAATAGGGAAAGGCAAAGGACCATAGTCCATACAGCCTAGTCTAATAAAAAGTATAGTCAACTTGACAGCTCGGTCACAGATTATCAAATATAGAAATAATGAGTTTATCCTTATTCTATAACTAGCTGTGCCCGCAACTTCGTTCGCGTGGATGTCGGAACTTAATTAGTGTTTTTTAGTGCGAAGCGCTGTTGGAGGATACCGATACAAATCATTTTTTTTATTTATGCTAGTGCTTCTTTATAAACAACATTAGCTAAGACTCCTACAAAACTCAAATATGGCCGGCAGGCATGGACGAAGGTCATTCTTTCAAAGAAAATCTTGACACCGCGATTCAGAAAATGACGTTACACGCACAACACCATCTATCGAACAATACTGCACGCAGTTGATCTCTAGTTATAGTCCCGTCTAAGTTCGAATACTCGTAGATGGCACTGTTTTAATATTTTACTTCGGAAATACTATTTTTTTTATTAATTTACATTTTTTATAAGTGGTGAACTGATTACGATGAAACAAAAACCTTAATGTTACTTCACTTTACGCACATATTGTTGTGTATAAAAGTTACGTGAAGTTGTGAGACCAAATGCACATAACCCTAATTTTACTTCTGGAATTTCTCTACTTCTTCACTTTAAACTCAAATATCTTTTGATAGACTGAACCGATTGCAATGAAACAAAAACTAAATGTTACTTCAAGTTACGTTCAATCGTTGTGTATAAAAGTTATCTACATTGCTTTCGTACATTTTACGTGATGCCCGGATAAATAAACAGACAAACAGACAAACAGACAAAAATTCTAAAAATGCTGGAAATGGGTTCTATTGGTTATCCTTTAACACCCTGGCTATTTTTTTTGTAATTTTTTTTGATGTACAAAAACGACTTTTCTACAGTTTTATTATATGTATATAGATATTAAAACGAACACATAATTAGTTAAATAAAATCGATTTAAAAGTAAGGTTTACTTTAAACGTAAAAATAATTTTTATTTTAATCTAAATTAGGTGTAATAAAAATCAGGTAAACTAATAAAATTATTCATTTTATATTATAAGGATAAAAGAACAATACTAAAAACTGTCACACATAAATCTAACAATTAATTAATAATTCTTAAGCTTATATTAGTTTCAGTTATCCATTGATTTAACGAATCGTATATCGCGTTCGCGCCATTACGACAAAAAGTATAGTCAACTTGACAGCTCAGTCACAGATTATCAAATATAAAAATAACGAGTTTATCCTTATTATAATATAGTAATGGCCGGTCTGCATATTTCACAAAGTGTAGTTTTCTAGTTAGGAAATAACTATGATAATTTAAAATGAAACATTTTTAATATAAGCAAGTTCTAAATAAATCTATAATTTTATTCCAAGAATGATTCAACAATATGCAAGTGTTAAGAATTTCATAGTCGCTAGCAATATTATTGTCATATAAAACGGAATATTTTTTAATGACTTTCATTTACTTCTGAGAGTTCTCGTCATTTTGCCACTGTTACAAACGCCTTGGTCATTGTAAAATTGGCATAAAGTGAATAAAATTAAATTTTTGTGATCATTTTCAAAATAATAATAATATTGTCTGGACTTTAGTCATTAGCATGGCAATGTTTTGAACGGGTGCGTAGTTTCTTAATCGAGGTTCATCTGTCCACTTCATACACTTACCCATGATAATACGTCATTCGCGTTGAAGTTTCTTAAAGGTTCTGACTGTAGAACAGGTTCTAGAGTCTCTCTTCAGGACCATCGTAATCGTCGTCCGAGCAGAAATAATTCCAAACTCTGCTGCCAGCATCTCATTACTTGATGAATCACCGAAATCCGTATAATTAAGAGCTACAAAATTTTCAAAATTTAGACTGGTTATATTGATTCTAATCTATTTATTTGATATCGAGAATTCAACAAGTAAATTAACGTAAAGCTTCAAACAATTTTGTCGCTTTTAAAGCTCTAAAATAAAAACAAATTAGAGATTTTTATGACTTGTTAGAGGTGCACCTATATATATCACTCAGAAGTCAGAAGTACACCAGTAGTTAAAGACTTGAGACGCAGCTTAGCTGAGCGACGAATGGTCGTTCAATTTCAAAATATTAATTATACATCACGAAATTACAACACTGTTTTAATGAACATCACGTGCATAGTAAAAAGAATGACAAAGTAGGGCAACTTCGGCCCAATCCGCGATATAATTACCTGTCATAGTTACCATAGTTGCCTGTCACAGGGTTGTCACTGCAGCTAAATTTTAATTCAGTACTCAGAAATTGGCATTACATTATATACATTTAAGAATGTAAAACATTTTGTTTCTACATGTTTATGATTATTTTTATTAGGCCTGTAGCTACTTGCCTAACTGATATATCAGTAGAAAATAGTATTAAAAATGTTTGTTTGTTAGATTTATCTCGAAATGTATTTGTGTAAATAAATAAAATAAATCCTTTAATTTCTTGAGTTTACAAAAACATAAATATGCTATTAGTAACAATTCAAAAAAAATTAAAAGTATATTAATAAAATCATATCACATCCTGCCCATCCACGGGCACCGCCCCCTTACTGCATACATACTGCAGTACTGTACTGTACTACTGTACTGTTCTGCTACACATAACGATTACTACGATTGTGCCACAGATTACAAATAATCGGAAAAAATCAATGTTAATATTTAAATAAGGTATAATATGTTATTTAATCAGGAAGACAACAAAATTAACATTATGTAAAGTTTTACTTTCTTCTTATTATAATCATACAAATAAAACAACTAAAATAGTTTAATTCCTTTTATTAACATGATTCGTCACAATCATCATTTATGTTACATTTGTCCGGTGAGGAGTCTTCAGTTATATTAATTATTAACTCTTGTGTGCATAAATTATCAAATGCAATGTCACGGTTCAAATCAGACATTATGATTCTCTTAGTTCTCTCCACTACACTTGATTTTTACGATAGTAATATATATTTTCATATTAATAAATATAAAAATAAATATTATTTTATATTTAAAAAAATAAGAGATATCGATTATTACGTCCTTTTGACTATATATTGTCACTATAGCTTGTCAGTCGTCGAGCTGTCAAAAACCATTAACAAAATGGACAAACTATAGAATAAGTGATTTGTTTACCTTTTCTGTTCAGTAGGTAATCTGAACAAAGACAACTCTGGAATCGATGAAGAATTTAGACACCCAAACACAAAGCAATAAGTTGTTCTACGAATATCACACATTTTTAATATGACTGGCGCACTGATAAACGGTTCGAGATATTGTTTGAGTGTGCGTGCGGCAACGTAAAGATACTATGACGCACACATACAAGCCGCGCGCGGTGCGTTTGTATGAAGTTGCCCTACTTTGTCATTCTTTTTACTATGTCACGTGTCTACTGCCAGTTCAGAAAATAGAACGGGAAGCCTCGGTCTGAGATGAACTGGCATAATATAAACCTTCTTCTTAAATCACTTTATCTGCTTATTAACCCCTGGAGCGTCGGCCTCCGTTTTATGAAAAGGCTCGAAGCGTCGGCGTAATTTCAAGGACGTTTGATAGATAGGGTAGACCTTCGGAAAAACGATGAATTCGTTGATATGTATATATTAAAACGGTATAAATTATACCTTCCCGACTTCGTTATGAGTTTATCTAACTATTTATATAATTTAATAAGCAAATAAAACTGACCTTATCTCGCAGTGATGTATTATATATTTTTTTTTCATAATTTTTACTCACATAGCTTTGACACTTTATTACAATATACTGAATTCACACACATATTCACCAAAATAACCCTTTATTACGGTAAAACTGAATTGTAAGCATTGATAAGACAACTCATTCTACTTTGAAACACAATAACTTCACCATAAAACCATTTGAAAAAACACCATCTAGTAATGGCGGCAGCCGGCGGGCGGACAATCGCCGAATTTCACTCTTTGAAACATGATGACAATAACAATACGCATTAATACCAACCGGTATTAGTCAATTTATGTCCATAGATAAGTATTTTAGCAACTTATATGTATTTTGTGCGATATACAAGGATACATCACATAAACATTACGAAATACGGTCATCAAGGTCAAAACTAGTGCACTTCAAAAGTTTTGTTACTTTTTCATTAAAATATTTATGATATTTCAAAAAAATATCAGGCAATACAAAATCTACACTTATTTCTCAGTAATTATGTATAAAATTTATTATAAGATTACTTAACCGAATGGGCCGGCACGCCCCGTATAGTTCATTAGCACCACTCTCTCACAGAATACCGGCGTGAAGTGGCAGCTATGCTGTCGCGTTTCGACCGGTGAGTGAGAGTCCGGGAGGCCCACGCTCCTTCCCCCCTCCCTCTTCCCATCATCCTCCGCCTTCGTTCCCCCCTCCCTCCCACTTCCCATCAGGTGAGCCTCCTGCCCGTTTGCCCCCTTTTTACCATAAAAAAAAAAAAAAAACACAAAATTCACGAGGTCGACAGTAATGGCGTCGCGCGTCACTGAATCACAGATGCACTTCGTTTTTGTTTCCTTTTGTTTTAATACAGAGTCGTTCCGTTTCAAATGTTACTAAGATCGGTCTATTGTGTATCCCGTGTAGTATTATATGGCCGCCAGATGTCGTTGTTAGTGTAATGAAACGTAAAAAATCAACGACCAATGGCAACCGGTAAATTATGATGCTTATGCGGAGCCGTCGACGCCTCGAGCCTTTTCTCTTATGATCTTACGGGGTATCGTGAAACGCTCGAGGGGTTAAAAAAAAAGAACGTATCGAAATCCGTTGCCTAAGTAGTTTTAAAGATCTAAACATACATAGGGACAGACAGACAGCTATATACTGTCTAATTATAATCGTCAATTGAATTGAATAATATTATATAGTACTATATGCTACATAATAACATAACGTTACGTTTCTAGGTTCCTGTGGTAGAAACGTATATTTAGTTAAAAATACTGACTTGGTGTAAAGTCTGTAAACGAGTCACAGACCTTAAAAGTTTGTATTTGCTCCTATAATCTATATAATATATCCTATTGATGCTATAATGTGCTATAGTAAGGTCGATCTTTTTAGGGCTCGTTCATATATCGAAACATTTTTGTATTAAGAGCGAAAGCGAATAATCATAGGCACACCGTATTTAGGCAAAGAGTTATACATTTGTAAATTTGAGTTATATTGTTGATATAAAACATTTTATATTGTAAATCCAATTTACTCAAACTTCTGGTTTTGAATCTCGGGTTGGAGTCCTGTCTGGATTAGGGAAGTCAACGATATGTACATACGTATTTCATTCACTTCCTGAGTCCAGCGAGTTGAAATAAATGAGTAAAGTCTACCTCGATACTTTTTAACTTATATGTGTTTCATATGCTTATAGTTTAGTATATAAATTCTTAGATATTAATAAATAGGTAATGCACACTTTTTTAAACTGACATGTGTATGATGAATCACCCTTGATTTTGTTGTTATATTTATCAGAAACTATAATTATTTTTCGATTAATATAACTGAAGCTTTGAAATAGGGGTTATACGGACAAGACAGTGTTGACTCCTGTCATTATTGATTATTGTACTATTTTATTCATTCGTAGATATAATTATTATAAACGAATGCATACATTACTTACGTCAAGTTTGGTTTAGTTTGTAGTGACCCTATTTGCTGCGCCAGCGGTCGCGGGTTCCAGTCCCTGGCGGCATACATTTGTTGAGCACGAATGTTTGTACTCCAGTCATGGGTTTTAAGTTATATAATGTAGTATATCAACTATCTGGTATCCGTAAAACAAGCCTCGTAGCTTAACATGGAACTAGGTAGCGCTGTGTGTAATAATGTCCCAACATATTTATTTATTTATTTATTATTTACACTAAGAAATCAATAATTAACTATCCTAACACGAATAGGTAGTTATTTTAACTATAATTTACATTAACGTAGTTTCCTACGTTGATATTACTTAATACGCCGGGTCGCCACCTATCCGTCCATAATGTCCATTACATTCTACATACCTCGAATGCTACAAACAAAAGTTTTTTTGTAAATGTGAGTACAATTATGTCATAATAGTTTCAATATAGCATGCGAGGTCGCGTCTGCAATCGATATATCCACGTCCGTGGCGTCGCACCACCATTGTTTATCGTGGCTGGTGTCATTAAACACGTTGGTAAATTACTGTAGGACATTGTAGTAATATTTTATATTTTAATTGCAACGAAGTTCGTTACGTATCTAGAATAGGAACATCTACTATAGTAAAAACCTAGTTATCAAATTACCAAGTTATTACATGGATTAACGCAATCAGCGATTAACAGATCGTATAATTATTTTATATTGGGGCGGATGGAGTCCATAGTCGAGCCGACGCTCGTGACCTCTCTCCGCTTGCAGCGCGGCGACGTGACGTGCGCGAGCGCGGCGGGGGGGCGGCTGGCGGCGGGCGGCGGCGACGGCGTGCTGCGGCTGTGGACGTGGCGGCGGGACCTCGCATGGGTCGAGCAAGCGGAATATCCGAGGGCACACCGTTATGGAATCACGGGCGCCAAATTCGCATCATCTGGACTTTTATTGGCTACTGTAGGAGTAGATGGCGCGGCTCGGTTGTGGGCAGCGCGCGACACCCTCGTCGTGAGGCGGACCATGGCGGCACCGGACGCGGTGGCTGCGCGGTCTCTTCAGTGGGCGACAAGCGAGAGGTTGGTGGTTGGACACGATGACGGAGGAGTACGAGTGTGGGCTATATGGTCGGGGGCGTTGCTCGCACACGTGCGGCCTCATGAAGGAGCCATCTACGCTATCGCGACACCGGCCGCCGCTGCACTCTTATTAACTGCCTGCACTGACGGAGTTCTGAAAGTCTTCGAGTTGGACGGTGAGTAATATAAACTGTGAAGTTACGTAAATATAAAAAGCTATCAGTTAATGATTTTGTTTGGGAAAGTTCAGTAGCAGGTCCTGAATTTTATTTGGGGAACATTTTTATTTGCAGAAGTTATCGTACATGGAACAGAAGGCGACGTGGGTCCACCACCATTACTGTGGGAGGACGGTGCGCATGACTTAGGAGCGCTCTGTGCTGCGGACTGCCACGGCGGCGCGGCGACGGGCGGGCACGACGGGCGCGTGCGCGTGTGGCGTGTGCGGGGCGCGGGCGCGGGCGCGGGCGGGGGTGCGGGGCGGCGGGTGTTGGCGGGGGGGGTGCTGGCCGGACACACCGCCGCCGTCACCGCGCTAGGCTGGGCCACGCACGTCCTCGCCTCGGCCTCGCTGGACCGCACCGCGCGCCTGTGGAACTCCGAGACCGCTGTCTGTCTCCGAGTGGTGCACGCACACTCGCGCTATCTTACTAGCGTCACGCTTGCCAGTGATTTGCGTTATATGATCACCGGTAAAGACAATATGTTATATTATTTCAATAATTATGTTACTCATTTAATTGTTTCTTTACAATTTATATTTAATATTACAGCTTCCAATGACAAGTCTATTCGGACATGGTCGTTGGGAAATTTTTCTTTGAACGATGATATAGAGCCAAATTGTAATCCTCTTGCTCATTTTGGTCTCGGCGATCTTGAGGTAAAAATAACTAGTATGCCTGACTTATGTTAAAAAATATTAAGGTATTAAATGTCATATTTTAAGTTTTAATAGTATATCAAAATTAATTAGGGTATAGGTCCAGTTGACGATAGTGAACACTTAGAAGAAGGCTTAGCATGTACAAACTCAGACATTCGTTGCTTGACGCGTGTCTCGCACGTTGCCGCAATCAATGCTATTGCTGTTTCGAAGGACCATATTGCCACCGCTTGCAGGTAATTTTATAATAGGTTAAGATCAAATAAAATACCTACAATATATTTATATTGAAATACACTCAATCAAAGCCTTATTAGAATATTTAAGTTACACAGTTATAAGTAATTATTCATATTGACAGTGGTAGCCCAGCGGTAACGCGTCGCTTGGATAACCGAGTGATGTGGGTTCAAATCCGGGTCTCGCACCTCTGATATTTTCATGTGCGAATCATTTATATCATGATTACCACTTGTCTTACGGTGAAGGAAAACATCGTGAGGAAACCTGCATGTCTGAGAAAACCTAACAAGTTTTCGAAAGACATGTGAAGTCCGCCAACACGCACTAGGCCAGCGCGGTGGACTATGGCCTGATCCCCCTCGTACTGAGGGAGGCCCGTGCCCAGCAGTGGGACATTAAAAAGGGCTGATGATGATGATGATGATGATTCATATTTCGGCTTCGGGGCTTCGTCTTTTGCTATGTTTTTTTTTTGTTTTTTGACCCCAATCCAGCTCAATTTTCATTTTTTTTTTGCATTAAGTATCGTAGTTGTATCGTATTTATCAAAGCATTCCTCTTGCAAAACAAAGAAATATAAATATTATTTCAACTATGCTGGCGACCACGTCTGCTGGCAATTTCTAATTGAGTAACACATCTAGAACACATCTAGTTCATTGATAGAAAACTGATAATATATAGGAATTATTTATAAGGAATAAGAAGCACTCTCTTCACTTTCCGCCTTATAAATCATAGAAATATATTATTTTTCAGTGATGGATTCTTGCGATTGTTCAAATGGTCAAAAGAAGATGATATCACAATCGGGTTAGAGTTCGAGTTGGCAGCTCACTCATATCCGGTGTTGGCGGCTGATTTTGGCGCGGACGGGGCTTTATTGTTAAGTGGTGGTCTCGACGGATGTGCTCGACTGTGGGATGTGCAAGTTAGCCTAATATGATACGTTTTATTTATTCAAAGAATAAAAATGAAACAATGAAAACGAAACTTTCCTTCTAAAATTAACCGTCCGTGGATTATTACTTTTACATTTGACTAATCGTTCGTTAGAGCAGTTATTTGCCGTAAGAGCTTACAAATTTTTAAACTAACAATAAAAGCTTTTGTTATTAAAAGTGTATTAGTACAGAAGAATCAAAATTGTAAATTTAGACAACGCAATTAATTGAGATGAAAGTTTTAACTAAATGGCATCGTCATTATCTTAGTAAGTATTAAATGTATACTCATAACTCAACCCTTATATTTTTAAATCAAATGTTTTAGGAATCACAAGTTGGATGTCAACAAAAAATAAGTTCGATTTAAATTAAAGTTAAGGATTTATAACAAATATCCTAACAGTAGTCATCTATGTAACCTAACCTAATTGGCACGCTTTGAAGCCAATAAGAAGATAATGGAATTATCAAATCAAATCAAAAATGATACTCTAGGTCCTAAATTATAAATGGCACGAATAGCTCTTTTCTGCAGATCAAAAATAGTATTAACGGTAGCTGTATTTCCCCATAATAAGATTCCATAGGACATAATACTATGAAAATAACTAAAATATACTACGCGAGCTGTATCTACGTCTGTAATAAGTCTAATTTTTTTGCCGCGAACGCTGCAGAGCTGAGCCTTTTATAGCCGCTTGCCCTAATATGGAGATTCCACTGCAATTTCGAATCTATGATGATACCTAGGAATTTTGTTGATTCTATCGGCCTTAACGTCTCCCCACCCAATACTACACCATTATCAGCAAGTTTAATATTAGGTGTTGTAAATTTACTTAATTTTGTTTTTTTGTTATTTTATAATAAATTATTTGAATCGAACCGATAGACAATCTTTGAGAGAGCATCGTTTATATCGTCGTACATAAGTAAATTACGTTTTACCTTAAAAATAAGTGAAGTGTCCAACCAAGAATAGAGCCTTGTGGAACCCCCATATCTAACGGAGCCCCAGGGGATCTCTTACCATTTACATCAACCCTCTGAATTCTATTACTCAGATAGGAATTCAGGAGGTCGAGTGCCTTATTTCTAATCCCATAATGATGCAGTTTCCTGATCAACGTCTCATGATGCACACAATCAAAGGCCTTTGATAAGTCAAAGAATATCCCCCTCCCATTAAATATAACAACACGCATATTTTTCGACAGTCAGGTTGTGAGCTAGCAGCAGTGTCGGCGGAGGGAGGAGGCGCGGGCGGGGGCGGCGTGCGGGACGCGCGGCTCAGCCCGCGCCGCCCGCCGCTGCTGCTGGTGGCCAGCGACAACGGCCTCGCCGCACTGTGGGGCATCGATCCGCCCAGCCCGGACCCCTTGCAGTTGAGTTTAATAAACTAATAATTATTGTAGCTTTCGCTTTAGTATGCGCTAACTACATAATTTATAGTAGAGATAAATATTATTAATGACATAACTTTATAGTGTTTATACGGGGCTGGCGGAGGCGGCGGTGTGCTGCGCGTGGGCGGCGGACGGGCGCGTGCTGGTGGTGGGCGGCGAGGCGGGCGAGCTGCGTCTACTGGCCGCGCCGCCCTGCGCCGCCGCACTGTGCCAGGAGACGGATGCACACGATCTCGGTAAAATATTACTACTAATACGAAATGTATTAATAGCATTAGTATATTTATATGTATTCTTTTCCATTTGTCATACAGGAGTACTGAGCTGTGATTTTGCCCCGACTTTTCAAATTGAAAATATAGAAGAAAGCAGAAAAACGTATTTGCTCGCGACCGGTGGTCGAGACGCTTCCGTGAAATTATGGTTCGTGGATTTGGAAGGTTTCTTCGAAGATAGTATCGACAAAGGTTCATTGACATTGGCAAAGACTATCGCCGCGCACGGCGGCGCGGTGCAGTGCGTGCGCTGGGCGGCGGCGGGGCTGGCGCTGGCGACGGGCGGCGCGGACCGCTGGGCGCGCGCGTGGCGGGTGGCGGTGCGGGGGCGGGGGGTGGAGGCGTGCGGGCGGGGGGTGGAGGCGCGCGGCCGGGGGGTGGAAGCGTGCGGGCGGGGGGTGGAGGTGTACGCGGCGGCGGCGGTGCCGGCGGGGGCGGCCGGCGGCGCGCCCGCCGTGCGTCTGCTGGCGCGCGGGCAGGCCCAGCTGCTGGCGGTGGGCTCGCTGTCCGGCACGCTGGCGGTGTGGCAGATACCCCACATTGACACGCTTGATGAAACAGAGGGCTGTGAAGCGCGTACTTGGGGCACGGAAGGGGTTGTACGATGGCTAAAAGAATATGTGACAAGGCCGCCCGGTAAAACTTTGTTATTTTTACTAATACCTCATTTTATATACGCATATTAAATTTTTTGTATTAATAATATTGAAAAGACGGTTTTTTATGAATTTCACAATATTTAACTTCATTAGGTTCATCAGTTCCGGAAACGGAAGAATCCCGTTTGTTGGCTGCGATACGAGAGGCCGGCCTGAGTGGCTCGCAACTGCTCGATAAACCAATAAAAGATCTAATGTTCATTTTTGGATATGGTAAGTGTCTTAAAAACTACTTAAATACATTTATTTAATACCTATTCTTCAAATGGACATTAGTTTTCTTCATCATAACTTTATTTTTCTAAAAAGTAACTATGCTAGTTCTATAATATCTAAGGGAATATTAATTTTTAAGACTCAACGATCAATTTGATTCTCTTGTTAAAAACGTACTCGTTTTTTGACGATTTTTAAGATTCAAGAAACAATCTAAGCGTTGTTGTACATATTCCTGTATTTTATATGCAGAAGAGGAACTGAGTGACGATAGTGCAGGAGAAGTATGTGAAGAAGCGCGTGCACGACTATTGGACGAAATACTATGGCTTCGTCGAGATCCACTTTCCAGAGAATTGGTTTGAAAAAAATATTATTATAACTTCCTAGTGCTTACACTAATTTTTAACTGTACAAACTCGTGCTTAATTAAAAATAAATATGTATTATATTTTTAATTAAGATTATTATGATTGTTTTATATTTATAAAATCTAATCAGTACTTTTGCTTGAAATGCAGGCAAATATAATACACACAAGAGTTTATGTTTGTTAGTCTTTCATGTTGAAATAGCAGGACGAGTTTGGACGAGTTTTTTTTATGGTAAAAAGGGGGGAAACGGGCAGGAGGCTCACCTGATGGGAAGTGATCACCTCCGCCCATGGAAATCTTGGCTTGCAGATGCATTTCCGGCCTTTCAGGAAAGGGAGGGAGGGAGGAGGGAAGAGGGAGGTGGAACGAACACGGAGGATGAAGGGAAGAGGGAGGAGGGAAGGAGAGTGGGCCTCCCGGACTCTCACTCACCGGACGAAACGCGACAGCCGGTTCTCAGCAGAACAGCTTTCCGAGCCGGTGGTAGTTTACTCACAGACTTACAGACTGACATTTAATTTTAATAATGTAAAAATGACGATTCAAAAGAGCTCGTAAAAGTGTATTTGACTAAAGAATATTTTGATTTGGTTTGATTGCTACGGCGTGTGTGTGTGTGTGTGTGTGTGCGTGCAGGAGGCGGCGGCGGCGCACGCGCTGCGCTGCCCGCTGTCGCACGCGGCGCTGCGCGAGCCGGCGCGCGCCGCGGACGGGTACACCTACGAGCGCGCCGCACTCCTGCACTGGCGCCTCGCCGCCGCAGACGGTACGCAGCCGCGTCTTGTACTTACAAAACTAAACAGGAATTGTCTCGAACTAAAGGATAATATAGGACCTTTGTCCACGTCACTCTCTATGAATGTTTTTCTATGTAACTGTATTGTGAAATAACGAATAAAAAATAGTAATAAATAGAAACATTATAACCTTATATTACCATTTTAAATTGGGGTATAGATTTCTAATAGTAGTAATAGATTAGTTAAAACATATTTCTAAAAATAGTCAGATATTTTCATATTAACTGATTACTGTTTCTTTTGTACTATGAATAATATTTTTAGTAAGTACCTCGTTGGTCTATAAGCTAGCGAATGTGCAGCTGTTCGTGAAGCTCTCGGGAACTTTATGAACGAAACTTAATAATATCCTATGACAAATTCCAAAAAGATTCATTTAAATTACCAGTAACTTTATTACTTTAATCTCTACGCTCAAATCTTATATTTGACTGAAAATTTTTCATAACCCCGGCATATAATTGTAGTAACAAGTATCTACTTCACCATAAAGTGCATGAGTTTTCAACCCTTTGTAACATATCACTGCTGAGTATGAGCTTCCCTTCAATACTCCCCCTAGTACGTATACCATGTTATAGTTAACGATGCTACCAATTTGGCGGTAGTTGATGGGTTGGCGGACTTCACATGTTATTTGAAAACTAGCTAGATTTAAATTAGACAGTGCTTCCTGGTTTTCTTTATTATAATGTCAGCGGTGCGGGACCCGGGATTTGAACCGTTTCATTCGTCATTTCGGGTGAACGTGTTATCACTGATCTACCGCTAAACGTGCTATCTGCTATAAATTGAACTGTATTTCTGCTGTGACAGCTTTTTCTAGAAAATCGACAATTCCAATCTAATATTACAAATGAAACTATCCTTTCGGATTTTGTCGCGGATTTATTATGATTTTTGGTTCCCGACGATTCGTATGTTTTACAAGTATTATAATTCCTATCTAATTTGGCTTTCAGACGAGCTGCGGTCCCCGATGTCCGGGCGGCGCCTGCGTAGCGCGCGCGTAGAGCCCAACTACGGCGTGCGCGAGCAGCTGCGGGAGTACTGCGGCTGGCGACAGTAGTAGTAGTAGATATAATGAACCTGAAAATGTGTTGGTTTGCTTGATAGTCCTTCTTCTACGTGAACAGAGTGTCGTGTTAATGTGATTTTTTGTGAGAAGGGCGGAAAAGTACACTGCTTTTACTCCTGAAGATTGTCTTATTACCATAGAAAATTTCCTTAAAATAATATGTATTTTAAGGAAATTTTAAATTTAATTTTAAGCCTACACTGGAATATGTTAATAAAGTAAAATAATAATACTAATATTATATTCAGTTATCGGGTATAAATTATACCTAATCCTCTTTTTTCCTAATAATCTGTTTAAAAAAAATACACTTAAAACCTTACTATTTTTTATATAATCATGATGTTTGTCGCAATGAGTGAATAAAACACTTTTTTTACATGTAAATGATTGTTTTATCTCTTGTTTGTTTTTATTTCTGATATCCTAGTATATTTAGTTTTTTCATGTGACGTATATGCGAGTATATTATATAAATAAATAAATAAAAAAAACACTTTTTTTGAATAGCTTTTACATAAAAGAAAATATAGATCTATATCAATATGGAAACATATTTTTAAAAATGTTTTTTTACTATTTAATGATCTGTCATTTTTTAAGTTTATTAATAAGTGAATTTCGAAGTTATAACTTGGATGCGCTATTTAAGTCAATTGAATCATAATTATTGTTTTTATCAAATGTGCTCCGACTTCCGAGGCGGCGCAAGAGACCTCTCATTTGGAGCTAATCTTGAATTCATGCAGTAACTAAGACTCTATGCTATATCTATACTCTATATCTCTCTCTAGAAATTCGTATACAACATTATATGAAGCCAATCGCAGAGGGAAGGAAATTAGTTTATAATTGTTAAAAAAATATTGTCATTGGCCCTAAACCATCATTAAAATATTTACTATGTACATTTGTACAGCTTTCCACTTGAAAGGGACCTCCACTTTATTCATTATTGCAAGCTAAATAAAAGCTTTTAAGAGTTGCATAACATAACTCAGCAACGGTTTTTAATTAATTCTAACATATGATGTGATGATGTTGTAAACAAAAACGAATGAATGAGGGTGATACGATTTTTATAATTAGTTTTTGAATAAGCCAGTCCAATAGTAAAATTGTCTCTAACCTGCACGCCAAACTTCATCAAAAATTAAAAAAAATAGAATATTAGATTTTTTGTCGTCCAGGACTAATTGAACTAAACTAAAATAACTAACTAAACTAACACAGTTGAACTAATATCTCCGTAACGTGCTGGCCTGCTGAGCTCAGTGCTATCAAGTTTAGTTTTATGGATATCGATATTGGATAATTCATGTTAATGTCAACATTAGTACACAATTGAAAAGAAATAAGAGAACATTAAATAATAAAATAATACACCAGTGAATGTTTCAACGATCTCATCTTTATTTATATTACTTACATTTATATATTTACAAGTGAGGCAGTAACAGTGTGAACGAATCAAACTTATGTAACTCCGTATCACTGCGCGTCGTACAAATGAACAGACGGTGGCTATCGCTTGGCGACGGCGACGGCGGAAATGATGCTTATCCCTAGTATTCGTTATTAGAAAATCACTATCACTAGCGTAACGCTTCGATATAACGAACGACGGCATCGAGTGCATACCGCGCGCCCGGATCGGGTCCCGTCGGTCGCTTGTCTTTAGTCAAAAGATTTTATATATTTTATTATTTATAATAATATTTACAAACTTTACAGAGATCACCGCGTAAACTCGCGAGGAAAGTATTGATAATATGAGAAGTCCGCCCCTCGTCAGACGGCGGCGGCGGCCGGGCACGCCCCGCGCTATTTGGGCGCGTCCTCGTAGTGGCATAGCAACCTGCAGGACGTTGAAAATATTACACTATTTTAATAATAACTACAACTTTTAAAATGCTTTAACCAAAATTTATGCATGTAACGTACTGTAGTATTTTTTACTTTTAAAAATGGAATTGTTTACAGTCGTTCAATAGCGCCATTTGAAGTAATTGAAAGTAATTGAAATTTTATACTGAAGAATATTAGGAATAATGTAAGAAAAATAACAGCCTAAATCAGTTCAATTAGTTGTTTAGTGAGCGCATCTCTACTTGTAAAGTGCTCTATAATCTGTTTATCGTAATGTCCAATTCGGTCTCGCTAGAGTACAATGTGGCACTAATTTAGAACATACTAGCGACTCACCCTCGGTTCGCTCGGGTTCTTGCCTAGATCTAGCGCGAGTGAAGCTGCGAGTTCCGCTAGTATTAAATATAGCCTATGTTCATCAGGGATAAAGTAGGATTCTAAAGGTAAAAGATTTTTTTAAATCGGTCCAGTGGTTTCGGAGCCTATTCAATTCAAACAAACAAACAATCAAATCTTTCCTTTTTATAATATTAGTGTAGAACGCTCGCGTTCTAAAGGCTGAAAATCAAAAGATATATTTTTCTCTCGTTTTTTGCAACATTTTTCTTTGATGCTCCATTCCTATTGATCGTAGCGTGATGTAATATAGTCTATAGCCTTCCTCGATAAACGCACTATGCAACACAAAAAGAATTTTTCAATTCGGACCAGTAGTTCCTGAGATTAACGCGTTCAATCAAACAAACAAACTCTTCAGCTTTATAATATCAGTGTACTGACGGCAGCAGCAGCGCGAGCGCGAGCAGCAGCTTGCGGGGCGGCGCGGGGGCGGGGGCGGGCGCGGCGTTGCCGTGCTGCATCGCCGCCGGCTGCTCGCCTACACACACACACACGGACATCATTAGAGAATGTCTATAGGTATAAAGACATTTTATGTCCCAAAAAGAACAATAGTTCACTTAATATACGGAAAATTATGTAAGAAAAAAAATGTAACTTATCATACAATAGTGCTACTAAAACAGATCTAAAGGTCTAGATCTATATTCATTTAAACATTAAATTAAAAAAAGTCGTTGAATAAACCCTATTTCACTATAACGGAATAATTTGTGGATGTCAACGTGTGCTCCACTAATGCCTGGTGTAATAAATAGTAAATAATTATTGTACTAAACAAATAATATTTGAAAGGAGCAGCTGCTGAATTTCTAGCCGGTATAATAATTAACTTCCGAGCCGGTGATAGATTCCTCACGGAAATGTTTAAATGTTGACACTGTAAAAGTGTCGATTGAAAGGTGCTTGTAAACGTTTATTCGAATAAAACATAATTTGTTTTGATTAAAATTAATTAATCAATAGATATCATATGGATGAGTCGGTAAGACCGGTAGCCAAGTAACGAGCTAAATGAAATATTATGTTACAATAAGCTATGGAGCACAAACTACGGCGAGGCAAGTGTCTAGAGTACTGACCGCTGAGCACGTGCAGCACGACGGAGGCGGAGTCGAGGTTGGAGGGCGAGCAGGAGTAGTTGCCGGAGTCCTCTCGTCTGGGATTATATATTATCAAATTTCCGATCTGAAATTATAATTAATAAAGGTGACTACATAGATATTTTAAATTTACCGTAAGTGATATATTGAGTTTTTTAGGGGACGCGACCTACTACTAAATGATTGATAAATTAAATACAGTCTGAGATCGTTGTAGAGTTTATTGATTTTATACTATGATATATTTAATGATAATTGATGCTATGTTATGATAATGAATGCAGCCGGTTTGATTGCTGTCCGAACGTGCACTGACTGTTTTAGGTGTGTTTTGATGTATTTATAACACACCTACTAAGCAT
Organism: Boloria selene; assembly: GCA_905231865.2. Classification (NCBI taxonomy): domain Eukaryota; kingdom Metazoa; phylum Arthropoda; class Insecta; order Lepidoptera; family Nymphalidae; genus Boloria; species Boloria selene. The sequence goes on from HG993147.1 coordinate 182,698, forward strand.
TATTGCTTAGGTGTTCGGTAACAACGTTTGGCCCGAACAAGTTTATTAAAAAAAGTTTATGAAACTCAGTGAAAGGCTATATAGTTAATTGAGTTTGAAGGTACCATTCAAAATAATGACGACTTGACATCCTATAGCTCATACGATGGTTAAAAGCAGCTCGAAGTAGGCAATGTACTCGTTAGTTACGGCAGAGAATATTTGTAATTTGAATGAAAGGACAAGTTATTAAGTAGCGCACCGTAGTGTCAGGCGCGAGGCGCTCCATGCGGATCTCCACGAGGCTTCTGTCGTAGTTGAGGACGCGCTCGTCGTTGTGGTACCAGAAGATGTAGGCGGGCTCCTCCAGCGCTTGCGTGATCACGCACTTGAGGCTCACAGTGCTGCCGGCCTTCACGTACAAGTCTGATTCGCCTACGATTTCTATTTTTGGCACTGGAAAGATAGGACATTATGTTTAATTTTCTCTATATACTCGTGTAATAGTATTTTTGTATTTTAACGAAAATAGAAATTTTAGATACACTGAAAAAAAAAAACATTTTCGTTGATAGAAAAAATTAGTACACATGATAATTGTCATTTTCTGAACTGATCTTCTTCGCGGCCTCTCCATTGTAAGAGAGATTATCGAAGACCAAGAAGAGTATAATCTAGACAGATTCACTTATTAAAGGCACTAGGAAGTAATATAATAGAGTTGGTCACAATTTGAATACTGGAAAACTTACTTTTAATTTTTTTTAAAGTAATGCGATAGCGAAAGTTTAATGATATTAGGAATATTAATTCTTTTTAAAATTATATTGCCCTTTCTAATGTGTCTATTTTCTTTTTAAATTTAAAGTTTTCAAGGATCTTGTCATCATTTATACCTACTCTTTATTAAGTATAATACTAACCGACAACGTTGAGTTGTACGAAGTGGCTCATCTTAGGTTCTGTTCCGACCTGACACTCGTACACCCCAGCATCTCGAGCTTGCACATATTTAACCTGAAAACAGTAAATAGATTGTTATTTTAGTAATGAAATTAATTGGTTCCTTCAACTGATTAATTAATTAAGCTTTATATCTGACATTATGACAGTGTTAAGGCCTTAGAAGGCATTTAATAATTAGTATGTTAAGGCCTTAGAAGGCATTTAGTAATTGATTTGTTATCTGTATTTTGTATAATTTATAATCTATAAAGTTGAAGTATAATCTGTAACTAAATGTAATTTGTTATCTAGTTTCTCACTACTATGTTGTCTATGGTCAGATTTTGTATATATAAGCTAGTGTAAGACAGGGGCTCTTTCTCTTTTGATTCTAAGCCACCAGGCTCTGCCTGCTATGGGGTCCACTCGCCCACCTATCATGTAAGTCACCTATCATGTAAGTTATAATAAACGATTAAGATTGCCGTGTCGTATTTCATTTGAATAAAGTTTGTGCGCTCCGAGTATACCTGGAGTATACAAAATGGTGGCCCATGAGGGGAACTAAGAAGACAAGAACATGAGGAAGCGAGCCACCAATGGAAATAGAAGGAATCAACTGAGCACGTGGCGGGCGAGTGGACATGCAGGTACAATATTAAAGACAATCAAGTAATATAATTAACTGAGCGCATATATTCAATTTAACCAAGCACATGGCAATAGGAATCTTCGATTTCACGTGGCTATCCCTCTAGGCATGCGTAGGTAAACGCATGCGCAGCAGCATCCTCGGCGAAGGAGCGGCAGGAACACGTGGACGGCGGGCAGCTTCAGCCCACTAGGCGTGCACACAAGGTGCACGTGCATCGAAGAATAACCTACAAGCATCAAGGCGGGCCACTTTTGCCCCACTAGGCGTGCGCGCAAGGCGCACGTGCTTCAGAGAGAAGCCCACAAGTATCAACAGCGGGCCACTTTTGCCCCACTAGGCGTGCGCGCAAGGCGCACGTGCTTCAGAGAGAAGCCCACAAGCATCAAGGCGGGCCACTTTTGCCCCACTAGGCGTGCGCGCAAGGCGCACGTGCTTCAGAGAGAAGCCCACAAGTATCAACAGCGGGCCACTTTTGCCCCACTAGGCGTGTGCGCAAGGCGCACGTGCATCGGAAGGACTCCGAGCATATCAAGAAGAAGCGGAAAAGCAGCGGAGCACGTGGACGGCTGGCGACTTCAACCTACCAGGCGTGCGCACAAGGTGCACGTGCAACAGGAAGCAGCCTCCGAGCATCAGAACGAGCAGTGTCGCATAAGGCGACGCCTCACCAAGGAAAACAAGGATTAAAAGATAAGTGCCCTCCTTAACCTTGACCTTACTTTCCTATTTCAAGCATCCAAAATCCACGTGGCATCCCACTATTAAGTATAGCTTTCCATTTTTTTTTTTTTTTTTATAGACAATAAGGGGCAAACGAGCAAACGATCCACCTGATGGTAAGTGGTTATCGTTGCCCATAGACACCTGCAACATAAGTGGAGTTGAGAGTGCGTTGCCGACCTTTGAGGAACCTACAGACACGACTCTTAAAGAACCCCATATTATAGCGCTCAGGGAAAACCTCGGGAGGAAGATCATTCCATATTTTGCACGTGCGAGGTAGAAAGGAGCGAGATGCACGTACATTTTTTGGATGCCAGGCATCTAATATGTGAGGATGACATCCTATCCGATGGCGAAGGGTGCGGTGATAGAAGCGCGCCGGTGGCACCAGATCAAAAAGTTCATCAGAACACTCTCCATTATACAGACGATAGAATACACATAGGGAGCCCACATCTCTTCGCAGGCTTAAGGGTTCTAATTCGTCTGTTAATATGGGATCATCGACAATACGAATGGCTCGTCGTTGGATAGAGTCAAATGGAAGAAGCTGGTATTGAGGAGCGCCAGCCCAGAGATGAGAACAGTATTCCATGAGAGGGCGAACCTGTGCTTTATAAAGCAAGAGGCGATGCCTTGACGTGAAATACTGTTTAGCTCTGTTAAGCACTCCTATTTTTTACTTCTATTTTTTTTCCATGAGTGCAAGCAAGTTTTATAAAAGCAAGTTATAATAATTCATTATTAAAAGTTAAGTAGATTCGCTAATATCTAGCAGTCATTTATTACGTTTGTATTATGAAAGGTCAAAGGTCATACCACTATTAGGTGCATACATATGAATTTATATTTACGCAAATTGAAGTCAATTCCCTATTGTCTATCTAGTATTTATTTGTTACATTTATATAACACGGTTTCAACGTGTCATATTACTATAAGGTGCATTCATGTACGTATGCAAGCAATATTTATATTATTGATATTAGATATTATTCTAAGTAGTTAAACGCACTAAGTTAGCATTCAGCTGTTTGCACGAACGCGAACAATATTTCAGATCACTTTAAATAAACATTTAACATAGCAATCAGCACTTAAGTTAACTGGCATTCATATCGATTCACTTTAAAGCACAATCTAGCATCAAGTAGTTGATATAAAGGTTTTCACTTGTTGAATATTAATACTTACGTCATTTTTACATACGCATTGAGTTTAAGATTAAGTTTAACACAAATAAATTTAACAATTCCAGGTGAACATCGTACGGCCGACTACAGCGATAACAGGCAGCGAGACGTGGTGTTCGTTGCATTGTCATCAGCTGTATGCGAACCGGTTCTGTCGCATAGCGGGAACCGGTCGACGAAGCGAGGAGCGTGAGCCATTCTAATTGTTGCTATTTGTATTTTTTCTTATTACGTAACTTGTTTACATTAAGTTGTGCATTTTATACTATTCGTGAGTCATTGCGTAGTGTACAGTTATTTGTATAGGTTTATTCATTTTAATAGTGATCGCGGTGCAGTTTTTTATATTGTTTTAAAGTAAAAGAGTTATTTAATTATATCATAATGCCTAATGAGTATGTAGATAAGCCTCTAAGGCAATTAATAACAAAGCGAGTGTCCGCTAAAGGGCAAATTAAAAGGTTTAAAAATTATTTAAATGATTTATCGAGTGCGCAGGAATTAAATAACATCGAGTTAACAGAGTTACGTCTCAAGTTAGCTAAGTTCGAAGCTTTGTCGATTAGAGTAGACGGCTTGCAGAGTGAAATAGAGGTTTTAAGTCCGGATAATATTGATAAAGAAATTGAAGAGCGCGAATCAATCGAACAAGATATTATCACTAATATAGCCATAGCTAAAATTTTATTAGAAAAGTTTACTAGTTCATTAGAATGTGGCCAAAGGCGTAGCTCAGTTATTGAGAATTCTGGTTGTGTTGAGAATCAGGAATTTGGTTTAAAGTTGCCTCAGATTCACATATCTAAATTTAACGGTGAATATTTCCGATGGTTAGAATTTAGAGATACATTTGAGAATTTAATTCATAAAAGTTGTCGACTTTCGGATATTCAGAAATTTCATTATTTAAATTCGTATCTAGAGGGTGACGCAGCCCGAATCATTTCTAATTTAGAGGTCTCTTCTGCGAATTATCATGAAGCTTGGAAATTAATTTGTAATCGATATAACAATAAAAGAACTTTAGTTAATCAACACATTAACGCGTTACTTACCATTAAGCCTCTTCCCCGAGAGTCAGAAAGGTCGCTACGATTTCTTGTTGACCATATAACAAAAAACCTGAGAGCGTTGGCCAGCTTAGGACAACCAACGGATCATTGGGATACATTACTCATTTTTATGTTATGTTCAAAGTTAGATAGTACTACCTTAACTAAATGGGAAGAGCACCGTAACAATTTAGACGTTGAGATTCCGACTTTGGACAATTTCTTTAGTTTCATATCCAATCGGGCAGATATTTTAGAATCTTTAAATCGAAATAAATATGAGAACGGTCCATCTAAAGCTTCACATTCCATAGCACGTAATAATGATAGTTCTAGTAAATATAGGAATCGTAATATTACAAAGTCATTCTCGGTAAATACTAAAGGTAATAATTCAAGTATGTTCAAATGTATTGTTTGCAATAAGGATCATAGAGTTTATGATTGTCCCACACTAAAAGCAATGAGTGTGGATGATAGGTTGAATATGATAATGAAGTATAGATTATGTTTTAATTGTTTGAGACAAGGTCATATGAAGAGTAAGTGTCGTATGGGTCCGTGTCGAGAGTGTGGTAAACGTCATAATGTTTTACTTCACCGCCCGGATTCCTCTACGAATGATAAGGCCATTATAGGTAATGATCAATTAGAGTCAGTTGTTACATTCACTAAGGAAGGTTCAAGTCAAGCAATATTGTCAACGGCTGTCATTGAAGTTGTAAATCCAATTACACAACAAAAGGAGAAGGCGCGAGCTTTATTAGATTGTGGTAGTCAGTCTTCTTTTATTTCAAATTCATTGAAAAGGAAAATTTCGTTACAGTCAAGTCCCATTGAGTCATTAAAGGTTATAGGAATAGGTAATAATTCAATTGATGATGTAGTCGAGAGTTGTAGTATACAAATAAGGTCGTTACATAGTAAATTTACTACAAACTTAAGTTGTTTAGTATTAAAGAAGTTAACAGGTAAATTGCCTAAGTGCCCAATAGATATAAGAAATTGGAATTTGCCTAACAACATTTTATTAGCAGATCCTGAATTCTATCAGCCTGCTCCCATAGACATTTTGATAGGTGCCGATCTATTTTGGGACATTTTAGGTAACGAACAAATATATTTAGGTCCAAATAGCCCGAGATTAAGAAGCACTCAGCTAGGTTGGATAATTTCAGGTCATACACAATTGATAAAATCAAATAGGTCTAAATCGACAAGGTATACTAGATGTAATCATACAGTGATTCACGAAACGGGAGATAACCTTGAAGTTTCGCTGTCGAAATTCTGGGAGTTAGAACAAGTGCCATCAAAACGGGTTGCTAGTCAAAGGGATAAAGATTGTGAGAAGCATTTCATTAATAACACGCGTAGAGATGAACAGGGTAGGTTCATAGTTAGATTGCCTCTCGCTCAGGCGCCTGACTGCCTGGGAGACACCTCGTTATTAGCTAAAAGGCGATTTCGTTGCCTAGAAAGAAGATTCAAGGGAAATTCAGCACTCAAGCTTGAATATTCCAATTTCATTCACGAATACGCCCAATTAGGTCACCTCTCCCCTGCAGCGAATATACAAGATGCCATATATTATTTATGCCACCATGCTGTGTTAAGGCATGATAGTGAATCAACCAAGCTCCGCGTAGTATTTGATGGTTCTGCACCCTCAACCTCCGGTGTTGCATTAAATGATATTTTGATGGTAGGTCCGAACATACAGGACTCTCTCTTTTCTATTTTAATACGTGCTAGGCAATATAAATTTCTTCTTACAGGCGATATAGAGAAAATGTATCGTCAAGTGTTGGTTGATGAAAGGGACCGTAATCTGCAATGTATTCTGTGGCGAGATGATGAGTCACAGCCACTAAGATCTTTTAAGTTAAACACGCTTACATATGGCACGGCAAGCGCTAGTTATCTTAGTACTCGTTGCTTATGGCAAGTAGGCGAATCGCAAAGTGATAAGTTAATTAAGGAAATAATTCAAAGAGATTTTTATGTAGATGATCTCATCACCGGGGCTAATGACGAGAAGCAATTACGTTATATTCAGCTCTCGGTGTCTAGGGCGCTAAAAGATAGTTGCTTTAATTTAAGGAAATATAAAACGAATAATCCATCAATTTTTGAGGATTTAGAAGTAAATGGGCAGGACAGTCTAACGTTCAGTGAGTCATCTAGCACGCTCGGTCTTGGTTGGATACCATCAGCTGACACCTTGCACTTTCCTATAAAAGATTTTAAGAATAGTAAAGATGCTATCATAGCTAAGAGGTTTATTATGTCGAACGCGTTTAAGATTTTTGATCCATTAGGCTTACTAAGCCCGGTAGTAATTCAACCTAAAGTTATTTTGCAAAAAATATGGAAGCTGAAGTTAGACTGGGATCAGCCAGTCCCTGAGCATATAAGAGTAGAGTGGTTGAGATTCGTAAATAATTTGCCCTCTATATCCAATTTAAGAATTCCTAGATGGGTCCTATCCGACGTTTCGGGTGATGTGGAATTACATTCGTTTAGTGATGCGTCTCAGCATGCCTACGGAGCTTGTATCTATTTAAAGTCAGTTAATACAGGTATAGTAAGATTATTGTGTGCTAAGTCAAAGGTAGCTCCGTTGAAGTCAGTTACTATTCCACGTCTTGAGTTGTCAGCCGCATTATTAGCAGCTAGGCTTTGCAAATCGGTCGTAGATTCATTACGATATAACTTATCGAGAATAATACATTGGTGCGACTCTAGTGTAGTGTTAGGTTGGATAAATAGTGATTCAGCTAAATTAAAGGTTTTTGTAGCCAATCGTGCCAATGAAATAGTTGAGTTAACCGAAGCATCGTCTTGGCGATATGTGCCTACAGATCTAAACCCAGCAGACTTAATATCTAGGGGATTAAACGCTAACACCTTGTCGGTCACAGAGTTATGGTGGTCTGGTCCAAGGTTCTTGCAAAGGGACCCATCCGAATGGCCTTCTTTAAAAAAGGTTAAGTTTGATAGTTTGCCTGAAATAAAGACTCACATGTGTGAAATACGAGAGCCTACAATCAATTTTGATAATTATTCATCGTTCACTAAATTGCAAAGAGTATTTGCGTATGTACAGAGATTTATTTTTAATGTAAAAAATCCGAAATGTAAGCTTTCAGGTTGGCTATCGCGGGATGAGTTGCGTAATTCATTCCATTCTCTTTGTTTAATTGCTCAACGAGAATCATTCAGTGTAGAATACGAGTTATTAATAAACAATAAGCCATTAACTAATAAAAGTAAGATTTTATCTCTCTCCCCATTCATTGACAAGGAAGGTCTGATCCGTGTAGGCGGCCGCATAGATGCCTCCGTGTGCGAATACGACAGGAGACATCCTATATTACTTCATTCTAAACATAGGCTAACTAGATTGTATTTTGAGAAGGAACATATTAATTCTATGCATGCTGGTCCACAATTACTTTTAGCTACTGTAAGGGGGGTGATATGGCCCATTAATGGTAGAAATTTAACAAGGCGCATCGTCAATAATTGCGTGCGTTGTCGTCGTTTAAGAGCTAAGACTCTATGCCCTAAGATGGGTGACTTACCTGCCGAACGAGTTAATCCTGGTTTTCCATTCATATCCGTTGGTGTAGACTTTGCTGGCCCCTTTCTGATTCTCAACCGTAAGGGTCGGGGAAGCCATTTAATTAAGTGTTATTTATGTATTTTTGTATGTTTGCGTTATAAGTGCGTACATCTTGAGGCAGTCAGCGATCTGTCTAAAGACGCCTTTATTATGACTCTCAGGCGATTTATAGCACGTAGGGGTAAACCAACGGAAATATTCAGCGACAATGGTCGTAATTTTGTGGCTGCCGCGAAGGAGATAGGTACTTTTATAATACAAAATAAGGAACATATATTTGATTTTGCAAGTCAACAAGGAATTAGTTTTAAATTTATTCCAACTTACGCTCCTCACTTCGGCGGCATCTGGGAAGCCGGGGTAAAATCGGCCAAGCATCACTTGCGCCGAGTAATGGGAAACTCTAATTTAACGTTTGAAGAAATATCTACATTGTTTGCACAAGTGGAGGCAATACTTAATAGCCGTCCCTTGTGTCCTCTGTCGTCCTCTCCTAACGACCTTCTTTTCCTTTCCCCAGGGCACTTCCTCATTGGTAGAGCACTAACGGCGCTACCAGAACCTGCACCTGTTCATGACGGTGGCAGTCAGAGGAAACGGTACGAGCGAATGGAAATCATCAGGCAACATTTCTGGAAGAGGTGGCAGAACGAATATGTCTCCGAGCTGCAGCAAAGGACGAAGTGGAGAAGCAATACGGCTCAGCTCAAGATCGGAGATCTGGTTCTTCTGGCTGAAGAAAATGCGCCTCCGTTAAGCTGGCGTCTTGGACGAATATCACAGCTGTTTCCTGGTCCTGACGGCATATCACGAGTCGCAGATATCGATACAATCAGGGGATGCGTCAGGAGGCCATTGACTCGTATCTGTCCGCTACCTACGGCGGATGAACTCTAAGTGTTGAAAGTGAACTTTCAACGGGCGGGAGTATGTTAAGGCCTTAGAAGGCATTTAATAATTAGTATGTTAAGGCCTTAGAAGGCATTTAGTAATTGATTTGTTATCTGTATTTTGTATAATTTATAATCTATAAAGTTGAAGTATAATCTGTAACTAAATGTAATTTGTTATCTAGTTTCTCACTACTATGTTGTCTATGGTCAGATTTTGTATATATAAGCTAGTGTAAGACAGGGGCTCTTTCTCTTTTGATTCTAAGCCACCAGGCTCTGCCTGCTATAAGGTCCACTCGCCCACCTATCATGTAAGTCGCATACCATGTAAGTTGTAATAAACGATTAAGATTGCCGTGTCGTATTTCATTTGAATAAAGTTTGTGCGCTCCGAGTATACCTGGAGTATACAGACAGTGATAGTCCCATTTATGTTCTATGCTAAAATTAATAGAATTTTCTAAATTCGCTTACATTCATTGCCTATATAAATATTCCTTTACAAGAAATAAAAATCTTAAGTGTACTAAATTCGTAATTTAGCTTTATCATGATTTTGTGTCACCTATTTTTTACAAAAAGTCTTTTTCTGCAGTAACGTTGAACAGTATAATCAAATGACCTGTAACGTCCAGGTGTCCGTGGCTTCGACCAAGAAGGCCTGGAAGCGCTCGTCCGCGATGAAGGTGAAGCGGTCCACCGTCAGGATGTGCGCGTCGCGGCGCCGGATCCATGACACTGACTTGTTACTCAACTGTCGCACCTGTAATCGACAATCAAACATTTTAGTTTATTATTATTTCAATCATTATTTAACTGCCTCGGTGGCGTAGCGGATAGCTTGCACGGTCGCACACCGGGTCCTGGGTTCGAGTCCCGGTCCTGGGTCGGGCCAAGTTTAGTTATTGAGTTTTTCAGTTTCGTAAGCCTCAGTAACAGCCCGGAATTGGAACGTTGGCAGTGTTTCACCCCCGTGCCTCGGAGAGCACGTAAAGCCGTCGGTCCTGCGCCTTAGCTCTGACTGGTCGAGGTCGAGTGAGTCGATTAATCGTCTCACCGGAATATGAGAGTGATAAGAAATAGAAAGTGCATACTTGTGTCTGCGCATACACTCGTGCACTATTATATCTCCCGCGCAGATGGCTTATGATCAGTTCAGTTTTCCTTATTACCTTGCAAGGCAGGTAGGCGTGTGTGCCGAGTTGCGCAGTGATGTTGTTTGGGGCGGAGGAATCGAAGTATGGCCCGGTGTAGAGCCCCACGTAGCGGCGCGCGCGCGAGCCGCCGCCCGCGCCCGTCTCGCCGCACGACAGCACTGCAACAAACACACGTGTTATATAAAGGTTCCTCATATAAAACATAATAATATTATCTAATATTAAATTCATTATAATGTCAAAAATAGTAAGGTAGGGTAGGTACCGCACCCTTTATTGCTTCACCTTGTCGTGGTGCAGGGTACCTACTAATGGTATTGGCGGCCCACTTCGGTGGACGCCGTGCGGAGTACCATAGGGTTTGCAGGCTAAGTACTTTTTTCATAGCAGAGTGGACTGTGGAACCCTTGCCTGTATGGTATGGTTCGTCAGACGGCCTACCGTCGGGACTTCATTGGGGGCTTGCGATCCTGCCATGCCAAATTTGCACCAGGAGAGGTTTCGTTGGCTTTTAGTGGGGAGTAAAGACTTGGCAGTGAATCCCATATAGCCTGTTTGTTAACAGGTAGTAGATCTAAGTACAGCTACTGTACAGTTACTGTATAGTTTTGTTATTGAACAATTGCTATTATTAGTGACAGAACCGAGTAGAAGATATTTCTATAGACATGCCTGTGAAGTGTAGACAGTTTATAAATAAATTGTTATCATGACATATTTGCACGTGGGGCATTCAATATTTCAATTAATAAAATAATCTTTAAACTTTGATAACAAACGAAAATAAACAAAATATTATTGTGCGACGTTCCATGGATAAAACGTTACTTAACGTCTTCATTTCCTCAGTAAGCTTGCTCTTTCAATTTTCAATATAAAAGTATAGTCTCTGGGTGAGAATGTGTGAAAGAATTTAAAGTGTCGAACAAAAATGTGACACTTCACCGCGGACACTGTGCACTGAGAGCGCGGACACTTGAGCAGTACGTAATAGATATCTCACGCCCGGCGTAAAGTTTATGAAAATATTCTCGCATAGAACGTACCGGATTATCCCGACCGACGACATATTCCTTTTACGGACTTTAATATCGTTCGTGTGCATAAAGTATCACTCCCGGGAACGAATGTAGCCGCCGTAGTTAGGGCGTTCGTTGTAGTTTGACACATCTTTATGATATTTGTAATATTTGCTTAGAGAAGTAATTTGCATCCTCATCTTAGATTTGTCAGGATCGAGGAATAATGGAGAGATTTATGTAGTGCGTGCGAGCGGCGGCGGGGGTCAGCGGGGGGCGGCGGGGGTCGGCGGGGGCGGCGGCAGGAGCGTTAATTAATCACGTCGTTCCCGCGACGAGGTGGCGCCGCTGCGGTCTCTTTACTGCCGCTACATTGGTTTTTATACTATTACGCAATTATTTTTAAAAATGTTATTTATTAAATTGTTACTTGTGTCTCCTTTCGAAAATTGTATGAAGTATTTTCAGTTATATTTGTAATTAATCTTAAAATATTCATTATTCAATTAAGCATTATAAATTAGTAATATTAAACGTAATAGCACCATTCTCATTTTACGAAGTTTTCCAAGATAACTAGACTCGAGCTTTTTTCCGCGTAAAATTTAACTGTGAAAGAGATTTAAGAGAAAATGTCCGCAATAAAGAGCGCTGAGTCTACGTAATTTATAGGTTTTCTTGTGACGGCAAAGCGCGGAGCCGGAGCGGGCAGGTTGAGTCGCCTTCAAAGCGAGTTCAACTTCTCGAAAGCTCGCCGCTTGATCGCTAATTCAATTTAGCGCTAGAAGGAATACGTCATACTTAAGAAAACAGAAAATAAACGTTACATTCAGATATATCACTGCACTTAAGATAAGTATTAGTACACGCGAAAGCAATGAACCATACATAAGTATTGCAACTACGTATAAACAAATATTTTTTTCATCAATGCAAGAAGGAGCGGTTTGATAACCAATGATTCAATAATATTCTGCTCGATATATCGTTACTTAATATTTTAAGATGGAATTGAGAGTTAATTAAAATATAATCCAATTAATTGGGAAGCGGTGCTGTTTGTTGACAGACTGGGTGTTATGCAGTTTGCACTGATTGCGTCGATTTCTACTTTATATGAAACATGCTGCGCGCTACACTTGTAATAGGTACTCAGTGTAGTACTCTGTACTGTGACTTGTGAGCATAGGAAACAAAAGTAATAGGCTTAAAAATACCAGAGACACTATACATGTTATCACCTGAGGGAGAGACTCTTGACGAAACCCCAATCATTTCAATAATTGGCAATAGCATTCTGATTTCCGTACGATTTTTTTAATAAAGTATTAAAGAAGAAGAATAAAGACTTTTATAATAAAGTAAAATTAATGTACCGAGTCGAACAATGAGCATAAGTTTATTATAGAATCTTTTGTATGGCTATTATTTGTTAGACCGAGTAGTTTGAAGACAAAGTGTAATACGTCCACGACACGAGCGAATCTTACTCCCTGCAGACGTCGTCGCATAACGCGATAAAAGATAAACCAGCAAATACATTTAATAAATAAATAAATATGTTGGGACATTTTACACACAGCACTATCTAGTTCCACGGTAAGGTACGAACCTTGTGTTAACGATACTGGTTGGATGGTTGATATACTACACATATATAAGTTTAAATACATACATATTATAAATATAAACATCCTTGACTGGAGTACAAACATTCGTGCTCAACAAATGTATGCCCCCAGCGGGACCCGAACCCGCGACCATTGCGCAGCAAATAGGGTCACTACAAACTGCGCCACGCCACATTTATAATTATTATTACAAACTTGTATCATCCACAATGAATATTTTAAAAATAAAAACCTGACATAACTTTGGTGCAATGACGGCTATTTTTTTGTGCATATCATGAATAAACTATTTCCATGACTGTGACCTCGAAATGCCTCCTATTTATTACAATATAGTGCTGTATTTGCCTCTCTCCGGAGGTAGCCCCGCGCAACGCCCGGTCCGCCCCTGGCCGTCCCCTGGCCGTCCCCTGGCCGTCCCCTGGCCGTCCCCTGGCCGCCTGCCAGCGCCCCAGATTTGCAAGCAGATGGCCTGTAATGTATCCACACCATTTCATTCGTTGCCTTAATAACCTCAATGGCTATCTAGTTTCCCTACAGGTTGATGTTCTAGCTGCACCATAATATGTGCGTATTTGCTTTTACTCGTGTGTATACTTCCTATGAGTTTGGGTGGTAAAGGTGCATATTATTTAAGCATATGAAACCGAGGGTATTGTGCAATGATATTGTGCATCAAATCTGTAAAGTATCGTTTTGATTGAAGTGTAATTTTTAACCGACTTCAAAAAAGGAGGAGGTTATATGTTCCGTTGTATGTATTTTTTTTTATGTATGTTCACCGATTTCTCCGCCGTCTGTGGGCCGATTTCAAAAATTTTTCTTTTGATTGGTAGGGTATAGTTCCGAGATGGTCCCATTGTCACCAAGTCAGGATCTGATGATGGGATCCCAGGGAAATCGAAGGCAACTCTCAAAATTTACAGGCACTTATTATGTTTTTGATATATTTTCTAAACCCGGTAAAGCTTTTACGTATGAAAATCATCATCTAATGTGGATGAGCTGATGATGGAAGGTAAAATTCCTCAACTGTTGTTTTTTATGTGTTTTCACCGATTTCTCCGTGAATTGTGGCCCGATTTTAAAAATTTCTTTTTGTTCGTAGGGTATACATTCAAGATGTTCTCATTGTCACCAAGTCAGCATCTGATGATGGGATCCTAGAGAAATCGAGGGCAACCCTTAAATTTTATCGGCACTGATTACCTTTTTTATATATTTTCTAAAGCTGTTCAAGAATTTGTGATGATGTAAGGTATATCTCCTAAACGGTTAGGAGTTGAAAGAAAATTATTTTAATATTATACGTACTTATGAACTGATAGTCGTATTCATTCAGGATATTAGGTGGATTGATAATAGAATGTAAATCTTATTAACGTCTACGAGTTACGTGGAAAAATAGACGTGGACAAATCTGGATTGACTATTGTCGTTCATTTCAAAACTTCGCTGACTTATTGGAGCAGTAGTTTAGTTAGCATTGCAATATTATATTTAAACATAATATCTAATTTCCACAAAAAAAAATAAAAAAAAATTATTTTTTAACAAAAATGAAAACCGACTTCAAAACCTTACAAATTGAAACTAAAAAGAAAAAAATAATAATTTTAATTACTTAGTTATTGTTGGAGTCGGTGCCAGCCAAAGCAAAATAATCTTAATACAATTTAATATATTTAGTGTATCAATTTGTAAATATAATCAAAATATCCGTTCGAAAGTTCATTGCAAAGGCAGGATAAAACTGTCCTTCTTGGCTGGCACCGACTCCAACAATAACTAAGTAATTAAAATTATTTTTTTTTCTTTTTAGTTTCAATTTGTAATTTAATGTTATTTTTGTACAAAATCACTTGTTTTTGATTGTATTATTGTAACATTTATTTTAACATGGTCGAATTATAAAGTGTTGCAAAATATACAGGCACTATATCATCACCACACTATAAATGATGGCTGTTGAACAAAGTTTCGAGGTCGATTTATCTAGCGTATAGTTTCAGTGAAATCGGAGGAGTGCGGTCAGAACGCTGCCGGCCGCTCCACAGCTCGCGACAGTTACGCGCGCCTCAAACACAACACGTAGACCGCAAAATCGATTGATCGATCCTAATGTTCTCCACTTTGTTTAATATTTGTATTATTTCAACTATAATAAAGTTTATAACCAATAACTATAGAACGTTTATTAATTTATTATTTCTTAATTAAAATTTTACCTCAGTACGACTAAATACGACGGAAAAATCATTTATGTATTATTATAAGTTTTATAATTTCATGTATTATTACACTTTTCATAATGATTAAGAAATTGCCATTCATAAAGCTTATCTTACTCTATTTGATCAAAAATGTCACCATTTAATGTAGGTACTCTTTTTCTTTGATAACCTTTTTTGACTTGTTAAATAAAAGTGGTGTTGACATTCAAATTCTCTTAAAATCAAGAGTCAATCCGACTCAATCCAGCGATCTCGCATCGCACCAACTCAAGCGATATTTCATGAGTATTTATATGTAAAAATATCTTTGGCAAAAAATATTGTGAATAGCATTTCCACAATAATTATCATACTAAAAATATAATAATATTTCGAGGCACGTTTCAGTACGTATTTTAATAAAATTGCTCGGCGGCTGTTACTTCTATGTTTTATAATATTTTCTATGCGGAATATAATACTATTATTTTGAAATGATGTAAAATGGTGTAGTGGCTAGTGATGACAAAGGCCGGCGTTTTCGCCTAGTTATCAAATTTTAATAATCACTTGTTTTTGTCCACAGGAAAATATAGCTTACTGAAGCTTGCGTATTTATTGAAAGTTTTTTATAATACTTATTAAATAATACAGATATTATATACTTACATTTTCTTTTATAATAAGTGAAAAGTAGGATGAACTTATATAAATTATTTACTTTCTTGCACTAACAGTGAGCTAGTAGTGACTGCTATAACGTATATATTATTATGCTGTTTTAGTTCTTATGCAAATTACTTAAGAGCTCTAATAGCTTAAAGAGCAAGTTCCTTCAGGCGGCCGCTGGCGGTTTGCCAGCTTTTAAAAGCGCTCGCTTGATGCTGCTCCTGCGACTGTACGTGTTCATTTATTTGGCCTTTGAATAACGCTTAACTTACAATATTGAATATTCGTAGATAACTAAAGTAATTCAATTAAATAAAAGAATAAATACATTTTCCTAATACTTCGTTGAGACTGTGCTTTGCCAGAGAAACTATGAGTTAGGGGTTTTTATTTCGGCTTTGTAAGATATTGTATAAAAAATTATATTTCATCATAATATAGTAGGTATAAATTATTATATATACACCTACTATATGTTCTAGAAACCAACTTACGTTAAAACTAGTAGCAAATTCAAGCATAGAGTTAAAGGTTGACATTGGAAATGTACTCGTAGGCTTACATGGTATTACTTATTAGTATCCTTCGCCACTCCATTTCAAATACTTTCAACTCAAAGTATTTAAAACCTATTTAGTAATCAAAACTTGTATTTCTATGCTATTAGCTTAAACTGCTAGTAAGTTATAATGAGTAAAGTGACGATTTCACTGTACCCGGGTTCGATTTAGCTGTAAATAAAAAGTCCTTTTAACATGTGATTGACGCGGGAAACATAAAAATTGAGAAGCTCTCTGAAGGCGCCGCGCTGCTTCCATCCATCACCAACATCCGGCGGATGAAGGAACGAGGGCGGGCGGGGGCAGGCGGTCGAAGCTATACCGGATGCGATAAAAACAAATTTACTCGGATTTGAAGGCCGCCTCTGTCCTTGATACCAGCCGATGTGAAATGTATTGCACTAAACAAAGTTAATGTGCTTATATAAACAACGAATACGAATGAACGTGAATAAAGTTTGGTAAGTAAGTGAGTTAGTGGGGTCGAAATGGAATTGTAATAAGTTGTTGTAATGTGAAACTGTACCGTATTTTTCAGCAAATAAGATATTATTCTATAAATAGTATATAACTCACTACGGGAGGAAAGTTTGAGTTTCCTACCCGCATAGTCTTTGACAAAAATACGGGTTGGGATGTACTTTCTTTCCGTCAAGATAAGAGTTCGTCTATGGGAATTATTATAATTAATGAAAAATTATTAATATTAATAATTTTAATTAGCTGATTATAAGCTATTATTGTATTTATGCGGCATTATATTACACAAAACTTTTTCTTTATTCAGGCAATAAATAACTTATATTAATATTATAAATATATTGTTGTTAGGTAACGTTGTTCTTGCATATGCATTTCCCCGGGAACTGGCACTTTCGCGCCTGAAAATATGGCCCGAAAACGAACTTTCGCTCCCGCTGTGATGAAAATAATATTACTACTTTTATCAAAGTTTCTAAAGGCGTTGATATTGTTTAGAATTTAAGAAATATACGCGTATAAATATACGATTTCGTTGTTAATAATTTTATTTTCTCGTATCGTAGGATATAAGCATTAGATAGTATAAGTTAAGTAGGTAAATAGGTAGTTAGGTGGTGTATACTGTGGGTGATAGAGCCCACATCTGGCGCGCGTCCAGGCAGATCGATCGCTGTCATTCCCACCCATTCGTTCAATTGATATTACCTATTTTTAAAATCCGCAATACGAGAATCTTCGATAACTGTCTTCAGCGGAACTTAATGTCTTTCATAAACTACCTTTCGTGATAAAATAGAAAAATGGGAACGAATATTTATTTTTATCTACTGTGTACTTGTGCGACCTGGTTTCCGCTTGAGGAATATTTTTGTTGCTCTGCAGTGAGGTGATTCGACGTATAACAGTTAGCTGTCGTTGCCAGCTATTGTGTTGAACTTTTTATGAGTTTTTAATTAAGATAATATTAAACTTTGTCTGTTTTTGAATAAGGAATAGAAATAGCGAGCCCGAAGATTCCGGTGCGAGCAACTGAAGGTGCATAAAGTACCTTCTAGCAATGTACTACAAAATATAATACGTATAAATCTCTATATCAAATAATTAATCCGTTTATTAAATAACACTTTTTTATTAAATCAAAGTGATTCAATTGTATGTTTTAGTGATTATGATGAAATTATAAATAAATAAATTGCATTTACAATCACCTTTATTACTTTTCTAATACTAGTCGTGGTTTAAAAAATAAAAATATTAAATTTGATTTTTACATACTTGTAATAGAATGCAGATACAGAATGCTCGTCGTAACTTCATATAAGAAGGTTTTTATGCGCTTTATATAATTAACGCCTTAATGGCATCTTCCCGTACTAAGATAAAAGAAAGCCGTGTTTCTGTAAAGGTCTTTCATATAAAAATAAATAATTACTAAGACCAGGTCTCATTAGTGAGTATTTCAAACCGTACATGATTTTTAAGTGTGAGTTATAATTTTCCAAAGTAAAGTTTAGCGACTGCCGCACTAGGGTGCGCCCGCTGCTACGCTCGCTATGTTCTTTATGAATAAAATATGTCCGTACGAGTTATTGTTGGAAAGTATGATTTTTATAACCTTTTTTTATTGACATCGGTATTCGATATATTCTTCATTATAATCAAACGTAATTGACGAAAATTCCGAGGTAAATTTGTATTTTTATTATTAACGGAACATAATATTCATTGAATCACTAGACTTGGCATGTTTTCCATCGTATCTGGCAACCTCGTATAGCGCTAAGAGCGGACTGTATTTCCTGAATAAATATTTTCATGTCGCAACACCACTTCGTAAATAAGGCGATATTCACAGAAGAATAATCATTGATATCATCCACTTTCTCTTTTATTGCTATGAATGTGAAAAATTCAAAAATGTTGAATATTTATTTCAAAATAGGCATTCAGACTACTACTACTCATGTGTTATTTTTAATAACACTTCAATTAATAAAGATAATACAAATGCTTGAACATCTTTAGAAAATATATCAAAAACATGATAGGTGCCTATAAAATTTGAGAGTTGCCCTCGATTTCCCTGGGATCCCATCATCAGATCCTGACTTGGTGACAATGGGACCCCCTCGGAGCTATACCCTACCGAACAAAAGAAAAAAATTTGAAATCGGCCCACAGACAGCAGAGAAATCGGCGAACATACATAAAAAAATATATAACCTTCTCCTATTTTGAAGTCGGTTAAAAAAAGGCGCTAGTCTGACGGTTACTTAATTTGAGGAATCTTGCAGACAGAAACTAGTACTATTAATTGTTTTTGAAAGACATTTGTGATATAGTGAACTATAGCCTGATACCCTTCGTATTGAAGGAAGGCCCGTTAGAGGGACGTTAAAATGGGCTATTGCGGCTACGACGTAGCGGCTACGACGTAGAGGGTGGCCGCGAGCTCTTGTTACGTATCACTTCTTGATATTAGTGTGTTATGTACGGAATTAAAAACACTCTTATACACTTCAAAAATAATATCTGAGATTTTCAGACAATTCAAGTGGTTGCTATTGTTATTTTTTCCCTAGTGTACACAGATAAGAGTGAAAAAATATATAAATAAATAATTTACGTTTATTATATTATATATACGAGAGCGACTTAGACTTCTTGTTTTCTATTTATTTGGGATTAATCTAATATAATAATACGAGACATGAGTACTATTTATATTGTGATGTTTTATTTGCTATATGTAGTAAGTTCATTAGCTATAATCCTATCATAATATTGAGATTAAGACCCGCACTACGTCGTAAGTTGTGACCTTTGACATACAAATTAATCAGTAACACTATAATTCTCAGTCACATAATTTTGTTTGTTCCTAAGTTTTTATTTTAATGAGAGTTTATACTCTATTGACAATAAAATATATAATTGATCCTTGACGATTTTTTCTAATAAATAAATATTGATATTTTTGTATACTTCAGATATGCGATTAAATAAGCTATTATGTTTATTTAAAACAATAAGTCTTTTAAGAAGTCAAGTTTTATCCATTTTGGACATGCTAACTAATCTAATCTTGTTCAAAATTTTATATACTTCTTGTATCTTGTATAACTTTTATAATTGTACTTTAACCTAGTAGTGAAACTAATATGGGTTCGTCTGTTTTCATCTATTTTGGATTGTAAAACTAATTTAAGGAACGCAAGTGAAGTATTTGATCTCTGCCGTGGTAATAAAATGTCAATGTTTAAACAAAGTGCCGGCAGCTCTAAAGTCGCAAACTAAATGAGTGTAATAAGGCGAGGCGATAGAGCGAAGCCTTCATTAAGCACTCGCCACTCGCCCCGCGCTCTCACTAGGCACTGCCGTGTATTTCATTACGTCGAGGGCTCTGAAGAATTTGTTTAACATTTTCATGAGTCGGTGATAGTGTTGAGTCTCTACTGACCCTTCTCGTGTTGCGTCGTCGATAGAGGTACGCACTTTATCAGAATCTTTTTGGTACAATCCGGGACATGAACCCAGGACCTTCAGATGTGCAGCCGTTTTAACTATCCAAATAAAATATTGCCGATAGAAGTCTCAGCAGTCTCCCGCCGGCATGACGCTTGCCGGAAGTACTTATACTCGTATGTCATGCTTAAGTCGCACGTAATCTTTTATATTAAAAACCTGTGACCTATTGGTGATGTCCTTCAGGGGGATGATATTTCTCGATTTACCTATAATTTAAAATTATCCTTATATTGATAGATTATTTTCACGTAGTGGTTTTCGATTTTTCCACCAGATAGCCCCCTTTCTATTTGTAAACACTTATTAAGTTTCATAAATTTATTCGAAAATTAATAATAATCCAAGTTTAAGCCAGTGGTGCCAGTGGGCGCGGTATATCGCTTGTAGAATGGACTGTCGATGGGGGCAAAAAGTTCTTGAGTGGAGGCCTCGTACCGGAAGGTGAAGCGTGGACCACCCGCAAAGTGGACTGACAACTTGGCCAAAGTCGCTGGAGGCCACTGGATCCGGATGGCGCAAGACCGGTTGTCGTGGAGATCTTTGAAGAAGATTATTTCCACCAGTGGTCGTGTTGTAACTGAGATAATGACGAATACTGTTCCGAATTACGGTGGTTTAGCTTAAAATATATTTCAGGGTTTGGCGATTTGATTTATTTGCCTTACAAAAAATATAAGATAATAAAAAGAATATAAACTGGTATTTAAATATGTATAAAATATTACTATAAGTTCTTACGAATGTTAAAATGAATAATGGTCAGAAATAAATAAGATTTGAAATAATATTAAATTACAAAGCGTTGAAGTATGCACAAGTAAATAAACGCGCAATCCCCGTCGGATGGCCGGAGGCGTCGCTCCCGCAGATTGCATCGAGCTGTAAGTGCACTCCGCTTTGTGCTTTTTAGACGTCTTCAATATTAAAATATTTGTTAAAAATATCAATTGTAGTATATGACAGTTAAAGCATATTTTTTTTAGTTAATTTTGAATCAAACTCCATGAAAATTATCTTAAAATATAATTTTTGAAAATACTATTGCCAAAGACGGGACTCAAAGTTTTCAAAGAAAAAAAAATCTACAAAACTACAAAGTGTGCCACAGCCACTGCAAAACGCTGTGTATTTTGTTATAACCTAATGAAAAAGTAATAATAATATTGTACAGAATTCTTCTGCCTGAAAAAGTACGTCAGTTGACTTTAAAATATATCAGGACATTTATACTCTCACAATTTTTTTAGTAGTTTACAGATAGCCTAAACTTCACCACAGTAATATTCACAAACTTTGTTTACACAATGTGTTGTTCTTTGCCAAAACACTGTAAGAGGTCTGGACATGAACGACTCCCTTTTACTTAATGAATGTTTTATGAGTTTCCTAATTAGTTACCATTCTGTTTATTTTGGAAATAATACATAGAGTTTAAGTCAGACATGCGCTCGCAAATGGCGCCGCAGTTGTGTAACTAGTGATGATCATAATTAAATTAAAGTAATAAATCTAAATTTAAGGTATAAAGAATCAATATTGTTCTTGCGGGAGCAAACCAGTGATATTTCATTTTCGTTAACAATAATGGAAACTCCATTCGACGTCACTGTAATAAACACTCGGCACTATCCGCCCGCGTTAAAAGCACTACCGCGTAAAATTTTCAGAAGGAAATATTTAAAAGCTGAATTTCATTTAAAAAGCTTAACTTCAAATAATAAAGCACAAAGAGGCTCTCAGACGAGAGCTCATTACGGACGGGAGTGACCGCTCGAGTCCGAGGTGTTTCAGGACGCCTCACCTGGACTCGGGCGAGCGGCGTTTTTGTTCGAGCAACGCACTAGCATTTACAGCTTTCGTTGTAACTTTCACAGTTTGATTTAGATTTAAAACATTATCACTACAAAGATAAGATGAACGGAAGTACTTCGAGAGCTCTGAAGGGGCAGTTTCTGTTTTAACATATGGTGCTCGCACGGGTGTATACCTATATGATTGTATTTTAATATTTAATGCCACTTTTTTATTATATAGTATAAACCGTATTATTATATCAAGATAAGTCAATTAATCTTTGTATTACTTATATAATATTCTTATTGTTTGTATCTATTTATGTATTCAACGGCGTACGGCATAGTCGGCGGTTTAGTGCGGTATGACGGATGAAGTGAAGAAGCTTCGCATATCTTGAAATCAAAAGTCACCTATGTACTAGTTCAGACTAGTCTGTCTCTGTGCTAAATTCATCTAGATCTGTTCAATTATTCTAGCGTAATTTATTCCGTAACAAACATCCACAGGGAGGTACTCGTATTTAAAATTTAACATTTATAATATTACTAAGATACTTTGAATAGCTTATGCTGCAACATCTGTATGACACGTGAGTAAATCGAAATACGATTCAATACCATAATTCGTAATATTTGCTGAGCAAAATGTTATTTCAAGAGTAATTTTATGCGGAGCGCGATCCAGAAATCTGTGAGGAGAGTCTAGAGTGCGCGTCGGACGGCGGGCTGCTCTCTGCGCACATTACACTGTGTACACTAGTTATATGTATAGACCAGTTTATACCTGTACGTCGATAGATTCACTGTGCAATAAGATTACAGCGCGTATTGAGCCGATGAAAACTATTATACACTAAAACATATTAAAATAAGACGTAATTTATTGAGTAAGTCTAAAGATAGGATATGGGGAGTTCGGATTATGTCGATACTTAGAGCGGGGTATCATTCTTATTTGTATGCATATTCTTATATCTATAGTAATAATTTCAAAGCGAGAATAATTATTAGTTAATACACCCTATTTGTGTAAAATTTCGTCTTACATTTCCGTCGACTATCGACTATGTATATTTAAAATTAGTATGTTTAATGTATATTTAAACCTATTAAATTAATAGGTTGTATATAATGTAATTTCGAAAGTTGGCTCATACAACTTGGAGCATGATGTCGAAGCCAAAAGTATCGATTTTTCAGCTTTAAATTACCAGCCAATCGAAGCGTTTACCGTAAGGTGATTTTATTTTAATCGCCTCGACTCACATACTCGTAGGGTGCGGCTGCAAGCGCAGTCCGCGGCGGACTCACCTGGAACAAACGAAAGAGCGTTGAATTCCATTTCTATTGAAAGTTATTTATTAGAGCAGTTTTCAAAAACAATCGAAGCGCGTTCATGCTCCCGCCTCCCGACAAGTGACGAGCGGATTGTGGATGTGTACGCGGAGATTAATATGCGTTACCATTAAACATTCTATATAATATGGACATGTTGAAATTATTTACAATTTCGAGCAAGGCAACATTGGTATAACGTATAACGTATGACTTTATATTTTAATAAATATCACATAATCTAAATTGAAAAATTAAAAAATATACTAGTCACTCGTAGATCTATAATCTACTACAACATTTCTTACGATATAAACACATATTTTGAAACACAAGATACGTACTGTATATTGCGCACGCTGTATATATACCTACCGTTAGTCTGCATAGCAAATGCATTTCCCAACGTTAGGAATCACTTTCAAAAAAAGGTATAATTATTGTTGGAAATGTAGAATAATACCTAATTTTTGTCACACGTAATAACAATTACAATACGTCTCACATACAGCGAGCTCGCATCGCGACGGTCGACGTTAATTGCACTATAAGACAATTCATTGTGAAAAAGTGTTCAAAAACAAAATCCGTGGGCTTAGCGGTAGTCACTTCGTGATTGTCCGGCGGATTATCTCCGCGCGTCTCTAATGGAGCTGTCGCGGCGGCGTATTGAGATTATATAGAGAAAACAAACGCATCTAGATCTATTTGTTATTACGGCGGTCTATTTGATAAAGGATAAAGAGTGAACAATTAGTGCCGACGCCCACGTCAAACATGGTGTGAAGTTTTATTATAGTTTTAGAAGTATTTCAATTTTTTTAAGGTGA
Organism: Boloria selene; assembly: GCA_905231865.2. Lineage (NCBI taxonomy): Eukaryota > Metazoa > Arthropoda > Insecta > Lepidoptera > Nymphalidae > Boloria > Boloria selene. The sequence goes on from HG993147.1 coordinate 206,987, forward strand.
TGTGATTAAAAAAAGTTAAACGATTGTTTGCAATTTAGTGTATCCTATTTTAAATTATAAAATATTAAGTGGCGTATGAACATTATCATGTATGCTGAGGCTTGAGGTGTACCTCAATTTCACTGTTTTTATATTTTGAAATGTTATTTATGTACCTATTTCTCAGAGTTTGTACTTGTTTCACTTACCCTCAAACACAATGTATCACCACTGAGCTATAATTAAATAATTATTTGCCCCAATGCCCCAACATATTTCTATTTCTTTCTCTCCGAGATATCTTCGATAATCGTTAATATGCACATATGTTTGATCCGAACCGAGGTTGAGAAGTTAGTATGTTCACAAAAATCTATTTAAATTTCTATGGCAGAAAGAATATTCAACGTAAAAGTTGATGGACGGAACTTATAGTTAGAATTGAACGTGGACTAGGTTTCGAAGAAAATCGGTTCTCAACTAACAATGTAGAGTATATCCGACCATATTATTGTAAATGCTGTTAGAAGTTGCTGCCAATCAACAACCGATCGATGAGATGTTTTCTACGGAATGGGAACATAATATTATGTTGGTAGATGGGAGTAGACTTCTAAATTTATAATAAGTTGTGTCAGTAAAGAAATACACACGCGGAATCCGCATGAAATGTGAACTTGATTTTCCCAATTAAGTAAAGAAGATAAGCGTGATATTGATATTATGATAATGGATACATGACTCTATTGAAAAAAACCGTTTTGGGTATGATCTAAGTAAAAGGTTTAATCAATTCAATATTTATATTCAGTATTTCATTAATTTGTGATTTATTAAAATCACATTGAAAATTCTTCAGTCAACTCCGGCTTCGTCGTTGGGTCTTATCTCATTATATTAAGAAAGCATAAGAAACATGTTATTAAGATTTAAATCTGTATTGGACGGGAAGAGGATTTATATTCGTATTAATTTAATTGGATCTCTCGACCATTACCAACTTCGTGCGTCTTAAGAGTATTTTGCTTGCAAAGTTAGATATATCTCGTAATCACGATATAACATGGACGACTTAGCTAAGACTAAGTAATGTAACAGAGCTGATGTTTATTTTCAGGGCAAAAATAAATGAAACATAATAAAACAAAGTAATAAAATATAGCATTTTGGCCAAGCGTGGCATTTCCAGCAGCAGCTATTACCGAAGTGTGATGGGATCGCGGATGTGCGTCAAAATAAGCAATGCGGCAGGAATAAGCATCGTTTGTCGATTTTATAGCGATAAGTCGTAACATTCGACGCAATCGAATCAAACTGAGTGTTAAATTTACGAGTGACGAGCAAGCCCCCCCCCCCTCTCAGCCCTTCCATCCCCTTGCCTCGGTGATTTCACTTGTTAACTTGTCAGATCGCATCGATTGCTGTTCATTCTTGACATTATTATGACGCGGTACTTTTATAGAGCAATATTTTCTGTTATACGTTATGAATTTGAGTGTCAAAATGTGAAATATGATTCGATATTATATAAAATGCCTGTATTTTATTTCGAAATCATGTTTGAAATACTTAAGCAGATAATTTCAAAATAAATATTCAAGTTTACAAATCATCTAAGAAAATATGTGACAGAAATACGCCATGATCTTCATTTTCATATCAACTTGTAACTGGTAATTTTATTTAGAACATACGAGTATGTATAGATATATTGCATTAGTTTAAAGTATTCCTCGAGAAAATTTTCATAGATCGACTCATACGCTGTTTTTATGTGTCGTTTATTACAGAAACTTGATACAGATATATTGTTTCTTTCTAAATTAAAAATAGCACATTAAATGATGGTCTTAGAATCACTTAGTATTATTAGCGTGAATGTAAGCGTCATGTTTGTCTACGTAACGAGCCGACTCGCGCGGTCGGACTGCGAGCAGTAGCATTCGCGTCACGCGTCACGCTAGTTTGTATTTACTTATTCTCATTCGTGTATTTGTCTAACATATATGTCACTTCAACTGACTAATTCATCAATCTCCTTCAGTTTGTATCATTTCTTATTTCTTTGATCTTATTTATCTTTATTATATTTTTTGCTTTTCATTGTTCTGGATCTCGGGAAATTTTAAAGAATGTAGTAGGTTAAACGTTAGCGAAAATATCTGACATATCCTGGAGTTTTCAAGTAAAAGTAAAGTTTTCCACGACATTTATTTCAGATTCCACTTTATTATATATTTTTATGTATAATTTAACTCGTTATGGAAGTGGGTATGGGTATTTAATATGTAAATTTTGTGTTACTGTTCTATTTGGCGAAAGTAGTTACATTTATCTCGGTAATAGAGCCAGAGTGGGCTAATTGACCTTGTAGAGCGCATTGTTAACTGAAAACAATAAGAGAGAGGTCAAGGACCATGCAGCTGCTAACAATGAAGCTTAATCGCCACAATATCTATCTCGTAAAGCCATTAGTGACGGCTCAAGTCTGCACCGGCGGGACGAGCTATTACGAAGCAATATGCCGACATGGCACTAAGGTACGTGCCACAAGCTTCGGTTAAGGCGCACTTTATTTTGATATCTGTCTCAATGCAAAAGGACATATTGTAGCTCGTTTGTATAATCGTAGGCGTCGCATTGTTATTACAAGACAGGAGTCCGTACGTCTTCGGAACAGCTGGTGCAAGGATTAACATGTCTCGGTGTAACGGTGCTTGATCCGTGCGATCCCTCTCCCCTGTCTGGATCGAGGCTTCGGTAATTAAAACTGCTGGCTATTGTGAACGATGCCTTTAATATTTGAATGCACACCTCACACTTCTACTCTCCTATATTACGCGCGATACGCGCTCCCCTCGCATGTAGTTATGCTGAAATCAAAGCGTTCGGCTCGACCTTAGCATAATCCGCACATTTATTTAGCTTTAATTGGAATTCTAACAAATGGGCTTAATTGCTCTGGAACAAACCGTAAAATATTTGTTTCGAATATAACCGGTTACGATTCATAAATTATAATTAAACCAGCGATTCAAAGGCCGGAGGTACCGACGTAAATATTTGTCGTAAATATAACCGGCTCCAATTTATCCAATTAACGGTAATCAAAAGTAATTAATTAACATAATTGGATAGGAATTGTGACATTGAAATGCTAAATAGAGGCCGAAACACAAGTTGGTCGCATTTGCATAGTGGAGAGATTGATCGAGTCGCGGCCGGACGGCGGACCACCGCCCTGTGACGAACCATGTACATAAAAGACGATTTTAATCTTAGCTGATCGAATTAAAGCATTAAAGTACAAAATTAAATTCGGGCTACTTATGTAAATTGTGTAACATAAGCAACTAAATAATATTGAGCTTGCCGCGCAACGGAGTAATGTTCACTGAATGGTTTATAACGAGTCTAAATTGTCCAATTTTACAAAATATGGCAGCGCGGTGCGGCTGGTTAATAGTACATTTGGGCGCACATTATAGATGGGAAAGAAGCCAAGTTAAATGATTTACGTGCTATATCTTAGAGCATGACATATCTATTGCCGCTGGACAAATCACTCACACTCTTCTCTATACGTTAGTTTTTTTAATATACTTTTTAAAGTAAAGTAAAACGGTTTAAAATGGCGTGCACAAATGTCTATATGCCAATTGCCAGGTGCACCGCGGCCGTGCGGACTGCGGACGGAGGACACGTCAAGCCAAGCCAAGCGAAATACAAATTGTTTCATCTCTTAAACTAATTTAACAGAAACTGGGTCGATCATTTTCACTTGATATAATGTTATTAAGTTTTCTGTTTACATACATAATTAATAATATATTCTGAAAGTCATGTATTACTTTTTAGTATTCAGGAAGAAATTTATTGATCACAGATACACCTTGTTGTAATATATAGTACCTATTTAAGAATGTGAATTAAAAATAAAAGTTTGACGGCCGTCAGTCCGTATCTAGCAATGGTTGTTTTACTACATGGTGACAGCGGTGTAAAATTTAAATAATTTTCTTTCCTGAAATATGGAGTAGTTTGAATGCTTAAATGTTATTGTTTGGTTTGTATTATTAATAAGCAGCTCATAAAGCATGGAACACGCAAGACCGCCACCGGATTTAGTGTTGGAAGGAGGTCCAGCAAGTCGAGCGGACGCGTGGCGAAAATGGATAAAGCAGTTTAACGTATTCCTAAAGGCATCTGGAGTTTATAAGGAACCAAAAGAAGTTCAGGCCAGTCTTCTCATTAACCTAATAGGTTCAGAAGGTTATGATATATATTTAACATTTAAATACATTAAAAATGAAGATCAAGACGATGTCGACATATTAATTGGAAAATTTAATGAATATTTTGGTACAAAACACAATACCACAATGGCGAGATTTCGTTTTTTTACCCGTAATCAGGAAATCGGTGAGACTATCGACGCCTACGTCACGGCACTGCGGTTGTTAAGTCAGCGGTGTGAGTTCGAACATCTCGAGGATGGATTAATAAGAGATCGAATAGTCTGTGGAGTCACGGATAGTGCTGTAAGGGATCGTCTTCTCAGAACTGACGAATTAACGTTAGAGAAAACAGTAAAAATATGTCAAGCGAACGAAATATCCAATGAAGATAGTAAACAAATTGAAACAGTTAAATCGGCGAGTACATCAGCTGTAGATGCATTGTTCGGTGCACGTGCGTCGCGTCGGGGCGGCGCGGGCACAGGAGGCGGCACGGGAGGCGGCACGGGCGGCGGGCTCGGCCGCGGCGGACCGGCAACACGCAGCGACGAGCGTGTTCGACGAGGCAATAGCGAGTTTGATTCTCGGCAGAGTAAATATAGTGCAAATGTGAAGTGTTGTGGTGCTTGTGGTATTTCACATAGCGATGATAATAGATGCCCAGCAACATTTTTAAAGTGTTTCTTGTGTAATAATAGAGGTCATATTAAAAGAATGTGCCCTAGGAACAATAATAATAGACAGGTTCATGAATTAAATACAAAACTAGGTAATGATTTGTTTTTTGTATCGACATTGAAGGAGCATTGTAATCTTACAAAGAGTAAGTGGTATGAAACATTAATTTTGTGTAAAAATGGTATGACAGAACGGTTTAAATTAGATTCTGGTTCCGATTTAAATGTAATGTCTTTGTGTACATTAAATAGATTAGGCTTTACTGTAAATGATTTGACACCTGGTAATGTACGAGCTCAATCATTTTGTGGAAGTTATTTACCAATATTAGGCTCGATAGAAATGCTATGGTCATATAAGAGTCGTAATTATTTAATAAAGTTTGTAATATCTAGTAATTACTGTCAGAGTAATAGTATTTATAGTAAAGGAAATTATTATTTTAGGTCAAATTGAAATTTGACTTTTGGTATCGTGACCTGAGCGCTCTGCCAAATAGGTTATACTGAATAGTTACTACTTCGAGCTCTCAGTATCAAGATTATTCAGAGTGTTATTGATAGCATTGAAGTTAATAGAAACTGTATTTTGTTCAAAATTATCTATATTTTCTTAAGTTGGGTCAAACCGACCATAAATAACTACTTATTATAATGAATCTGACAGAAAACTAATAATTATATTATATTTAATCGTTTTTTAAAGTTTTAATATCCTGAGGAATGTCTTTCTGTAAATTATTCGAAACATTGGGAACCAAAAATCAAAATAAATAAAAATGATACTTTCTTAGGTTTACGCGAATATTTGACATTATAAATGAAACTATCTTTTCGGATTTTGTCGCGGATTTATTATGATTTTTGGTTCCCGACGTTTCGAATGCTTTACAGCGCACATGGTCACGGGAGAGACTAAGGTATTAGACGATGTTGTTGTTTGTTGTTGTGGGTAGGCACTGTCTGTATAAATAAAAATGAAATTAAAATAATAAGTTACCTCTATTGTATAGCAAAAACAATGAAACACACAAACGTCAAGTTTCATGAAAGGTTCAAATGTTCCTTGCACTATAATAGAACAAATAACAAGCAATTCTTTCTTTTCTTGGTGTTTATTTTATAATTTGTTTGTATATTGTATTTTCTATACAAAATAATCTTATTTTAGAGAACACGAATTAAGTTTTACAAGTTGTAGCGTAAATTAGTATTACAAAAAATGTTATTAAATTGTACTTTAAAATTTTCTTAAGAACAATCAGCAGAATGACGAGGTGTGCGGCGTCGCCGGCAACAATGCGTTTGTCCTCCGCGACGCGAGGAAGTAGCCTCCAGCCTTTCTGCACACAAATAAGGCTTCATTTACCTCGACGACAATCCAGTGGAACTTATGAAACCTTGTTTCCGAAATGAAAAACGAATCAGATTTAGTGAAGTTGTTGTATCACGTTGTGGTTTGAATAATTACAATAAAATATAAAGTACCTATATTGTTTAATGCCGTTTCATTCTATTTCTGAAAATATTTATTAACAATATAGTCAAAATCGTAACTAACTCTTTACTCTCACTGCACTACGGACCCGTGCGATCGAATAGATCCAACGTTCAGTTCAATTGTTCCAAAAGTAAAATAGTATATAAACAGATACGCAAATACGAGTAATATTTTTACAATAATAAGTTAATATTGCTTTCTAATCGCATTTGATATTCTTGGAAAATGTTTAAGTAACGTACGACAGAGTCAGTGGCGTGAGGGACCCATAATCCTAGTGGGGAGGTGAATTGCTGTTAGTTTTAACACTGTCGTCTTCTGAAACTTTCTGCATTCATAACTTCAACCGTAACAAGTAGTTCTGAATGTGGCGACCGTGTGAAAGCAGAACGCAGTGTAACTAAACCGATTTCCCAAACACACTTTACTTCTACAGTAGTCGTATAGGGGTTGGTAGGTATATTACGATAACCGTACCAATTATAATTTAAATTAGATGGATATAAAATAATATTTTGTAAATTTGTAATAATATTTTTTTTAGGATACAAGCTATGGATGGATGGCTTATATATTTGTCTCATGCCGGAAAACACTACGCAAATTTAGAAAGTCTCAAACCTGTGGTGCTTCACTAGTCATTTGATTCTACCGACGTCCTGTCTTCAGGTTCATTTTGAAAGAATAATATATGAATAAAATTTATTGACGAAACTTTACAAGTGAGTACCGCGTGTTGTGGTTCATTTCCAGGAAGTTTTTGATAAATATTTACTTTACAGTTTTAATATTAATAATTTGCCTGCAAAAGTTCTGGTGTGGCTCGTGCGTGACTCGTGGTGGAGTTTTAATCAAATTCATTTTTCAGTTATCTAAACTAACAATAACTGTTGATTACCCTCGTACTATGCTAAAACTTTATTATGAAACTAGCTAGAATTTACTTCCAATGTAAGTCGTCTGTGGATTAATCTTACACTGTGTTTTTTTATTTAATTTGAGCAGCTCTTCAGCCATTTTCCACGTAACACACACGTCACAGCCGTTTTCATGCGCCGTAAGCACACGAAAAATAAGATCTACAGATACAAAGTGGATAATATAAATTGATTTAATTAAAGGTATATTAGTTTAGGATCTGCGGAACAAAGGTAGGAAAATAAAGGTACATTATCTCATTTGGTAGAACAAAATAATATTTTTATTTGTCATGTTGTCGCACGTCACGCGGCGCTCGGAGCGAGCGCGGACGCGACACGACGCGTAATGTTATTAATTTCTTCAACATGTCGCGCGACGCGGCGGAGTACTCGCTGCCACACGCAGCTTTTTAATTCATACAAAAGAGAGTTGAAGGTGAAACAAAAGCTCTGATATACTTTATATATATAATTGAGAGGATCAAAATAGTATCCTCAACCTTAGCGTTTCAGCGGAGATGAAAAATACGAGAGTACTTTATATATACGTTAGCATCTAAAAAGATGAATTTTTATCTTAAATATATGAGTATGTAATGAAAACTGACTTCAACTTATTAAAGTCGCAAGCTAAATGAAATATAAAATAAACGTAGCTTATTATTATTTACCAAGTAATATGATGAATGGATATTTCAATATAATTTAGTAAATATGACTGGTTCTTGGTGAAGTGAAAACGCCGAAAACGATCCTTGTGATTAGTGAATATGCGCTCAGACTCGCGCCGTGAAGTAGAGCGGAGGCACCGACTGCCCAAAGTGTCGAGTGCGAGCAGCTTCCGCCACTTATAATATGACTGATCGAAGGTCAATCGCCTTTTATATATTTGAAATGTCTATAAATCCACTTCTTTGAAACATATATTACTTAATTTTAAAAATAATTTTTATACTTTATAAAATATCACGAAACTGTTTCCTTAAAATATTTTTTGATATGATTAAAATGACTTGAAATGAAACTATCATTGCATGTTTTTAATATAGACGCTATCCCCATCGCGAATAATATTTATTGTTCATTTTTGTGTAATTTTTTCTCAGTCTTTATTACCGTGACAAAGAAATATCGTATTTTCCGTTATTTTTAATACAAACATACGCCGGAGACGACGCTGGTGATTCATTTCGAGCTCCCGCGGGAATAATTAGAGCGCGCGACGATGCTTTGATTATTGAGTTTGCAGCGCGTTCCTCCCGAGCTGCCGCGGACCGGACAATGGCGTCCTAATAGCACAGACTTCATTACAACATACTCTAGGAATGTTGTAATGACTTTTAGCCAAAGAATTATATACCCATGTAACGATAGTCATACAAATCAAAACACAAATCCATATTCTAAGGATGTACGAAAATAACATTAATTACTTGACTAGCAAACCTGGCCCGCTTGCTGGGCAAGTAAGTTAGAATAAATTAAACGATTTTATAATTTTTAATAACATAAAAATAATATAATTTAAGTACTCCTCCTCTTCTGTGAGTGAAAATCCGCTCAGAATTGGTCCAGCCGTTTAAGAGATTAGCCGGAACCAACAGACAGATAGGTGGACAAAAATGTTAAATATTGATTTTTTTATGTAAGTACCGTGTATACTTCTTATATGCATTCTGCATATGCATAAGAATTTAGTGAGAAGTTGTTAATTTGAAATTAAAAACAAACACTTTTTACACATTTTCATACTAAATCACGTTCTCTATTTGCCCAGAGCGCTTCTGGTCTGGCTAGAATGTTTTTAAATGTAAGTTGTAATGGTCATACATATATGTTATTATATATACACACAAAATACTTAATAATACATGAACTTATAACTCATAGTCGTGAGCCCGTGCCGCCGCCACCGCTGAGTCCCGCGTCATTCGCAAGCACTGTTGAAATGCACGCCGCGTCGCACTCGCGATTGTAATGCTAAAGGCACATAAAAGGAAATTCGCGACTATGAAGAAATTGAATTTAAAATAAAAGTTAAGCTAAAACTTGCTTTAGCCAAAGAATTTTATCATACCGAGTACGTGAATTAAGCGCTTTACAAAAATATTTGAAGTTAAAAAGTTTGTAATGCAAGAAATAAATGGGCTTACGACTTACTATGAGATAATATATAGACACGTTTTATTATCGATTCCTTCTTTAATCTTTCTGATGCCAGACATTACATTATTATTGGAAAGCTTGGAGGACAATTACTAATTATTTTTTTGTTATCATTACAAGAGGAAAGCACTCCTAGTTAAGACACTAAAGATACTAGTAGAAAGAAATACGGTCTATGGTATTCCATGATAAGCTACTTTACAGTTATTCGCATGGCGGGAATTGACATACAAATGGTACAAGAAATCAAGCTCCTCGGTCTGACAATTGATAGACAACTGACATTTAAATCGCATGTGAAGGATAAATGCAAGAAAGCCATGGAAATATACAAACAACTAGTGCGCACCGCGAAAGTCACATGGGGATTGAATTCGGAGATCATTCGCACTATATACGTAGCCGTAATCGAGCCCATCATTACCTACGCATCTAGCGCATGGTATCAGGCAACGCAAATGCAGATGATCAAACATCAACTGATCTCACTGCAAAGGGCTTTTGCACAGAAAATCTGTAGATCCTACCGCACTGTTTCATACACATCGGCACTTGTCCTATCAGGCCTGCTCCCACTAGATCTCAGAATACAGGAACAAGCCAGTCTATACAGAACAAAGAGAAATATGATCCTCGACTATCTCCCTCTTAACCAACGTCTGGAAGCAAAGGTGTGCTACACCAAACAACCTCACCCGGCCTCTCTGGAGAGCCTGGACTATGATCTTTTAAATCAAACAGATTTCGAAAACCTACAAACCCACCACCAAGTCCATGGTCCTCAAATATACACAGACGGCAGCAAGATTGAGGCAAAAGTTGGAGCTGCATTCACCTGGTGGGAAGAAGGAAGAGAAAAATATTACTCAGTTTTCAGTCTTCACCCATCTTGCACTGTCTTCCAAGCTGAGCTATACGCTATATATAGAGCGACACACGAGATTAAAACCGCCAGCAACCCGGTAGTAAGTATTCTGAGTGATTCAAGATCTTCACTTGACTTGCTAAAAAATCCTAAATCAAGCCACCCGTTAGCTAGGGCAATACAGCAGAACGTCAAAGAGATCAGATCGCAGGGTAGAGAGGTAAAATTACTATGGCTTCGCGCACACATAGGAACTAAAGGAAACGAAAGAGCGGACGAACTTGCAAAATCGGCCGCCCTTAACAACTCACAACCTGACTACGCCGAAATACCACTATCGCACATAAAAAGGAAGATCAGAGAAGAAACTGTCCAGAAGTGGCAAGACAGATACACAACCTCTACCACCGGGAGCATTACTAAGGAATTCCTGCCCTATGTCGACATTGCGTACCAGATCACCAGGAAAACCAAGTGGACCCCAATACATGTGCAAATCCTTACAGGACACGGAGGCATATCCAACTATTTACACCGATTTAATCTCAAAGACAACCCAGGGTGCGAATGTGACTCCACTATTGACGAAACTGTATGGCACATAATATTAAACTGCCCACGTTTCTCAGCTGCTCGCCAAGATCTGGAAATTGTCATAAACACCAAATTAGAGAGATCAGAGCTACCCACCATCCTTGCGGACGAATCCAAAAGACCGGCTTTCCTACACTTCTTAGAAGATATCTTCATCGTCGCAATGAGAAGAAACGGTAGCACTATAGCAACATCCATGAGAACTCGGAAAGAAAGGCCTGCACTCACGTGCAAAATCAGCAAACGAAGCAAACCTCCAGACACCCAGAAACCTACACTACAACAGCTTATTTGCAAGGGAGAAACAAGCTCGCCAGGGCTGAGGATAAAGTCGGTACCCCTCTTCATGGACGACCCCCAAGAGAAACTGGGCGTGAGCTTTTGCAAAGTGGGGCCTAAGAAATGGGTTTACATCTCGTCCGGATTGGCCGGTCTAATAAATGGCAGCACAAGCAGGACGAGCATGAGAAAGTCCATTTACGACAGCATGCCTTCCACCACCATAGGGAACTGTCAGTGTCGATTAGTGCGGATAAAGAATAAAACCATCGCACTCTTCAACTTCGACGATGAACTGTCCCCCTTTACCAAGGCACGCGTATTACTTAACCAGCTGTCAAACGAAATAGACTCGAGCCATATCCCCCGCACAATAAGTGTTGACACCATGAGAACGGGAAACGAAAAGGGTACTGTGGCGGATCTTATTGGGTGTCTAAATGCCTCCACAAAATACGACGTAGTTGTATATGAAGACAAAGAAGACGACTTAAACTTTCTCAAAATAAGACAACAGGACCACTAGAAGCAAAAGATACACTGAAAAGACATGCTCCAAAAAAGGCACGGACAAATGTCTGTGGTGCTAAAAAAAAAAAAAAAGAAAGCAGCGCCGCGAATTACATTCCATAACTCCCTTTGTGTTGGATCTTTGTTCTGGAAATGAATTTTACAAGTTGCTCTAAAAATAATTTAATATTATGTATATATCTATGTAACTATCTTATGTAGCCATTCTTATCGATACAAAGGCTGAATGCACAGTTTTTAGGAGTTTGGTCTGCCTGTCTGAACACGCATCATGAAAGATAAGACATTGATGATATTTATTATGAAAACAGCTGGTTATCTGGTTCAACAAATATTTAATGATCGAATCTGTATTTGGTTGAGTCAGAAAGTTATTATAATATTATGTAAAGAGTATCCAGGTATTTGGTTTGGAAGTTTTAGCTGTTATGTGGCTTACGTATTTGAACTACTAATGCATTGCTAAATTACATTCCGATCCGTTGGTTAATAATATCAAAAGTGCCGAACCAAAAGTGTTAGTAAAAAATTATTAAAAAAAGTATGTTTTGATTTCATTTCTGAATCCCAACATTTACCGCTAACGAGAGCCCTGAGAATATGAACTGAATAGTAATTAATAATTTTATTATTTGGAAAGTAATTTACACAATATTGATAATTTATGAGATAGAGCCAAATGTATATTCAATTGAAATAAATTGCCAACACACCGAGGCACCGGCGCGGCCGCGGCGGGCAGCGCGCGCTTATGGCGATTTAATGTGAGAAGACCGTTAATATCCACTGAGTTGAAATTAATTTCGCGTACTGACGTCATAGTTATATTTGTATACAAATATTATTTTTGTAAGCTTGTCACGAATAAGCCGGAGTGCATGTCGAATATTGCAGGAAGCTGTCCTAGCGGAAAGGGAATTAATATTATCCGTAACACAAGCCTCGTAGCTTACCACGGAACTAGATGGCGCTGTTGTAATAATAATGTCCCAACATAGTCGTATCAGACGAACCACTTACTGTGCTCCGATAGAGACTAGTATGTAACATAAATTCGACTTATAAATCATCACAGAGTAAAAGAGTAAGAATAAAAATGTTGGTATATTTGTATGTCTAAACTGTTATTTAATAATGAACTAAAGTGGTAAATAGCATCATTTGAAGGTTTACATATTATAAAATAACATTCCCGTCACACTCACACACTCACACACGGTGTCCGTACGAGTACGAGTATGAATATCACTTGAGCAAACTGACGTCATTAATGTTTTCCTCGCGCCCATGAATAGAGCTGTTTTTACCTTCCAGCATTAGCATTACACTAAAGTTAAATATTTAAATGTGAGCAATGTGGGAGCGGGAAAGAATTTTAAATTCGTTTCCGAGTGAATTTAATATGTTGCAGTGAGTTGTTCTGGAACTGCGACGACGTAAATGTTTCCTGCTGTATTTCCTTGTAAATGAACTTTGTTATTGACGAGCTTGTTTTTTGTTGCGACCTTCTTGCTTCCAATTTTACTTTCCTTCTATTGGACCTGTTGAAGTGTTGTCATTATAATATCTAGAACTTAAAATAGGTAAATAGGTCGGTGAATCTGTTTGATTAATTTAGATGAAACTATCATTTTGGATTTTGTCACGGATTTATTATGATCTTTGATTCCCGACGGAATGCTTTACAGCAATCATGGTCACGGGAGAGACTAAGATATTTTACGTCTCATGTCTGTAACAAGTATATAACCCCCTGAGATAGTTTCATTTATAATGTCAAATATTCGCGTAAACCTAAGAAAGTATTAATTTAGATGATTTTTTAATTAGTGTGCCAAGTCATCAGGAGCGATCGTTTCATCCGCTTCGGGCAAAATTTCATCATACCGTAAAGTCGCCACGTTTCCGCGCGCCCTGCATGCGCAGATTGAGTTAGGTCATCGATGCCACCGCTTCGGTCAATTTGCCATTCAAATGAAATTACAGCGTTCTATGTAAAAACTATCAAAATACAATTTTATGTAGTTTAAAATCGGAACGTTCCATCTACTTCTTGGCCGTTTAATAATTGATGAATAATGTTTAAAGCTATAAAGAGTTTTCTAAAATCTATATTGTAAATATATATTCTTTCACACTTTGATGTTGTAACGAGATATTTTCAATAAATCATTGTTTCATGTTTTGATTCCAGAAGATTCATTTCGTAATAATCTATATTCTATATCGTCGGACACATAAATAGCAAGGCACAGTTAAGTGTTTTTTCTTCCTTTGCTTTTCAAACGATTTTGTTTTCCTATTGAAGAGACCATTGACGAGCTGTAATATCTTAATAAACATTTTTGCTAGTTATTTTTATATGTTTTCCTCATATTTATCTCACTGCTTAATATTAAGTTAAAAATAATAATTCTTTTTTGTGTACCGAATATGCTATTAATAAAGTTCTGGCTCTGACCTAGTTATAGTAAAGAAAATTCTAAGTTCAATGACCCTTCAGGTTTGTAAACTAAATTAGGTTTCACAAGGTTTTCTTTCACTAGCGAACAAGGACTTTGCATTTTATGTAAATTGAATCACGTCTTTTAGATTACTCTTTTGCTGACAAAATTATATGTGAATGTGTTATAAAAACTTTTACGTATAAAGTAAAGTATTTCTTTTCAGTCAACTTGCGTCGGTACCAGATACAACACTATGGAGATGTTTTAGGTTCTTCAACATCATCATGTTCATCTTACATTAAGAAAAAATACATATGTATTTTGTTTTGTGCTAGAAAAGCAATCGAGTAAACGTATTGTATTAAGTATAGTAAATAAATAGCATACCGCAATTTGGTAAAGAAACAATAGGATTGCGGCGGCGGACGGCGGGCCTCCGCACGAGGTCTCGCGGGACGAGCGCACTTTTTCATGAATTTTATACGAAGCATAAAAATTTATGGCTTGTATGATATATTTCTTGAATAATGCTTAATAAAATACATACGGAAAATACCTGAAGTATCACTTAAGTAAGTTTTCGTTGATCTATTATAGCGTAATGTGTAGGTATCTATAGTTCACGAATATTCCGGCAACATTGGTGTGACGATGGTTTTTAGGCTCTCTATTCACATTAATTGATTAAAAAAAAGAATAGGTCATAGTTAGAGTTAGTAAACTTTGATGTTCTAACGTACGATGTGGTAATAAGCAGAATTTTATAAAGAACAGTTGTTCCAAAGTAAACCCTTGAAACTATGAACATTTTTCCTTGAAATATATTTCATTCGCCGCCAAAATAACATTAAAAGATGTAATCTTATGTAGATCACTTAACTTGACCAAAGGACTCACAATGGAATTATACAAAATACTGGCATCGTTTGTTCTCCTTTTTCTGTACACGATATAAAATAAATATCCATAAGTATTTAATTTACCTCGTATATTCCTTTCTACCGTGACCGTTTTCATAACAAAGGATCGTATAAGATCCACTCAGAGCTTAATTATTGATTCAGAAAGCAGCGGAACTATATTAGGAGTTCTCTTTTAATAACATTATAACTTTAAATTATTCTTATTAAAATATAATTAAAGCCTTATAAAGTAAAATGAAGTAGGCATCATTACGTATTTTTAGTCGCCCGAGGCTCAGTCAGCCAGCTCGCGCAAATTACTCGCAAAGGGATGAAATGAAAGTATAACGTGTCAAAAGCGATGGAGTTACTGTTCGTATTAGATATCAGAGAAAAATTAAAATAAATTCAATTTATGAATTGATGATAGACTTCCAAGTACTATATACAATGAATATAATGTCCATTATATATTGATTTTTTTTTTGAATTTATTTTTACTTTTATTATATAAGTTCAAAATTTTAACTAGAAGTTGTACGTAGTGTTTTTATTTTGTCCTCTTATACTTTTTTATGTACCTACTGTAATATTTTTGTATGTTTTAATAAGCTAACACACGTAAATTGCGGAGACTAAATTGGTGTATGTGGAATAGAGTTACGCTGCTCTGTCATTATTGATAACCACATTAAATATAGATTACAACAAATATCGAGATGCTCTAAAGTAGCAACAAAACGAGGAACAACGTAACAGCTAGACCGTTCCTTAGTTTAATATCATGTAATTTAATTAATTCTGTTATAACGTTACAGACTTACAATAATAATTAAAAAGAATTATAATCAAATTCAGAAATACGAGTATATCAAAGTTGCTAAGATCACATCTTGAGCACGCGATTTTAATGTAAAAACAGCAAGAAAATTTCAAATGAATGTTTAAGAATTTCCCCGCGAGAGAGACTATGACTTTCTAGTCATTTCCCACAGTATCCGAAGTAATAGCTAAAGAGTATTTTATATGCGTGTGTCTCATTTCCGGCACGCTTAGGGCCATCCGCCGCGGCCTTCGCTTAATACTTCCGCTCCTTTTATGGCTTTATGCGGATTATAAACTCGATTCATGCAGAATATTTAATAGAATGCTACGTAATTAAAATGTTTCATGTAAATGATGTAATGTTTTACTGCCATTCAGGCGGCGGCGGATGCGTACACTTGCTTGCATTTTTACGACGATCTTTAGATATGTCTAGCGTACAAATTTTTTATTATCGACTTGTGCCTATCTTCACGTTGTTTGTGCAAATTTCCAGGCTTATGGCAGTAGTCTGTGTTACTCTAAGTTATAGTGTAACTGTAAAATTTTTTCAAACTCATGTACTCACTCAAATGTAATGGACATTTGACAGTACGCCTTGGGAATGATGTGATCACTGCCAGGCTATTTCAACATATAGAATTATTGTTAATTTACAACTTAATTTAAAAAAGAGTGAGATTGAGATTTAAAAAAATATAAGTCCCGCTGAGTTTCTTTCGCCAGTTCTTCTCAGGTCAGAGGTTTCTTCTTTCCGAACTGGTGGTAGACTCATGTTCAGTAAGAAATTGTAACAATTTTTATGCTGGATAAAATATGTTGATTTAATTACACTCACATACTTTCAAATTGTTAGTTATTGTTAGTCTTATTGTACTATTTGTTTTGGCAGAAGAGTAGTGTAGTGTTATGGGTCTCGGCGGTCGGCGGTTGTTACGAGTACAAAAATGGGCCAAGGAAATGCGTTACGAGGGTATATAAACGTCGATTCATCGTAAATAAATATAAATTAGGCACAATCAGCCGGCGGCGCCGCGGCTAGACCTTAGCATATCATGCTTAAACATTTAAATGAATCAATAATATTTAATGTTTAAAAGACAAAATATTAATATTTACAAATCTCGTGACTTTTAATTTTGTCTAGTAAATTTATTAAGAATAGTTGAGGAATAGTTTGAATGTACAAAAATGTATTTTAATTTGACGTGTTATTTATAGAATAATCAAATTTATTTAACTTTTACAATATTTTCTCTTAAATACATAGTACATAAAATGTGATTGTTCGCTGTTATATGTACGAGTATTTGCTGCGTCATTCTTAACAAACGCTCAAGTTATATTGTTAAGAAGATAAAATAAGAATTACATTACTTACAAAAGAATCTCAAAACAGTAACCGCTCGAGATCAACTCCAACTAAACTTATAACGAGCGCGTCTTCAAAGACAAGACTGTCAGTTCTAAACGACCAGACCTTTAAACTATGCCGGAGAGGTAATTTCACTTCACTTTGTGTAACGTCTTACTCATAATTCTTCTTTGGGGAGTTACCTCCATGGTATATGCTATGGGGATTTGGGATGGGAATAATACTGTCGTATATCATTGAATATTCGCAATCTTCAAAAGAAAAGTAAAGTCTTTTAAAGTAGTGGAAGCTTTTATTAGATAGTTATAGAAAAAAAAATTGTAAATTTTTAAATAGATAAATTTTATAAGAATAAAAATAAAATCCGAATAAAAATGATGGTAAGTGAATCAAGATGGTAGCGTCGTTGATCGTTGTAGTGACTAATGGCAAAAGCCGCAGATCGAGCTTGTGCGATATATTAACAGAAAATTCGCAATCGCACCGGCAGTATAGAATTTGTGTCAATTCGAGCTTTATTCTTTACTGTTATGTAAGCGGAAACTGCACTGCGCATATCTACGCAGGGTCCTTATTGGCTTAGAAATAAGGGCTAGAATCGAAGCTTGTTGTACAATGATTGTAGCGCGGAGCGGCTTCCCGGTACGAACGCTCGAATAAAGGTAAATATTTATTTCATATACATACATATGTAAGTTACGGGCCGCCACCAATAAAATATTATATATGAGATTAAACATTATTTTGAAAATGAAAAAAACACATATTCCGTTTGTGGTGTTAGTGATCGAGTCCATTGCATGGTTGTCATGTTGCATGGTGCGTGCGGCGCATTACTTTATTGGACTTTACTACTTTACTTTATTATATAAACATGCTGCCTCGGTGGTGTAGTGGCTAGCATGTATGGTCACTTACCGAGAGGTCCCGGGTTCGAGTCTCGGGTCGGGCAAAGTTTAGTTATTGAGTCTTTCTGTTTCGTAAACCTCAGTAACAGCCCGGAGATGGGAAGTTCGCGGTGTTCCACCCCCGTGCCTCGGAGAGCACTTAAAACCGTCGGACTTGTGCCTTAACCCTCACTGGTCGTGTCGAACAGTCGTCCCACCAGAATATGAGAGTGATAAGGAATAGAGAGTGCACTTGTGTCTGCGCATACACTTGTGCACTATAATATCTCCCGCGCAGATGGCTAGTCTTAATGAGATTGGCTGCCGTGACCGGAATCGGTCGGGAGGACATCATCATCATCATATAAACATATTAGTTCAGATCCGATATAAAATCCTTATTTTTTATTCTCTTTCCCCAAGTTCAGCTTTTACACAATGAGGCTCGCGAGGCAATTGGCAATTTATTCGGTGAGTACATTACATGTATGTGCATTACGCGGCCCGTGCATTGTTACCGCTTCGTTAAGTATATATTTAGCCGTCCGGTCCCGGGGCGGGGCGCGGGGCGGGTGGACATTGTTATAATACAAAATTAAATACATTTACTAGTAAACTTTGTAACACGATGGCCTCAAACTCAATTTAAACTGTACTGTGCGCATTGTAGAGTTCGTTTGTTTGAGTAATGACTTAAACGACGCAGATACGTTTAGCTTAATTGTAATTGCTAAATTAGCCCGCTCTTGTCACGTGAACCTTCAAATTAATCCTTTGCTTTTCGTGTATTAAGCTAACCTCTGCAGATACGACAGTAGCGAACGCTATGCAGTTATAATCTATTTGATTTTAGTTATTCAAAACTTATTTATTTAATAAGTAGATTTAATGTTCGAGTTTGAGGTGTTTTTTTAATTTCCTTCAGCGCAGATTGATAACAATAACAGTTTTTATTTAACTTTTAATAGCGTAAGAACTAGCAGTTATGAAGTGTCCGAATGAATAATTTCTGCATCTATGTCTATACTATCATACAATTTAATAAAATAATATAAAATGTAAATAAATTTTATGATTTTTTCTTTAAAAACTGGTGATTCGTCCTAAGTCGAACATTGAACAGCATTAATTTTAATTATATACGATGTACTACCTATATTTATTTAACTATAAGGGTACTACGTTGTAAATGATCACTTTAATCTCACGACAAAACTCGAAGCATCTCACAAAATAACAAGCACTGCAGCGTATTATGTTGCGAAAATTGTAAAACGAAGTATTGATTCTTAGAGTTGGTGACCCGATTTGTAAAACATTATGATTAGTTTTACTTCTCGAGCTGACGGGAAATTGCGTACCTTCTACTCCAGTTAGTTCCTTGCAACGATCGCAGAAGTTAATAAAGTTTTCAATGTTAGTAGAATTACTTTTAAGATATATTGAATGTACTACAAAAATACACATTTACTTAAAACTTATCCAAATTAAATGCAGCATTTGCAAACATGGTTTAATAGGCATTTCATCAGAAATTGGTGAAGTTCAACTCTTAATATAAGATATTTCAGCTACTTTTGAAATATCTAGTATAAAAATTTTGTGAATATCATATTACTTTTGCTCGTCTTTATAACAAGAGAATGTAATCAACCGCGGCGCATGTTATGCTAATACGATTTCGTATTCGTGAATAGCTCTATATAGCTAAATAGGAATTATGCTTACAAAGAAAAGTTAGACTTCTTTATTCAAAAAATAATTATTTTAGTACACAAATTAATTGACTGTAATTGTCGTTACATACTTAACGTTACGAGAATTACAGTAGTACTCTCATTCTTCTAACAAATCAGAAGTGTTAGCAAGTTGACACATGATGTGTATTAAGATCTAACAATATTAAGGATCCCAGACGACAATAGTTTTCGGTCGAGCGTTGATAATGTATGATTGCATTTATGAGGACGCCTTGAAATATATAAGTTTTGAAAGTACAAACACTATTTAAGGAGCATTCCACGTGCCTTCGATTAGAGCCATCTTTCAACAACAATAACTTGAATCCGTATATTCAAAAACATACTTTCATTTTGATAATAATCACATCATTCGTAAAGTTACTTTTGCAACATAACCATTTTAATTTTTTAAAGTTAATTTTTATGTCAAAACTATATGAGTGAATCATTAGACATATTATGATTACCAAACTAATGCTTGCTAAATGTATCTCTTCGGAAGTCAATACTTGTAGGCGAAATAACGTTTGTGCTATATTCATCGCTCTATTACACTTCAAACGCGTCTACTGCATTGAGCGAGATATTGTCCGCGGCCGTCATCAACTGTGTTCAGTTCAGCTTCTAGATTATTATAAACGTAGACTGCCGATTTGTAGATATATTGCGTAACATATCATGCTATGAAAATACAAATGGCGCTAATGTAGTAATGTTACTTAAACGACTTTCATTCAGTGATGATATTAGGGCTTCTGTACAATAATTTCACATTTTAAACTATGTTAAGCAATATTCATAAGGATGAAGCGTTTGGTAAGCATTCGGTTTGATGAAAGTTCAGTAATTTAAGGGAAGTTCAGTCGAAGCCGAAGTTCGTTTCATTTTTGTTCGTTTGAACGAAACTCAAAACTTTAGAATTACTTAACGCTGGCAGAGTCAAAACAAAATTGGAACTATTATTACATTAGTT
Source organism: Boloria selene (assembly GCA_905231865.2). Taxonomy (NCBI): domain Eukaryota; kingdom Metazoa; phylum Arthropoda; class Insecta; order Lepidoptera; family Nymphalidae; genus Boloria; species Boloria selene. The sequence goes on from HG993147.1 coordinate 227,888, forward strand.
TGCGATGTGGAAGAAATACATCCGTATTGAAAAAATAATTTTGTGTTGGATAGTCCGTTTATAGAGGAAGGCTATAGGGTATATTACCACTAGGAAGCTTAGAGCGCGATTATATTACCACGAGAACTTTAGAGCGCGTGCGAAGCCGCGGGAAATGCTAGTAACGTATAAAGTAGTATAATGTTAAATAATGTTGTTAGGTAAGCTCTATACATACTCGTATTAAAATAACATTCTAAGTACTTTATGGTAATACTATTTAAGCTAATGAACCTATATATATCCAACGTAATTATTTAGAATATATGAATGGGTTTGGTGGCGGGAGGTGACATTAACCTCAAGCTCTTGTGATGTGTCGAACATACAACCGAACCAAGTTTTGATTTAATATAGTCCACTTTTAGCTGTTTGTTGTTATGAAAAGTAACAAAAATAATACGGAAAGAACCGACAAGAAAATAAAAAAATAAAATAAAAAGTAAATTATTAATAAATTGGTAGTAATAGTTTACTTATTATGATCAGATGTTTACTGAGTAGGTGCCAGCTGACAGTTTCGTATTGAGAAGAAATTTAAAATGTGAATTCCTATGTATGTTATTAAATCGGCAAAAAGGAGTAGGTTCTCTATGCGATTTTTATGTTGTTTTACCTCAGTACTCCATCATTTATGAATCATTTAATTTACTAATCATGATTTTTTATGTTTCACCACGTATCATTTTTTACAATCCAACATACTTCAACGTATACTCTATTTAAATTTGAAAAATCGAAGAATACTCTTAAGCGTAGAAAATAGAGGATTATTGAATTTACACCCACTGTTTTTAATATTTTCCAGGTTCTAGTTCTGAAATGGTAAGCACTATATTCTGTACATACTTACGAAATGTTTTAGTGAAGTAATGTAAGTTATTTTCTCATTTTGTAACAAAAAAAAGAATCATTTACGTTTACGTCTCTAGCCCACGCTCCGACATTGCTTCTAACACGAAGGATAATGAAAAGCTAAAACCCCGACCGTCAGTGTGGGCGAGGGCGCAATGAAACCCTTCCCGGAACAGCTTGGGAGGTACTAAAGGTCTGCAATAACCTTCTAATTCCGTCTCGAGCATAATATTATAAGCAAAAACTCACATATTGTTACATAGTTTGTTACATAAAATTTATTATTATATATAGTAATAATAATAACAACAATAGATATTACATAACAGTTTTAATAATTTATGTCGCTCTATCGTTCAAGAGAATAATAAAGAGCGATTAACGAAAAAGATTTGGCATTATGATCTAGCTGTGCTTTATCCCGCCTTTCTCACTTTCGTGTACTTTGCAATAAAGCAACACATAATTTGATATCGAAATATGGATATTCACAAACATTTTGAATAAAGGGCGAGTGTTTCAAAGGCAGCTTTTTATCCCGAGCCGGCGGTCAACAGCGTTGTTTATCCATCGCCCCCGGATTCCTTTTGACGGCGAGTGCCTCGGATTGATGCCGCCCAAATTACTTAGATTATTACGAGATCTTTTATTCGCTTTTGTTCTCTTGCAGCTCGCAGAAGGGAAACGACCGACACTCCTATACTTTACAGACGAAATTCTTTTTCCATTATTCTTAAATGATTCTCGTGAAGTCTCATTCAGTTAATGGATATTCAATTTTAATTCTTGTTAATTTACTTTTAAAAGCACTTTGTGGATGTAATTGTTCTGTGATGCTGTAATACAACTGTCAGTAATTATCTCTCATTCGGAAATGTATTTCGTTTTTACTTATGTTTTCATTTTTTTGCTTGTAATTTACTTTTTGTGTAGTCAATTTGGTAATTCATTATTTTTAAGGCCTTATAGCCAATTCGTTGAATTTATGATGGTATTTCATTATATATAATTTTTGTGTTAAAACACGATCACATCTATATATCTTTATAATACGATAATAAATAGTTGGAGCATCAAGTGGGTCTAGTATAGATTTAGTAAGTAGCAAAAAAAATCTGTAAGATCAGCAAAATCAAGTAACCAGCAAAGTGTGTTGTTAAAAAATCTTTTAAGCTTGTTAGTTTCAGAATATTTTATTAATAATTTAATAATTCTGTTGGGTACTACGTCAATTATTTCAGATCTCATTGACATAAGAACATAGCATGTAGCATGTAGAGACCTACGGACCGCGTACTGAGGTGTACTGTAGCAGTATAGATACGATGTGACATAACGGATGCTGTGTAGAGTGAAAGCTAGCAGATTTCTATTATTTTAGTAAAATATTCGTATACATTCATGAGCGCATCACCTGACGCATTGTTCGCCGCTAACGACGCGACGCGACGAGCTGCGAGGCGTTCGCAACGGACGGGTTTCCTAATTCTATATTACGTGTATGTTGTTCTTTATGTTCTAAAAATAATGCACGCCGTTACAATGTTTTTAATGCCGAATAATTCCGTACCTTAAAAAGTAAATTTTCATACAATGTGACCTGCATCCAAATTATAAGCCAACCCTTACTAGACTACGCATAATGAGATGCTAAATATTTGTTACAAAGTAATATGTAGACTAAAAGTACACTTTGTCACATATTAAGCTACAGCGTGCATTGTGTCTCGTTTGAAATAATAACGCACAGAGCGGGGAGTCCCGGCGACCCGCGTGCCCAATTATGCAATTATGACCACATACACAATGTCAAACTACGAGTGGAGTGTTACGAGGCCATACGCGAGTGTGTCATACATAATTGTTGATTAGGGTTTCCAAACATTTACTTCGTATTTTATTATGAAAAGAGCATTGAGAGAGAGAGATTTATCAAAATTTGGTTTAGAAATATTTGCTGTCATTTTGGTTTATTTTGTTACTATCTTGTTATTAATTATTATTAATATTATTTAAGTTATCATTTGAAAAAACGCTCATGCTAAATAATAATAATGAAACGTTTGATCTTCATATAAAATTCTGAACATCATAAATGCAAACATCTCGCAAAGTAGCACGTCATAAAGTAACTGAGTCACTCGGCTGAGGCGTGTCTTAGAGAACAGACGAAATTGCGGACGAAGTTTATTTATGTTTATAAACTGTGCACAGGCAAGTATTAAATAATGTGTCAGTAGTAAGTGAGGTGAGCGTAACGAACATTTCCCCCCTCCCTCCTCCCCACTCCCCGCGCATACCCGCTGCCCGCGCACACGCGTACCCGACGTACGCAGCTCTACTAATCGTGTGGGAGATACAACGTGATCTCTATTTAATAGCTGTTATAACTTTGAGTTAAGCTTTATAACTTCGAAGGCTTCATATTTAAATACTTTTACCGTTTTCAATTTAAACTTTCATTATTTAATAAATTATAATTTGCAGAATTTAATTTGTGCCTTATGCAACTTAAAATGTTCTTCGTTAAATATTATAGCAAAGCTAAGTATATAGACGCAGCGTTTATTCCTATGTGTACATTAAATAATACAGCGCGAGTTACGACATCGATCAGGCTCTATTTCACCCGGCGGAAGTGCATCGAAAGCAGGAAGTAAGCGAATATTAACTTTGAAATTTATGTTTCATATACTCGTAGGTGCATTGCTAAAAAACTTTGCTTTAGCTCTTCTGAATTATTTTACAAAAATCTGAGGAAATAAAAACGGTAAAGTAGGTACGGCGGAAGAAGGAAGCATGTAATAATATATTATTATGAACTCAATTCTTTCCAAATATTAACATATTTTGAAAGAATTGATAGGTTATTGAACTAGAATATTTAATATTACAACTACATCATAATTAATTGTACTTTTCGTATTTAAAGTTTCGTCTGGTGTACGCTTGATGAAAAAAATATGATTCACTTTATTTTAAGAAATTGCTATTGTTGTAGCATGAAAGTGGAATATTATTATTATAAGATATGAGCGGACTCTACAGCTTTGTCTTACATCTAATATTTACACAGAACAAGTACCTCATCCTCGTGTAGTCTTACAGTTATTTATTTTAGTGATTTAAAAAATTAAAATTATTATAATAAAATTTATTTCGGTTCTTTATATTAAAATTACCTACAAATAAATTAAAAAATATATGATTACGTTTTTATGTTTATGTTTTTAATTGTACGTTATAACGGATCGTAAAAAATCTGAAAAGCAATATTCTCCCGCAGTCAAAGATATCCTATATCTTGACCAGGATTTATAGCTATTATCACAATAAAATTTAATTCATGTCTGTCTAGTATACTGTCACAGACAGACAGACAGAGAGTACATAAAACTATAGATTTAGCCTCTCTATCTATAATAATGACTACTTGAATAAAATTTCCAAAAAATAATGTAAACATTTAAATTCAATATGTCAATTAAAGAGATCTTTGGTTTACTTTCGACACAACATTTTTACCAAATGTTAAGTTCTCTCGTCTCTTGCTTCTAAATTTATAAAAATATATATAAAGTACGATCGCACACAGCAAAGATAAAATATAAAAACTTTATATACTCTCTGTAGTGATATGAATAATATAAATGTCGTGATTATTACAATGCGGTGGCGTGGGGAGCGCGTAGCAGGCGTGTAGCAGGCGCGTAGCGGGCGCGTAGAGGGGCTGTAACAGTGCTGTGTAAATAAATAACGTCTGAGTAGTATTCGAGTACTGTTGGTACAAGTGTTTTTTTTGTTTTCATCCATATTGTAAATATTCTGTGGCTGTTATTGTTAATATTGCTGTATTATACTGACTTTAGAAAAATAAAGTACACATATTAACTAACCATGAAATGGACCATAAAAGTCAACAAGTATAATTTTGTGTCTGTTTTTTTAAATATTTTTAATGGAAATGATTGTTAGTATTTTTTATTATTTACACATTATTAGATTTTGAAATAAATTAGTAAAAATTTTATAATATTCCACCTATGAAATGTATGTTGGTAATATTTTTTTAAACGAAGTTATTTTATAAATTTCATGACTCTCACGGAGTTACTATTTCAAAGAATTTACATCCCAGCTGTACATTTTAGCTATCCTAAGAATTTAAAAGTTAAAATCCGGTCGATCCGTTGGCTGTAAAACTTAGAAAACATTATATACTAAAGAAATATTGAATAGCGAAATTGTCAGGATTTAGTTTCAAACTTTATCAACAGCAGGGTTGTTTGCTTAAATTTAATTATTATGTTTATATCTATTTTGAGACAATAGAGGAGTGTAGTAGACGAGACGAATAGGAAAGGCGTGCCCGGGGCTATAATAACAATGTATGGAGCAAATAAATAACGTCTGAATGTGTCAGTATTTTGAATAATTTACAAGCCTAAATCATTGAATATTTTAGGTACATACTCATACTACCATTTTGTTTTTGATTTATATACGTGTAGCATGAACATATGCATGGCATCTGTCAACAGTTTCCTAAAAAAATCTAAAGAATTGATGAGAAAATATGGAAAAGAATGCATAAAAAATTTCCTCGAGAATTATAAATAAATTTTCTGACATTATATTGTGTAATAAACTTGCTTCCACTTCTATAATATTTCTGGACTCTAAGCAATAATAAAATGGATATATTATACTCTACATAATAAAAAAACTGTTAATATTAATTTAAGTATTTAGAACACAAGTACAGGCAATATTGCAGTTTTACTTTAGAGTTAACACTTCATAAATAAATAAACTTTTGAAATAACATTTCTCGAACAAACCAGATTCTTTATATTATAGTTGTAGTAACTTCAGATTACAAGTTCAGGACGTGGCGAGAAGTTATTAACTTTATTAAATAAATTGTAGCGAAGTTGAAGTCGCCATAGATTTATACCTAAGACTGAAAGACTGCTCTTGACCGCCTTCGTTAGCTACGCGCTACGCGCTACGAGCGCTATGTTGAACTGCTACAAGCTACGTCGTGTCACCGCTTCGGGCTACGACGTTGTTAGTGTTTTGTTCACGTTTGTCAGTTGTTTGATTTTTTAATGGAGTCGAATAAAATAGTGTATTCAAATAAACGTTAGTATTTTTTTACTTTTTCTTGTGCATTTATGTCTTTTTGTTGTGTAGAGCGAGTCACTTGACTCTGTATATGTTCTTTGTTTTTTTTATATACAATAGTGCTTAAAAACATTTTTTTGTAAAATTATCAAAAGAAACGTGAGAAAAATATTAAAATAAAATTATAACATGATGTGTTAAATCGATTACTTATATTATATTTAATCTAAGAATCACTTAGTGTTGTGAAAATGTAGTATATTACTCATTACTCATGTAGGTTTTTCGTTACATATTTAAGTTATTGAGGTTTACGATATTTATAATCAATGAACAAAATGCGTGAAAGTACAAAAGGGGTTGTCGGTATCGGTCCGCGGCCGCTTGTCCGCGCTCCGTCACCTACGCACAAGTCGACGTCACGCTTACCATCACGCAACTTTACCCTCTCCCTCTCTCCCCTCCCCACTACTACCTCCCCCTCTCTCACTCTTCAACCCCAAAGGGCCGGCGCCTCGCCAGCCGGCAACCTGCTTTGATGTTCCGTTTAATTAATTCCACTCTAAACCTCATGCTTATATTGTTCTCATAATACATGAACTAAATAAATTTCCACAAAAATATCGCTCATAATTTCGTAACGGTCTCTTATCAATTGTTAGGGGTCCTTTATATATTTAATTTGTTCTATGAAAAATAGTAATTAGCTTTGTTTAGTTACATTTTTGTAAGATTTTAACGAGTTCCGCTGTAACAAGCTAATGAAAAGCAACGGTAATTAATCGGCGCTTAACTGGAGAGCAATTACAATGAATCATAATTATGACGCTGCGAGAATTCCGCGACGTATTCATCTTCGGATGATGAATATTTAACGCTCTCAGAAGACGGGTTGTAATTTCTATGATGTTCTTGTGATATTAAAGCGGTAGGTTTGATGAGAGCGATTTCAAAACTACCGGAGTCACGGCTCTGTTACGCTTTTGATTCATTTGTTAGTCTAATATTAGACTCTGGTTTGGTAACATACTTATAATTGATTGAACAAGTTGCAACCCATATTTCCTAATGAATTAGAATTTAAGATGAAGATAATAATAGCTTAGTGCCATTTTAAAAATAAGCACACAAACACTTAAAGTGCAACATAAAAATAGAATGTACGCAAAAAATTTATTATGTTTGAATTCACTTTAAAAGCAGTTATCTTTGTTTCTTTCCGTAATATAATTTAAAATAGAGTAATTTATAGATTTTGTTGAGTAATATTTTGTATTGAGTGGTCAAGTGGAGGTCGAGAGGCACGACTCACGACTTATCGCATTAAGCCGATATACGAAATTTATTGCGAGAAAATTCTTGCGAAAACTTGTAGAATCTACTCGTTCGTCCAAGAGTATATATAGTAAGGGTATTTATAAATATTTTGTATTATGTAGAAAAACTTGGCAATATTTTTTATTATTTCATACACTATGAGTTAAGAAAAAAGCTAAAATTTAAACATACCCTCTTACTATTAAGTTCAGATAGCAAAATAATAATTTAAAAATATATTTTTTTAAAAGAACTTTTGTAAACGTTTTCAAAAACATAACAACGTGCTTTGTTATTTGACGTGTATGTGTACTGCAGAGCCGGACGTTTGTCACAATAAGAGGAGGCTAGTAATAGTTCATAGTTAGAGGCGGCGGAGGCGTCGCCGGAAGTAATCACCACACGCATTTGTAAACTATTTCGTCGTAGCGGCTTGTGGGGACGAATGCACACGTTCTAGTGATATGGTATGAAGTTTTATTGTATCTACTTAATAAACTAACAATACAAACAACATACAAAAATTAAACTGACAAAGAAATAACGTTTTTTTACGTTTAACGTTTTATTACGAAATCTGCGCAGGAGGCATTATAGGGTTAAAACAACGAATGCTGTATTTGTTTCATTCTCAAAATCCAATAAGACAACATCTGGATTCGAGCTAATAGATCAGGTTAGTTTACATTTAAATGAAAATAAAAAAAATGCTAAAAGTTTATGTTGAAATTACCTATAAATGCGCAATTTAAATACTGTGGCCTCGAGGTCAGCGCGAGGATTATATCACTGTCAGTGCACAAGATGCTCTATCCATTATTAATATTAATAGTTCATGTATGTGCTATGCACATATGTACATGTATTGTGTAAATTGCTTAGAATTCTCCAAAACGATACAATTGATTCACACTAATATTGTATTGAGAAGGAAGGTTGCTTTTGTGTATTTTTAAAATGACTACGGAATTAAATGTTGCTATGTGTAAAGTTTACGACATATTTATTTATTATTTAATGTAATACATACATACATATTGTAGTAAAATCATGGTAAATGATGGCACCTTTCTAGAGCTCATTAATTTATTAAACATCTATTACGCCACATATTGCAGTATTCAGTAATCACGCAATATATTTAATTGTATGAAGCTTCTATTGAACTAAAAATAATCACATTTTAATACATGCTATAACAATAACGTATAATAATATGCCTTGATGCGTAAACAAGGTTCGTCATTTCGACATTTTGAATTATTTATTTGTATCAATTTTATTCAGGAAAATACACGAGTTCCTTCAACGTGACACTGGCTAAATAATTTATGCTCAACTGAAACACAGTTTGAAGCATTGAATTAACAAGAAAATAATATTGAATCTTTAATTACTTGAAATTCACTTGAGAGTATAATTATAATTAATAATGTTCTCCGACCGATTCTGGCTATGGCGGCCAATCTCATTAAGACTGGCCAACTGCGCTGGAGATATTATAGTGCACAAGTGTATGCGCAGACACAAGTATGCACTCTCTATTCCTATCACTCTCATACTCCAGTGGGACGACTGTTTAACACGACCAGTGACAGTTAAGGCGCAGGACCGACGGCTTTACGTGCTCTCCGAGGCACGGGGGTGACTCACCGCCAACTTCCCAACTCCGGGCTGTTAATGAGACTCACTGAACAGAAAGACTCAATAACTAAATTTGGCCCGACCCGGGACTCGAACCCAGTACCTCTCGATGTATGGCCGTACATGCTAGCCACTGCACCAACGAGGCAGTAATTATAATTAGTCTGAGTATGAATATGAGTCTGGTACTACGAGGGCGACGCCAAGCTAGGAAATTTTTCGTTTGTTTGTCTTTTGTTAAGATGATTCTGATTTTTATCGTAGATCATTTACACTCGTATTAAAGTTAATGATACATTACGTGTCTATTTCAGTTTAACTTGTTTAATATGCGTCTCTTGTTAGAGAAATTTTCTTACATATTACAGAATATAAAATAATTAATAAATATATACCCAAACATACAATATACACATTATCATATTTTAGTAAACATAAAAAAATGAAAAAGTTGAAATTAACATTTCGAACAAACACGCAACTTATATCTTTATACCTACTACCTACGTAATTTAGTTCATAATCATTTTAATATTTTGAAGTAGAGGGGCGCGTCTCTTATTAACTTGTAATAGTTAATTTTCTCTACTTGATAATTGAATCAAATTTTATGTAAGTGGTTAATCAAAGCAAAGAGTGACGTTGTCGACTCTCCTCTGTGACCAATTTAATATCACATTGCCTGCGATAAATACAACGATATGGCACTACTAATGAATTAAACGTGAATGCACAGATAGAAGAGTCAATATGTTTACTATAAGATTAAAGTAAGTTTACGTTTACTAACACCCGCCCGCGACTTTACTCGCTTATTGAAATTTTTCTTCACTAGTCCCTGCTTTAGTGAGTAGACGAGAGATGACAAGCTGCTTAGATCAAGTTAAGCGATTGAAAGGAATCGTTTGCATAAAACGACGTGGCACTCTATAGAAGATACTTTCTTGCATTTCTTTTTAAACTCAAATCTTATAACGTAGAATACCAATGTAAAGAATTTGCTCATAAAGAACCACTTACTTGGTTTGCGAATTGATTTTCGCAAATTTTAAAATTAGTAACAGTATTATTAAATTATGATCATAAAAGTATTATTAATTGGTATATCTGTTTGTCCAACGCGTACGCAGCGCTTCACTCAGAGGAAGGCAAATCAATCATTTCTAACACAGACGCAGAAATATATTTAAAATAATAAATCGTATTTTAAGTTAGTGTTAGAAAACAAATATGTTTTTATGTAATGTAAAGAATACGTTTTATATGGTAATGGATAATTGATAAGTACATGTCTTCTGTTGCATCGACCGAGTGCTACGAGTAAGTGCGCGGCGCGACAACTTGTGAACGATGTCGTTTGCATTCCTGATTTCAATAATATCCCCGTGTACATAATTGCTGACCGCGCGCTGAGAATTAACCGCCGTGGAAAAATTACTGTGCTTGTTCCTACTTTGTAATTATACTTTGTTTTCAAATTGGAATCTTGCCTTTTATGACGATTTGGATTTTTTGATAAATAAATACTTTGTTCACTTTTTAATTATAAAAGACTGTATCTTTTAAATGTTAATGGATGCTGAAAACAGTAATCAATTTTTATGATTATTATACTTGTAACTCGTATTTTACGAGAATAAAGGTATCATTTTGGATATTTTTTTCTTCTATGATATTGCCGTCATATACAATTAGTTTAATGCCTTATATAATTATGTATTATTGTTAAATTAAAACAGTCAAAGATGGTTGTAGAAGAGAATATTTTAATAACCTTATTAATTAAATAATAATCTAATATAATATTTTCAATTTTTCTTATTCTAAACAGAGTCTGGACTTCGAACTGAAATTAAATTTGTATTCACATGAAATGATAGATAGAGTTTAGGTAATATTACAACAAGTATTAAACTAGTGAGAGGAAGTTTGCCGCCTGCAATTACTGTACTCGTATCTCCTAACCATAAGTGGCAGGTACGTGGAGTGATCATACTGCAGAAATAAATGTCGTGAATTATTGCGAGAATGGTAACAGCATATTAACTATATAACTAACTAATTTGGAGAAACATTATATGAATTTTGCGTGTTATGTTGATTTCTATTAAAGTGTATGTACTGTATTAAGTACACAGTAGAAAAATATGAAAGTCTTCTAAGAAATATCAATAAAACATAGCTTTCTAAATTTCAAAAACTTTAATATATATTCCAAGTTATATGTTTATTGAATTCAACAAAATCTGTAGCAGCACATACTCGCACGTACGCATCGATCGATCCATCGTAGAATCCATAAATAGAACATATCATTTAAGCATGAAATCTCGTGGATAGCGTCACTTCACTCGCCACCTTATTGATATCGAAGACCGTTGCGACAATATTGTTCGAACAAATATTCACGCGTCTCTGAACTTGACATCGGATATATACAGTATACTGTATGAGGGACGCACGTGGAGTACTTCGTCTTCGTGTTATGATCCATTGATAAATATTACGTACCTAACGCTACTGCTACGATATGTCAAAGTATGGAAATAGCTACATTATTTACTAAATTATTAAATTATATATTTTTACATATTTCAAAACTGTGATAGACTTTTAATTTATGTACAAAACCAAGTTACTCGTACGAATTAAAGGTGAAGAATATCACTTTGCGATTATTTCGATCATGATTGCTTCTGTTTTTTAAATAAAACATACAATTATCAATGAAGGAAAATAGATTTAAAGAACAATACAATAAAAATAAAACATTCTGTCTAATGAAGCAAACTGAACTAATAATGGTGTTACACTAATTACAAATAAAAAGTGAAATAACATACTCGAGTATTACATTCTTATCCATAAATAATCGCTAGATAATCGCATTGCTAATAGACGATTACGATTAATCGTTAAATGTCGATAACCATTATATACCATTAATTGTAATCGTTTTATCACACATTTTTAAATCGTTAAATGAAATATGGTTTCATATAAATGTAATAAGTATGATATTGAACTTAATTGCAACTTCTTTATATCTTCTAGATATTTTAAATCAATATAGGTTCTTTATCTTAAAATTCGTCCAGTAAAAGCTAACGTTTCACTAATCAATCGAAGTTGGACGTATATTGCAGTTCGTCTCGGCGCCGGTCGGACAAATCAACGCCAGAACATCAGAACGTTCGAAGCTGGAACTCCGCACGATATTTAGGTGACCTTTTTAGGCGACCTACAACTGGCTTTTGTCTTATTGTAAATTGTTGTGAACGTATTTCCTGTCTACTTTTTTTACTTTTTTCTACATGTCTCGGGAACTGTTACATTCTATGCTTTTACGTTTTTGTTCATCCGCCGCTTTAACGTTTTAAACGAAGCTTTATTTCAACGAATCAATATTCACATTCAATATTTATAAACCGCTAATAGTATACTCGGTAAAGTTTTCAAATTAAATGTAAATAATTACAATAAACAATATTATCACTGATACAAGCTGAGTGCTCGGCAATTTATTATAACTATATAGTATTTATAATAATTAATGTGTTTGTAGACTTGCAGTATCACATTACACATACGTTGGATTTTTTATCGTTATTTGGATTATTATTAGGCTTTTCTTATCGTAAAAACTTTTTTATACATAATTTTTGAAAAAAATATATTTCTAAGACAAATTAATTTGACAAACTAGGATTACGCTTACTTAGAACTGCTAAGAGCTACTTAGAGCTACTTTAAGATCTTAATTTAGTCGTTTACTGAAAAAATTAAGTGCTCTTTCGTATTTATTTTTAGAATCTTATGTTAAAATACTCTCTTTGAAGAACTAATTTGCTCAGTGGTAATTAAATTGTGTTTTTTTTTTAAATAAAATGCACTACTTTGCTTACCAAGCTACATTTAGTTAAAGGCACTTTACGAAATGTCTTGATAAGATAAATAGATTAGATAAATATGAGTATATAATATATTGTCATAGTATTTAACTACGAAGGCCAAAAGTCTCCTGCCTGCAGACAATTGAGAATAAATATAAATTTTTTAAGGACTTTTCCAATGGAATCATCTTAGTTCGCATTTTTCTTTCAATTTTTTAAAAGGAATACTGTACTTTAACGAGCGGCCTGGGGTTACCTCCGTACTTACCTAACATCTCATCTGTTAGTGAAATTGTGTAAACAAAGATTTGTTAGGCGTTCCGATTGGCAATTTCAGCTCGCGTGGAAAATCAAAGCATTGATTGGATGACAGTAAACAACATTAATTATGCATTATACGTACGTTTTTCGAGCGATTGAACACGCGTAGGCTTTTATATTCCAAAATGTTAGGGCGGTGGTAATAAATGATACTTTGTCTTTCAGCGTTTAGAAATACGACGGTACACCCTCGTGGTAGTTATAAATAAGAACTCTTACAGTTTTTGGCATGAATATTTATTTAGTAAAAGCGTAGAGAACTTCTAGTGACATGGACATAAATAATAGTATTTGTATCAACATGATACAATGAGTGTGGCTTTATAACTAAGTTCAATTACATTTAGATTGAAATAATTTTAGCAATGTAGTGGTGAATAATAGCAAAAACCGGATTAATAATAATAAACAAGCAGTGGTTGGCACACGATTTAAAGCTACTATTGTTAACTTCTATATTTAATGGATAATGAATATGGACTGGTATTGACTATTTTTATTCTATTATCAATTAACTTTATTGGGAGTTGTATTGACTACCTGAGGGCGCTGTAAAATGGGTGGGATAAGGTTTTATAAGTTCTGTTTAATCGGTGAGTGACACATTTCGATTCATTACTTCGGACAGTATAGATTGGATAATATAATTGCTGTTGAAAGTATTGCTGGTAATATTTACTGTGGGATATATGATTATAATAAGAATAGACGAATACATATTATTTAATATGTAATAACGTGTAATTGGACGACCGTCCTGTCGCAGAGTTTACACTATGCAATTTAATACCGGAAATAAGTTTGTAGGTTTGTGTATCGCTGCAGGTTCCGTAGCACCGCGTAGCGACTAGCGATGTAATAACATTTAAGTTTACGTTTAATTAAAGCAATTATCTGTTGCAAGCGTAAGGTCAATATTGTGGAGTATAATGTGCTGTCGCGTCGCGTCGCAACAAATAACACTAAAATTTGATTTTATCAGCTTGTTCTCGTTGCTTACTAATTAAACTGTTCCAAACTTTTTCTAATTTATGATAACCATAAAATGTTACGCGTTATATTAAAGGTTAAGCTTTGCAGATATTAACATTTTTAGGCATTAATGCAGTCATCAATTTTTGATATTAATTTGATAGCTGTAGGGGCTTTTACTTGTATATTATAACAAGTGTCTCGAATTAAACTCCTTTCTTTTTTTACTGAAAAAATCTTTTTAAGTTAATATTATTTTCGGCTAAATACGACTATAATATACTTTGACTATAAGTACTTTTAATATTTGAACATTAAGTAATTACATATTTTCTATTAATATATGTTTTAATTTTCGATATGATATGTTCTTGAGGATAATATTTCATTTCAAAGCAAGCATTAGTTGGATGCTCGCGTCGCGTCGTCAAGAACCCGCTGGCTCCCAACTATGCATTCCTCAGTTATTCACTACTATTGTAAAATTATTTGCGAGAGTGGATGCCATTGCATAGTTATTACATATTTTTTACGTTGCGGGCAATGAATTTTAATATTGGTTCGGTTAAGAAAAAAAAAGAAGTTCGATGATAATAACCTTTACAAAGTAGGTGCTATCAATATTAAATTAAAATTATTTAACATTAAACAAAATTACTTTGTGTTGATCCTAATTAAATTCTGACGACTCGTTTGGCTCAGTTGGTAGTGATGCTGCTTTCTGCGCCAGCGGTCGCGGGTTCGAGTCCCGCTGGGGGCATTCATTTGTTGTGCACGAATGTTTGTTCTCTAGTCATGGGAGTTTATATTTATAATATGTATGTATTTAAAAACTTATATACGTAGTATATAAACTATCTGGTATCCGTAACACAAGCTTCGTAGCTTACCACGGAACTAGATGGTGCTGTTGTAATAATGTCCCAATATATCCCAATATCCCAATTGCTTCACTTATGATGAGCACAGTCAGCTCTCATCATTTTTTAAGCTTTATAAACAAACAACTAAAAGAATTTTCGTTAAAGTGAAAGAGAGGATATGGCAAAAATATAAAGCTTTTTACTGTTCTAATAATTTTATTGAATAATTTCAAATATAAGTTTAAGAAAAAAGCCTGATACCCCTCGTTTCCAAGAGGGATCCATGCCCAGAAGTAAGATGTTAAAAAGAACTGAAAACGAAACAAGTCTCTCTTGTTCTCAAAGATTCTACGAGTAACTAATTTTTTTAATCTAATTTTCATGTTAAATAACGGGCAAAGTCACATGAAAATAAATTAGTCTTGTATTCTTTGCTTAGCACAGAAACACTTTAGCTTCACTTATTTATATGTATAGATGGAATTTATTACAAAAGTTCGTGATGAGGCACATGTGTATTTGATTGGTGGTGATTGGGAAAAGGAAATCGTAGCGTCCGACTTGCTTTTTCTTTGAGGTCCTTTTTGGTGAAGGTGGAATCGATAAAGCGACGAAAATTACTTTGGAAATGTTAGGTTTAATATGAGATAGAAAAATAACGGAGTGATTGCCTATAAAAATAGAACATCTACAGCATGTACATGTAAGTAATAATCGGACTACTAATAGCAGTCAAACGTTTGTAAGAGAGTATGTTAGTTGCTTCTGTTGGACATTATTCAGTACACAGATAGACTATGGCCTTAACTCAGTAATTTTAAAATAAGAAATAAAAGCTTTTCTATAAAAACTATGAAGTAACACGCTAACTAAGTTCCGCTGCACCGCTCTCGCCATTCTGCTGTAATTTGAGAGTTCGTTATGCAAATTTGAAATCACTCGAATTGAATATCCACTTTGTATGCACAAATTTTCAATTTCCTTTGTGATGTAAATGTAGATTGTAGGTGTCAAAATTTAATCGTTTAATCTGGCGTGAAGTCTTACTACAGTGTACAAGTACATACTCGTACATGTGGGTTTATTTAAATACACATATTATTTATGCACCTACGACCTACGAACTATATCTTTTATCAAAATATGATTAACACGTAATAAATTGTATTATATTAGTATGGTAGCCCAGCGGTAACGCGCTTGCTTGTATAACCGAGTGATGCGGGTTCAAATCCGGGTCTCTCACCTCTGATATCATGTGCGAATTATTTCTATCATGATTACCACTTGTCTTACGGTGAAGGAAAACATCGTGAGGAAACTTGCAGGGCTGAGAGAAACCTAGCAAGTTTTCGAAAGACATGTGAAGTCCGCCAACTCGCATTAGGCCAGCGCGGTGGACTATGGCCTGATCCCCCTCTTACTGAGGGAGACCCGTGCCCAGCAGTGGGACGTTAAAAAGAACTGAAGTAAATAGTATTTACTACACATAATATCCTTTGATTTGAATAATAATTATAAAGAATCAAAAGAATTTGGTATTTTAATAATAATATTTTGAAACGTTGTGAACAGAAATTATATGTAGATAATTATTGTGAATTAACATAATATGTAGTTTATGATTAACTTAAACATTGTTAATGTTTTACAGATTTATTCATATTTCTGATATTTACCAGAAGCATATACACAATATATAAGAAACATTTACTTATACGCATTATATAAAATATTTATAAAGTTTTGTATTGCAAAAAATATAGTTTTATTTGTAATTAAAAATAATATCAAATATATATAATGTAATTTTTATTAATGTAATAGTCCAAGCTCGTTAGCGTCGTCTCTACGTTTAACACAATTTGAGGCCCCGAGCGCCGCGTCGTCTCCACCGACAGAATGTATGATCTAACATTAAATACTCTTGTAGAGAACGTATTAGATACTTCAAAGCCAAATATGGTATTAAATCGATAACAAGATTTTTTATGACATTTGTATGTTTGTCTGTAATGATATCGCATAATATTGAAATTAATGTATTCAGCCCTTTTTTAACTTCTGACTGCTGTGTATAGGGAGGGAGGCCTCCCTTTAATATGAGGGGATCTGGCCAACTTTTCAAGTTTGTTTGTTCTCGCACTTTGTTCTCCTTCACCGTAAGATTAGTGGTAATCACGTTGTAAATGATTCGCTCATGAAAATATCAGAAGAGGGAGGATTTGAACCCGTATCACTCGGTTATCTAAGCAAGCCCGATAGCACTAGGCTACTACCTGCCTCGACATGATTTATTAATATTATTATCAACGATATTTATATATTCATTTTAAAATTTCACTTAAAACATTCACAATTTGACAAGATTGATTGACAGTACTGGCGCAGATGTGTGCACATTTGGAGGTCACAGCTTTGAATCCTACTCGGATCAAATACAAATTAATATTGAACGTCATCTACGTGATTGATTAAAATAATGTAGATTAAAATGATTGCATTTTATATACGAGTAATATAGTCAGTTAATTAACCAGTCTTGCTTCAGTACAGCAGAACATTTCGCAAATGTGACGTGAAACACAAAGTGCTCAATGTACGAACATTACAATTCTAACGAGCTTTTTGCCGATACCGGATCAACCAATTGGGGAATTTATTAAAGGTAGAAAAGGCCAAGTAGAGCGAGACGCCGTCGTTATTACAACCCTTGCCATCTACTCGTGGCATTCTGTCAAAGTAAAACAAGTCATGAATATTACAGGCCGCGCCCGTCTTTACAATAATATCACAATATTATTTGGTTTGAAATCATATTTGTATGATTACGTAAAATGTTTATTTTTCATTGCATATCATTTCTTTATACACCGATCTCCGAGCGCCGCTTCTTTGCTTACAAACTTTCAAAGTATTGTGTCATATCTTTTAATTTATTAAAAGACGACATTGAGTTATATAAATTAAATGTAAACCAACTGTTGACGGGCGAGGTGCCCTGAGCTTTCTACGTTTTACAGAAACGAGTCTACCTACTACTACCAATCATATTATTATTTAATTTAAAGTATAATATGTCTTGATTATCAAAGAGTGCCAAAGAGCAGTTAGCAAATACATAAAAATAAATTCATTAGAAACTTTATAAAAATTAACTCTGATTCAATCGCAAGGAATACGATAGTAAAATAAATTTTATATTATGCGTCTTAAAGTAACCCTCTTAATTCGCACGATCGCTTCCATATTGTATATCGCTCATACGTAATTTTAAACAAAAATTACGAAAACCTTATTTGTATTAATTTCGGTCCTGTCTTATTTTAAGGGTAAAATTAGGGTAGATCCTTTAAGATTTCGTTATTACATAAACAAAAACGCGGTTTCGTAAAAGAAAATTTCATTTTAATATTACGTACAAAATAATTATGAGGTCTTAAACGTAAATAACTTTGAGGTAAGTTCCGAACAAAACAAAGTAAGTTAAAGGGATAAAAATGATATAATAAATAATAATAAATAAATAAATATGTTGGGACATTATTACACACATCGCCATCTAGTTCCGTGGCAAACTACGAAGGAAGCTTGTGTTACGGATACCAGATAGTTGATATACTACATACATAAGTTTAAATACATCCATATTATAAAAAATATAAACACACATGACTGGAGTACAAACATCCGTCTTTAACAAATGAATGCCTCCAGCGGGACTCGAACCCGCCACTTCTAACGCAGCAAGTAAGGTTACTACAAACTGCGCCAAACGTGTCGTCAAAATATTTAATGCTGGAACAACACTTGGGATAGGTAGGTGAGGTGGTGGAGGGAGGGGGTTCGTAGGATAAGACCATCCGCAATTACACTCGGTACGGAGTGACGGATTGTTTGCTCCGCGCATTAGTCACGGCTCTCGTGCCTAATGACAATTACGAAGCACAAAGAAAATAGACCGCGACCTCTCAGGAAATTGCTTTCCTTCACGCGCGAGACGGACGCGGCGATGCCTGGATACGTCTGAACTCGATCGGAATAATATTGGATGGCACCAGTATATTTGTCAATCATTTGTTTTGGACTAATTCGATCTAGAGAGAAAAACAAACAGCAAAAAAAGTTAGGTTCGAAACTTCTAGTGCTGTTCTGTTCCGTTTGCAAGATTTAAGATAAAATATGGTGTAAGATTGGAAAATATAAATAACATCAATCGTATACTGCTGAAGTTTTGTTTTGAACTTAAAATATATTTAAAGATTCATTGCATTCAACTCATCTTTATTCTCTACCTTGGCTTATCCGAGGGACCATCGTGGGGTTTGATACCGCTCCCCGCTCTGCAATAGCTAAATATGTTCGGTGCGGTCGGATACCGCTAAATTTAATCTTCTTATAATTCTGTAGCATCGCTTTATTAAAATTATCTATCTCTTCCTTATAAGCCAGTTTTTAAAGATTTAACAAAATTAAATAACGGCACATAAAACGGACGTGTACTGCTAGATAAGCTTTCATCCTAATTGAGTAAAATTTAGAATGTATCAAAAAATTTTATCGGAGCAATAAACCTACGCTGAATAATGCCTACTTTATATTATTATTTGAAATTTCACCATAGGACGTAGTATCAAAATATAGTTTACAGGAAAATGAAATTCTCTTACAAGTTCGATTAAGGAACAAAAGTTTTGATTAGTTGTAAAGGAGATGATTTATGGTGTTTCGGGAAACTCCCATCAATAAAACAAATAACCTTGACATTGATTTGAATAAATCTCTAGAGTTTAATACATCCATTATGCAAGTAGAAAAGAAAATTTATTTACATTTTCTTAGTTATTTATTTCATATGTGTGCTCTGAAATTATTAACCGATGATCGCGAACTTTGCCGTATTATGGGTGGTTTGTGGAGGGCATATTGTAACCTCATTCCTTATCGAACACGAGGGTACGAGCTCCTTGTTGCATGTTGCGCTACCGTATAGAGTCCATTATTACACCCGCGAGTACAAGCCAGTTTAGATAGAAATTTAAAGGCAACTGCAACTATTTCCTGATCAATATATCCTAAAAACTTTCTACGCTCAAAAACGGTGCCCACTCAGATTGCAAGAAAGGAGCAGAGAATATTTTTAGATTCGTGCAGATAATTAAGGCAGGTTAGCCAATTTTAATATATCTATTCCTAAGTACTTAAATGATAAAATCTGTGTAGATATTCTAATATACATAATATTTTTATTATATTATTAAGATACAAAGAAGATTGTATCTTATTATTTCCCAAAATAACTACAAAAGCATTATTATCGCTATCACAAATTCAATTTTTACCTAAAAATAGATTTCATGCATTCGGTCTGAGTTAGGAGCGAATACTTTTCAATCAAAGTGTAAATTCAATTTAAAGGAAGGCTGATACTTGCGGGTCTGCGGGCGCTACGCCGGCATACACTGAGGCAGTTTAATCTACAGATACGACTGTGCCGGGATTGGATTGTTGGAAATATAACACCTCGCCCTTCTACACAATGTTTCTGTAAACTGCCGCGTAAATAATGTTTTATCAGCGTTAATCAAATTTATTGCCTTTGAATTGGGGATTGGGATGTCATTCGAAAAAAATGAATGAAGATGAATGTATTTTTTTTTGTTGGTTTATATTATGTAGAACTGGTATTTGTGAGCAGAATCGTTTTCAAGCACAGCTATAAACTGCGCTGTCTTTGTCCAGGATACAAACTTCTCTATTTCGATTTTCACTGCAATCTGTTGAACGTCAAAATATAAGAAGCATCTGACATACTGCATTTTTGACGTTAGTATGATTCCAACGGAGAATTCAATCCATTTTATAAAATGCTTTAAAATAAGTCACAATAAATTAATATTATTATGACTCATAAAAAATCTAATAACGAGTGTAGTATTTTTAAACACGATATAGGTAGTATATGGGTAAAAACTAAAGTAAAAGACGATGCGATACTCCATATAGCTCTCGCAGCCTCGCTACGACGTGACCCAGCGAGATGAGAAGGCAAAAAGAAAGCAAAACATTAGCAATAAGAGGAATGAAAGGTAAAGAACGGATATAATATTACTACGAGTATCTATGAATACATTTCTGGGTTTTTATTCTTAATATTATGTCGCAAACATAAATGTTACTGTAACTTATGCGACTTTGTGCAGGATTAGCAACAAATCCTCAGCAACAAAACTAACACAAACATTAGAAAGACAAGTCAAGTCAGACATCTCGGCGAATAAAATTGAATTCAATAGTAGTTTTAAGGTGAACACGGATATTTAAAAAAATACAATAATTCTTTTGCGGATATATTTATATTTTTGGTTCTCGACCTTTCGAATCTTTGTGCTAATACTTCTTTAAAATATGTATGATATTTTATTGTGGTATACAGTAAAGAATAGATTTTGGTTTAACGTTCTCCGTGTAACGTTTATGAGATTCAACTTTAAATTCAAACTGTTGCACTACTGCCCTCACGTAGCTGACACCCGTCGAGTCTTACAACTGTTATACGTTATAATTTATCAAATGTGTTCATTTATAACAGCATTAGATAGCGGGTGTCCCACAGTGACGATAATTCAACGCATTATGTTCATTGTGAGGAACAATTTTCGTTTCAAAACTTCTACATTAAACTTTCAATACGTACACATGTAGTTTTATTTGCACATTTATGTATCACGTACCTACAGACCGCCACCCTCCGCGAGACATGCACGCGCACAGTGTCTCGCACTTCGCACTCTGACGAGAATAATAAGCCATATATAAGAATGCGCCCCTCGAAATCGTCTAGTGGTTTTTAGATTATTCTTCTTTTCCTATACTAACATTGACACCCTATTTCAACCCCTTAATATATACGGGGATGCGAGGGACAAAGGGGTTGCAAACCTTCGTCAGTGTAGGAATATTTGACGCTTTTATAATTAATGTTAAAATGCTACATTTGTTTTTTAGATAAATAAAAGGATTATTTACATGTTTTAACTCCAACGGTGTGTTGTCAAATCCATTTCCTCGGATATATATTATTATGTAACGAGTGTGAGTGTTTATTAAATGATTTTTTATTTCATTATTTTTCTTTAAGTAACTATTTATTTTTCCTTCGTTTGGTTGTTTGGGAATGTGACCGAAGCCTCGACCTCGACAAGCGATGGAACAAACGGTCAACAACGGTCTTAATTCAGATTAGATGTTACGGTTATTGCTCCCTTATCTCTATTGGTTTTAAGGCTAACACTCCACTGCCTACTATATGTGCATACTATATCTGCATTTTATTGGAATCTATCAAAGTACATTTCTAATCGTTTTCATTTAAAAATATCGTGCTATCAGCTTTGACTCACGGCTGACTCTTATCTAAAAAGATTCTCAAAGAAAATCTTTGTATTGAAAATAAAGTGTAATAAGTTGCCATAGTATCCGCGACGCCGCATCTCCTCGCGCTGCTCGATCACTCTCCTCACACATATATAATATATAGGGAAGATGATTGATTAGAGTTTTATAAGTGTTAGTCTTTTAAGGGATCATAAACCGTGCGAAGGGAAACAGGGGTAATTTGTAACACGCTAGAGCTTTGAAATATTTTGAAGAACAAATTAACTATGAACTCGAGGTAAAGTTCGCTGACGTTATATTATAATGTATGGGATCCGTACCTGCATAGTTTGACCATGAAGATGCTTTTGCGAAAAGGCTAATTTCTATTTGAATTTCTTGCAATCATTTTCTATAAAGCTACCTTTTCGGAGTTAAATGTAAGAATTCTTAGAGAAGAGAAGTAATAAGCGAAAAGTCGAATAAGATTGACATTTAATTTCCTTTATTCCATTACTATTCGTGATCGCGAGGGAATAATATAATATGTATATAACATTTTCGTTTCACGTTACTAATAATTTTGTCAATAACTAACCTTTCACGTAAATACCAGTGTAAACTACTTACAGCCATATTATATTTAGTTGAATGCAGCGCTACTAAAGCTATATAGCTGTATAGTGACATATGACGTAGATAACGATCCTTAGTCGAGTACTTATCTGTGGGCTCAGCCCCGAGCTACAACTATTGTTATGGCCGCGGTTTGTACGATCAGGACGTGCTTCTTTTTATTCCTAGTGACTGATGGCGGTACTGTTTGCTCTTTCTTGTGTTGTTCCTAAACATTTTCAATTTTCCCGACACGTTGTATTCGCTTTACCAGATATTAATGAGTGTATTTGTTTGCTATTACTCTCTTGTTTTCAGACTAAATGTCATTTGTCTGAAAACATGATGTTCATGTTTCTTTAACAATATATACCCACTGCGATATTTTTTTGTTATGTAATAACCAACACGACAAAATATTATAAATTAAACTTAAATTTGTGTTGTTAAGGATACTACTTTATGAATCGACAATCGACATCGACTTTGCACTGGAGCGAAGTAACGCGAACAACACTTCGTAAGCTTCTAGTAGGTACATATATAATGATTTTAATAAGAAAGCATAGAAAGCTTTATGAGAATAATAATCTACGATAAAGCTAATATCAAAGCCAGTAACATAAGCTCGCTGCACGCACGTCGCACTGTACGCAGCCATCGCTCATGTACAAATCCAATATGTGCGAAACGTGCGTAATTTACACGGCGAGTGTCTGGCGGACACACGAACCCAATATGCAACTATTATATACGAAATCCTTTAACTAATCGTTTACTAATTTATTTATTACTAATACTTTCTTAGGTTTACGCGAATACTTGACATTATAAATGAAACTATCTTTTTGGATTTTGTTGCGGATTTATTATGATTTTTGGTTCCCGACGTTTTGAATGCTTTACAGCAATTATGGTCATGGTTACTAACTAAATTTATTTATTTTATTCATTTACCTTAGTGCTTATTTGCTCAAACCGCCAATATTTGTTATTGTTTTCAGACTAAATGTCATTTGTCTGAAAACATGATGTTCATGTTTCTTTAACAATAGATACCCACTGCGCTATTTTTTATTATGTAATAACCAACACGACAAAATATCTATACTAATATTATAAAAAAGTAAAGTTTGTTTATTTGTTAAATTGTAAGGGGTAATCTCGGGATCTACTGAACCTATTTTAAAAATTCTTTCACCAATAGAAAGCCACATTATTGCTGAGTGTCATAGGTTATATAAAAAACCGAAAAATAAAAAGTAATAAATAATAAAATAATGATAATAAAAAATCATGGGTAATCAATATTTGTTATTATTAATCGTAATAGTATACTCAAAGTCAAAGGTTTTTTCCTCTATGTCACCAACAAATCTTACTTTTCATTAATATACATTTTAATACATTTCCTTGGCTTTTTAAGATAACTAATTCAGTACAAAACCACTTGAGTAAATTAGTTAATTGGACCAAACCAAAGAGACGACGTATATATTTATATTGTCTCTACTCTGAATACTACTAGTAGTAGCTAAATATTTCTAAGCTTAGACTTATTGCGTTTTTCAGGTCATAGTCTATTGTAGTGAAACCTAAAATTAGTTCTTTAAATGAATTCGTATGTTTTTGATTAGCTATGTATAATATATATACACTGCGGTGTACACGGAAACGTATACACGTATTTATGCGCTATAAAGGCCGGCTCGTCGTAACGTGATCACGGCGATCGCCGCGGTATCGCTCGCAATACCCATTCTACTTTTATGAGGAGCTTTATTCACCTGCTACTGCGTACTACGAATCAGTGATCACTTTGTACACGTAGCTTTTTATTTCGTACATACATTTGATATAAGAACATGTATAAAATATTAGGTAAAGATGATGATGTTTCTCTTTCTTGTACATAATATACGAAGTGAAATTTTAATATTGAATGAAGGAACAAACTGTTAAAATGTTAAACTGGCTCATACTGTTAAAAAACAGACTCTCGCCTTCTCAGCCTTCGTTCGTATTAGAAATTAATAAGCGTTTACATTTAAATCACCTGCGGGCTATATTTCACGAAGAGTACGCGGAATGCGCTAACTACCACCGCAATAAATTCGCTTTATTATCCCTATATTTTATTCTTTATATCAATGCATAGCTTTGAATGTGGTTCCTTTGTTAGATTGTTTCGATCGTAAAAGTTATATGAGATGTGAAATCATTACGAGAGAGTGAGTCTTTTCATGTATAATTTATATTTTGACTACTTTGTGGAAAATGTTGTCGTTCAACGTAGTAGGCCAGCGCCACCTATATAAATAAAAATGAATGTTGCTAAGCGCAATTCGGATATTTTTTTTTGCATGTTTCTTAAGGCCCACGGAAAGTTTTTATACTAAAGGGACTAGTTACTACTAGTTTTAAATAAAGATTATATTAAAATAGTGGAATTTGAATTCATCCGATGTTTTGGTGTAAGCAGTCTGTAATAAATATCCAAATATTTTTACATATCTTTACAATTAACAGTTTACAATGTTATTGAGATATTCAAATAGCAGCTTTAGGATTATTTTGTATACGCGACGTGTAGGTAGTCTTTGTCAAAAATTTAAGAAAAACAATTGCAATCGTAAAAGTTATATGAGATGTGAAATAATTTGTATAAGAGTGAATTTCTTGACCCAAATCATAAAAATAATTACATTAATGTTGTATTTATATTTTTAGGCCGAAAGTTTTTTTGGAGATAATTATATAAATTAGAAACTTTATCAGTAACTTTGTAGCAACACACTTGCCTACTTAGTTTCAGTGCGGTTTCAATGATAAATCATGCAATAATTTTAATGTACAAAATATAAATAAGTGATAGTGAGAGTATACCTTGAGCTTTAATTTGACCAAATATTTTAGATGAGTAGTATGAGTTCAAATATGTGCGCTGAAGATCAATATAATAAGAAAGTATTACTTCTAATAAGCTTTTAAAGCCACGGCTTTGTGTAATTTAGGAAAGGAAATCGCGCAAAAGCTATTTAATAGTTTTTCTGACTACATACTCTTAATGTATATATCATAAGTTCACAAATCATTAGAATCGAGGCTACTAATATCAAAGTAGTTGATTATGTCGGCCGCAACGTGACACAAATCAGACTCTTTTGTACGAATGCCCAAAACCAGACTGAACTTCCGTCGCTCATGCGTCTTATATTACCATCTTTATATAAAAACCTTTTTTTTTCGAATATTTCAGATATGATCTTACCGAATATGATATAAAAGTCGCACTATATTTTACGAATATATTTTAAAATAAAACAGGGAAAAATATAATTATTTCAAAGTAAATGCCTTCACTCAATCTTTTAATATATTTTGATTAATATTAATTATGACTCTCCATCTCCGAGAAATTCCTGTTTATTATAAATCCTATTTATAATAAAAGATAAGAGAGTATAACAGGGATTAATATAGCACAGTAGGCGAACTTTAACTTTGTATACTGCTAATGAAATATTATGATAAAGATATTTTTATCGTAAATTGAACCTTCCAAGTTAAAAGGTTTTAATTTTAGATTTAAAGCAATAGCTTGACATATTATTAGATTTTAAGTACGATAGGGCTACAATTGTTTAGGCTTCGGATCTTCAGGTCTTGCAGTACAATTCAAATCAATTTTGTTTAGTGACTCCTAGGAAATTTAGGATTTATTTAGTAGGTGTAATTAAAACAATTTGTTTGAAATTGGCGTTTTTTAATTTTTTAACTAGTAAGTTAAATAAATTTTCACATTCAATAATTCAAATACATAACAAATAATATATTCAATTAAAAATAGACCCAAGTGTTGTTTTCTCATATATATCATTATATATTTAATATACGATATATATTTAGGTTAACTTATTTTATTAAAAAAAAAACCACGATATATTCAGAATCCTATCTATAACCTATCTATAATCCTATAATAACTATCATCAAATATGCACCAATGATTTTTTTCATAATCCAGACAACATTTCCTATACTTTACAGATTCAGCTAAGACGCAAGATCAGCCCAACCCTCGTACAAAATTGGGCAATCTCTTTTAATACCCCGCTTTGAACATAGGGAGTGCGTTTGAATATAGGCATAAAATATTTTTATATTTGGCTACTGCTACTTGCGGCTATGATTGTGTATATTCCGTTAAAACCAGAAGATATTCCTGTTTTCCTTACTTACTTAACACACGAAAGTATTAAAAATTAAATTAGATTTTTTATGAATATATCGGAGCGGTGTGTAAAATAAATTATATAGTTTGTAATAATGTCTTCCAATGCATAATTATTTAAATAAACGAAATGATTGACAAAAAATACTAAAATAGTATACATCATAATACATATTATAATTAATTATTATTAATGTATGTAAAGTGTCCACGTGGAATCGTGGCTTTAAATGGTAAAGCTAATGCGTTCACGTATATCAACGAGATGTCGGTTCGTGACAGAAACTTGCATAGTTTAATATTTATTCTTTAGAAAATAAACCCTTTTATCCAAATATGTTATCTTCATTAGATAGCATAATATTATCGAAAAGATAATTTAGTTAAAACTTCTCTAAAACGATGAGATGGTAGAGTACCAAAAAAAGGTTCCAACAATTTAGAGTAGTAGTGAGGGCTTCTCTGTTCGGATACATACTCATATTATGTTGTGAGGATTATTCAAAGATGTGTATTTCCTTTAATTTATTATTTGTGTTTAATAAGCCATTATTATTATAAAACCTATGTAATAATACAATTAACATGACTCGCATCAGTGAAAGTTTCATCTTACGTCGTTGCAAAAATATAATACAATTCAAACACTTCAGTCGCTTCGACATAGCATTAAATTTTAAAAATTTGTTCCCAGTATCAGTCGGGCCAAATGAAAAGTTGCGACGTGTGAAACAACACTTGCGTATTTTATGCCATCATGTGAAGGTAACTTTAAAATATTCAACAAGCATTTCTTTACGTAAAATCTACAACACTTGTTTATTTATAGGTTCGTGAGTTAGAAAATTTGGGTCGCATCGCGGAGACGGCGGCGTTTGTGAAAGATATTTGTTTGTATTGTTTGAAATTCAAGTCACGTATCCTCGCGGATTCATTTCGTCGACCTTTTTATAATTTAATCTTATGCCTTGTTACCATCAAAATGATATAACTCGCAGTAGAGAGAGCGCGTGCCGTTGCGAGCCGCTACGAGTGCTTTTAATCCCGCCAGACGTAAGAGCTGTCACAAATTTAAGTAACGAGAAACTGTTGTACGCTTAGCATAAAAATAATTAAAGCTAACAGTAAATGTCTGTATTTTTATAACATTCCTGAAGTTTTACGTCGGGACGTGTTGTTTGAACACGCTCTCAGTGATGTCATTCAGACACTCTGTGATGTTGCATTTTTAATATTTACCTATTTAAAATGATAAGATTTTAAAAATGTACTTTTCATAATATATATTAAAACATTTTGTATTTTTAAAAAAAAAACCAAGTGTAGTGGATTCAAACCCCGGGTCTGGCTGATTATGGTCTGAATACCTCGTATTGAAGGTCCGTGCTCGACAGTGGGATGTTAATGACGTATATAATACTGCTCATTGTGAGAACAATTTTTTCGCAATATTTTATTCCGACGAAAGCAAAAGTATTATAAATCATTGGAACAAAACGTACAGCCGTACTTTCATATTGCTTACAAAGGAAGATATAGGTCAAAAATGCCACGCGATGTTCGACAAAGGAGCGCCGCAACTGAGGGTCAATCTAATTACTCCTTAAGAGGATGCTCAGAGAGTCAGTAAAGTTGGGCGCACGTGCACTGCGGGAACTAGTTAGTGGGAAAGCTCTGAGATACGCCGCCTTATTCTAACTCACTAAATACTATTTAACTTATTAGTACAAGACTTTATCGAGAACCCAAAATGTATCGCAACTTTTCATTTCCGGTACAAGTTTGTAATAGGTTTATTTATCCTTTGAAAGAAATATGCCTTTGTAAATTTCATTATTTGAAAGTTACTTTCATCTTTCGACTAAATCAAAAATTATAGCTTGAAATTGCTGGTGCTGACTTTTCTGCATGGAGCGAGGGTTATATTTTGTGACTTGTCATTTCAATAGAAATATTTGTAGTCGCCAGTAGCAGTTAGTAATACACAGGTACATCTATACATATATTATAAAGCTGAGGAGTATTTTATTTGTTTGATTTTGTGTTGGATAGTCCGTTTATCGAGGAAGGCAATAGGGTATATAACATCACGCTACGACCAATAGGAGAGGAGTTTCAATGAAAAATGTTGCAAAAACGAGAGGTATTTGGTTTCCAGCCCTTAGAACGCGCGCGAAGCCGCGGGAAAGGCTAGTATAATATAAGTATATAAGAAAAATGCATTAACCTGCGATACGAGAAGTAATGAGTTTGGATGGCACAGAGTCTGTAATATATTGTTAAAGTTGGGTTTATGTGCATGGCTTATACAAGTTGTCCTCGTCTGAGCCCAGAGCGCTCGAGCTAGTAATAACTCGGCAAGTGTGAGGCGACAGTTGTTTGATGAACTTGTAATAACTTGGCGTATTGCAGCCCGATGGTCCAATGAAAGAAAAGCTTCTCACAACTTTCCTATCCTCACATACATTCATCGTTTTATTACTTTGTGAAAAATAAACGTAATATTACATTAATTTCATAGTTAATAAAATAAAGCATTTACTTCATGGTTTTTAAAAGGTTTTAAAATTCGGAAAGATTAAATAGGAAAAATAAAGCTATAACCGATTCTGACTTTTGTATTTTTAGAATTTCGTGTAACAGTTACACATAGACAGGTATAATATATTTAGGGTGGCGCAAAAAAACTGACTATTTTTTTTAGTCTCATGTGATTTTTTTTATTTTTTGATGTTTAAGAGCCCTCTCCAAAAGACAGCTCAAAAAAAATTTAAGAGGTCGCTCCGAATTTTTTAAAATTTTAAAAATCTATACAAATAAATCTGTATTTATATATGAATTTATGTTGCAATCAATTTACAATTATAAAATGACTCTTGCAGTTTTAATATGTCTGTCCACTAGTAAGTATGAATGAATATGATATCACGTAGATATACACGTTTTGAGAATTTTAATTCAGTGTAATATAAACTGGCATCATAAAAATGCTCTTCTCGTTTCTCACTTTGAGATTAAATCTGATTAATTACAATCTTTGCGTAACAAACATAAAGACATAAGTAAGTAAGTAACTCTTTATTGCACACCCGAAAACAGAAGAAAATAAACAGAAACAAAAAAATTTAGGAAAAAGTACAAGAGGCGGCTTATCGCTAAAAGAGCGATTTCTTCCAGGCAACCTTTAGGTGTAGGAAAATGATATAAGATCGATAATTAAATAAAATAAATAGCAAGACGAAGGTTAGTATCATTGTGCTAAAGCACCAGTAGTAGCAGGTCTCCCGCTGCCGGCCGTACATGGCGGCGGCACTTGTCACTGTTATAACATGGAGAAATTACTTTTCTGTCATTTCTTCACAAATATCTTCGCGTTCGATATTTCAGAGAGCCATTTTATCTCTCCTAATTGACTGTCTTTTAGAAGGAAGGGACTGTTTCGTTCATTTTTAGTATTTCACTATTTAAAAATTTATTAATACAAAACTTACTATTATAAGGAAGGGAATTATAAAAGCTAAATATAATAATCCGAATAGTTTTGTGAACAAAGTTCATGAAAAAAGGCAACGTATTGAAAGTTAAATTTAGAAAGATAAATTTCCAATTCTAGCAATAGTATGTATATAACTTCACAATATTAACGTAAATAAAGTTAGAATCTTATGGACTATTATAAAAGCACTAAAAGTGGAATCATGGTACGATTATACCACATACTATTTATTTGGACATAATATTTTTCTTTTATTAATACAATTATAACGAAGTAAAGATATTTTTTATTTTTTTAACTAATTACTTAAAGTGAACTAAATAAATATAACGGAAATTCCCATTTCATTTACTTTGTGTATTACTCGTACTGCGCTGTAATTTATTATTTTAATCTTGATATACAAAAACTAGCAGAAAAAGCAAAATAGCACAGAGGTGATAATCTAATACAACTAAATATTAATTTTCTACGTCTGACAAATAGTTTCATTGTCATATTTTTACTAAATTAAAGTTAAATAATAGTTGCTAGCAGGATTTTCGGCAACGAGAAAGTTTCCATCGAGCTTTCACGTATAAGTTAGTAATCGTGTTGAATATGAGATTTGCACCGTGAAAATCTTATAATCCCAAAGTTTGAATTCACTTTCACTATATTCGCGAAGCAAGCACGCCGCTAAGGAGCTTTTACTGCTTTATATAATGCAAGAATAAAAACAAATTGTATAAAATATTGAACCTGTAATGGGTTAAAATTAAAATACAGAGCCATTTAATGGCTAGGTAAGTTAAAGGCACCTTCCTTCCTCCCCGATTTCCTGTTTCTTTAGATGGTTTAGATGGCGTTTACGTGTTTAATAGATTTTTTATTATTCAGTTATTTTCTGCATGCCTGAAAGAACCTAAAATCTTTTGAAAATGTGAAGTGCACTAAGTTGCACGCTTAAATTTGATATACAAAAATATAATAAAATAAAATATATTATTAGCTTTAATTATATAAAAATATAACTCTTTATAATCATTCATAATTACCACATTAATAACTAAAGCTACATTTAAGCGCTTTGAAAGGTTCCGACAGAGTCCAATGACGATAATTGATGAGTGCGGAAACATGCGAGCCGATATTGAAATAATGTATGAAAGGAAGGTCGGTTTCATAACGCACTCGCAGTAATCGAACGAAAATTATTCATTTTTGAATGGAAAAGGAAATGGCGGAACGAGGATTTACTTATATTTATGAGTATTTGCGTATCATTGAGATAAAAGCGATTGATGCTGATCGATTTGAACAAAATTATTATCACATTTAAAATAATATACTGACTATATACATGCATGATATTGCTTTTTTAAATAATATTTTATAGCCTTGTTACTCTTAAATATTTATATTATTTATTTTAGGAAAATTATAGCAACTGAGACCAAGCGTGTGTCAGACAGAAAAAAGAAGGAAAGAATCATAGGAAATAGTAAGATCTTAAGCATACATGTTTCACAATGTATCTACAATACAATAAAATACAAATGTAGATCTGTTTCACAATAAAAATTCTTATATTTTTTTGCAAATTCAAGTTTAAATATCATTCGATTTGAAAATAAATCATAATAAATAAATAAAAATCGGATTTCTTCACAAAAATCTCGTAATAATACAATCAGAAATGGGTAAAACTGAATAAAAAAATCAAAGAAAGCTTTTTGCGAATTAAAAGATCAGAAGGACCGGAGGCTGGGAGCGAGGGGAGCGCAACAAAGGGCTATAACAAGGTAACCGATTTCATTAGATAATTGGCAGCTCGTAATCAGAATCCAAATAATGTAAATAAGCGTGACCTGAGTTTGATCCAAGTAGTGTTCGATGCTCTATAGAAATGAGCTTTTATAAAATATTGCTTCTTTAAATATATGCTATGCTGATTTTAAGCTTTGAATGATCTGATGCTTAATTGTATAAGTAATTTTGGTTAGGTTTTTATTGTGATATGTAAGTTGTGGGTGTCGTAGATATGAGTTGAGGCTAAAAGCTTTTCTCTTTCCGCAGTGCAGAGTAAAAAAATGTTGGTCGGAGGCAGTTACCCTCATACTTGGAGAAGCCTCTCTCTGACAGAATAAGTTAATCCGATTGGTCTTGGACTGAATCATATTAGTGCAATTATGTGTATGTGACACAATAAATATTAGATTTTTTTGCTGACAGTATATTTCATAAATGTTTGCATTGAATCTGTTATCATATTTCGAAAACTTATTCCAAATGTGTGAAACATAAAATCTTAAAAGCTAGTGTAATGAAAAACTCTACTTTTTAGCCAAAATTTCTGAAAGAAATGTTGTGCTTCAAAGGCTCTCATTTGATCCTGTATTCACACTACCAGTTTTATTCGCGCCTGAATCACGAATATTTGAAGCTTTATGGCGTTGAAAAATAAAAATTAAAACATTTAAAAACATAGAGAATGGTGTTTATTGCTACTCTTTTCAAATTTACGACCAGCCTCGCTGTGCTGTTGCGCTCATTTATAACGCTAGCTTTTATTTGTTACTTCTCGGATTTTGATAGCTTTTATATAAAAACGTATCTAATATGATAATGTATTAAAATATATTGATTGGTACTTTAAACTTTAAGTACTTGAATGTACTTTACAAGAAATATCAATACAAGTAAGTTAGAAAAACTAAATGAAAGCTTTAAGCTTTTACAAAGATAAAGAAACAAATAGAATACGGAGAGGTCTTCCTTGTTTGAAAGCTGCGACTAACCGAGTTTTTTTGATAAAATATTTCTTTAGTTATAACAAAAGCATATTTTTCAGTGCATCTTTCATAATAATAAGATTTTATTAACTCTAACTTTGCTTTGGAGAGCGTCCAACATATTTTACTTATATTAGTAAGAAGACGTTTTTGAAAATTATTAAAAAGAATTCGTTAAATTCATTTTATTTAATTAAACAAATATTAAAATGTATTCTGTTTTTATATAAGTATAAAAATAAACATTTCAACACTAATTGTTACCTTGACTTGGTCAACTTATTACACCTACCTATATAACATATCTAGTCACCGGTGTGTATAATTAGAAACTTTTTAAGCATCCTTCCCAAAACCAAATATACATATTATGTTTATAAACATCGTGCATTATGTATATACAAAACGCCATATCTATTCCGTAATCATGTACATTGCACAGTACCACAATGCAATGGACGGCGTTTAATCGCGCAACGATTTATCGCCTGGAGGGAAGCCAGCTCGCGATTACAGAGAAAAATTGAATAGCTACGACGTCAGAGCGCGAGGTGAGATAACGGCCGCTATCGGCCCCTAAATCACACACAGTGGGCGACACTTGTGCTTCGCGGAAATATGCTCTGTAAGGGTTTAGTAAACAGTGCATTCATTCTTACACTACTTAGTTTATTTTTATTTTCGTTATCGTTACGATTTTTCATTTTTATTATTTTCTAATTAAAACAGGTCTCCCTTCAATAGTCAGGTAGTTTCAAAGGTTTATTTCATAATTAAGTGTATTATGAAAAGCTCCCTTGCATGAAGAAGTAGGAAACCTATGTTTAGCAACTGTAAAAAGTTATTATAAAACCACATTAATTATTTTAATCATTAAAAGTATCCCTCTCTTATATATATACTCGTATAACAATGTTTATATTATCACAGTAGTACTTTAATATTTCAATTACTAATAAGATTTTGATATAATTGCTTTTGTAAAAGCTTAAGCGCTGTAGAAGTTGGGGACACGCGTTGAGCGACATAATCAGGTAGCGAAGGTAGCGCGGATAGTGTGGTACTGGGAAGTAGCGAACTTCGTCTCATAAAAGTCTATTATTCCGAAGAACTTCGTAAAAAGTGCCTGTCAGAAGAGTATCGGAGCGAGCTAATCCTGGGGCATTAAGTAGTTAGCGTAACTTTGGAACTACCTTTAAGCTACAATTTAGTTAATAAAGGCACCTTTATAATATAAATAAGACAAAGAATACTTCCCGTGTTTCGCTTCTGTGTTGCTTCGTGAATTAATTTACGAGCTTTTCAAAGGAAAGAGAATTCATTTCTAGCTCGACTCAAAAGACGTGTTTCAAATAACTATCCAAGTATCGACATAACTACCGCGTCGCTACACTCACTGTCCTTTGACTCGGGATAGCTGAACTTTAGAATTGTCCTATAGCACCGGTCTTTTAGTTGGTCGACAAACGGCAGGTAGAAGTAGGAAATTACCTGTAACAATACAATTAAGCTATTATGTAAAATTATTATTTTAATTATTATTACATTTGATCACGCAATATCCCTAAGTGAATGGTTGAAAACCATTGAATTGAGTTGAGAGTGAGTATTTTTTTAAATTTTCAAAGAAATTTGAAATCAAAGAGTAAATTTTTCTTACCCTAAACTAGGGTTGAACTGAAATCCATCTACAAGTCTATGCGCTTCAGCGCGGCGATGGACAGATGCGCGCTGTATTCTAATTGAAACACATTAATCCCCAACATACAAATAGTGTTCAGGTCAAAGCCTCGATAATTAATTTGTTAGGAAGATTTATGGCGGTATTTTCAAATGAATTTTAGTGAAGTACTTAAGCGCTTAGAAAATTTATTTGCCTATTTGCGCTATCCATTATTGTAATTAGGCAAGATTGCTCTGTGACACGAATACTCACCCACTTCTGGTAACTTTCCGAATTATAGGTACTTATACGAGTGTAGTTCCAATTTTATCAGTCAATAATATAACATACTCGTACTACATAAGCTATTATAATATTTAAGAATCTATAATCGCCATAGAATTTTCCGGTAATGTATAAAATAAACTTGTAGCGTTGCTGGCTAAATTCTTAAATATTCAGGAATTTTTGTGTTATTACACAACACGACGATGGAAATAACTTTCCAAAAGAACTTTAATTCATATTAAAACTTTATAAATTAATAACAATTTGGTAACCGCAATTCTTGTGTTAATTAAAATGCTTCCTATATTTCGTATAAGTTTGAAGTACAAAGCTCTAATGATATCAATGAGCCTGTGCTCGCTCATTACTCGCTCCCAGAAACTCGGTTAGACTATAAACAGCCACGCCGAAGCTGTATTTATCTAAGCGTCTCGGATACGCGCGGTCTCTACTTGCTTATTTGAATAGTTGATGAATTTATCCACAAGTAATTACACAGTGGATGTTTGATGTTGCAATCGATACGTGACTTCGATACGAGTAGAATATGAGGTACCATATTCAAACTGACCTTCTTGTCTCTAGAATTTTAATTCAATCGATACATTTCAGGCTAATAAGTTTAAGAAACGCTGGTGAGTCGCCAATTGCCAAATTTAAAAAAAATGTGAAGGAACGTTTGTGTACTAAAGGTTATTATTCGATTAACGATTTTTTAGAAGACAGTACGCCTTGGGAATGATATTTCAACATAAAGAATTATTGTTAATATACAATTTAATTTAAAAAAAAGAATGAGATTAAGATAAAAAAAAATATATTAGTCCCGCTGAGTTTCTTTCGCCAGTTCTTCTCAGGTCAGAGGTTTCTTCTTTCCGAACTGGTGGTAGACTCATGACATTCAGTAAGAAATTGTAACAATTTTTATGCTGAATAAAATATTTTGATTTGATTTGATTTGACATATTTTTGTGCGCTTACATTTCATTGACAATACTTTTTACTGCGAGAAAATATTGCATCTCTGAGAAATATATAACCGTTAAAATGCACTAAGGTTAACTAACGTAGTTAAATTATATGATGTTGACCTCTTAATAATGAATAAAGTAGAGAGTATTTGACGCTCTCCCGTAGACAAATTGTTAGTTCATAAAAAAAGGTCAGCTCATACACTTCGCATTTATAATATTCTATAGCGAATATAAGCCCCAACCAATTTTCTGGTATTACCTTAAGCTTTTGAAACTAAAAGTTTTAGTCTAGCATGAGATAATCAAGTCGAGGACCTCACGTTGAAGGCAATCAATGAAATTACTCCAATAAAGCGCTCTGAGTTTGATAAATTAACTAAAATGTGGGATTTTTAATTAGATTAAAACATCGCACCGGGATATAAGGACGTCGGAGAATGGAGCTTATCTGTATGAGAAGTGGGCTTTCCGTACAAATTGAATAAGTTAAGCAACCAGAAAATAAGCTTATTTCAGTTTAAATCTCAACCATCATGTTCGTATCTTTATTATGATTTCAAATATCTACAGCATTTATACTGTCGTCGTTTACTCAATTGCCCCCTATTACTAAGCATATGATAACACTTGCTTAGATACACGCAAATATTTATCATCGCAAATAAATGTATATTTGCGAGAAAGACACTTCTGCGACCATAATTGTTAAAAAACATAAAAAATATAATGCGCAAAAAAAAATCCGAAAATAATAAACTTTATTTAAAATAAGCAAACGATCAGTTTCAAGCTAATTAGCTTCATTCATTATTCAAAGTGGTTGACTTACTTACTTACTGCTTGCTACGCCAGCGGTCGCGAGTTCGAGTCCCGCTGGGGGCATATTTGCTGAGCACGAATGTTTATACTCCAGTCATAGGTGTTAATATTTATATTATGTATTTATTTAAAGTTATATATGTAGTATATCAACTATCTCGCGCTGTGTGTAATAATGTCTAAATTTTGACATATTATTAACTTATTCGCCAGTCTTATTGCATGACGCGGCAATCGAGCTTAACCAGACGTGCATGAAGTTTGACCGATGATGAATATTAATAATAATAATAATAATAATAAAGCTTTATTAATTCCATACATGTAAAGAAATCATAATAAAAACAAATATTAATATTTCCTGCAATCAAAGATATTCAACATTTCATAGTAAAAATAAAAGAAATTAAATTTAAACTATTCCTGCAGTTTACTTAACATTAAATTAAGTATCCAAGTAAATTAAATTCAAATATATATTCTAAAAATCATCACAGTAATAATACATAGTAATATTATCTCATTCAATTAAAGGTACAATATAAATATTAACATTAATTCATAATAATAATAATAAAAAAGGATAATTAAAACAAATCCTACATTGTACTTAACATTAAATTGAGTATCCAAATAAATTAAATTCTAATATATTTTCTAATTTTCTATTTTCTAAATAGAATGAATATTAGATGATGGATGAATATTAGTTCCCTTGAAATTAAAGTACTAATGGGTAGGTATGGAATATTATCATAAAAAAAATTTCTGCCCTCGTTATTATTAATAGCTCCATTGGCTTCTTCTGGTCATTCTATTTTTATTGGTTTTCGATATGTTCTATCATCTGGATGGCTTGATAAAGGTAGAAAAAAGCTGATACTTGTAATATCGATTTAATAGAAGACTACTTCAATCGTTTCTGTTTATTTTATATACTGTAGCAAATTACTTTTAATATCGTTAAAGATTTGATCTCCTTTTTATTTTATTTAGTCAATTTGCGGTTCAATCGAATATAAACTCTTTCAATAGAACAGCAATTATGACCACTGAATATCTTTGTACGAGTACATACATAATGTAAAATGTACTATATTTATAATATAATTTACTGCAAAAGTATACTCAAGAGTCTCTTCGAAGTCGAAGGGGAACTTGTTAATGAAAAATAGCCAATGGTTTTGTTGTAGTCATCGCTTACATTTTGTAGCAATTAGGTCAAGTGAGTCGACATCTTTTTAATACGAGTGTATTCTGTTTTTATTTATATGTTCACTTACTCTTAGTCTACAGCGAGATGATCTAACTAATTAAAAGTAAAATTTTCTTTAGTCTTTAGGGAATTAAATCAAACAGTAACAGTTTTTCTTTGTTAGTCTGCTTTAAAGTTCCATAACATGGCACATTAAAGCTATTTTTGTTTTAATATACTAATTTTTTTGACGAAACGTTTGGCTCAGTTGGCAGTGACCCTGCTTTCTGCGCCAGCGGTCGCGGGTTCGAGTCCCGCTGGGGGCATTCATTTGTTGAGCACGAATGTTTGTTCTCCAGTCATGGGTGTTAATATTTATATTATGTATGTATTTAAAATTTATATGTGTAGTATATCAACTATCTGGTATCCGTAATACAAGCCTACCACGGAACTAGATGGCGCTGTTGTAAAAAAAAAAGATGTAAAATATTTACCCATGTACGATATTTTTTATCGTTACAGTTCTAATCTAGCCTTCGGATCCTTAAAAATGATTGTTTGTTGAAAATATCAGATTTAAAGTAAACAAAATATTTATTTTCCCCGCCAATGATAATTATTCAAAACGGACGCAGATCCGTGTAACAGTTCGAGTATGCGAGTGCGTCGAAGCTATTGTCTTTATTGTTTTTATTTAATTGGTGGCGACGCTGCTCCATTGTAGAGCAGGGTTCGAATTAAACTTGCTTCACTGGAAAGGATGCCTTTTGTGAAATTAACTTTTTGTGTTCAAGGATTATATTTCATGCGAATCGTTTTGTGTCTGCGAAAGCCATAATACGCAAAAATAATAATAAAGAATTGAAAACTCTATACTTTGTATAGTATTCTAAAATATTATTCACAAAAATGATAGTCTCCTGTCCAGTCTGGTTGTCCTCTTTGAAGACTAATTTTCCTTATTTATTCAATTCTTTATGTGGAAACATCCACATTTTATCATCAGATATACCCAATTACTTATATAACTGCATTTTATATTGAACGGTTCAATATTAGATTATAAATATATTTCCTCACCTTTTATTAGAACGCGAACAGTATAGGTATGTATTTCATTCACTTAGTTTTTAATATTTCAGTCTTTGAACAATTTTACCAATAGTTTACGTTTGTTCAGAGCATGTCGTACACACTACACACGCAGAACATTGAAATAAATAAATATGAAAAATGAAAAAAATATATGAAAAATGGTAAATTGATTTGCAAACACTGCACAGTGTTTCGGCCATGTCCCGTTGCTCGCTCGCCTCGCACCAGAAACCTCGCAAATACACTAATTCGTCATAACTCGCTTAGATGTATACAAAACTTGATGAAAAATATTTTTCACTTCGATATTTTTGCCTCGTCGTGTGATTTAATTATGAATGTTTGTTTCACGTTAAAGCTTCGTTTTGAAATTTACAAAAGGAATGTTTAGAAGTATTGCTTTTTTATAACGAATGGTCAATTGCATGTCATCATAATCCATTTGCAATACTGTAATCAAAAAAATATTTTTCATAAAACAAAGTAAATGTTATACATAAAATGGTGTGAAACTTAAAATTCCATATACGTTACAGCTCGGAAAAAACAGTACTCAGTTTTATAATATAGTAACATATTTTTAATGATTTATATCGAAAAACACTGTCTGTAAGAAAAATAAGCGGGAATCAGCAACATCGTATTTTATCATGAGTATGAGATTCATCAAAACGAGTGAGGCGATACATTACGAACATTAGTTTTAGAAAAGGGTCAAAAGCAATTTGTTCTCTTCTAATATAACCGTTACAGCTAAGTGCGAGATAACAACGCACTGAAAAAATACATTTTAATGTTTTTTTTCGGCTTTTTTACAGACAAAGAAAAGTATTGTTTTAAGAACAAGTCTGAATGGTTTCATGATTCTTGTGAAGCATTCGAAATGAATCAACAAGCAAAATAAATAAGAGAAAAAAATTTAATATATATACCTACGTTTATTTAAAATGTGGAATAAAACTAATACCAATTTTAGTAAACTAATGTCAATTTTAATATATAAATAAGCAAGATCATTAGACATTATAATAATATCGTTAAGCAGGTCTGGCTTAAGATATTTTTAATATATGTATTTTACGCAAATAATTAATATTTTGTTAGTTGAAAGAATAAATATAATATACATACAAGTATGATAATACTAACGATCGGCTTCGGCTATAATACGAGTATAAAAGTATACATATATACGTAGGCATGACGAGTTTTTGGCTTGTGTCTTTGTTCCTTGTAAGTTTGTGCTGCGCCTTTGTTATATTAATAAATAAGCAAACATACTTTCACATTTCTAATATTAAAGTAAGTATGAATATAACATTAGAGAAAGAAATATGAAATCTTAATATTTATTCATTTTACATGGATCCTTAGATGTTATCTTGTTACATAATATGATACCATTTGTTTGTAATACATACGTATATTATATTCGAGAGCCAATTAT
This sequence comes from Boloria selene, assembly GCA_905231865.2. Taxonomy (NCBI): domain Eukaryota; kingdom Metazoa; phylum Arthropoda; class Insecta; order Lepidoptera; family Nymphalidae; genus Boloria; species Boloria selene. The sequence goes on from HG993147.1 coordinate 268,899, forward strand.
CCGACAAGTATGATATATGATATTTTCAGTAGACAGTCAAAGGCGAACGCAATTAAATTCTTCCAAAAGACATCTCTAGAATGAGCTTCCGGTCGCTCAGAGCGGGGCGAAGCGCAAGGTGTAACAAAGCGAATCAAGGAACGAGATCAAAGGCCGTGTTATTGCATCTGAATATTTTAAATTGTTACGAATTGTTTGACACCGGATGTACATACTCGTGCTTGTAAGCAGAGTTCCGACGCCATATTTGCTTTCCGAAACATGATTATCTATTTATTTATTGAAACTATTTTATTTTGAGCATCGATATTTAATATATAGTATAAACAACAAACATCTGTATTATTTTTTTATAAAATCAATAGTTACAATGTTACATTCAAATGTAACATTGTAACTATTGATTTTATATTCATTATTATTGGTAATTGTACTGATACAAAATATCTAGTCACGTTAAAATCTAATCAATATTTATATTAAGTTCATAATAGAAATTCATGAAACTTCCCTTTAATTCGATATGAAAACCTATATCTACAAAATATAAAACCGGGCTTCGCTCCACATTTGCGTACGACAGAATAAGAATGTATTTATGAAAGTAGTGAGTGAACCGCAATACGTGAAACGTACCGTAATTGATATTATTCGTAATAACCGTAAAATTGGGACCGTAATGCGGCCGTATGTAGATTTTATAGTCGTAAACAAGGAAAGCAGTGTCGGTAGAGGCATAAAGATAAGTTGGCGTGCGATACTTCAGTTAGACGCTCGGACGATATTTCGAGCGATTTAACACAATTTACTTTGTATTAGCTCCGCCCCCGTATTAGCACTCATAACAGTATTATTAAGCGCCAAAGTTTGTTTGTTCGTAATAAAATATGGAAAGAACGATAACCTTTTATTTTTTCTCAGGCCTTTATAAATGTTACTCTCCTGCTTCAATCACCCGTAGTGACATTTGCACGTTCACGCTAAGTTAAAGTCACTGCTTGCTAAAATAGGTCACTGGTTAATTAAGTTCACAATCAAATACATAATATAAACTTTCTCTTTTACCAACCATTTAGTATTGTAGTATTTTTTTATATACACAGTAATACTAATTGTGATTATAATGATGTCCTTCTGACCAAAATCAGCCACAGCGCTCAATTGCATTGAAACTAGTCAGATGCACAGGAAATATTATAATGCATAATTATTTTCATCATGTCTCAATGAATCTCAATTCTCCATTGTCTTGGGAAGCAGCCGCAGGACTAATGTTTTTGCATATTTACCAAGGCACGTAAGTGAAACACCACTAGCTTCCCGATTCCGAGTAATTATTGAAAATTTCCTAACAAAAAGACTAAATAATTAAACTTGTCAGAATCGAGGCTAGAACCCAGGACCTCTGTCGTCGTACATAATAGCCATCGACTACCGAGGCATACTTGTCTATACTAATAGTTACATGATAAGTCATTGTCGGGCTCTTATTAATATATTATAAACTATAGCGAGATATTCTTCTTAAAGGTATGCTACGTGACATGCATACGTGGACATTAGATCGCATCACTACCTAGACTATCCTGTTCTTACACTCTGAGCAGGCAGAGTCATGTGCCAAAGACCGTCGGAGAAGTAATAACCGGCTTTCAGCCGAATTACACAGTGACTTATTATACAGGGCTAGTAAGTGATTGCTTTATTTAGCTTTTATTACCCATAAAATGCCTGGTTTATGGCAGTATGAATATGTATAATATATCACGGTAAAAAGTAGCCTTGGTGTTTTTGTTTTACAAAATATATGTAAATGTAGAGCGTGCCCGGTGTTTGACGGAACCCAAAAGGTTTTTAGATACATTCGTATACAACTTATTTAGATTTTTTATATTATTTTTCTGTATTGAATAAAAAACTCATACAAAAGCTTCTTTACAAAATATATGTAATTGAAATGTAAAAATAAAATTAGTTGTTTTAAAAATAATTAATATCTAATAAAAAAATATATAATATCTCTTGAAAGTTGTTGTCGCGTGTAAATCTATTAAATAATGTAAACCAAGTTTAGTATTCTTTATTGAGTGTAAATATATATCGTATTTCTTGACCAAGCGACCATGACCCTTATGAAATATATTTATATTTAATCCTCTCCTTATCTTTTGCTTATTGTTTTTCTTTTTACTACAGTAAATAATAGTTATTTGTAGACATTAAACTTACGCTTTTAATATTATTATAGTATCAGAAAAAATAAGAGGCTTTAATTTCTAAGGAAAACGTGAATAACAACAATTGTTGGTAATTCCATTTTCACGTACTCGTCTCAACCCAAATAGATAAATGGTTTATTTGTTAAGTAATAAATGTATGCTTGTGTTATTGCATTGACTGAGATATTTATTTGATTAGATTAGTTAATTGGAACAACCTATTTCAAAACTGTCTTAATGAATCCTTTCTCTACATATCTATACTAATATTACAAAGCTGAAGAGTTTGTTTGTTTGTTTTTGGTCAAACGCGCTAATCTCAGGAACTACTGGTCCGAATTAAAAAATACTTTTTGTGTTGGATAATTCATTTATTGAGGAAGGCTTTAGGCTATATCATGCTTCGACCATTAGGAGCGCAGCATCACTTACAAATGTTACAAATACGTGAGAAAAATATTTCTTTTGATTTTCAGCCTTTAGAACGCTAGCGGAGCCGCGGGAAAGGCTAGTTACAATAAAGTGTACTCTATCGTTGCTTTTAAAATGTGGGTTATTAGTGTGTCCAGAGCGTGCGCGTCGCTACGCCGCGTCGCTACGTGCATCGCAAAGGGCAAAATTTACATAATTTGACAGCTAATTATATCGAGCGCTCGAATGCCGGCAATTTGGATATTGGCGATTTGCTGTTAATAACTGATAATTATTAGCGGCTCAAAGCGTTTCAATCAAGCTCAGTCGGTGATGAGGATCTCTGATCGCACGTTCGCTGACGTTGTCGTTCGGTGACTCAAACACCGACAGTTGTTTTATTAGTAGCTAGCAACCGCGGCTTCGCACGCTTTCTAAAGACCGGAAACCAAAATCTTTCTGAGTCACGCGGTACCTACGGTACCCTTCCCGTTTTTGCAATATTTGTCATTGATGCTCCGCTCCTATTGGTCGTAGCGTGATGAAATATAGCCTATAGCCTTCCTTGATAAACGGACTATAGAATACAAAAAGAATTTTTTAATTCAGACCAGTAGTTCCTGAGATAAGCGCGTTAAACCAAACAAACAAACAAACTCTTCTGCTTTATAATATTAGTATAGATGATATAAATATATATGTTGAATATGTTTCTCAGGTACAGTTTTCACAATAAACACAAAACCCGAGAACTACATACTATTTTAGTTTAGGTTTTTGAAAAGCTACGGTCGAGTGCGAAAGCGATCCCGTAACGTCCCATTGCACTGCGACGAAGAGTTCCTCTGTGGGTTTCAGTGAGTAAAAGACTCACAGTCCCTGCTCGCTGACAGACCGGCAGGACCTCGTACAGAGTTTCCCTAGCGATAACAAAAACAAAAAAGGGTTTTTGAAAAACGAACGAAATTCACCAATTTGAAATTGATCATCATGGTGGACTATGACCTAGTTCACCTAGTAATGAAAGGAGCTCCGCAGCAATGGGAAATTAAAAAAGGCAAATAATATTTTATGGTATCAATATGCATATCGTTTGTTTACTTTCGTTCGTATCGTTTATAAATCTTGTTTACGCAATCATATCAATTACATCCGGTCTCGCGCAGCACCGGAAATGAATACTTTAAAATAATATATTTCATTGAATGAAGCAATTAGGCGGGGTTTTTGAATCAATACAGAAGTTCATTTGCCGAAATGAAGAGCATTGTAAGAAATGTAAAGAGCTTAATAGGTCACAACACTCCAGTATGCTTATTTTAAAACATTCTCCTCTCGGGAGAGAAAATGCTATCTGATTTTATTTGAAAGACGCCTAAAATGAAACCCTCGGCGAGGTCCGTTTGTTTGCGCCAGGGTTGCCAGATATTGTGTTCGGAGTATTTTTAGAGAGATAATTGCAAAAAGTTGTACGAATATCAGATGTACTCGAAATGGGTGATAGTATTCTGAAAGTTGTCTTCTAAAAAGCTTTTTTAAAAGAAATACTGCGAGTATTTCCTCCGATCTCGTAACAAGCGCGGCTTCGCGTCAATTAAAAGTAGCTGACAGAGGGAAAATAAACTGGCATTTACGAAGCGTGGAGACGTAATTGCTGAGGCAATAGTTTAAGATAATGTTGTTAGAATAATTTTCTATTAATTTACAATTCCTGAAATTTAAATAGAAACCGTAATAATACTAGTAATATATTGTATACAGAAACTTAATTTACTTTAGAACTCTGACAATAATTTTCTTTATAAATAATTTAAATCGAAATATTAATAAAACACCAAGTTATCATTGTACATTAATTTTTATTATTGTTAAGAACATGAAGGCCCTACCTTACTAATAATATTCACACTCATACAAATACATATGTTATAAGGCACGGAGTACTGTGCGGAGTCCCCGCCGTATCTACCATCTCCGAGCCCTACAACAACCCTACAGCCCTGCCGCGGGAGTGCCAGCGCTGACGGCGAGCGGACGGCCCTTGACCAACTTTTGCACAATGCGATATTAGTTTGACATCTGTCTGTGACCGAAATAGCAAAGAAATGAAACAACTGCATCTATTATATTGCTTTATATAGTGGTATACGATATTTTATTCTTTCTTATATTGTTTATTTGTAGCGTAGATAATTTGGAAAAAAAACCCGGTACATTGATTTGTAGATATTTGGTATTAGTTTGCTAAAACGAGTAATTATTGTTTGCTATGAATATGATCGAAAAGTTCCAAGCCGGTATGCGATAGCAAAAGATAGAGCCGAGTGCCTTTGAAGCAACACCATTAGAGGAATTAAAGTGCATTTAATTATTCCAAGTTAGATTGTAGGCATGGCGTGTCTCGCTCGCGTGTCTTCGCGGCGTCCGCAAGAACCGCTCACGTCGCATTTGCGTCACACCGCCTTAAAGTGCAGTCTTGCGAAACACGTCATAAACTCTCACATAACCCATATTTGCATACACATAAGACCTATTTTCTTAAATTCTTCAATATTTCTAATGAAAAAGGAACTTTAATACGGTTTGAATAAGATCCGTTTTGATGCAACTCGCAAATTGACACTAGATTTAGTATAACTATTGACCCTTATTAACATGGGCGGAGAGACTGTTTTGAGGTAACTGCAAGAGTTTGAATCGAAACAATCTTTAGTCCGCACTACAAGTTATAGTGGAGACATTTTGAAATGATGCCTTGTAGCCAAAGTGCAACCATTGCAAATTGAACGTCGTAAAATACCAAACTTCAACAATGGTCCGTTACGTGATGCGCTTAAAGGGTATTTTCGCTTGATCCCTTTCAGCCACAAAGCGCAGTTTCGTAAAATAGTGGTCGTTAACTGCTGCAATTTGAGCAGCCTTTTGTTGTAATCTTTTGTATTCTTTAAATGGTAAGGGATCCTTTCTGCAGAAACTTAGAAAGTTTTAATGTTAAGTAATATTTACCACTTGAGAGAATGAAGCTTTTTATGTTAGTAGCTATACTCGCACGTCTCAACTGAGACACTCAGCGATATACTTCTACAAGTACTTGTATGCTTAAAAAAGGAAAATAGTTGTTCTGCTTCAACTTTATCGGATTAAATAAGATAAAAATAAAATAACAAGATTTTTATTTTAAAAATAACGACGTTTCTTTTCATATCTTCATATTTTCGCTAGATGTAGTGCGTAATTCCCACAAGCTTTAGTGCTGCAAAATAATACAAGAAAAGCTACAGTTAGTATTTCAAGAATTAAAAAAATATTTCAGAAAATACATGTTTCTTCGAATTGAGGTCACATCGCAAGTGCTAGTACTTTGAAACCAGCACTAACTCGCCGAGCGCTTCAAATGTCAATAATAAACGCGTTTATTTCAATTCAATTATTAAGCTTCGTTAAGCACAAAAATTCTGTAGCTCTTTAAAAAACGTTCAATTTTTGAAGATTTTACTTCATGAAAATTCTTTTCAAATAAAAAAATAAATTAAGTGATAGAATATAACAATCTTAGGGTTGTTCACGCAGTCTACTGTGCTACCAGAGAAGTACCTGGAGAACCAAGTTTCTTGACTTTACGCCCCGCTTGATTGTCGTAAGCTACTGAGTCCCCTACCATGACAAGATGTCTGCCCATCGAAGGATAATAGCTCTTGTAAAGCTTAAAGAGCACAAATATTCGTACTGATCACACAAATTAATTTTCACCTTCTAGGCATGCGCGTTCCACCTTAGGCCGCATCATCACCTTCCATCAGATGTGATAGTGGTCAAGCGTGTGCTTATAATACATAAAAAAAAAAAAAATTCATTCATTCTGCGACCTGCGACCGCTGACACAAACCGCTGTACAAATCGAACCAAATGCATCGTCATTAATACTTCATCAGGGACTTGTTTGAGAAGCAATTATAACTCAAGAGCCCGATAGAACAGGTAATCAACTACGGCTAAAGACTGTCGCCCGCTCCCTCGTAAACAAAAGACAATTCGCAATCAGAAGATTTGCTGCGAAAGTACCTATTTAGTGACATTTTCTATAACTTTATTCATTAAACTCATCACACTCAACGAATACAATAGTTTTACAATTTGTTAATTTTTTTTTAATATTCGTAAGTAATATTGCTTTGAGTCGTAGTTTTATATATCGGAAAAGTTTGGCAATAATTTGCATTTTAATATTTCCAATATATGTATGATATAAGTATAATAGGGAAAGAAACCGTAGCGCCCAGGTATAAAGTTATATTAATACGATTCAATACGTTCGGTGTAGAGGATGTTACAAAATTACAAGCTTTTTGGTGGTAAAAACCTTCTTTCAAGGGTGGGAAAAGTATATTATGTATTATTTTGTTTTTTTCGTAGAATATTTCAGAAACTATGTAATACATTGTTACTTATAATATACACAAATGTATTACGCCACCTACATCACATAAGCTGAGTGCGATAACGTTGTATCCATTTGTCTGACGACGATAGGAAAATAGTGAATGTTTAAACAAATGCCAATAAAGCACGATCAGGCACATTCGTGCTGTGAATAGCTAGCAGGTAATAAGACGACGTCTGACGAGGATCCAACGAGATAAGGGACGTGAAGGATAAGGGAGGCCGGACGCGCGCACCCGCCTCTGTGGGAATTGAAATGGATAACCCTTTGAATGACATTCTTGGACAAACTAAAACCTAATATTAGATATATAGTACAGCGATGTGAGAATCCTGAAGTCCGGATGCTTTAGATATTATATTTAAGTGTAATAACGTATTTTCTTGTACTGTACGTGCTTACTACATCGAGTTAATGGTAATTTTAATTGCCTTTCTTGTTTAATATTGGAAATTTGTATTATTAATTAAATATAACAATCATATTATCGCTGAAAACAGTTATCACATAAAAATAATTTTCATTTGAACAGTTTTAAATAACATTATATGAACGTATTAAATGAAAATAGAAAAAAACGTATAATCTGACGCTGATTATAAATTGTATTCTTAGCTTAAAAATAAATGTTTTGTTTTATGTTAACATTTGTTTTATGACATTAGTTTTTATTACTCCGGGAGACTACACAGTACACAACATGACATCGTGTTGCCTTCGGGCTGTCTCATCGTTACGATAAAACATAAGCATTAAATTATTTTAAAAAAAGTGCTATCGAATATTTGTCAATGTTTCCAGGAACTCCAAGGTTTTATTTCATTATAGATAGAGGTGCATCTTGATAGTAAGAGGATGAATAAATACTATATGACGATCACCTAGTTTTACGTAATATATGAAGTAAAAAAACATTACTTAAGTTATATTCTATTTTTAACAGTATATTTAGCTTATATTATTAACAGTAAAATATACAATGAGTTTATGGCATTTTTTTCATAATTTTAAGATATTATTTGAAATACTTATTGTATATTGCATTAGATATTTCGGTTTACTCATAACGTAAATTGCATTTCAGCGTATAACGTGTACTATGACTACAAATAAAGCCCCACGCGACGTAGAGGCGGTGCGTGCTTTAACTACCTTAAACCTTATTTCCTTTTAAATTTTGTCAGCTTATTTTATAAAACTAACATACATTCCCTAAGCAGGTTATGCAATTTTAACGCTGACGCTACGCTGGCGTTACGAAGCTACGCCACGAGCTACGAGCTACGAGCTACGTAAATATCATTAGACTGAGTGGATTTATTATAATTATATGTAAAACACTTTATAAATTCCTTATTGTTCACATCTTAATTATTTAAGCGCGAAATAAAACTTTTAATTTCCGTTACAACTAGTGGAGGAAATTAAAATTCACTTAATTTTATTTACAAACTTGTACTTTTTACAACGTACTTGTTTTACGTTTTCCATAACCTATAATATTTACATAAAACGACTTTTAATACATAATTTACTATCTTGACTGAAAAGACGATATTAAATCTTTTTTTCCAAAAACACGGTATTGCAAGTTAATGATTTTATTAACTAATACTTCTATCCCCTTGAATTCTAATAACACCTATTCCGATTGTATTATTCTGTGTTGATTCCTACAGACCCTTTTTAACGTCCCACTGCTGGGCACGGGCCTCCCTCAGTACGAGGGGATCAGGCCATAGTCCACCGCGCTGGCCTAGTGCGAGTTGGCGGACTTCACATGGCTTCCGAAAACTTGCTAGGTTTTGTCAGACATGCAGGTTTCCTCACAATGTTTTCCTTCACCGTAAGACAAGTGGTAATCATGATAGAAAATGATTCGCACATGAATATATCAGAGGTGCGAGACCCAGATTTGAACCTGCATCAATCGCTTATTCAAGCGAGCGCATACCGCTGGGCTACTACTGTCCGTGTTGATTAATTGTAAATATTTAGTAGCATTAAAAAAATTAAAGGCAGACATGATCAGAAGTATAATACAACTGCTATACAATTCAAATCAACCAAACTAAACTTTTTTATAATAAGAAAGCGCTTTAACGCAGCTAAGCTGACAATGTAATTGGTTATACACACTTTCATATTATTTATAATATTAATATGTATAGTTAAGTAGACTGACCTTTGATGAGGTGCGCGGCGAGCACGAGCGCGGCGGTGAAGGCGTGCAGCCGCCACGCGCACGCGCACATGGTGCTCGCGCCGCCTGCAACGTGCAACAACATACTTACATCAACTCATATACATAGATAAATAATATGTTGCGACATTTTTTACAACAGCGCCATCTAGTTCCGTGGTAAGCTACGAGGCTTGTATTACGGATACCAGATAGTTGATATACTACACATATAAATTTTAAATACATACATAATATAAATATGAACACTCATGACTGGAGAACAAACATTCGTACTCAACAAATGAATGAAAATGAATGCCCCTAGCGGGACTCGAACCCGCGACTGCTGGCGCAGAAAGTAGGGTCTGCCAACTGAGCCAAACGTGTCGTCATATTAGATCGATAAACCTCACTGATCGTTTTTAGGTGAGCCCCAATTTATGTTAAAAAAATATAAATTCTTTTTTCCTCCTAAATGTTTACATGTATTTGTTTGTAAATGTTGTGTGCACTTGTTATAGATATACATATCAGTGAACGAGTTATTGCTTTTTTATATAATTATATGTACATATATTGTAAGTGTGCTTATTAGATATAAATAAATAGATTAAATCATGTGCTTTTCAGAGTTTGGGAATGAAACATCGCTAAATATATAGCTAGTTGCTATCACTAAGAAAAGAAGATTTCTTGTCAGAAGACCATATAAACTAAACTCAGCTAACCTACAGAAACGAACCCAAGACTGAAAAATACGTTGTCGTACATGCTAGCCACTAAACCGTATTTAAGCAGAAAATTACTCCATCGATTCGTTGCCATTATAGCTGTGCTTCTCTAAAATGTGCCTGGAATTGCCACGCCGTGACAATATTGCTCCCGGAACAACAGTTTACATGTGCATTACGTAATTTGATTTGCGAATGTTTTGAAACTCTCAGAGCAGCGCAGTTTTAATTAAAATTATGTCTGTATATGTGAGTTACAAACCAAATATTTTTCTATTCTTGTTCGTGTTTTACGTTGTATATTCTGTAGATACATAATTCACGTCAGTTTAGTTCATTAGTTCAGACATATAAAAAACTTTGGTATAAAAATCTGAATATTCTAATTTTTAGGTTAATTTTAACTGTGTCGAAAAAGTTCGTGCTAGCTGTAACTCGTCGGAAGGTAATCAAGTGTAATAAGTGTCGGATATTGGTCTAACACACGACCCCTGATCCAACCGATACCGCCCGCCCCCCACCCTCCGCCCTTCCCTTTCCGCCTTCGGACTCGACGCCGCTACAACCTCGCTACGTATCAATTATTGTGTTTGTTGTACTTCTCTAATGATCTGTTTCAAAATATACATAACTTAATGATAAATGACCACTTGACATGACATTTTTATAAGAACTATAAGTTGAGTTTTACAAATAAGTCGCAGATAATTTGGATGTGGCGAGCTACAATAATTATTTATATAGTTTTTAATTGACTTTAGATTTTGTGTCTAGATCTCATAAGTAGAATCTATTTTAGATATATTTGAAAGTAGCAAGCCAAAATTATTCAATTCGACTATTATTACAATCGCAATAGTTTGTGAGTTTTATAGAGACTTGTATTTTAAAAAAATACCACTAAATGAATTTGGATGAAATTACGCGGAGCTACGTAAGAAGTACAAAAACTTAAAAGAAATTTGAATGGGAGTCAATTTAAAACTGAATCTTATGAACTACGGGTGTCATGACATATCCGGTTAACCCACATCAAACGAAACATCTATAAGACGTTTCGTGACATAGGAAGGTCATGGCGTGACCAGCCTCTATAAGGCGACGCAAATAATAGTTGTAGCAACTAATCTCAATCGACAGAGACATTTGTATTGAAAGTTAAGACGGCGATTTGTTGCGTGGATTCATTGAACTATTCTAAATTGTTTTCCCAAGGTTTCTCATGAATGTGGGAAACTTTCAATTTTATTTTACAAATAAAGGACATTTTTATTGTTATTTTTACTACTCCTTATATTATTTAAAAAGTAACTTTTATATTTGATTTTTTTATTTACTCTCCAAATTAAAAACGGTTCACATAAAATACATATAAAACACCAATATATTTGAATTTTTATTTTCTGTTCCAAATTTTCGCGTTCCATTAAAACGTACTCGTAAATAAATAAAAGTTATACATAATAAATACGGCTCTATCAATACACGATCGATATCAATTTGATTCAGTATATGTTGATTTATAAAACTATAATATGAGGATTAACGCAAGTATCGAGCAGTTTAAATTCGATTAATTCATATTTGTGCTCTTAAATTTACATTTTAAAATAAAGAGCAATAAACGATTGTGTAGTATATTCTAAATGTGAAGTGATAATATATTAAGTTTATAGTTTATAGAATTAGGACTTAATTTATTGAATTTAAAAATATATGTAAATTAATATTACCTAGTAGTAGCAGTTTTTAATAACATTTTATAATTTGCAAATCAAACTAAACTCCCCTTACATCTAGTTAACGTTGATTGAGAGATGAGACGAGATGAGATTTACTTCTGTTTTTACTTATAGCATTTATGATTTTTTTTCTTATATACGCACTCGTAAAATATATAATATTCTTAATTTCTTAATCCTATAGAAAGAGTGGTAGTGCCATGCTTGTTACCTTCGGGTAGCAACCGAATGGGCCGGCACGCCCCGTATAGTTCATTAGTACCACTCTCTCACAGAAGACCGGCGTGAAGTGGCAGCTATGCTGTCGCGTTTCGTCCGGTGAGTGAGAGTCCGGGAGGCCCACTCTCCTTCCCCTCTCCCTCTTCCATCCCTCCTCCATCCCTCCCTTTCCTGAAAGGCCGGCAACGCATCTGCAAGCCTGGCTTGCAGATGTCCATGGGCGGAGGTGATCACTTCCCATCAGGTGAGCCTCCTGCCCGTTTGCCCCCTTTTTACCAAAAAAAAAAAAAAAGAGGAAAAAGAATGAACACACGTATAAGAATGTTCCCTATCCTTCTTGGTATAAAAAATCTTTCTCCTTAATATATGTCAAAGAGTCCATTAATATATACAATACATACATTATAAATTCATATATACATTGAAAACTGTATGTTTGTTAATTAATGATGCTAATTGCCAGAACTAAGGCAACGCTTAGAATATTTCCCATAAACAAGCTACATAGCAAGCATAGTCATGTAATCCGATAAGAAGCAAGCCGCGAGCCGCCGCGCTACGACACGCCGGTCTTATCGCCCCACATCTAGGGGACATTGCGTTTAGATCAGTGATATCATTTATATACATTACACTGAAACTCAAGACTAAGATTTACCTGTGTAGTGACTATCTTACACCTATGAAATCAATAATAAATGTATTGTAGTAATTATTTATAAGTATTTAGAGTATGAATTATAAGGATGACTAAATTTGATCCAAAAGATTAAGATAAAATTACTACTACTCCTCTCATACGTGGCCACGACACACGACGACTTCAAACTCGAGTTTATATCTATAATACGAAACTAAGTAATGTTTTTAAAATGTATGAATTTGTATCTATACACTGTTTCCATTCTTCACATAAAAAAACACAATTGATGATAACAAAGTACTTCGCTATTACAATACATCTACGGATAGAACGTTATCGCTGCTTTAATACGCACTTGTTTATTTAAAATAAATCCCGTAATCGTCTTAAAAGCATGAGTGGACAAATACTAGCTAAACTTGTAAACTACAAACTACGACGTTGGGAAGTTTTACAAATATAAAAAATTCCGAAGTAATCAGATATGAAAATGTGCCGCGGCAAAGAATGCTAATAGTGCTAATAATAGTGTAATTGAACATTTACTATCGATTTGTAATTATTGTTGAACTCGTTATAACATACGATAACGATAATGAGGCTTTTGCTTTTCTAAAACAATATTGTTATGAGTCACGTAAATGACATCCATATTTTTTTGTACTCGTAAATCGTATCCATGATATGTCTACATCTCTATATTTCAAAGAACTATCTAAGACTAGGTCATAGGCTTTTAAAATCTTAATTACAGCAGTAAATTCTCACGCTACTACTTCTTAGTCCCCTGGAGGAAACTGAATAAGACTTAAACTTATAAAATGTAGTAATCTCAACAAAATTAACTATAAAGAAAAAATACCATGTTATTAATACTAACGTTATTAATAATAAGACGATTAATTAATATATTAATACTAAACAAAGCGTAGACTAATTTGTACGTACAATATTTTCATTTTAACTTTAATTTTAGGGATCGTACCAATGGAATAATAATTGTAGCAACTGATATCGAGAAACCCACCCATTTTACAATAACATTATTTTCTTACTTTTGAGTATAAGAGTGTGATTAATTATTATTTTTATTAAATGTTTATACTATCACCGGTCTTTGACTGGTATGTTTTTCAAGTTCCTGTAATAATAATAATAAATGGATAGATATATGGATACCAATAAATGTAACACACAAAAATGATTCGAACAAAGGAAGATTGGTTTCTGCTAACATTCAACATTTGCACATCTGCTATCTGTATATAAATTTAGACTATGTATATTCGGAGAAGCTGCGGAATTAGAAGGTCTCAGGTCAGATCTGCTCATCTTTGAATGGAATCGTATTTGGTTACTGATATTACGTGAAGTATTCTTTTGTTCTGGTAAAGCTAAAAACATTATTAAACTATTTTTGTAATAAAGTTTATTAGATTTTTTTATAATTATTCATAGTTATGATGTAAAAAATACTAGTTAAATATAAATAGAACCGCATGTATATTGTATAGCTATGTAATATTCAATATTTCAATCATTTAGTAGACGACCTTTAAGTTTTTGTTCATCCCATTACATCGAATTGACAGGAAGACTTGAGCCGTAAATAAGGAAAGCTAAAAATAACTTGTTGTGGAAAATTACGGTTAAATTATATTTCAATTTCTGTTATGTAAATGAGAGAAAAGAGATCGAGGGCGGAATTTTATTTTGAAATAGATATGTCGAATTATAATGAATTTTAGTTAACTCAAATCTATTTAGGTACAATTAGAGTTTATTTCAGGTTAGTTTCTCATTTAATACACATACATATATTTATTTTAATTTGATTAAAACAAAATACAGCGTCCAGCTTTGTGGTCGAATAAAAGTAGTGAAGACTAAGCGTCCTTTATCTACTGTATGTGCTGCAGGCTTGTGCCATAAGGATAAAATCGTAACTACATAATATAATGACAATAATCCTACAAAATATTGACTGAATATCTTCTATCTATAATCTATAGATCTTCATATTATTTTAACAGACTAACAATATTGTTATTTGAAATACAAAAATTAAAAATAACTCTTCATTGTTGAAAATATTATATCAGAAAAACACATTTACGAAGCTAAGTAATTAGTATCTTAATGAAAAGCTTGTTATAGTGGTAAAATGAATACTGTGCTCACCTGGTAAAAAGAGACAAACGAGTGCTTATGTGTTAATGAAAGCTTAATTATACATATCCATACTACATCTTAAATAAAATTGAATCATTATAATAAGTATAACAGTATAATAAATAAGCAACGCATTCTTCCACATTAACTACATTTTTCAGCATTGGCAGTGGTAGCGCACTATAATGATATTTTAATGCTCGAATGCTTTTCAAGATGATTTTCAATTATCTTTAGATAAAGAAATACATTAGGAAAGCTGAATATTTAAGAAAACCTAGTAAGTTTCGAAAGATGTGTGAAGTCCGCTAACCCATACCTTGCCAGTGTGGTGGATTATGGCCTGATCCATCTCGTATTGAAGGGAAGCCTGTGCAGTAAGACGTTAAAAAGGCCTGAATACATTTATGATAACTATTTATAGACCGTTTCACTTAATCCTAATCGAGTAGTGAACGTGGGCAGCTTTTTGTTAGACTGATCTTTTATGCGAGTACCCTGAAATAATGAAATTTAGAAAGCACAATTTAAGTAAACTCTACTGAGAAAACACTTTTTATAGATCAATATGCAAGGCTGTAGTTACACACTGTACGAAAACATCTTAAGTTTTTAAAAACGCTACAACGACGTTGAAATAATAGTTTAGTTAACATAATATAAGTAAATAAAGTTAATTTGCAAAAATATTAGTTTCTAGAAGTCTAATTTCATAGAATGTATTTTCGATTATCGTTTCGACCTTAGTGAGACAAATGGGTAATTTAAGATAGTACAAAAAGAAAATACCTTTACTTTTAATTATATGTTACTACTTAACTTACAATATTTTGAAAAGTTTTTACGATGGTGGGCAGTCAAGTCATGTAACGAAAATGCGCAGTTTGCGGAATGTGCCATTCAGGTTTCTGTTGACTGATTCCTACAACCGTCCTCGTCGGCTTGTATGGCACTATATGCTCTCTGAAAGACGTGACTTAAATAAAGATTCAGGTGTAGAGAGGATTTTGAAAGATTTTATCAATTCAATAGTAGTACGAGTATGTATTTGATTGGTTGTTATAAGTTTAATCTGCTTTGTATATATACGAGTGAAAACTTTTTTGGTTAACTAGCGATACCCGCGGCTACAGTCGTGTTCTAAAAGCGGAAATGTAAGTCATATTTATATTTTTTATATCTTAATAAAACAGAATATATATTCAGAACACATTAATATTCAGAGCTGTTTGGTTCACAACCAGCTCTGAATGTTGATTCACCTTCCAAAGTTTGGCAAGAGACCTATAGTAGTACTCCAAATAAAAGCAATAAAGGAAATTCATAATCTGTTAAGTTATTTAGTTTATAGACCGGGATTAAAGTTCACCACATTTCAGATTTTACCGCGTCTTCATAGACATTATGTAAAATGTGCTATGTATATATAATATGTTAGGACATTCTTAAAACAGCACCATCCAGTTCCGTGGTAAGCTACGATGCTTGTGTTACGGATACCAGAAAGTTGATATACTACATAATAACCCTTTTTTTTAAATACATACATATTATAAATATACAGGCACTTGAAGTATTATTTTTAAATAAAATTTTTATATACTAGGTAAAGCCTATTAATATACTTTTTCTTAACTTTCTAACTTTCTTTTTCTGTGGTTAATAGGTTACAGTTTCATTTTAACATAGACTACATTATTTTGCTAAATGTAACAGCGATAGTCCTGTAATGGAGCGCTTGCTTTATGAACACCATGAAAATGAATTTAAGCTTTAAGATTTTAGGATTATCACATGCGAATCTTACATTTAACACGAATACTTACACGAATGCGCGTTCAACTAGATTAAGAAGCTTATTGCTTTTTGTTACTAAAATGCAATAAGCTTAAATTCTTTATGAATATTAAAGGGTTACATAACAAACAGGTTATGCTTAGGTTTATGCGAATATTTGACATTATAAATGAATCTATCTTTTCGGATTTTGTCGCGGATTTTTGGTTCCCGACGTTTCGAATGCTTTACAGCAATCATGGTCACGAGAGAGACCAAATAAAATAATACACCAAATAAAAGCTTTATCTAGCACAAGTCATTTTATAATAGACCCAGCGTTTGTGGTCGAAACAAATGTAATTTCCAACAGAAAGGACTTGCAGTCGTGCTCCAGATTGAATATTCCGATAAGGCACGTTTTACGATTAATCGCATTGAATGCCATGTCGAATGTACAAACACCAAACTCGATGGCAATGTGCGCGTTTGGATGAGCTTAGCTTAGGTATTTACGTTTAGAAATGCTAAATAGAGATGTTTTGGAGCAAAGAGCATTGAATGTTTTGTTTACCTTACTATATACGAAATATTAGATACAATGGTCAATGGTGCTACTACATGGATTTATTTCGAAATATTAGACGTAAGTAGAGTATTCTAACATTAAAAAAATTTGTTATATTCTAGTTTTAATTAACAATAACTTAGCAGGTTTAACAGAAAATTTGAAAACATAATTTATTTTTATTTTTAGAACAAGCATAAAAACATAATCATAAAAAGTAAATGGAAAAGTTTGCATGAGAACAATATCTTTTTCGTTATCAAATTAAAAAGGCCTGGCGAATGTAGGGCAGGCTGCTATTATGTTATGACTACAATCAATACGATAATATTAGATATAACGAAACTGTGTTGACTGTTTATATATAACCATATAAATAGCTTTCGTGCATACAAGCACTAAGTTCTCTTGAGGTAAAAGCTAAGTCCCGAAAATGCCTCTTAGAACATGTTTCCCAAAAATAGGCGTAAAATGCAAGACACTAAGTACTTTAATGGCCACTTACTGTACCGGCTTTTAAAAAAACATAGAATAACATATTATTTTCGCAATGTACTTAATATAAGAAGTAATGAAAACTTTTATCATTCGATTGATACTTGAGTATAATTTCTTTACAATTTAAAATATTTCACTCAAGTCACAATTGCTTGGAAGAAGAATAAATTTGCGAACGAACTTTTCCATATCATTATTTTAATATACCTAATGAATAAAATATTGTTTGTGTGTAGAAAGACATCAAACATGAATAGCTGCTGCAAGTAGAAAGGAGAGTCGTAACCGGAAGAGTGTAACAAACAAACAACAAACAAAATACGCAAGAAAGTTATATGTGTCTCTAAAAATATTTGTAATAAATAGTGCAATTCTAACCATAGCGCTAGGAATAGCCAAAAATACAGGTAAAATAATAAACTTCTATAGTGAAGATATTTGAAAAATTAAAAATAACTTTCTTTTTTATATGTTTTTATTATTGTTATGGCAAGCATGACATCCTCCCTTTTATTTATTCATTTTATTCCATTCCATTACTAAAATCATATTATCATAATATGTCTCTTTTCACTCTTAAAATATCATTTCTCGCATACTCATGTTTGATATTGCAAATCCCACATGGATGTTTTCGACTGCACTACTTTGTTCTACGTCAACTTTCCCCATATTTTAGTTTGCTCTTTACGCAGTCAGGATTTTTATCATCGCCAAATTTTTTAAACCCTTTTTGAGCCTTTTTCCTTCATAGAGTAAACCACGTTAGATACATAAAACCAGTCTAGAAGTATTAAGGTTGTAACAGCGCGCGGCTCTCACTGTACGCTACACTGTGGCACTGCGGTACAAAGGCACGTCCGCTTCATTAATCAGTCTTGCAATTATTCACACGCGTCAAGAAAACAATGAATGCGCGCAGTTTCACTCTTAATGAATATAAATGGTTCAATGGAACAAGGCTCTTTGATTATTTTATCGATAAGAGGAAAGGAAACCTTTAGTATTATAGTTTTATTTTAACTTGAAATGCAAATCATGATTTCTCATAATGATGTTAATGATATTATTGACTCATTTAATTCTTTCGCTAATATGACCCATACTGTAATAACTATTTGGAAATAATGTAAAATTGTAAATGTAAATCAAACTTGAACGTGTTATCTTACATAAGTTGTCATTATTTTTAATATATATGTATTATGTACACAGCCCCACAACGTCCAACTGCTGAGCAATTAGGTACGAGTTTGCAGATTTCACAGGTCTTTCGAAAACTATTAAATTTCTCTCAGTCTTATAGGTTTCAATCATGATTAAAATTATTCATAAATGTGAAAATGCAGTGGCACGTGAAGTGTGAGACCGAGGATTCGAACCCGCTTCACTCGATTTCCTAAGCGAGAACGTTATCACTGGGATACCACTACCTTACAGTTCAATATAACCAGTACTAAAAAAGGTAATATGGTTTATTAATGACAAAAACCATAAAAATATTAATAAGGATCACTACAGCCACAAATAACAGGAACAAGCGTGTCGCGGCGGAAGGATTCGGGGCTCGTTAATTTTATCTGTGTGAGGATTAATAGTGCGCGACGCGCTTTTATTAGCAATATTTTAACCTATATGTAGTCCTTTCGCTTCTGCCTTTAAAAATAATAAAGCAAAAAAATATAGATTTATTTGAAAGAAAATTCTTTATTTTCACATTAAAAAATATATTTTCCTTAGACTTATATTGTCAGACTGGCTGTATCTACTGTTTAACTATACTACTATACAGATAAATAAGTTTCTATTTGTTACATCAACATAAGGGCTTTTTACTACATGCTTTCATTTTGTCTGTGGGTTCCTCTTGCTGTCTGTCTGTTTCTGCTGATGTCGGTAACTAAGGATACTTTTATTTTAGAAGTAAACCAAAAAATTAAATGTACCTTGGATCATCCCGAGCAAATGTGAATCGCTATTTACTAATTACAAACGATATTCAAAACTTTATTCTCTCTAACTACTGTACACAGCATGATATATTATGTATTCAGCCCTTTTAATGTCCCACGGCTAAGCCTCCCTTCGACACGAGAGGGATGGCCACAGTCCACCACGCTGGCTGAGTATAGGTAACGGACTTCACATGTCTTCTCAAAAATTTACTAGGTTATTTAACACACGCAAGCTTTCTCACGATGTATTTCTTCACCGATAGATTATCATGTTAGAAATAATTCGCATGTGAAAATATCAGAGGTGCGATGTCCGTGATTTGAATCCGATTAACTCGGTTTTCCAAACGAATACGCTACCACAAGTTCACCACTGCCATAATATATGTATTTATTATGGTCATACTTAATTATTTTGATCGTACATATTAATAATCTCTCCACACAAATGCCAACTCTGAACAAGAACAGACCAGTTCCTAACAGTCGGTATCGCGAACTTTGAGTCACTGCTCCAAACAGTCACAATTCAGTTGATGTATAACATAAAAAATATGTAAATTTGTGAAACAACCTCAATTAAGGCGAGTCTAATTAGCGGTCACAATATTTCAGTGTCAACCAGAAAAACAAAGGACTATGAAACATTGTGATTTGCTCGATCGTGTAAAAGAAATGTTAGCTTTTACCGTACATTTTGAGTTGTTGGACATAAATCATAATAATAGTGTCCCTAAGTGTTTTCTTTTTACGAATTAATATCTCACGGGACTCGCTGAAGGTAGCGAGATGATCATTGTCTACAGCTTATAAGATATATCTACGTAGAAACTTATGTAATACTTTATTAGATTTACGCAAATATTTGGTATTTTAAATAAAACTATTTTTATATAAGTACTTTTTTTCTAATTTTTCGTGAATTTATGTTGATACCGACGTTTCTAATGCTTTATCATAATAAATGTTGTAATATCATAATCTAAATATTCCATGTATTATATTCTATTAAAAAAAATAAAATTAATTCGCAAGATTTATTTAAAATATCACTACTTTGCTCCATCGCTGCGCGGAAGAAAGAATAACTAAGCACATTTTTTTGCTTTGTCACAAAATTAACCTAAATCCTCTTAACAACATGGCTTTCACATACAGGTGATTATGTACATACGTAATATTATAAAGCTGTAAAGAGAGAAGCGTTGTAATATTAAAACAAAATTATAATATAATAAATTATATTGTGTTCCTAAATTGCGCCATATTTTGGAACAAATGAACAAAACAAAGGGAAAATGTATGTAAATATTATCTGCATTCGTTGAAACATCACACTGGTTCCGTTAATTAACTTTTCTGCCTAATTTATACGCGTATGTAAAAATGGGTCCGACAAAGAAGCGCGGCTCGCGTGTATGCGATGCTGAATATAGACGGTTGAATTTTTAATATTTATGTATGAAAATTAATTTGGAATATTATTTTAAATTATAACTTTCAGTTCGCTTGTGAATGTAAGATAGAATAGAGATGAAAATAAAATAAAAATTTAACCTAGAAAATGATTATTTTGTTATGTCTAAAATGACGAATACCCATCGACACAAGCTTGTTTAGAGGATGAATTTTGAAAATCCTTTCTTAGTGACTATTATATTATGTGATTCGCTTCAGTGTTTTAGGCAAAGTGTCGTGCTTTTAGGCTGTGTTTTTTCGGTCATCAGTCAGTAAGTAAGCTTTTGAATTCAATTTTTTTTATTACATTTTTTTTATGTTGAGGACATTATTACAACAGCGCCATCTAGTTCGGTGGTAAGCGACGAGTCTTGTGATACCAGATAGTTGATATACTACACGTATATAAATTTTAAAAAACATACATATTATAAATATAAACACCCATGACTAGAGTATAAACATTCGTTTTCAACAATTGAATGCCCCCAGCGGGACTCGAAACCGCGACCGCTGGCGCAGAAAGAAAGGTCACTACTAACTGAGCCAAACGTGTCGTCAATTAGAATGCTATCATATTAGTTCAACGTTGTATATGCAGATATCAGAATCAATATATTCTAAGTAACTGTAGCGTTTAAAATATTCAACAAATAAATATACGAACAACCATGAAAGCTCTATATTTATGAATGTAAATTGTGTTCTCACGCCATTTTGGGAAGAAGTCCCATCACGGTCGTTCCCTTAATTAACTTTCGTGCTTAATTTATCGCGAAACAGTTAATAAGGTTCATTTTGAATTGTAATTTATACTTGCTGCTTCGATGCTTTGTTGTTATTGGTTTTATATCTGAGAGCGTTATACTTTATGTCGTTGTAGAGATAAGTAAATATACTATGTACTATTGAGCAACCAATATTATAGTATTGTATTTTAAATTATAAAAGGCCACTTTATGTACAAGTATTGGAACCAAAAATATTTGCATACTAAATATTTATGTACAAGAAAACAATGTTTACTGAATATTTTATTTAAATACAATTTTCCACATAAAATTACAAACGAATTGAATATGTGCGAGTAAACTCAATCACAACGCACAATTATAACAATATTACTGAGTAAGCAGAGATTTTACGGTAATGTGAGCAGCGGAAAACAGATATAAAGTAAAAAATGAGCATCGAAGCGAAAGTACACAACGTTATTGGTATAAAAGATTATTGCTAAATTAAAAAGTCCAACAATAAAATATCAATAAACAGTGCACCTTTAATCACAAATTTCAATAGCATAGTTTTTAATAGCAAGACTTAATGAGAATACATCATGCTTATTTTATATAGTCTTAAACTTTAGCAGACTTGAACGGAGATGAATGCCGTATCTTTTGTCGTATATTGTAGGTCAGTACACATTCGAATTCCAAGCGACCTGCTTTTATCTTAACTACACTCAGATAATCTAGACTTAGATTTACTTTTCAAACGTGATTTGGACCTTTTACCATTTTATAAATACCTACATACTAATCGAGCTTTATGTCCATCAAAATAAAAGCATTAGGAAGCGAACATAATACCTTAAGAAGTAAATTAAAATTCCGTTAGGTAAATATTAATATTTGTATTAATAGTTATTTTAATAATATATAATATTATGTTAGTAGTATATATATGGGACTACGGCCTTCATGTCACCTCGCTAGTAGCTATCTGGCTAGTGTAGGTATGATGGACTAGCAGATTTTCTACATCTTTCGAGGTTGTCGTATTACGACATTTTCCTTCATTGCATTAGCAAGAGGTAATCATGTTAGGAATAAAATTTGCACGGGAAAATATTCAGGGATGTGAGAGTCGGGCTTAAACCCGCTTCACTTGGTAATTGGTTGGAGGACTCGCACTTGCCTGGGTTATTTTGTTTTGTAGTTTCTGTAGTTCTTGATGAAAATAAACACTCTAAATCAAATTTTCTTCAAATTTATGAACTACGACAATTTTCACATTAAGATCTTAAGTGAAAATATACATTTATATCAGACTTACATTTTGGGTATATTAAACAACTAGCATATCCCACGGCTTCGCACGCGTTATAAAGACTGGAAACCAATTTCTTTCTGAGTCGCACGGTATGGTACCTCGCAGAACTAACGGCTTTCCCGTTTTTGCAACTTTTTTCATAGAAGCTCCGCTCCTATTTATCATAGCGCGATGTAATATAGCCTATAGCCTTCTTCGATAAACGGACTATCCAACACAACAAGAATTTTTCAAATCGAAATAGTACTTCCTGAGATTAGCGCATTTAACCAAACAAACAAACAAACAAACTATTCAACTTTATAATATAAGTATAGATTTACATTCGATCAAAAAATAAACGCGTCGTTTTGTTTTGTATAAGTATAAGAATTACAGCAGTCTGAAATATATGACGGAAGTCACTTCAAGTTCAAAAACGGTAATTAGCGAAGTTATTGACTGTATTAAATTACACAATAATAATTATCATCAGTATATACGAGTATGTGAAGTGTACCGAGGAGCACCGCAGTCGACGCGAGATATATGGTTGATGATGAGAATATTATATCGTAGCAAACTAATGATATCTTCTCAATTATTTAGTACTAAAATATTGTAAATTCTTGTGGTTTCAATTACTTTCTATTAAACTGTTACTCATTATATTGTCATAGATGAAAGGTTCATTAATTTTTGTACACAATAGTTGGGGGAAGTCGTAAAACCTTTGAAACCCAAAAATATTAGCTTTAAGTGATTTATTTAGATTTGATTTAGACCTACAACGGTGTATGGAGTATAGTAAACATAAGTAGAAGCGTTATTTTTTTATGATGATTTTATTATGATCTTGTTTTAAAAAATACAAAGGTAAGTATGTTGTTTTAAGCCTAAACGTGGAAATTTTTATTATTATGAATATGCTCGGAGTTAATTTTTTCGTGTTTTACGAAAAGTACTCTAATGGAGGATTAATGCTTTAAGTATAATGTATTTATTGCGCTTTTAGAAAACTATTGGTATGAAGCTCAAGGCATTAATGTAAGGCACACGTATAATGTAAATAGTATATTGTTACTACCAAAACTAGTTAAAGACGGAACTAGATAGCTGTTGTAATAATGTCCCAACATACCTATATTCATATTTAAGAACCGAAATGTACTGTCTATTGGGTATCTAATATCCGCCCCATTCATACAAATTTCTCCAGTCATAGAAGTAAGTCTGCGATCAAGAAATTGCCGATCAATTTAAACTACAAGTGTGCATAAATCACTCCTGTAACGGAGTTACAATGGCCGTTAGTCGTTAGTCGTTACAGTGAATAACGGCTGATAATTTAGGCAGTTAATTTTGATAGTTCAGTTATAATTTGCTTTCCGGGATATTAACTAACTCGAAGTGTGGAACAAAGCTACAAGATATATTGTAGCTGTAACTTGTTATACTAGTTTGTGGAAATACGACGTGTGTAACTTTTGAAAGCTAATGTGTATGTATGTAAGTCTGTTCTGCTGTTTCTCTTTATATTATATACTATCCAAATATGTGAGATGAGAAAACATAATGTAAGTCGAAACTCGAGTGCTTAATACGAACAGTCATTCTAAAAGTTTTTGTTGCTATTGCATAGGTACGTTAGTTAACATTGATGATATTACTTTGTATTCGTAACACTAGAAAGAATATTATACTGATAATCTTGTTCGTTTCTTGAAAGATAAATATTATTTTTGGTATAGTATAATTATGTGATTACCTCCAAATTATTTCACTTTTAGAGAATTATTATCATTTAAAATCTAATTTCAAACAAGACATTTTCCTCATTTCTTTATTATACCAATTCTTTCTGGAACTGAGGCATTTCAAATTCGAACATTCAGTGTATAGATATTTGTAAAAAAATCATGTACTACAACTTCTGGATTACAAATTTAATTTTGAGTAAAGGCAAAAGCTTTACGTATAGCTTTTTTGTACTTGTTTAGAAAGAATATTAAGTTATCGTGAAGCTCACTCTGTCGGGAGCACTTAGAACGGTAAGCTCTTACTCAAACTTTGTAACTTTAATCAATTGGTCCAAAATACAGCTACGTTTCTAACACATTTTAACCTTATACATGTAATTAATAATCCTATAATTTATGCAAGTTTCATTAAAACCCGCCCAGCCATAATCGATGCGAAATTTAAACTAAATCCCTTCAAGTATTATGTATGAATATCATAAATCCGTATAGCTAGTCGTTTCCAATACGAAGCGCAATTAATAATCCATCTAATACATCACGGTAACTGGGTTATAAAGAGCTAACTGCGCTTTAATCTCCGGAGTAGGGCATAACATAATGTGATGCATGGAAATAAATTAGCATACAATATATTATGCGGGAGAATATTATACAGAGTTACAGCGGAATAGAACGTGCTCGCGCAAGATGTACGATCGGAGACCTGAGGAAAGCCTAACTAATGTCAATATATTGTAGATTATGTATCAAATACTACTGATATTCACTAATGTTATAAATACAAATGTAGCTTTGACTGTCTGTTTGTCTCTTATGTTTTCAGATCTAAAACACTGAATCAAATTGAAAAAATAGCACATGTTATTGGTTGTCGCAGAAATAAAACTAAAAAGGGATAAAATGAAAGTATGAAAGTAGACTAAAGAATGAACTTATTTATTTATAAAGCAGATCAAAGGAAACGAGTAGGAACATATCAAACGACACAGGGAGCTGCCGAGTGAATCAATGTTAAACATTAGGGTTTGAAGAACAACTACTGTCCAATAAATGCTTTCACTACTTTACACATTACTCCTTGAACTGATTATATTGAGTTTCTTAGTTTATAATACATGTATGAAAAAAATAATTAAAAAAATTAATTTATTTCAATTTAATTTAGAATTCTAATAAAAATTAGGAACAACCGGCCTCGACTCGTACAATGTACATATCTAAATGTGCTTATGAATTTCATCAAAGCGCTTCCTCAATGTCAAAGTTTTTCACTTATGTAAAGATTCGATTGAGATGAAATCTCCCGCGCGTCTTTAGACGATATTAAATTTTAAAAGATCGGTTTTCATACAAGCGCAAACATTTTCAAAAACAAGTTGATTTATTTACAATATTTTTAGCATAATTGCGTGATTAAATACACACCTTGTAAATTATTCTGTGAAACTCTTGAAGCTGAACTATTATTTTTTATCGTTTAGGACTAAAAATTACAATCTTTTATAATGTACTAGCGATGTACCACTGCTTCATGCGAGTAAGTCCTTAAGTACCAATTGGTAACTTACGTTATTTTATTATGTTAAATATATATTTTAACAAAACATTATATTTTTATAACATTAATTTATTTAAACATAATAATTTACATTATTATATGTTAAAATACCGCCTTCCTGCCTCTCAAACCTCTAATGGCTAGCAAGCAAGTGTGCAGTGAGTGCTGTTGTTATATCGCCGGTTCGATTCTCAGACCGAACCAACATAACAATAGATCGATGATTTTAAATTACTATGCACGAAATATATTGAAAGATGAAAATAATATGCGTTAATATTCTTATTTTGATTTTATTCAGACAGTTCATTGAAAAATTATACATTAAAATGTTTTATTTTTAATAAGCATAATAGCTGATTCCAACATAAAGCTTTATTTACTACAATATTTTTAAGACTATTATTAATTAGTACAATTTCAATTTCAATTCTACGAAACGTTGGTTTTCATTTTATTCTTCGTAGAAAATTTCTATACATAGAAATCATTGCGTGGTTTTAAAGGTGACTTTAACATGATTTTGCACATTATATTTTACCCAAAACTGTTTATTTAACATAGATTAGTACAATAAGCTTTAATAATTCTTGTTGGAGGGTTTTTATTTTATTTATTTATTTTTAATACAATATAATTTTAGACTAAATATCTCTTGTGCACCCTTTCTGTACTTAGGTCCAGCTCTGTGATAAGCGATCAAGGGCGTTAAGGTGTGTGCCCAAAAGATCATACAGCGCTTTACATTGAAGCTATGGGTCTTAGTTAGTCTCACAGTACCCTGCCTGTTGACAGCCGACAGGGTCTCCATGGGTAAGTGAAAAAAGTATAACAAAACAATGTGTATACCTTTTACGCTTACTATAGTATTTACCATAAAATTATTTCACGAATTACGTAGTCATTTCGAAACTTTACTGATGCAAATGTGTGGTATTAGTAGTTGATATTCATGCAGGATCATAATATAATTATAATATTCTAATACTGTAAATTTCAGTGATATTTAAATAGAGGTACGGTTGAGTTTCCCTTGGGCTTTGTGTCTTAAGCCAGTAGTAGATTCCTCATGCACTCGCATTTAATTTAAATTTAAAATGTGATTATGACAACTCAAAAGTGATTTTAAAAGTTTGTTTTGATTAATATTTTTTAATTTACTTGCTCTTTTAATGAAAGTAAATAAAAACATTAAATAAATTACTAATTAATCGTCAATCGTTGATGAAAACCACCCTTTGATCTCGAAGCAAGCAAATAATAAATAACAATCTTTAGATAAATAAAATAAATAATAAATAAATATATTGGGACATTATTACACACAGCGCCATCTAGTTCCGTGGTAAGCTACGAAGGAAGCTTGTGTTACGGATACCAGACAGTTGATATACTACATATATAAGTTTAAATACATACATATTATAAATAAATGTAACCAAGATAAATAAATCCAATAGTAGGCGAGAATCCCCGACTATCAATACCTATTAGATCAGCGCCAACAATCATGGCGCGGGGAAAAATAATTGCTCTATACATCAGTCCCGGCATTTTACGCCCCATTTGGACGATACACGATTGATGTTCGCTTGCATTTTGCTTATTGCACTCTTAGAGATAGCAGCTGCTATCCTTATTTGTATTTAATTCATTTAAAGAAAATAGAATCTGTAAAGATATTATGTTATAATTAAAATATATTTTTGAGATTTACGCGAACAATTAAATTAAAAATAAGCAAATATCGTCTTGGGAAGATATTTCTTCCGTAACCGTATTTTGTTTTAAGTTTTCATAACATTGGGACAGAACAAATAATTAAAAAGTACTTTATCAATAGAAATATTGGATAGAAGTAATTACGGGGAATTGCCTGTTTTTCAAGAAAACTCTCAATACAGAATCTAGAACATTATGACCGGGTTATATATACATAAAAAATATTTTTCGACATAATATTATAATTTATCGATGAGCTAAGTTTCATCCACTAAACCCTTTTGGTGTGACTCAATCGAGTAATAAAGAAAAATATAAACGGTGGTGTAAAAATTGCTTATTTAATATTCGAACACTTCTATAATTTATTTAATAAAAATTCGGATTCAAAAATCCCAACATACAAAAGAGCAATTAATTCACGTTCAATTTAAGTTTAACAGATAAAAATCATTGTTAACTTAAAATCCTTAACTACTTCCCTGAGTTAAAGCAATTAAGTTTAAAATTTAACTTCGAGGTACTAAAGCTCTCTATCGAGTTCGCAAAAACTGTAGTGAATATTTCAGCAGCGGATATCGATGGCCGCTAACACCCCGCTATTTACGTTTTTGCAGTTTTACTTAAAAGCTATTTTGAAAATTTATGGTCACTTCTTGGTTTAACGTTTTAAATTTTAAAAAATGCTAAAAGAAATAAAATGTATGCGGCTAGGGATTGTGACTCTTTATAAAGTTAAAAGCGTTTGTTAGCCTTTTTTGCTTTTTAATTGCATAGATAGAAATGAAACTATGAAATTAATATAGCTTTAGAAGCTAACATAATTTGTATAATCATAAAATGCTTAGGCAAAAGAATTGTAAGCCATTTTTTTGCAATTTATGTCAATTCAAGCAGTCACTTAGGAACAGTCGAGGCAAGCCCCCTCGTGACCACCAGATGTTATTCAAAAGCAATTAAAATTCATTTATTCGCTCCATTTCACTGGAGTTAGTTAATGAAGAAATATACATTAGAGAATATTAACATTTCCGGGGGGTTTTCGCTAATTTTGCATGACAAACAGCGAAAGGGTGGGCGCCATTACACGTCCACTCAATTAGCTATTCGGTCCCCTTTCGACGAATTCATTTCGGACAGAATAATAAAAAGGGTCTTTTCGTGTTAATACCTCGCTATTTTGTAGTTTCTAATTGTATATTAGGTGTTCTTTTGTAATTATAACCGAGCACTTAAATATTTAAAAGTAAAAAGCTTTGTTTTAATATTACGTTAGTTTCAACTTTCACTAGACTGCTCTTAAAACTCCAAATAATCGCCACGAGAGACTCATTCAACGTGAATTCTATGATTATTATAAAACTTCTCCATTTTGAAAATATTAAAACATGAATGCATAAAAAATTAAAAACAAAATAAAAGCAAGAGCTCATACAATTTTTATTAGAATGGATATACAAATGGGATCTTCATTAATATTAGATTATTTACATAAATATGAACGGCAACCACCATAACTCCTAAACTTAACCCCTCGCAAATGGACTGTTGGGGGAACTTGTTATTAATATATTCTATTGTGTAACACTTGTTTAAGAATAGTCGAAAAATCATAGATCTTCTCATTTGCTTTTATGTCATGTAAAACCAAACCATATGATTGAAAAGTTATCAAGATTCTATTTTAAAATTGTTTAGAATAAATATAATATAATACTTATATAGAAATTCATACGTAGTTGCAAGACTTGCTATTTGAAATTTGTTTTTCAAGCGAACTGTTAGGCAGCGCAACCCTTGTCTTTTTTTAAAAAAACACTACTTTTTCACCACACTTACTTTATTTAATAGAAACTACACTACCGATGTATATTAATATTTGTATATTTAAGGTTTTATTATATTAATATAATTATATTTAAGGTTTTTCCAAATGTACTAGTGTTGCCGCGACCGCGTTCCGAGTCTAACTGATTTTAAGTTATATTAAAATTATTAAGGAAGGCATTTGCAATATCAGCTAAATTCCATAACTATGTTTTGATAAGGAAAATGGAAAATAACAAAAAGGTTCTCATTTAACCATTAATGTGCTGATTAATTATACTTTACGTGGGAAAGTAGGATATAACCAAACGCTTACCACTGAGCCACTACCGCCTAAATTTTAGCCAACCTGTGAATACAAAAATTCTTCTTTGAACTAATATCAAGTAGATTATAATTCTTTTTCAATCTACCTAGAAGGACTCTGCCGAGGGTGTATATTCTATACACGATTGAAGAACAGGCTCTCAGAAGCTTAATGTGTTGTCCCGCTTGCATTGTCTACCAACCCTCTCGGGGAGTGACCTCTCGAGTGTCGCATTGTGGCTTCACTGGTTAACCTATTGTAAGGAATTCTTCTTAGAAATAATATTATGTGATAAAATATTTAGGTTTAGAAAATATTGCTTTAGAAGAGAAAAACTACTATAAGTTACAGCAAGTATAGATGGTGGTACATAAAAAAGAGACCAAAATTCTGTTTTTTATATATATTTTTATATAATAGATTACTGTGCAAAAGAACTAAGAAAGATTTTGTTAAAAGCAATCGCCTTGTGAAACTGAATTGAATAAGTGTCATTGAGTTCTCATCGTGTGTAAGCTTCAACAGCAATTGGATACAAAATAAACAAAATTTATTATCATTGATATCTAAGCTTACTGAAGTATAACGGACGAGCGATCCGGAGAGGAAATTAACAACAAACAGCCTACAACCGAAACCTCATATTTCATAATAATATACAACAAGTGCTATAAATTCAAAATTTCGCTCGATATCAAGATTCATGAATCATAAATAATAAACGAGGTACAAAAATGTGTATGAATGTGTCAGGGACTGTAGGGACGCCGGCTCGCGGGACGCGACCGAGTGTAGACAGACTCACGATTTATCGCACGAATTCGACTGTTACAACGCTGTTTATGTTCATATACAATTTTTGTTTTGATCAATTTATTTTCGGGAAAGGCAACGTTTAATATTTCATTTCACCGTCAATACGTGGAAGTGAAGGAAATATGTGAAAAAATATTGAATATTAGTTTGAAAAATGGCGAAATTTGCTACTTACGTTATATTCGTAGCTTTCTCAAACTAATAATTTATTATGAAATATATTTCGTAAGTTATAAACTTAATCTCATGTATTTAATTATTTTGTTAATGAAAATGTATTGTAATATTTAAACGTTACTCAAGTCCTTATTCTGAAAACCAAATGGTGAGACAACCTCTACGTACATAGCACGCGCGGCGCCGACGTAGCACACTTTGTATCAAAGTTGTTATTTCAAACGGCTTCGTCTGCACTTTTAATGAATACTATACAAAGTGCTTTAGTAATTTATGTAATATGCAACTTTTGTTACAATCTAGCAGTTACATTATTATTGTTCGACTGTTACCTCACATTTTCATTCTCTAAATTTATCTTTTAAGATACTTAAAAAATTAAAGCTTAAATAGCTTAAGTATAATGTCAATTTCTTGCTCATGTTTTTAATTTATTTAAGAATATGAAATTCTTACTAATATTATAAATTTGTTTTACCCTTCTTTACAAGGTGACGGCGCAACGAGTTGACGTTCAAATATTTTTGCGTCGAAATATCGAAAATGGCAAATTGCAACAGCTATAGCACGCTCCAACAAGTGGTTCATGTGAAATTTTTCATCTATGTACGTGGAAAAAAGTTTCTGGTGAATGAGTAAAAATCACTTCCGATACAGCAAGTAACTTAACGAAACTCTTTCGCCATTAATAATTCAACAAGTGAGTCAAGTATCGCCTTACCTTCCTTCTTCCGCCACGAACAAGAACATTAAGCAAGCAACAACTTTACATCGCGCTCGTGTTCACTTAATTTGGGAACGAAACAGCAAGACAGTATAAGAAAACATAAAGTTAAATTATTCCGAGCGCGTGAAAACAATGCGCATTAAAACTTCGGATTGTAAACGGCTTCGTTGCATAAATTATAGCCTGGAAAGTTAAGATCAAACAATCAGGGGACGTGACGTGCGCGGAATGGGAACGACGCGACGTACTCGCATGCTATGCTTTGACCCGAGTCTGATTGTGAACCAAAGTATGCTGGAATAGTTGCTTGGACCCCCCACATGTCGTGTATTTTTCCATTTTACAGTACAAATTAGAAGTTAAATTACACTTAAACTAGAAAGGTTAGACTTAAAGAAGTAAACTTTTGCAGTATATTTCGAAAGTTAATTATAAACTTTAATCGTTACCAATCATAGTTATTGAATTTGACTTTCAAAAGAAATGGAGAAAAGATTTATATGCGAGTTATGTTTTTTGGCTAAATTAACTTGGTATTACTCTTTCATTTAATTATCAAAGGAAATTCGTTTTAAAGGTAGAAAAAAATATCCAAGCAAAGTAAGAGGTTTCGTATTAGTAACGTTTACTTATGGCTGGCAACTGAAACACGTCCCTGAACGACCATCACTCAACTTGCCATCTCGTGTGATAAGTGACTGAATAGCTGACGAAGGCGTCTGCGAACTTCAAAATAATATTTATGATGGAGAATTTCTTTAAAAATGCTACAACATGTTTCATCAATACTTTAGGCTAAGCATTGTCCCCCAATTCATTTGTAATAATAAAACCAACAAACAAAACATCACGGTAAATACGTAACTAAAAATATACAAAGCTGTAAAAAGAATAAACATTTTCTAAAATCACAATATAAAAGTATGAAGTTAAATATTTACACTGAGTACTTGTTTGCCAGAGCTTTTTGCAGTAATTGTATATATACAAAATGAACAGCGGTAATAAGCTGAAAGCTTTAATTGTTACAAGTTATAAGCTGGGATTATTTGATGAACCTGATAACCAACTTTGTTATCGTTTTAAAATAGAACAACAAAAACTTATTTAATGTAACGTAATTGAGCGTTAAATTTAAATATTTGTAGCTAGTAATTCGTTCCGGGTTTACTTTGGCTTAAATACTCGTAAAATTTTCAGGTTTAGACCACAGAGGCGTTTTCTGTACACTAATAATTTATATACTTATATTTTAACATGAGTCCTCAATCCGTCTCTTAAAGTTCTGTTAAACCAAGTATAGAAATAGAGACAGTGCTAAGATATAGTTCCCGCAGATAAACTACACATTAAATAACTAACTTAGTCTAGCAGGCAGCCAGCCGGTTCCATAAGTGAGATAATATATTAACTCCATGAGACATGGACACAGCATGATGTAATAATTGATACATATTATATAAACTCTAAAGCTATACTAAATTTTTTATCATTTATTATTAGTTATTTCATACATTTGAATAAAAACTTACTATTTAGTGAAGAAATGTTACGCTCAAAAAGGTGTAAACAGTACAAAGAAAAGAAGAAAACTGCTTATACGATAAGAGCGGACAAAAATAAACTACGTAGGATTATCGATATTTGTTGGTTGCCTATAATTTTTATTCCAATGTCAACGTGAACGCTTTCCAACAAAACCACTTTATTTAAGTGCTACCTTGAACTGTAACTTTATATTGTCGATGACTTCAAAAATTTTTAGTTTAATGTATTTAAGTACGAGTATAAATTCGCTGCAAAAATTTTATATATTTTAAAAATATTTTATGATAATTTAATTTTTCTAAATACGAAATTTTGATTTATATTTTATTAGAGTTTGTTAGCAACAAATAGCAACATAATGCCTTAACTTTGCTTTCATACTTTCGCTTGTGTAAGATACTCGCAATGTATACGTAACTCTGTGCCTTGCCCATAAATTGGTTCGTAGTAGACGAAAAATTGTTCAGCAAATGACGTGATATGGAAAAATTATCCCAAATAGCAGCTAATAATCGTAAAAGAACGGAATAAACAACATCTAAAAGGTTTAGAAATTTGAATTTTGGCACACGTTAGGTTTTGGCAGTCGACAAAGGAAGCGTCGACGGTCTTTGCAGTACTCGGAGAGCAACCGTCCATAACATAGCAGGCGCAATCGGGAACAGAACATGAAATTTAAAACCTAAACTACCTATATAAAATTTTGCAAATATTGTTGTGAAATCGATTAAAAGTACTATCAAGAGACTATTTTTATTTTAATTACTTACAATTATTATCACCAACTGAGCGCTTCACTCGCGGTCTATTTTACAAAAAGATTTAAACAGCCCTCCAACCATATGGTATATGTATATATACCATATTATGTATATATTCCGATGATACTGTAGGTGTTCGTGTAAAAGTAACGAACGCCAATAGCATCGAAAGACCATGAATCGTACCATGGAGACACTCTGAAGTTACTAACAAATATTATTATTTAATATCTAAATGAAAAATCTTAAATTGCTCTTTGAACGAGAATCAACAATTAAGTTAAGTACAACTTGTTGGCATTTACATCCAAACACTCGGATCAATTATTGCGAGATCCCGACAACACTCTAAAAGGGAAGAGCAAACGGATTTCTCTCGCAACGATTAAGCTTCATTACTCGAAGGGAGTCATCGCATTGTTTGGACTGATACAGGCTATTGAGTGATCTAATTATTTGCAAAAGACTGAATATACCTGGCGTTAAATTTGAACGAGGACTCTTGTTGTCAAAATTGTTAAAGGTATACTTGAAACGCACTCATCACCCCCTCTCCCCCTCTCCTTCCTGTATATACCGCCCTCACCGCCCTCGCCGCCCTCCCGCCCTTAACACTAGGCTGAACGCGATGAAGTGTCAGTACGTGACTCGGAAACGCCGATAAAATTATTCGAACAACCTGCGTAACACATTTTAAACATGTTAAGGAAAATATACGGTGCGAGAGGTAATGAGGTCTCGGCTCGAGAGAGCGTTGCCAGTTTGATGTACGGCGCGATTTCCCAAAGAGCTCTACGGTGTCAAATTTAATTCTTATATTGTGAAATATTAGTTTCTATTAGTGGTAGTTTCTTTAATGTACCAGCACTACAAGGTAAAACTGCTTATATAAGCGTTTTTCGGTAAATAATATTTTGAGTTGGAATTGAGATGAGTTTTATTTTTTAAGTTTCTCAAATAAGAAAACTATATTTTCAATTATTATCATTTAAATTTCTTTAAAACTTTAGACACTAGTTAAGTTATGCTTTATCTTTATATTATAAACAATAATGTAATAATAGAACCTGTAACCTGAAGCCACTTAGCTTACCATATTACAAAAAACATACTTAAATGGGAAACCTATGCTAATACAATACACATAAAAGCATGTTGTTTCATAAATAAGTTAGTGGCTTAGTGATAATATGATTCCATTTCGCGTCTAATATAAACCTCCTAAAAAATTATTACCCAAATATAAAATTGATGTTAAGCAAACCTTTAAACGCGAACTGCTTTTTTATTACGTCGGCTAATGGATTGTAAAACTTGTCTTCTATTGTTTTATTTGATTAAAACATTTCAGTGGAAAAAAATATAATTTTACATAGTTTTAACTCATAGATATCTATACAAAACATTTAAGTCATATTTGCCCACATAATAATTTCTTAGGTTTACGCGAATATTTGACATTATAAATATTTATAATATAATTCAAAATTTTAAATGTTAGAATTAAAATGTATAACTTTATTTACATTTATATACTTTGATGCCATTGTGAGTTTTTGTAAATTGTGGGTAGGCACTGTCTGTAACAAGTATATAACCCCCCGAGACGTCTAATACCTTAGTCTCTCCCGTGACCATGTGCGCTGTAAAGCATTCGAAACGTCGCGAACCAAAAATCATAATAAATCCGCGACAAAATCCGAAAAAATTGTTTCATTTCATATCTGTCTATATTATTTTGGAAAATCTTATTTTTCTCAATACTGAAGCCGAAAGTTTTTAGAATTGCAGTCTGTCTGTGTGACTTCGAGCGCATTACGAAGAAAGCACTGGACAGATTTTGATGAAATTTGGTATGATGATAGTTTTGGTGGTTATCAAAATATAGATAGAATAATCGCATTAGTCATTAATTGAACGAAGGAGAAGGTAAATAATGTATGACTGTAGCGAAACAAATGTGCTCTACAAGATAATATTTTTTGCTTTGGGTTGAGACGTCTCTTTCTGCAATCCTAAATAGCTTATTATCAGTAATGATACAACATTTTAAGTACGTACCTCTCTTACGGAGAGCACTCTCCATAATGAATTGAAATAAAATTTATTTACTTGAGTTTACGAAGATCCATATATCTTAATATCTTAATATTAGATTTATTCGAAGACATTTTTTTTGTAATTTAAAGGAATCTTATTATAGTAGCTATGAAAATGAATTCGATAACTAGGGTTAACGTTAGTACTACTTGTACTTTTTACTCAATTAAATCTACAACTAGTTGTTTACTACTGTATAGTAAATGTCTTATTTTATACATTTTCAATATCCGATAATCTACAAAGCTTACTGGATGTTTATCCCCTAAATGTTGTCCGTAAACGTATATGTTATAACCTACTTGTAATTTAATAACATCAAATGTTTAAATGAGATTGATAACAAAATGGTAAGCTATCACGTGAGAGTGAGAGTACTATGAAACAAACAAGGCCTGCCGAGCGAGACGTGACACGCGGTGCCCGGCGACCATCAATCACACGTAACGCCGTCATTTGTAGCCAAATGTTCCACCCATCCTTATTAATGTACGCGTAAATCTAGCTCTAAGTGAACCGTGCATTCATAGCCGTTGTTATGTTTTGTAATTATATTACAGACTTGTAACTTAACCTTACTTCGCTCGTCGATCTCGGTCAGTATTTCTTTTCTAAATTGATATTATAAGCCTGTTATGCTATCACATCAGCTATCCGTCAGTAAAAGTCCAGTTAAAATCGATACAGCCGTTTGGAGATTATGAAAATCTAGCAGATACGCAAACAGTTTTTTTATCTCTAAAGATTATATACGTCTTTTATTCGTGAGGTTCAGATTTTAGTGTAGTCTCTAGTCTTCAGATCTATAGACCCTAACCTATTGTATCAGTAAATAGATTATTCCATTAAGAAATAGCAACATAAGGCCTAGAAACTAGTGTTCACTCCAGTGCCTATGTAAGCAAATAAAGCCTACTGGCCTGTGTCACTTGACCGGGCTCTGTGTGAAAGGAGTAGAGTACGAATATGCAAGTACACAATTAAGGGACAAAAACCAAAATATATAAAAATATGTTGGGACATTATTACACACAGCACCATCTAGTTCCGTGGTAAGCTACGAAGGAAGCTTGTGTTACGGATACCAGACAGTTGATATACTACATACATAAGTTTTAAATACATACATATTATAAATATAAACACCACATGACTGGAGTACAAACATCCGAATTTAACAAATGAATGCCCCAAGCGGGACTCGAACCCGCGACCGATGTTAAATATATAATATATTATTACTTTTTTTGTTTTTATACTTGCGTATTACTCGTAAGTAACCGCGATATTGGATTTATCATTGAGTGACAATAGGCAGAACCAAACCTCACTTATATTTTCAGCTCGCTTTGAAATCCATTGTTGATTTGAATTCCGTAAAAATCAATGATTATTTGTTTTCAATAAATTATTCAAGCCCTATTCCAACTTGATACTTTACGATAGAAGTCCCTGACTCATTAGCATAGTTTCTAGCACGCAATATTAGCCGCGACAATTCCATTATTTTAATATAACAATGATGATTTTTCACCTAACTACGGCGAAGACAAAAGGAAGGGTATGTGATTGATTTGTATCAATATTTCTTAGGGTATATACTCAAATAATCAAAATATACCTACTTTTTTTTAAAAATTTTTTATTCTGAATTAGTGCTTGACTGCGTTCCACCTGATTGTAAGTGGAAACGTAGTCGGAGATGGTAAGTCGCACTAATTCAGTAGCCACCTATTCACTCTTGCCTTGCCTACTATAATCTATCTCTATCAATCTATAATCAAAATTGTGGATCACAAGCACCAGTGTACGCATTTTGTGGTTTTCGTTATAATCAATCGAGTATGGAATAAATAGGCAAGTCCAGGGTCTTAAAAAGGAACGAACAAAGACACTTTGCGCGAGTGAAGTTGGGGGGAAAACTAGTTATAAATGAAACTTTAGATGTATGTTTATATTCATATCTTAAGCTTAGCGCCTGCGAGTCTCCTGTCACTTGATCCCGCCGCGCCGCCACTTATAGCTCTAAACAGATACCTTTCATATCACCGCACTTTTTCATATATATATTTACGCTTATCTCTTGTCAGAGACCGAATGAATCTCGCTAGATTATATAAAAATCTTTACAATTATAATAAAATTCAAACTTAGTTGATTTTGTATAATGAATATTTCTTAGTAAATGTTATTGAAATTGTGATTAATAAAAATACAGAGTAGTTTTTTATCTTTGTCTGTGTCCATATCAGGAGAAGACCATTGGGCAGATTTTGATAAATAAATACATAATATTATGTTGGGACATTACTACACATAGCGCCATCTAGTTCCGTAGAAAGCTACGTAGCTTGTGTTACGGATACCAGATAGTTGATATACTTCATATATATATATATATATATATATATATATATATATATATATATATATATATATATATATATATATATAATGAAAATGGTCTTCGTTTGAGGCACAATCACGCCTAAACCACTGATCGTATCGACATGAAACTACCACCATTCGATGCGAAATTTTTCCTAGATGGTTTATGGCTATCTATTTTTTGAATTCCAACATTCCTTCATTTTTTTATTGCTGTTTTACTTTTATGAACATTTATTCCGCTAATAAAAACAAAAGATAAGCATTTTCTCTTGATTCTTTTGTTTTCATGGATTTCAACAGAGTATATTAAACGGATTATGGTTTTTTACATTCAGCTAAGATCAGGATCATCTACTCACGGTAGTGGAGAACGGCTGGACCAATTAGGCTATTTTTTTATAGTCAGAATTGTCAGGAGAAAGTTTTGTATGTAAGAAAATTTTAAAAAAGTCAGATAAAAAGTTAAAAATTGCGATGATAATCGAAGAATTCCCATCTATATAGTCACTCACTACGAAATCTCGGGAACCATAAGACTTAGAAACGTGAAACTTGGTAGGAATATTACTTTTGCTATGTATAGGTCAGCTATGAATAGATTTTAAGAAATCCATCCCCCAAAGGGGATTGCGGGGGCGTTAACAATGAACAATTCCTGTTTTTAAACTATAGCTCCTATAGACTTCAAATTTTGTAGGAATCTTCTGTAAGAGGTGTAGAAATAGGCTATGAACGAATTTTACGATAGCTCACCCCGCAGGGGGTTGCGGGGGTGGGTATTAACAATTAATATTTTTAATTTTCCAGCTAAAGCTCCTACAAGCTCCAAATTTTGTAGGAATTTTCTATAAGCGAAATATAGCTTCTAAAAATTCTAAATATGGTAGGAATCTTTTATTATTCACATAAAGATCATCTCAAAATGGATTTCAGTATAGTCTACTTCCGACAGGAATTGCGGGGGTGGGTGTTAAAATCGAAAATTTTAATTTCCAACCTGTAACTTCTACAGACTCAAAATTTGGTGGGGATCTTCGTGTATGTAGGGATATTTGTGTATTTCCTTACAACAATCGTCTTTTTGGCAGCGGAGAAAAAGTCATTGAGAGGTTTCCAAAACTTAACTTTACATGTAGCCAATCAACGGACTAAGAATTTTACATTCATTTTACTTTTGCAGACTACATATCCGACGAATTCTTTTATTGCGTGATCGCGGAAATGTACCAGATTATAATGAATGCATTTTCTAAGCACTTGAGATGTGGAAAAGAAATTTAGTTACTTATTCCAATAGAATTCATAAAAAACATGAACAATTAATTTTCTATAAAAAATTGATGTCACGGAGAAAATTTTAGTTAACAGAAAATTCGTCGCACTTGAACCTAGACAAATTTCAACTTCACATATGAGACTTGCAATGACTTTAACTTAAACGATTTTAACGACTTTAACTTTAACTTAAACGATTGCACATTGAAAGTTACAATGAATATTAGTGAGAAAAATCACCTGGATGGAAGATACAGGCTAAATCGATGGAATTTGGAATTTGTGTAAGTCTAAACATCGATGCTTACAGTTCTATCCGCGGGGCCTATTTATGTTCATACAAAAAAAAGGAGAATAATAAAAATATGGAAAAAAAAATAAAAATGAAACATAAAATGTAATTTATTTCCTTTTTCAATTCGCCCAGCGAAGCGGGCGGGAAACGGCTAGTATATATATATATATATATATATATATATATATATATATATATATATATATATATATATATATATATATATATATATATATATATATAAGTTTAAATACATACATATTATAAATATAAATACCCATGACTGGAGTACAAACATCCGAGTTTAACAAATGAATGCCCCCAGCGGGACTCGAACCCGCGACTGTTGGCACAAAAAGCAGGGTCACTACTCACTGAGCCAAACGTGGCATAGCTGGTTATCGGGCTCAACTATAAAATATTTCTTAGTGCGAGAAAATATCTCATCCCTTAGAAATTTAAATTAACCGGTAAAACATTCGAAAGAACGAACCCAACTGAATCATTAGATTTGTTATATTTCTTTGCATTTTGTATTACGAAGAAATATTTTTTTTGTTTTTCTATAATTAGTTATTTTACCAGTTATTGCACAGTTGTGTTATTTAAAAATGTATCTATAATAAAGTAATCATTAAAACTAGTCATCAAAATCTATACTAATATTATAAAGAGGAAAGGTTTGTATGTAAGTATGTTTGTAACGAATTGGCTCAAAAAGTACTGGACCGATTTTAAAAATTCTTTCACCATTTGAATGCTTCATTATCACTGATTAATATATGAAATAGGTAGCTGCGCGGCTCAGGAGTAATTTTGGAGAATTTTCAACCCAGCGAGTGATCGAGTGAAGTTTAGTAGCAATTAAAAAAATAAACGCGGGCGAAGTCGCGCGTATTGCTAGTACTTTATAAAACAAAACAAAGTGAAAGAAAAAGAAGTGCCAGATATTTATACTTTCGAGAAAATTAAAATTGTTGAAGTTATTCACTTTAAAACTTAATCTTGTATTTTATTATTTCTATATTGCTTAAAAACTTTTATTTTCAGGGAGAGGATTATAAAAATTTCATAGTATTTACGAGGCTATCCACTGTAAAATCTGCTAGGGATATTCTAAGTACTTCGAATAACAGAAAGTTTGTGTATTTTAAATTAAGTAATTTGTAAAGGGGGTGAAAAAGGGGGTCTCAAAGCACTTAAAGAGTGACAATCTATCTCTGGATAAACTCACTCCAAAGCGCTAATTAAGGGATATCGCAAAACCTTTACAAAGAGTTGCTTCAACTCAACAAGTATAAAACTAGTGCGGTAACCAGAATACTCACT
Organism: Boloria selene; assembly: GCA_905231865.2. Classification (NCBI taxonomy): domain Eukaryota; kingdom Metazoa; phylum Arthropoda; class Insecta; order Lepidoptera; family Nymphalidae; genus Boloria; species Boloria selene. The sequence goes on from HG993147.1 coordinate 310,544, forward strand.
GGCCACTGCAAACTCAATAAACATATGTTTACCCTCGGCCTAAGTCAGTCCGCAATGTGCAGACTATGCCATGAGTCAGAGGAATCTGCTATGCACATCCTCTGCTCGTGCGGACCACTCATGCACCGCAGAAGTATCTTTCTAGGGCAGCATATCATGCAACCGGAAGAGATATTCCTGGAAGCAACAGGACTAAGCGGAGAACTCTAAACTCATCTTAAGGGAGCTACAATGGACCAACACTGGTCGACGTACCAATGGCCGACCTCGGCACCAATCCCAAACACATAAATAATAATAAAGAAGGGGGTGAAACCGCAATCTAAAGACACAAAAGATTGACCGACTGCGGTTCACGCCAGTTAGAGACAATACTGTTGTCTAATAGTAGTAGTAAACCTTTAATAAAACTAGGCTCTTTTTCTTGGTTTTTATATAAAATGAACTCCATTTGTTCTATCGCCCTAACCTCTAAGAAATATTAGGAGCCTGTATCAAATATAGAATTAGTGCTAGATTCTCGTCTTTGTCCTTGTCCTTGTCCTTGCTATCTTGAAAATCATTCGAGCATATTTCAATGCGGTTTTATATAATTTGCTCGAGATAAAATATGGTACAATTAAGTCCCCTAGCACTTATAAGTCCTGATTATTCATGGTAGTAGTAAATCGCGTCGGCAGTAAAAGTGTTTTGTAGTAACTTTACCGGCGCGGCGGTGACCGAGCACTTGTATATATAATGTACACACTCGTACAAGTACTTAGTTACCGCATCGCAATGTTAATAATAAAGTTTTTCAAAAAGCTTTTCATGTATTAGTAGGTTTAATAAAAGATTTTATAACAAAATTGATTTGAAAGCCAATTTTAAATTAAAACTAGCAAATCGCTTCGCCAATGTTCGATAACGCGAGCGAAACCGCAGGTTCCGATAGTTTATATACTAAAATCTTCCTCGAGTACCACTCTATTGGTGAAAACAAGATAAAAATAGTTGTAGTACTTTTTAAGTTTATCGCGAACAGACAGACGCGGTGGAGGACTTTGTTTTATAATATGTACTGATAAAACCATAAATTAAATAATCGCTTATAAAAAATGTATGATTACTATAATTAAAAAGCTAAGAAATGTCTAAAAAAGTATTAGTTAAAGTTTAGTTCATTCTAATCTTGTCTAATCAGAGAGCGCCTTTAGGAAAGGTTAAAGGATCTTTACTAGAGAATATATTTCAACCCATAAAGTCTATCGCTGGTCTTGAAAGCAAAGCAACTATTAGTAGGAGCAACATAAAAGTCTATAGCGGACAAAACTAATCAACTGAGTTACATGTTTCTTACACGACCCTTGAAACACGAGTAACGCACCGGTCACAACTAATATTAGGGTTGTCACATTTGATTGACTTTATATACTTTTATGTATTTTTTAATATATAAGCTGTAAATAGAATGAAGTAAATTATTTCAAGGCTTTTCAAACTTCTTTAGTTTTAATTTTTTTTTAGAATCGATATTTTCTTGAAAACTATTGAAGCTACATTATCATTGCGATTCGATAACTCGTAATTAAGGGTCACTTCAAACTGAGCCGAACATATTATAGCCAATGTACAGTAAAGAAGTAACAGTAAAAAAGTCTTACTAGAAGGAAAGAGACGTCTCTAGGAGTGAATTATATTTCATAGTTCACTCTGGATATATTAATCATCTTGTTGTTTATATTTCAGAGAATCTACTGGTGCCTTAATTTTCACTAGACAGAGTATATCCGAAAATAGAATGGGGTTTTATGCAAATTCAGAACCCAATTTATAATGCTTAGGATTAAATGCTCTAGCTGTCCCTTTCCCGGTACTTATTATATAAATAGTGTAAATGTATACGAATCTAACATTTCTTTTAAAATAAACACCCGACAATGATGACAGAATTATGAATGAAGTGATATGCAGATTCAGGTGAATGTAGTTTTTTATTTACTGTAAAATATAATATTTCGTTTTTGTTTTAAATTCCATAAACTAAATAATACAAAAAAAAATACATTGGCAACCCTAAAACACAACATGTACATCTCATTACGAGGTATATTACCGCAAGCTCTTCGCAACGTTAGCTTAATCCCGAAGGATTGACCACTCGTTTAAACAGGTCAAATATTAATTGTATAAACATTTAGACGCTTGTCAACTATTCGAAGGAAGAGATAGCCCAGTGGTAACATGTTTACTTGGGAAACCGAGTGAAGCGGGTTCAAATCCCAGGTCTCGCACCTCTGTTTCTGTTCGATAGTCGTGTGAAGTACGCCATCCTGAATTTGGTAAGCATGGTAGACTATGGCAAGATCCCACTCGTAGTGAAGGGAGACCTGGGTCCAGTAAGAGGACATTTAAGAAGGTTGAATACCTACAAACTATTCAAACTTTTATCTTTTGGGTTTCTAAACCACTATTTTCAATTTCAACTAGTTTATTTGAAAAACTGTTTCAATTATTAATATTATGGCTTTTTTCTTAATAAAGAATATTAAATCTAACATTAATCGTCTTGAAAATATTAAACTTTACGAGACATGACGTATACCGCTTCCTTATTCTCTTGCGTGTCTCAAAAATCCCTTCATATTATACCCCTGAGGAGGGAATATTCAAGTTTCTAGCTCCTAAATTCAGGCTTTGACTGCTTGAACTTAATCATCAACGCACCGTGTGCTGATAATAATTAATGTTGGAACCCGCGGGACTCTATTTGACATGTTTCGATTACATTTATAATATGATATTATATATACGAGTAAATATAATTAGGTAAATTTTTAACTATAATAATATATTATTATCTGTTAGTTTACTTATCAGAGATAATATCTTATGAGCTACGAGTATGAAGTTAAATATAAACGAAAAATAAATTTTCTAAACATTTTAAAGTATAGAAATCGTAATTTCGAGACTAATCGAGAGAATAATTAATCAAAATTAATAACTTTTATATATTACGATGCTTTTATGGGACTCGGAATTTAATAAATAATCTTTTCACACTTACTACGAGTTAAGCGTAAATAGTGCGTTCTAACAACCTATTACTTTTTGTTTAAGTCTTCTCTACCAAATCCATTAAGTTTGATTTAAACCCTCCCATACCTGTGTATGACGCGGCCACGCACGGTGACTTGACATCGCGCATTTAGATTGCTTATTCCCAAATGAATTGTCAAATCAGTGGCTCAGTTTTCTTAGCCTTCACAAAAATTGGCTGAAGCGATTCGAGCACGCAACACAGCTGCGATTACTTTAATAAATTCTTAGGCTATTCTTACAAAGAAAAATTTGTTAGAAATGTCGCAGTCAGCAGTAACTGAAATCATTAACAAAATGTACATTTTTAATCGGATTAATTAATTAATTAGTTTTAATTGAAAGCTAAACTGGAAATATATATTTTATATTGGTACATTCTATAAGAAAATATTAATGTTTAGTAGGTCTAACAGCCCGGAGTTAGGAAGTTGGCATTGTTTCACCCTGTGCCTTGTAGAGCCGTCGTTTCCATGCCTTTACTCTTACTGGTCATATTGATTGTCGTACCCACCGCATTATGAAAGTGACTGGAATATCTCCGCGCAGATGAATAGTCTATGTAAGTGACTGATATGGCCAAAATCGATCATAAGAGGGCGCTGTTAAATCCCTTCATGTCAACTTAAAATTTTATTCTTACTAAAATAAGAAAAAGGAAAGGGTATCTTTTGGGGTTCGCGTTTGTGATTTTTTAAAGTGACAGCTTTGGTTAGGAGGGTGAAAGAGGATATTTAACCCATTCAGGAGGTAGTTCCCTTAGGATATTAGTATACTACTACTGTATGTATTAAATAAACTCTAGGGACCTGTGTTTGTGTAGCGTTGAAGTACCAAGGTAAATTTTATATCTATAGGCTTACTAGTGATATACCCGCGCTTCACTCGAGTGGAGTCCCTAGGTACCAAGTAATAGCTCATTACTCCAGGCCATATTATTAAACCTGTGTGCTAAGTTGTATCCAAATAAGTCAAGCAGTCTTATCGTGAAGTAATAGCAAACATACACATACACTGACATCCACGCACACAATTATTGACTTTCACATTTATGTGTAAATTAATAGTGCCATAGGAACTTTTAAAAGCATTTTGGCCTATCCTTTGTCGGATCACTCAAGAATGCTGTATAAAGTAGTACAAGTCGGATTAAGTCGTACATATTCTTAATTTTTGTTATTTGTAAGGCTGATTAAATAATGTTTATTATTTATATTTAGTTATTCCAATGGGGGTGGCATGATCACTTTGTGACCAAACCCCTTAAGAAATAATGATTAAAAAATAATAATAGTGCTTTATAACGATATACATAATGAAAACTGTTAGAAACATGTCAAGCTGTGCGTGTGTGGGTCCCGTTTGTTTGGAATTAGGACCCTCCGTAAGCAATAGTTAATGTATCTCGCGACAATATAATCTTTGTTCAGAAACAGCCCCACCGCTTTGCTCTTAATTCTATTTACTGCCTCAAATAGTGTCGTATTGTAATTGCGGTTATTTTAACCCTTTCACCCAAAAGCAAGTAAAATTTTACATTTTCTTTTACAATTTTATTACCTACAAATTGTGATTAAAATATTACGACACACAAAATTCAATCTTATTTCGTATGTACGAGGGCTTAAAGTCACCTGCCCGTAGCCATCTCTACTTAATTTTCGGTTAGACTACTTTTATGAATATGAAAGTATTAGAGCGTAACGTACATATATAAGTCTTAGAACTCTGCGTGAGAACGATAGGATATTTTATTACTTTTTTGCTATTAAAGGTGGATCGTTATGAAAAAGTTTACCTATTTAAGGGGGAAAGAAATAAGTTTACATATAATATGGAAAATACATACTTATACATGTGGCTTCATACTTTCTTTTAACATGCTCTTATTACTCTTTTGTTAAGTTTCATTATAAATTATAACTTCTACCCGCGGTTTAAACATAAAAAATGTTATTGTATACTGTACTTTTAACGTTCTTGCACTTAAGCGAATGAGTATAATTCTCTCAAAATAATATTAAACTTTTCTAACGGGAATATGACGGATATGACCTGGACAAAAGTATTTTTGCCGGGTCTACCATACATATATGTGTGCCAAGGCTCTTTCAAATCTATACAATGGCTCGCGCGTGATCGAGTCACAAATCTCCAAAAATCCGAAGGTTAGTCATATTCACATTCATAGCAATGGTATATATTATAAATTGAATATGTCATATTCTGTCGTTCGCATTATATATTTTCATTGGGTTTCATTTCTTACTATTATTCTAATTATCTCAAGTAAAAATAAAATAAAAGCAAAGATTACGTAAGAAAAATTAAATATTTTTGTTAATAAATTGCATTGGAATAGTGACTTTAGATATATAGAGTGATTCTAAACCTATCGATGAGAGACCAAATCTATAGTCTTTAGATTTTTGCGTGTCCGTCTGTCACATTACGAAAGAACTAGCGGACAAATTTTGTTGAAATTCACTATAATGATAGCTGCTGACTGCAGAAAAATATCTCGCTACATAAAAATCTAATAATAATTATTAAAACATATCTAGGCACCGAACCCGAACGAACCGAGGGTCAGTCACTAGTTTATGATAATTATCTTGCAACTTATACATTATAGTCTAGAAGTATAAAGTATATAAAGTATTTCTTTTTATATTGTTCTCAAACAAAAGATATCTACGCTGGTACATACATCAAGTATGAAACAAAAGAAATGTTCTATTACAATACACTAACCACTGCAGCTTATATAAGCTATTTGTTTCTTACAAAGACTAACGTTTGATGGGGAACGAGCTTCGAAATAATCACTTTTATATAAAAACTACGAGAAACTAAAAGAATTCTTTCCACATTTAAGAATAGCGAGCTTCAGTCAAGTAAATGTAGTAAATAAAGCATGAAGGAAAATGCTTAGAAAGCAGTTTAAGTGAAATGTTGGCTCATCTCGCGCGGCGGAGATCACTAAATGCATCCAATTGACACAGAAAGACTAACGCAGATACTTCACCCTCTCACAATCATATATATGACGTGATTTAACGAAACTTACGATTGATTATATTTTATTTGTAATCATTACTTTTTTTAACGACTCGTTTGGCTCAGTTGGCAGTGACCCTGCTTTCTGCGCCAGCGGTTGCAGGTTCGAGTCCCGCTGGGCGCATTCATTTGTTAAGTACGAATGTTTGTTCTCCAGTCATGGGTGTTTATATTTATAATATGTATGTATTTAAAAGGTATATGTAGCTTATAACTATTTGGTATCCGTAACACAAGCCTCGTAGTTTACCACGGAACTGGATGGTGCTGTTGTAAGAATGTCCATGGTATTAAAGAAAGTGCTTTTGATATGTTGTGATAATATATAGTGTAGTATATATTTGTCGGTTAACAAAAGACTAATTCTCTGATCCTAATAAGATTAATCATTAGATAATTATAGACAGAGAATAGAAGAAAACAATGTTAGCAATACTAAAAAAGATGTACCTAATCTATTCTTTTAAGAAATCAATCTATTATACGTCATCTATACAGATATAAAATTAAAATGTCTGTTTGTAATATCAACATAACAGTTTTTCATTAAAATACTTAATATATGTATTGTGTTATAAAGTAGGTATATACAAAACTTCAGTTCAGTTTTTTTTAATATAACGTTACACACATTGAATTCAAAGTTTTGAAAACTGTGTGCTTAGAAATATTATAAGAGGGAAGGCCTTTTTCCTAAATTTAGCAGACACTACAGAAAGAAGGCGCTTCATTATTTTTACATAAAACGTACTTTATAAATCCCCCACAACTGGGTCAAATTAATTACAGATAGTTCATCAACAAATAAAGGGCAACAATACAATCACTTAGATACAAATGAAAACAATCTCAACTACCGAGCGATTCTACGATACCGATATTTCCACTATTACTTAGTATAATGCTCGATTCATTATATAAATACTCAATATTGATTTTAGTAATCGTTTTCAGCTTTTGGGAATAATTTCTAAAAATTAAATTACAATAGATTACATCTATTGTGATTGAATCAATTTTAATTTTAAAATTTCAATTTAATTTTTTCTATTCAGTACAGACTATGGTTTTTTCTATGGACTATGGACTATGGTTTTTTCTATTCAGTATAGAGTATGCTCTACCACGTTGTCTTTCAAAAACTTGCTAGCTTCTGTCAAACATGTAAGTTTCTTCATAAAGATTCATGCCATAAGAAAAGTGGTAATCTTGTTGAAAATAATTTTTACATACGACCGAACTCAATGTGACGTAGCGATAGTTCAGTAAGTTTATCGTCCATTGGCGACAATTCAAGTAGGTACTTCAAATATTTTGGGAAAATAACACACAGCACCATATGGTGCCATGGTATACTATGAGGCTTATATATAGTTGAGGTTACCAGATATATAACCTTGAAATACATATTTATAAATATACATATATAAGCCATTGACTTGACTACACACATTTGTGCTTATCACAGTAAATTAATGTCTCAAGTCTCAACCGACCTCTGGTAAAGCATTTTTGCGGTTTTCTAGAAAATACACTAAAAAGTAAAACCCTATCCTATTACTGATCTAAATAGTTTGATTAGTTTTCGAAATGTTGTATTTAAATAAACGGGAATTATTCATTTAATATTATAAAGGTAAATCCCATTTGTATCTGAGCTGCAGAATTAGAATTAATAACATCTAGATCTACAATAGATACTAAAACTATTTAAATTTTGTTTGTTAACTACTCGAATACTAATTTTGTTACAATATTATATAACCGTACACTCTCGCTCGCGAGCATCGAGTACATTACGATAGTAGCGGTAGTATAATTGATCAACACAGAACAAAGTGTTCTTTAATTGCCCCTCGACAATATTAATAGTTTTGATTTTATCAATCGAGGTTCATAGCGGGTTACTCGCGGCTAATGAAGGCCTATTAAATACAACCATTCATCATGCCTGTTTGCTTTAAGATATACATCTAGTCCTCACAGACTACACAAGACATTTGCTTTGCTTTATTACAATAATTATCATATTATATTTGTACACTAGCAACTTGCCCTAGCTTCACTCGGATTTATAGGTACGTTTATTAACCTGATCTAACCTAACCATTAGGTTTGTAAATAGAATATATTAACAGGATGGAAGAAATAACGAAAACAGACAGACAGCTGAGTAACTTTCGCATTTATATTATTAATATGGATTTGCATGAACCTGCGTGCAAATTACTATTAAGAGCTGAACTGTTACAAAGCTTTTAAAGCATTTACGTGTTTAAACTCGCATTATGAAGAATTGCGGCTAAATTCATTGTTTTTAGACAGTTGTTTCAGACCTAACTAAATTTCATTACAATTAGAGAGTTGCTGAGTATGTACTCGAATTAAAAGGATGGCCGGCTAAGGCTCTTATTTACAAGGTTTTATCTAAAGGGTAGAGGTTGTAATTTTATTTGTATATATGGACCTCGTTGTTGTAATATGTAGCACACATCGTAGCCGCAGTTCTTATTTATCCAACCGACCAATTTACTGAAAGCCTTGAGAATTATTGATGAGTTCACAATTATTAACTTTTAAAAATTAATTATATTGGAATGAAAATATACACAAATTACTATGACAAAGCCCAAAAATATATCACAAAAAAGCATTGTTTTTAAAATAAAAGAAAAACTCACTACCGTAAAGTAAAACAAGTATCGATGATATTAACATAAGTACTACGGCGATATTATTTATATACGAGGGGGAGAGTAAACATTCTTTATTTCATTTTTTTCTAATCGAATTAGAAAGAATTTATCTAATAGATAAAATGAACGTTATACTTAATTGGCCTTGTTAGTTGTAACAAGGTCAAATCGACGACACGTTTGACACAGTTTCTAGTGACCCTACTTACTACACCAGCGGTCGCGACTTCGAGTCCCGCTGAGGGCATTCATTTGATTAGCATGAATGCTTGTACTTTAGTCGTGGGCGTTTACATTTTTAATATGTATCTATTTAATGAGTATATTTAATTATATTATGAGCAGCTCGTACCTTGTTATGGAACTAGATGGCGCTGTATGAATCGTGATGTGAATGATTTCATCTTAGTAACAGAGCAGTACAGAATATTCAATATATCGCAGACGTGGATATTTACTTAATAAAATAAATAATAAAAGATTCCTCCAACAACCCCGACGTACGTACAAACGTACCAAAGTACTTTGATCTGTTTTTCCATCGTCCCACATTTGAATCCTAAAACGTAGTAAAATCCTTCGGAAATACCGGATAATGCCGAGCTCAGACGAAGGAAACGGTTCCGAACTGATTCCACGTTTACCATCCGCCTTTACTGCGAGATAATAAGCGGAGAATACCTACTTTCTTACATTTTCAGTATGTAACTGAAAAGTTCTTTGAATTGAGATATTGGGAGTTTTTGGCGTAATGTTTAAAAGAATCTTATGATCTTTGTAATACGGTTGAATTTCACTTAAAAGAAGTCATGGGAATGATTTAATTACTTTTTTGTTATTTTTAGTATACTAGGTACGACGAGGTTCTACGAGTATGTAAAAGCTTCACTTCTCTCTTGCTTGCTCTTGGTGCGTTCTAATTTGTGTGTAAGAGGTTATTACTTAACGCAACCTATGTTTTTATCTTTTTCGTGAATTTTCTCGATGTTTTAATATATTCAAGTGACAAATCCTTGTTAGATCAACGACATTAAAAGCCGATTCAGACGTTCTTATGTTATACTTTAAAAAATCAACTTTGTTTTATATATATATATATAAAACAAAGTTGATTTTTTAAAGTATATATATATATATATATATTGACTAGTGGAACCCGCGGCTTCGCTCGCGCTAAATATAGGGACGAACCCGAGCGAAGTGAGAGTGAGTCGCTTGTTTAAGATAAACATTTCCATCATACATTACATATGTGTAACTCTAGCGGTCTGGGCAGCGCACGCCACAATAGCTCGCAGATGGTAGATTTTTACTACTTACTTGACACTTATCGTCATACTCGTATTTTGGACAATTAACACAATATCTTTATAAATTGTAACCTTTGGGTTATTCTGAAGTATAAGCTATATTATTTTAATGTTTCATTAAAATCCATTTTGTAGTTTTTACGTGAAAGAGTAACAAACATCCATCCATCCATACTTACAAACTTTCGTTTATAATATTATATTAGTATAGATTACATTCACATTTATTAATTCAATATTACGCTTAAATGTTGCAATAGTTATAATCCGATGATAATATTACAATGTTCGTGTGTAATATTATATAGGATATAATACTCTTACAGCAAATTATCTGTGAAATATAAAGTGTATTATACAATATGATTGTGATGTTTATACTCTGATAAGTATAATAGAATCATACATGGATTTTACAGTTTAAATCTGTCCATCTAATTAAGCGCTGATCGAGATTTGGCTGGATTTCATAGCTTTTAAATTTTACAATATAAATATGATAAAATAAACCTGAATATAAAGCTCGAACAAGCTTATTGAGGTTTACTTAATATTCTTAACATTATCGATAAAAATAAAGACTCAGTTCAGACTCAGTCAAACGCATGGGAAAATTAGTGTATATTTTTACAGATATTTTCTCGTACAATACAACGTATTAGATATACGTAACAAAAAATATCTATTCCCAAAACTATAAATTCAAGTGGACCAAATGCATAATACAAAATCATTCGCCCCACGTCATGTAAGCTGTAGTCATAATTAATAAAGCGACCGGCTTCAGGGCGTTATGTATTAAATGTACGCTTATTCTCCAACTGCGGCGGTCGCGATTCGTTCGACCCAGTTTTGCAAACTAACAGTGGATTGACAAGTATTTAAATGGACAAATTTCCGTCAACAATGTTGGTACAATATTACAACAGCACCATGTAGTACCGAGCTAAGCTACGAAGCTTGTGTTACGGATACCAGATAGTTGATATACTACATATATATAATTTTTTAATACATACATATTATAAATACAAACATCCATGTCTGGAGTACAAACATTCGTGCTTAACAAATGAATGCCCCCAGCGGGACTCGAACCCGCGACCGCTGGCGCAGAAAGTAGGGTCACTGCCAACTGAGCTAAACGTGTCTGAACAAAAACAATGAAACAAAATTTGTTACACTATGAATTATTCAACTGGTTGAGAGCTTATGAGAGCGCACTTTACATCGTTATTGAATTATATGAGCTCTTGCTATTACTAAGCGATTGAATTTACTGTCATTGTCAATGTTAAGTGTTGTTATTAACCTTCATATTTCCAGACATAGAGGTTTCGTATTTCAAATGTTACCTAAGGTTAAACCCTCTAAGAGTATTATAAGAATAGTTCAAAGATATTTCTTAAAATAGATAAATAATTGAGTTTTCACATTCTTACATCTCATTAATACATACGTACATGTACATGACAAAATATGCAATAAAATCCCTTATTAAAATTTTATACAGATTTTTTCACAACGGGCTCTACTTCTTACCCACGATACGAGATATGAGGCTTATCTTGAATAATAATTTCCCAACTAAAATTGCAATAGCGTCTCCGGATCTACTAAGTCTTTAAAAACATTTTCGCAAAAATATATTAGAAAAATATTGCTCCCAAAAGCTGTAGCCTAAAGCTCTACCAAAGTAAAGCTCAATAATAAAATGTCTTAAATCTCACAAGTCATCAATGGCTCAGAAATTCTATGTATATTCAGTTGGCAACAATGACTGGTCTTTTCTTCGAACAATGATAGTCAGATAACGACTAACCTTTCTCAAATCGTTCGAATTCTATGATTTGTGGATGTCATGATAAACTTTACTGTTAGTTTAGAAAAAGGGGTCGCGAAGATATGTGCCTAAATAGTAATAACAAGCAAAAGGTCATATAATTTGTTATATTTCCTTTTTCATACAGAATAGAGGGTCGTCGACATTGTGACACCGTAGTCCCTTAATAACATAAGCTACTCCTTTGAAAGATTTATTTAATGTTGGCCCTTTTTGTTAAAATGTAAGGGAAATAATATTTTTCGCGTTCCTTATCCTACTTATTGGAATATTCAACTTTGATCTCCACCGCAGCATTTGATAACTCGATATACTGGAAACGAAATATTTTTTCCATCGTAAATCGCTTATGTCAAAATGTGACACATTACAAGATATGGAATCAATAACTCCTTAAAGGAAAACTTGCATCGATACAGACGAATTTATAACCTTCCTCTTAGGAAGTCGTTTATAAATAAACAAAGGTTTATCTAGGAGCCAATAAAAAACATAAAAATTATTAATCCTTTAAAAATATTTCCGTCATACAAAGCTTTGCGCTCAAACTAGGAATAAAATTGTAATTGTAAAACAATATTATTATCATTTTTAATACATACAAATTGACTGGATTAATTAGAATTAAAGTACATGTTTTTTTTTGAACTATTCGATAGCTTTCTCGTCATAACTTTAGCTTATCCATAAAACACTAATAAATAAAATACTTGTGCCAAAATTGGGATGACCTACTCGTATGTTATACCATTTGTTATTTTAATACAATATGAAACAATAAATATTGAACGATCCTCAGATGAGAAGCTCAACTTACATCCGCTGTCATATACGACCTCTACATGATTACTGTATTAATAATTATACTGAATAATTTATCTCCTTACCCTTCGTACCTTAATCTTAAATGAGCATTATATTTCTGGAATATAGAACGCAGCAAGCATGAAAAACAATTTTCTACCAAATAATATTGAGATTAGCGTAACGTTATGAATCTATAAGCAAAAATTGTTTACGTATTGCTTAAAATCATCTGGAATAAATTTTCGTCAATAAAATTAGTTAGGAAAAGATTAATATTAAAGTTGCTTCAAAATATTTTCGTTAAGCTACAAAAACTTGCTTTATAAATAAATGGTCTCTCCCGTGACCATGATTGCTGTAAAGCATTCGAAACGTCGGGAACCAAAAATCCAAATACATCAGCGACAAAATCCGCAAAAATAGTTTCATTTATAATGTCAAATATTCACGTAAACCTAAGAAAGTATTATAAAATCTTGCTTGTATAATCGCAGTACCAAAGTGCCTAAGCAGTTTACTGTCATGTATAGCAAACTTTGGTATTGTAAAAATATCTTAAGATTAGGGATCATAGTAAACATAGCTTTAGCGAAGCTGAATCGCTATAAAGTAGTGGCTTCTTATCAAGTCTCGAGGGAATCACCGGCCGTCCACATGAATACGTTACAGCGACAAACCTATCACAGAAGATGTTCGGAGCGACCTACTTCGGACCTGATTTTTGTAGCAGATTGTTTTGTTACCTTTTTTGGAAGCTTTCTTTTGTTATTTATAATTAGCATGATTATTTATCTGTAAATATTAAGTTTATTAAATTAGAAAAGAAACAAAAGATCCTGAAACTGAATTTAAAGGAAAAAGTCAGTCTCGAAGCTAAAACTCTTATTATAATATCTTAAGCAAAGCTTTGATATTTCTTCTTCTTGAATTGCTTAGATTTTACAAGATGATTAACATTTAATACATTTTCCTTAAAGAACAGAAATGTTTCCTTAAAAACGTATTAAATATAAAGTTGCCAAATCTGAATATTTGCTGATGTTTTATTCAAGCGCGAAAAATTACAAAAACCTTTCAAAGGAAAGTTGCTTTCAATCATTTAGATCCGTTTAAAAATTCAGCGAACGCCCAAAATTCGGCCACTAAGTTAGAAGCGTTACGATAAAGGAGGCAAAATCCGCAGAAATTGTTTTATTTCAATCTTCAAAAGGCGATACTCGGTCCTTCTGAATTCTGAAAACCAGCGGCGGCTTGAATGCGAAATGCTTCGAACAGTGAGGCGAGAGCGATTGAAGGAAGCCGAGCTTTCGCACTAAATAGGGTTATTTGGGCCTCTCCACTCCACATATTAGTTTATCACGTCCTCTAGAAAGGCCTAATCCCATTCGAGCGGTAAAGCGATTCTGTCGCCTCAACCGCCCTTAAAAGTGCTTTAAGTTCAATAAAGCTACAAGTATTTCGGAAAAGGTCAACTACGTTCAGTATCGATATTAAGAACGAGGCTTTAGAATTTGGATATAAGTAAGGATCTTCTGAGCCCATTTGTATGTTAACTTTAGTCGTTTCGATATTAAAAATAAGTTTTTTGGGTTTTAAACTTCTATTTAATTTTACTTGTCTGTGGTTTTCATTGTATGTATTTTAAGATATAGCTTGCTCAATTATAAAGAAAACTTCTCAAAGTTGTACTTCGAACGCCGACTCATCAAATTAAAGTAGAAAAAAGATTGCTATTTCTTTCTAAAATTTATATTAAAAATATATTCTATATAAATAACATATAATGCGATATAAAATAATTAATAAAATTATATTGTTAATTTGTTCATTGTTATTAGTATAATATACAATAATTACATACATAATTTGAATCTAGTCAAATACACTGAAAATTCTCATTAAATTAAAATTATTTACTCAGTCGCCTGCAATATTATATGATCTAGTACGCAAACTAACATAAAATGTACAAATTTTGGTCTTGTTTTAGTCTATTTTCTTAGGTTACAGAAAGCTTATATCTAAGTTTTCAGACTTCTAAGCTGTTCTTTCTTTATTGGCATCAAAGGCTTTTACGCCAATAAAGAAAAAAAAGCGAACGATTACAACGTTAATCAAGTAGAGTAGGTTTTCTCGGAGATTCAATGTTTTATTCAGGTTGTTAGCTGAGCGCACTCGTCTAATGCCTTTAAACCGGCCGTAAAGTTTTACGCGACTTCCAACGGCTCACCCCACGATGTAGTATCTCGTGTTTTTCACTCAATGAATCTATCAATAGCTTAATATTATACAGTAAATAAAAGAAAGCATAATATTATTATTAATGGTTTTCTTGTTTTTGTAAAAGAATATTATTTACTTTCTTTACAGAAATAGGCAAATATTGTAGGACATACCTCCGTACTGTCAACTAAGTAAGATCGCTCAGCAAAAGTTTATGGCTCGATGTTATCTTTATTGTTTCGGTAGTGCCGGCCGCTCCGGCGCGGGCCCGCGATAAGACGGCTCGTGGCTAGTCCCTTGACAATTTTGAATTAAACTACGCCACTGACACTCCGCACAGTCCTTACGTAACCACAAATAATAAGTTAACTTACTACGCTAAAGAGTTAGAGACATTATAAGTTTTCCCAAATACTTTGAAAATTCACAAACTAGTCACAGAAGTGGGAACTCGAGGTCCCGGCGGTGTATGCGCGGGAGACACTTCGCGCGCGCTTTTCGTTTTCCTCACAGATACGAGCTTTCACATACTGCGGCACAGTTACGAGAAGGACAAAGCTGCCTCACGTCCGTCCAACGCGGGCGGCCCGGGACACTGCCGCCGCGCTCCACCCCCCGCGACGCACCCCCCGCGACGCGCGCACACCCCGCCGCCCCCTACCTGCCCCCCGCCGCCCCCGGCCACCCCCGGCGCGCGCACTGAACCAACGATCGTCCCCGATCATTTTTACATCTGCACTGTTGTGACATTGAAATTCAATTTTCCGGTGAGCCCCGACCCGAGCTAAGTTCCGGAATCATTCCGTACCTCGGGCCGCGGAAATCGCAGTTTTCGTCAAAATTTGACGAAATTGAAAAGATATCCGGTCGAATACTATTGGTGATGCCACGTTACTTTATCATTTTGCCCAATTCAAAATAATTTCGAAGATAGAAAATTGTTGTATTTATTTAACACATCGTCCTCCTTGAAATTGATAAAAATAATAATATTTTTTTTCAATTCTATTTATAGAATTTAAGTTATTTTATACTTTTTTACTATATTTAAAATAGGCTTATTGGTACAAAAACTGCCTGACGCAGGCGTCGCCGCGGCAGAGCGAGCGGCTCGGGCCTCTAATCCCGCACCGTTCTGCGGTTGCCTGCCGGCTTCCCTTACAAATGGTTACGCTTCGGAATTTAATTTCGCACATTTCTTTTACGCTATTGGATATTGTAAGGATTTGCGGATTCCATTTATATAAGGCGCTGAGATACGTGTTTTCTTGTCTAAATCTTGGATCTGAATTTAGAACATATTTAGGAGAAAGCTCGCGCCGGAATGTATCTAACGTCCATTACGAAGTGGAAGGGCCGAGGGTAATCTAGTTTGCAATTAATGCCCTCACAAGTATTTGCAGTCTTAACAAGTTTTGGTAGGGTTGGCACCGGGGCGGGTGAGACGCGTTTAATAAATCGACGCCTTTATTTACGCTGGCTGTCACGCTTCACCGTAATTTCGTTAAAGGGAAGAAGATAATTCAATATTTCAGTATTGGTACAGCGGCTGTGGCTTCTGTTATTGTTAAAATTTATAACTTCTTTAGAATTGTTGTTTTAACTCAATTGGAGAGAATGAAATGAATGATGGTCTAAGATCCCACTGCATGATTCTGCAGGTACGCGTTTTTTTGATTAAATTAATTTTAAATGAATGTTGAGGAAGCATTTAATGGATTAGCGACAGGTTGCCAGTAAAAAGTTGGCCGCAATTACCTGTAATTAATTCATGTATAATCCATTTTCTGGTGTAAATTGCAGCTATGTGTTTTTTTAATCAATTTTACGTAATTTTAAAGGAAATGATGTAATGAATAGAAAAAAAAATGGTTGCCAGCTCCCAGTCAGCCGCAACGTTAGGGTTGCCAGGTGTAAACAGGTATATTATTGTTAGTTATTTACAATCATTTGTTTTTTTAAAAATAAATATTACAAAATTAAGTTTTATATTACCTGTTCACGATAATGCATGGTTGCCAGTTAAAAAATGGCCGCAACCAGAGGTTTCCATGCTTTCTTTTAATCAACGATTATTCCTCTAGGTAAGTATGAGTGCAAAAGAATGGATTGTTACGTGATGTAAACAAGAGTACAATGTAGTGTAGATGTAAATCTAGTATTTTTCTTTCATGAAAATAATTTCGCGTGACAAAAGAACAATTTTTATTGAAAAAGTGGTCTACGAAATCTTTAAAGCACTTCGATGATGCTTTATTTGTTCATTCAATTTTCATGTATTAGGTACATTTTTATTAACTATTTTTTTTTTTTTATAATAAAATCTTATCAATAATATCGTACTTAAATCGTAATAATTAAATCAAAATAATAAATATTAGTAAATCAGCGTAATGGAATATAAAATAAATATTGAAAAAATGAAAAACATTTTTTTTATTATTATAAATGAAACTATCTTTTCGGATTTTGTCGCGGATTTATTATGATGTTTGGTTCAAAATAAAAATCATAATAAATTCGCGACAAAATCCGAAAAGATAGTTTCATTTATAATGTCAAACATTCGCGTAAACCTAAGAAAACAATTTTTTATACAAATTATGTACCTACTACATAATTTACTTATTCTAAATCTTACAATTGTACAAATATTAACAATATAATATTATATTTAACATAGTTTTGCCCAATAGTTTTCATTTTATGAACATTTTTGTTTGTTTACGTGGATGATGTAATTTTAGTATGTGTACTTTTATATGAGTTTTCATTTACGTTGTTTATATATTATTATTATTCCGTTCCCGTTTCTTGGGATTTATATTGTTTATGGCACGCGGCACTATTTGTAGATACTATGTATTTAATATATGACAATTAAAAGCAAGAAAATGTTATAGTTTACTTGATGTAATCTAGAAAAATCCTACTGTAGTTTACAGAACAACCTATTACAGACACTAAAATGTAAAAAATAAAATAAGTTATTTAATAACTACGTTTCCAAAACCGACTTCCAAAACTAAAAAGTTTAAAATAAATTAATAAAGATTAAATTTAATACACATCTTATGCAATACCTTTAATATTAATAAATTACTATTATTTGTATGTGCTACCTATTGATAGATTTGAAGTCGGTGCCAAGCCCTACACAAAATAAAACTTAATATTATAAACAGCTTACTCTCTGTAATGAAATACCTACACTAAAGATCAACCTTCATAAATAAAGAACAATGTTCAATGTTCTAGTTCAGTACAGAAAATTAAGGAAAAATATTAAATATTTGAACAATTGTAAGATTTAAAATGAGTAAATTATGTAGCAGGTACATAATTAAAAAAAATTTTTTTTAGTTTTTAAATATTTATTTTATATTCCATTACGCTGATTGACTAATATTTATTATTTTGATTTAATTATTACGATTTAAGTACGATATTATTGATAAGATTTTATTATAAAAAGAAAGTAACTAGTTCTTCATTAAAAAAAACGAAAATTTACCTAATACATGAGCATTGAATGAACAAATAAAGCATCATCGAAGTGCTTCAAAGATTTCGTAGACCACTTTTTCAATAAAAATTGTTCTTTTGTCACGCGAAATTATTTTCATGAAAGAAAAATACTAGATTTACATCTACACTACATTGTACTCTTGTTTACATCACGTAATAATCCATTCTTTTGCACTCACACTTACCTAGAGGAATAATCGTTGATTAAAAGAAAGCATGGAAACCTCTGGTTGCGGCCATTTTTTAACTGGCAACCATGCATTATCGTGAACAGGTAATATAAAACTTAATTTTGTGATATTTATTTTTAAAAAAACAAATGATTGTAAATAACTAACAATAATATACCTGTTTACACCTGGCAACCCTAACGTTGCGGCTGACTGGGAGCTGGCAACCATTTTTTTTTCTATTCTTTACATCATTTCCTTTAAAATTACGTAAAATTGATAAAAAAAACATATAGCTGCAATTTACACCAGAAAATGGATTATACATGAATTAATTACAGGTAATTGCGGCCAACTTTTTACTGGCAACCTGTCGCTAATCCATTGAATGCTTCCTCAACATTCATTTAAAATTAATTTAATCAAAAAAACGCGTACCTGCAGAATCATGCAGTGGGATCTTGGAATATGAGTAAAATGAAATAAATAAAGATCTATCAATCACAAGGTATTAATCGAATCAACGAGGTCTACGTGGATTAGCAAATAAAACCGCTTCATTTGCACAGCGCGAGTCTGATCGCGAGACCCGCGCCGCTTCCTCCCGCCGTCGTTTCCGCGACCCTTTTCAAGGAAAATACTTTAAAAAACAATCCTACAACAATTGGAACTTTGCACAAGTTTGAGCTCCGAGGAAATCACGCCTTCGCAACTTTTTCTTTTATTGGTCGATTTGTTAGCGGAATATTTTGTGATCCTCTTTGTTCTATTAAGAGCTGATGTTATGACAGTTAATTTCGAGCTCGGCTCAGAAATACAATTGAACACTGTATTTCCATTACAGAAACAAACAAAGTGTGAACCAGAAAAGTCTATGCTATTTATTTGCATTGTTCTGCAGCTTTATAATTTTATTAATGTATTAAAAGTTTATTCAAGAAAGAATATAAAAATTGCTGTGAACGTTCAAAGTTGCTTTCAATTGAAGTCTTAAATGGGAATTCTATCTTAAGTCATAATTTCAATGAAACCCCCAAACTTATATGAAGTATTCAAAATTTCAAGCGCATTAAATCTAAACTCGGTCCCAACTACCATCAGCGCTCGCTCAAGAGTCAGACTCCACATAACTCACCACCAACAAGCATTGAAAACTTAACGCATCTTCGTACTTACTTGTTTTGACCTATTTCTATTACAACTAATATAGAGTATATAAAACGATAATATTTGCTTCGAAATTAAGTTATTATTCGTGCATATTTGTAAAGTAATTAAATTGTAACCCAATTATGCTATATAATAAATAGAATAATTATTTTTTGAAAGTCTTCGCTTATGTATTTAGGGTAATATCTCTACTTTTACTAGCTCATGGCCTAGTTAATAATTAAAAGTGTTTTTTATTATTAACTAGACACTGTGTCCCTGGTTCGTACGTTTAAACGGTTAGTACTGTTTTTTCTGTAATTAACCCCTCGAGCGTTTCACGATACACCGTAAGATCATAAGAGAAAAGGCTCGAGGCGTCGACGGCTCCGCATATGCATCCTAATTTAAAAATAATTTAAAAATAAAAAAATATATATTGCATCACTGCGAGATAAGGTCAGTTTTATTTGCTTATTAAATTATATAAATAGTTAGATGAACTCATAACGAAGCCGGGAAGGTATAATTTATACCATTTTAATATATACATATCAACGAATTCATCGTTTTTCCGAAGGTCTACCCTATCTATCAAACGTCCTTGAAATTACGCCGACGCTTCGAGCCTTTTCGTAAAACGGAAGCCGACGCTCTAGGGGTTAAATATTATTCCACAGTAACAGCTATCACAATACCATTGCCATCTGTAAAGCGATTTCCCCGTGATGCGGTCACAGTCATAAAAACGGACATATATTCTAATAATATATATGTCTATAATTAATGTACATATTCAACTTCTTATTCTAGCTATACTGAGAGTAACTTCTTCGTAGCTATTTACAGATATGCAATACCAGCTGAAACGTCGCGTCCTAAATATCATTTTTATGTAATACTTTTAGTTACGAAACAATATGATTGATTCAGCCGGCATGTTCGAGATAAGGCGCTTAGTATTGTATTTCAATGGGATAAAGTATAAATGTGCGTCATTTTTATTTATTGTGACATAAGGTTATAAATTATCTAGAAAAATACATAGGTTCTTACAGTACGTATTCTCTTTGATGAAAACTAAGTTCCCTAGTTAACGATCAGGCTTAGAACAATGCTTTAGCTACGTTTCGTAACATTAAGTGACTAACTCAAATGCTAAATTGAACATTTAAAAAAATATATTATGAATATATTATAATGAATTATATAAAAGTATTTTTCCTAAAATAGTTGTCAATAAAACAAAATATAAATTTAAAGTTTCATGATCTTAAATATAAACTATCTCACGTAAATATTGGCAATAATTATAATATACATTTTTATTTAATGTATTAAAATAAATTCTACTGTTTAAAAGAAATGCTCAAATCAAATTCAATAATACTTTCTACTCAACATTTTATTGAATTGGCAAAAGGTAAAGCGTAGAGCCGAAATTGTCGATGCTTTGAGCAAACTCTACTGAAATCTCTGAGTTTTATGCTTAAGAAAGTAAGAAATATTTTATATTCTCCTTGTAAAACTATATAAGCATGGTAATTGTAAGAGTATGGGTAAAGATACGGTACTTGTTAAAAAAATTATTGCTACATAATTATTTTTTGTTTCTTTGCTTCTATTAGTTTACTTTTATGTATTGATAACTTATTTCTTAAGGCAATATTTCACTTAGCACTTACTACATGAAACCTCTCACTCCCACGGGAGAACGCAATAACTTGCTTTAGTCGGGTCCCTCATCAAAATTTCAGTGATTTGTTACTCTACATTAACTATTAGTAGCAGGGTTAAAATTTCCATATTTAACAATTTAGTGAGATAAAATCTCTCATTTTCATATGAAAATGTATATTTTAATTCAGGAGTATGTTACTGATCTTTTTCGTATAATTTTACGTTAATATTTTATACGAAATGTCTGAACTTCAACGATGTTTGGTTAAAAATTGTTTTCGTACGCTTATATATGGCTTACAACGGCTTATCTTAAAATAAGTAAGTGAGATATGGGCTATTATTATTGAGATGTAATTGAAAATACAAATAAAATAAAAGTTACCGTTAATTTGTTTATACTTAATTGTACAGACGTGAGCAATGAAACGTAAACGTTGACAGGTTTACAAATATAAGTAAACATCATATTATGTTGCGAAAGAAGGAATACAAGCTTTCACATATAAAAAACAAATATTTGGATAGGTACTATGAATTTACACAATTTAGAAATACTTTGATTTAATGTTATAATCATGTTTATGTAGAATAGTTGCAAGTATAGTGCTAATGTAGAATTGATTGATACATGTTTTTTTTTGACGGTAAAATCAGTCTTTGAGCAAATATGATATATTATGTGCTTACTACAAATACGTTGCATAATATAATAAAAATAGTAAACGTGCCTACCTAAATTACAAAAAATAAGATATAATTGAAGTTGAATCTTAGTTTCTTAATTCTATGTAGGTAGGTACAATATATTTTATTATATTATGTAAACACAACGGAAAACCAAAAAATAGAGTTCTGTCTTATGTATCTAAAATTTTCAGAGATATTTGATATTTTGTTTACATCCATTATCAAGGGAATTAAATTAAAATGATATTATAAATAAAAGTGAACGCTAACTAAGCGTCGATACTTTGACAGCAAAAAACTTGTTTAAAATGTTAAAATATAGCGTTTAACTAAGCTCTTTAACATTCAACAAACTTATATCTATAACTAGCGACTCGCCCTCGCTTCGCTTGGGCTTTTTCCTAGATTTAGCACAGGCAAAGCCGCGGGATCCGCTAGTTATGCATTTAAACCTTCCTCTTGAATCACTCTATCTATTAAATCCCATCAAAATCCGTTGCGTAGTTTTAAAGATTTAAGCGTACAAAGAGATATAGGGACAGAGAAAGCGACTTTGTTTTATACATGCATTCTTATATGAAAGATCATGATATACAAACATCAATAAGTTTCACAAAAAAATAAACTAACGCATTAATAGTAATTTAATTGCTTCGAAATGTAAATAATTTAAAACTTTACAAACCACGCACTAACTACGGAAAAAAGTACAATCAAATACCAAATAATATTAAAAGTGAAAAATGTATGTCATCTTATAAAACGATGGCTCCTACGTACATGGGCGAAACTGCCGCTTAAGCCTTTTTCCAATTATTAGTGCAATGAGTTCCTTGTGTCCTATTCTATGACATCAAAAAGGAAAAAAAATTTTTTTTGTAATAGATCAAAAATAATTTTTTTTCCAAATAGGCGTATCTACACTAATCGACCGTGTACAAAGCCCGATCAGACGTTTGGTTCATTTACTGCGCCGAGTGAAGGCGTCTGGCGCGCGGTGATGGGGCGGAGGTACCACTTCAGTCCTTATACTCGGTATTTGTCGAGTATTTATTATTTCTATATATATTACACTACTGAAGTAATAATTATTTAGTTATTGTAAAATTATTTTCTTATCAATGTTAGTTTACCCAAAACCTTGTATAAAGGCGAAATATCACATCTGGCTTTTTACGTGATTCGGTTTTTCGTAAATCGTGTTCGCCTAATTTTAAGACATGTCATTTTTTGTACCTGATGAGAACTAATTAAGATTTTTATTTATCATAACGGCTAGAACTATAGATTTGTATATTATGACAGTTCTTTTATTAGTTCATTATTACTATTGACTTAATAACCTACTATGGCGTAAGTGCAAATAGGCGTTTTGTAATGGAACAGTTTTTAATGAATTGCATTGTAAACACTTCTTTCATATCTTAATTGGGTTATTTTGTGAGGGTTTCTCAGATCAGATAATGTGTATTTTTTTCTGTTCATAGTGGCATTTTCAGACAGCGGTAACACGTGACGAGAGGTCTGGTATGAAGGACCCATATCTTTATATATTTTGAAGTGTGTCTTCTTCCATCTGGTACGGAATATGCACACGAAAATTTATTTATTTTTCATATTATTGCAATTACACATTTACAGCAAACAAGGACCATTAAAAATGACACCATTTCCGTCACCAGAGCTAACCGAACTTATTGATGGTAATCTATATTAAAATCTGGATACTATCGTATCTAGCGATCCATTCCATCAGTTATTGAACCAGTCATGTATTCATCAAGCGACGTTTTATCACCTTCTTTAAAAAACATAACCAAGATTTATTAAAAGAAAGGACATTGGAAGAATAAGACTGAGATAATATAAAACGTAAAAGCTTGAAAAACTTATGCAAAATCACTTGGCGCAATCACACAATTTTGGCCTATTGGTTACCATTTAAAGCACTACACACAATACCCCACGGTATTTTAACGAGATATATTCAGAAAACTAACAAACGTACAACAGTTACTCCCACTCTCATCGCATGTTCATTTACTTATATTTATTATTTACTCGTACTAGACAGCTACAATAACACTGCATATGAAATACATAACGAGAAGAAAACTCAAGTTTGTAAAACAATATTTTTTTGGCATCCACTAATCATAGAGGTCATCACAAAAATCACCCCGTACTAGTATACTACTATTACTACTATTACTATTACTATTACTATTACTACTATTGACGCTATAATCGAGAGCGTGCTGGATGTGACGTTATGTCCCAGTAGAATGTCACTACTGTCGAAAGGATTCCAGCAAAGTGTATTTGGATGGATCGTTCACATTAAGATGCTTGTATACGATATTTAAAAAGAATGTTTTGATCCAAATAAGTATCCAACAAGGCGTGGATCGATGCGACAATATCGAGACATTGTCAATGCGATTGAACTTAGATCGCTATAAACAAATTTGAAAAAAAGATTTATGTGACACATGCCATGTTTTTAAAAATTTACCTGAGCCGAATTAAGATATGAAATTGGTATATACGACATACATATAAGCAATAAAAATTAAGCTCGTTCATTGAAGACTGAAGATAAAAAACGAGCTGCACTTAGCCGTACCAAGATTTTTTGAGCCTGTTACGATATGCAAAATCATAACCGGCCCTAAATCTAATATTGTCTCCACGGAGATTGAACTTATTTAATTACTTAATGAAATTATTTTAATTGTACAATTTTGCAGCTTTTGACTTTGATGAAGTTACAAGGATTAAAAGACGAGACATTACCGTTACTCCATTGGATTGTTGATTGTGATATTATCAAAATAGCTGTTCATACTTCATAAAATATTTTTATTTCAAATTTAAGTCTATTCCCTATTTTGTTAATACTGGAACATAATGTGTTTAAATTATACCATGTTCCAAATAATAATCACAATAATTATTTATTTTAAAATTAAAAATAAATGTTATAAATTATATAGGCACATATTTTTTAAAAAACATTGATGATTGTGATACTAGATTTACCAAATTCACATTAAACTATTGGTTTTTCTTAAATATTTTATTTTTGACATTGCTAGACGGTAAAAAAACCTAACGTTAATTGCACGCTGTATATAGACGTACAAGCTTTAAAATGAAATCACGCCAAGTTAGATATAATTTTCAGACTGACCGTTAATGTTTATAGCTTGAAATATTTTTAGAATTTGATATATATTTAAAATAAAAGCAATATTGTATTGAAACATTAGTTACGGTTGATACTTGTAAAAAGGCTGAAAGTCACTTGAGCCTGTTTACGTTGGACAATAAAATCTAAAACGTAAGAAACCAACGAAGTAAAAAGACGAATATGCAAATTCTTAAAATATATAAGAAATACACAAAAATTAATTATATACATATAAACTACACCATTCGTTAACACTTGCTGCGAAATTACATAAAAATTGGTTTAGTAGTTAAAAAGATATGACCCAAAATGTAGTTCTGGCAGCTTTAAACTCTCTTCCTGTAAAATTTAGTTTTTTCACTTAGGCCTATGTACGTAGGAGCCATCGAAAAAGAAATTAAAAATATACATTGCAAATAAATGTACGAATAAAAACATGAACTTACTAATTATTACCTGCAAATGTATTTTATTTTCATATAAGTTATTAGCTGCCCATTTATAATGTTACCTACGTACAACTAATGTTTCTCAGTAAGAGAATTGTATTCTTTCGAGAAATATATATTAATAAATGAACCTTAAATCTCGAAAATATAGCTTTTAACTAACGTACGAGTATTATAGAGCTTTAATTAAAATGGTCTATAGTTGAAACTAAAACAATGGCAGTAATTTACTAAAATTATGAGGAAAGAGTATTCATGAAAGTTCAATAACTGAACGACGTTAGCACTACTATTTGCTCCATGTAAATCGGTTAGTCAAAGTATTTATTTAGTTTAAAACAATAAACTTAAGTTAAAATTTATGAACAAGTATAGTATACATACGTTATGGCAATGGCGGTCCCTCGAGATTGTGTTGCATGGAAGGAAGCATTATTTTAGCAGAGTTTACTTTTTTTAAGGATGTTGCCTGAACAAAAATGTTAATAAAAACACCTTTAACCTTTTAATGTCGCTATTTACTTTTCTTTAACATTATCCATAATGTTTAATCATATTATACGTGATAACATGTTTATGAAAGAAAAAAATTGTGTTCATATTAGTATGCTTTACACAGTATTATTGATGATTATGATAATGATCTGTTGTTCATCTATACTAATATTATAAAGCTGAAGAGTTTGTTTGTTTGGTTGAACGCGCTAATGTCAGGAACTACTGATCCGAATTAAAAAAAATCTTTTTGTGTTGGCTATAGGCTATATTACATCACGCTGTAACCAATAGGAACGGAGCATCAATGAAAAATGTTACAAAAACGGGAAGGGCGTTAGTACTGCGAGGTACCACACCGTGTGGCTTAGACAGAATTTGGTTTCCGGTCCATTGAACGCGTGCGAAGCCGCGGGAAATGCTAGTGTTAAAATATATGGGCAAATTTGGATGAAATTTAGCACACGGATGAACTGAAGTACGACATAAAAGCGAACTTAAGCCATTAGTAATAAAATATCATGTTTTTTTTTTCAACTAAAATATACACTGCTTAGGCATTTGTATAATGTTATGTTCTCGCAGCTTATCAATTGTAATTGTACAAAACAACCCTAAAAATATTTTTCCCACCACACATTTTTATTTTAAGTAAATTTTTCGATAATCAATAGCCATTGAATATTTTAGGTAATGAGCTTTTTAATTGGAGCTATAATGACAATCTGAAGAATGAACTCCATTCTTTATGGATGAAAGGGACATTTCTAAAAAAAGGTCGTGACTTTCAACATCCACGAACTGTATAAAGGCTGTGACCTTATTAGAACTTGAAACTAAAATCTATTATACTGACTTAAAAAAATAGAAGCCTGATACCTAGGTTAACTAAAAAAATAAAATTCGCTGATCAACAAAAAAATAGAGCTTTTAAGCTTTATTTGAGTTTTTTTATGATTGCATCTATAATATACAAAATATGTTTATCATTTAATACATGTTTTGACGACGCGTTTGGTTTGTAGTGACCATTTGCGGTGTAAGCGGTCGCAGGTTCGACTCCCGCAGGGGGCCTTAATTTTTTGAGCACGAATGTTTGCACTCCAGTCATGGGATATGTTCTGTTCACCCTTCTATTGAAGGAAGGCCCGTGTCCAGCAGTGGGACGTCAAAATGGCTTAAACACATGGGAGTTTATATTTATAATAATTCTATGCATTTAAAGTTATATGTGTATAGTATATCAACTATATGGTATCTGTAACACAAGCCTATATTTTTTTATGATTCTTATAAAATATTTATTTCTGGACTCTGGAAAGATCTGGAAAGATCCAGATCCGCAGTTCTTTATGACGACCTTTATAAAATTCTTACTTTCAATGGAAATTGTTTTAGTAACTTATTTTGGCTGCCGACAAAATATTGTGGATGAGTAAATAATTTATTTTTCTGTCACCCTATAAACTACACTCGGTTCGTGACTCAAACAATTCTGAAATATATTTTAATATTAAATATTTCTTCAAGCCCTTAAGAATATAAATAAAATAAAACCAATTTCAACGCTTTAAGCCACTAATGTATCTTTAATCGACAGATCAATACGACATTATGGAACAAAGGGTTCCTCACCATTATTCCAATCAAGAGGCAATTTCACCATTTGTGAGGCGCAATTAATGAATCAAAGTAGACCTAATTTAATATTATATAATAGAGTTCCTTATCTCGAGCGAAGTTAATGTCAGCACAATACCTTGCAGGCTCAGTGTATGAATGAGTAAACGCTCAACCAATTACCAAGACGCTACGAACTTAAATTAACCGGATCGAGGCGACGCCGGAACTGAGGCCAGTAGAGGGAGCACAACTCAGTAGCTTCGGATAGTCGGAGATATAAAC
Source organism: Boloria selene (assembly GCA_905231865.2). Classification (NCBI taxonomy): domain Eukaryota; kingdom Metazoa; phylum Arthropoda; class Insecta; order Lepidoptera; family Nymphalidae; genus Boloria; species Boloria selene. The sequence goes on from HG993147.1 coordinate 338,823, forward strand.
TAAATGGGAACTTGTCATAGGATTAATGGACTGGGAGCATGTTAACTTGTACCTAGTAAGGCTTAAAATTGTTTTAATATATCATGAGTTTCGTTGTTTAAAAATCCACTGGTTGTCTTTGGGCTACTGTTATGAAAGTAAAAATATGTATGTATGTTTGTTACTCATTTACACAAAACCACTTGTTAAGTGCACAAAGGCTTATCAGCTTATAAGCTATTGGTAGGTACTTAGGGCACTGTTGCAAATCTAGGCGATAATTATTATGACGTTTTTTAAAAGTAATAATAAAAAATTCCTTTTCGAAATAACATTTCTTAGTGAATGCAAATACGAGTATTTTATATATAGTTCCTCAACAGTGAGAGTTTTACAACAAAATAAGTCAAGTGAGAAGGAATGTAGGCATTAAATAGACGTTAAAGCTCAAGAGCTGAAATTCAGGACTTCAGACATGTCATATCGTCTGGTAGGAGCCTGGCATTCTTTGCGTTTTCCTTATTTTATTTAATAAAACTACCTTTTCACGTGATTCATATAAGGTATAAAGAATGTTTTAGAATATGCGTTTACAAAGAGAACGTTATATTATATATACAAAAATATATAATTAATTGCTTACTCAATGGTTACAATTAAGTTAAAAAAAGCGAGCCGTGTTTGCCACATGATGACGGATTTTTAAGGAACTTGAAGTATCTGTTTTGTTTTTTTTTCTGTTATTTACGAGTAGAGCATTGAACTCCGCCTATAAAGTTTTCAGGGTTTTCTAAGAATTCCGGAGGAGAAAAGTTTTATAAGAATTCCGATTATCAAGGATTTTATTCCGGGAACTAATAACAATAAGACAATATTAAGAATATCTTATTTAGCTTTGTCTTAATTCTCATTAATTTACAGAAATCAAATAACCTCGAGCTTAATCTCAATTTTAACAACATTATAACAATAAAGTTCTCTTTAAAAATATTTTGAACTAGCGAATCCCCCTCGCTATGCTCAGCTTTGTTCCTGCCAAATTAAAAGTTTGAAGCACTAAAATTAATCCAGTAAATAAAATAACTAAAATTTCTAAAATTAAAGTAGCCTTAGTTACTTCTTTTAACATTAGCTATCTACTAGAGAAAGTACCGTCAAAATAGGTTCAGCCATTTCAGAAATCAGTCAAAACGAAAAGACAGACAGACTGACTGACTGAGAAAAAGTTTAAAAATAGATAATTTGATGTAAGTACCGTGTATACTTTCATATGCATTTGTTAAAAAGCTGTTAAAACTCTGAAATTAAAAACAAACATTTTAATTGTATTTATATGATGATATTGATGACGTATAGATGTATCGATATTAATTCTAAAATATTCTTTATAACATTTTAAAGAAGACAGTTATTTCTAAATGGAAAAGAAAAATACTTAAATAGAATATATAATAAACTACAGGTACGTTGAAGGTTGAAGCAGAAGTTTTGTGAACTTTGATTTTAATGACAATAGTCCCAATCGTGTTGGAGTCGACGGACGGAGTTTGACCCCGGCTGCTATATGGATGGATTTATTTTAACTTAGATTAAGTTTCAGAAAAACAAATTGTATAGAAAGCTTTCAAATGCCCTTAATAATCTTGGCGAGCTTCTCTAAAGATGCTTAGGTGCTGCAAGCATGTACATTGTATACGCTTACCTTTTGAGGTCCTGTGTTTGATTCTTGTAGACCAAGAATATTTTTAATTTTTACGCTATTGCATAGCTTTTATCGCGGGCTTTGAGCGCGGCGACCGAATCAAGAAATTCCGTAACGGAAATAAAACCTAACACCCCCACTCCGCCTACAATGTAGCTCGGTCGAGCGTTCGCTTAACGTGTATGTATGTATATGGTACGAAGCTCGCACGGATCGAGACGAACTGCTCCGAAATCGGACGAATATGTATATGTTTCTTATTTCAGTTACCATAAACCTATAGTTTCAATTATATAAATTACTGAATAACCTACATATTGTATTGTAAGATAATAAAAATATTTTAAACGATACTAACTTCTCATTTATTCAATAAAAGAAAAAAAATGTTTTCTAATGGGTTACCACGCTCAAATAGTGTAACTTGAATTAATATCAAAGAAAAAAAAACTGTATAAATCAAAAATTAATAAATAAATACAATTGCATAAGTTGATAAAAAATGCTATGCTATACCGCGACAGTCTCCGAGTGACACACATTTTTTTGTACTAAAACGCACGAGAAACTGATAAATTTCTAATCCTGAATATAATTTTACTCGGATCTATTGCATGTTGAAAAGCCGCAGTAAGACTTCGATATAAATTTTGAAACAAAACTGTAAGTATAATTCAAACTACCCTTTGAATCATACTCGTGCTAGTTATTCCCACGCTATGCTCAGGCTAGTTCAGACCCATATCTATTATTATCAAATTAATCATTACAAAACCCTCAACACAAGACTCGACTCACGCTTCACTGATGTATTAAACATCGGTAAGTATGAGCTTTGCAGCTTTATTTAATAGCGAAAAGCTTATTTGATGTGATTTTTACTCAGTCGCTAGCACGTTCCGGGTAATCAGATGAAATCATCCCGATCATTATACGTGTTGTTATAAATGAAAATTAAACAGGTAACTTTAAATTTAATTATGTAAATGAAATTAAGAGTAATAATATGGAGCGTTTAAATAAATACATGTACTTAATAGAGCAGATTGTGCGAATCGATGCGGTTGAATAAAGATCCTTCTACGTCCCGTAACACGTAAGAGATTTTGTTGGACTTTTGAGTAATTCTTGCTTTTCAAGCCGGTGAGTCCTAAATAATCACCTGTATGCATGCGGGTAGTATGCGTTTGTTGACATTTCATTTTGATAATATTGTTTTATATATAATTACGTCGTCAGAAATAAAATGATCTCTTTTGGATCATTTCATTAATTTATATTTTGATAGACACTAAATATTTATCGTAAACCTTTGAAAATTAGAATGTTTAAAAAATAATAGTAATGTACATTTTCAGCTTTAGTGGTGTACAATTTTGGTAAGTTTGAAATGGATTGGTAATAGCAATGCTTTTAAAATTTACGTTTTAATCCCAGAATATAAAAACTACTTTCGAAATTAAACTAACTAGTGTAAAATTTAAGTCAAAATTATTTAACATCTCTACACATCCCATAAAAAGTATAACAAATGCCATCTTTTTTAATATTATACGTAACTAAATAAACTGAATTATTTTCTATTATATTGTATTAAAATTAAATTTGACAAGTATTTGCTATTCTACCTACTCTACTTTATTTTAAGTAAGCTTTCGTGACTACGCTCATTAAAATTTCTGTGAACACGCCGTGTTAAATATAGAAAGGGGTTGATACATCAAATTTACACTCAACCAGGTGCTATGTATAAAGACGTGAGCTTAGTTAGTTGACACCGTATGGAGCATGTCTCCTAAGTCAAAGCATTCCTTTCTTCAAATAGTATAATATTATTCATTCAATGCACGCGAGTCCTCTGATTTCTATTGAAATCATTAACCAATACACATTTCCTAACGATATCTTTTTAAAAATTAACGTCAATATGTGGCGTTAAGTTAAAAAAGGGGTACAATTAAATACCTTAGATAATAATGTCAATTCTTGCAATGGAAGATAATGAGCTATACATCTATAATAGTCTATACATATATATGTACGATACGTATTACGTACATAATATATCAAAAGTATTATGAAATATCATTTTACTGTTTATATACAAACATACTGTATACATAAATATTACAAGTATTTTAAAAAAATAATACTTTTTATTCCCTCTGACCGCTAGTGTCTTGTGACATGGACGTGAGATTATATGAGTCATTAATGCTGTATTTTAAAATGCCAAAATTGAAGTGTATAATATTTAAACTTTATAACGATAAGGATCTTTTTACATAATAATGTTGTTAGTATAAACAAGTGGCTTACGTCTTGTGTAATCTCTCTATTTATTGCACGAAATTTTTGCTGTATAATTCAAAACACTGAAATAAATTTCAATAATAAAATGAAAATACATCAAAGCCTTAGTTTTTTTCATACAACAGATTTCGTATGTACTCGATATGATAGTTATATAGTACAATATGAGTTCATTCGACAGAAAGTAAGGCACAATCAATAAACAAACTAAAAATTACAATTTTATATTGTATTGTAGCCTTAATAAAAGCAAAAATAGATAGCAAATTTTACATAATTGAAAAATAAATAGTAAACAAAAACCCATTTATAAAAACTGTTTTTCACGAAAAATATTTTATAAATTTTAAATATTAAGCTATAAAGAGTGTCGAGAACATTTCCATGAATAATAATTATAAAGGAAAATATCTTTTTAATTTTATTTCAAAAGCATAAAAATTGAGGCACTTGTTCCGTAAACGTCATGTTCAAATAAAATAATTTTAATTTAAATAATATATTCCACATTTGTATGAAGCTGAAGCCTTTTTAAAATATGGCCTACGTATTGAGGGTAGGTACGTTTTTCGTGAAATAACAATGGAAATGCTATTGAAAAGGCATGTTTTGTTTATTTCTAGGAAGTTGATCTCTCCTCACCTTGTTCCTAAAATTAATTTGTACCAACAATCATTTTTGATATGTGAATTGTAATGTACCTACTTTCATATACGAAATACAAATGATTTTTGTTTTTCGTGTATGAAACTACATGAAACGAAATTTCATAAATAATTCAAAAAACAGTCAAATTACAAATACTTCAAATTATACCTATTTTATAGTAAGTCTGCAGCAAGTCACATAATACTCGTATGTATATACTACATATTAAATATACATAATATACTAGCATTTCCTGCGAATTCGCACGCGTTCTAAGGGTCGAAAACAAAATTCTTTCTGAGTCGCACGGTGTGATACCTCGCAGAACTTAGGCCCACCCTTCCCGTTTTTGTAAAAATTTCATTGATTCGCTCCTGTTGATCGTAGCGTGATGTAATTTAGCCTAAAGCCTTCCTCGATAAATGGACTATCCAACACAAAAAAAGAAATTTTAGATTCGGACCAGTAGTTCCTGAGATTAGCGCGTTCAACCAAACAAAAAACTCTTCGGCTTTATAATATTAGTATAGATCACATCATATATTCTTATTTTCAAAATTTTTTAAAGTATTTCTCTCTATTTCACATAAGAGATCAATAAAAAATTCATGACCCTCTACATCAATCGCTACGTGAGCCTAAAAATCAGTCGTAGAGTCCTAACAGAGGTTAGTAATTGTTTGGAACAGCAGTGCGACGTGCTCGGGCGGGACTATTGAGTACATTACGACTGTGTGAATTTGATGTGAGATTCTTAGATAAAGATTTTCTTACAATCAAATATATTTTCTTTAAACCGTTGAGGGAAAACTAAGAAATATATTTAGTACCAAGTGTGTGCGTGGAAAAGTGTGTATAAGTATATAAATATATGTATCTTCGCAAACTTTTGTATTTTAGTAGTTTAAAAATAAGTAGGGTTAAAATATTATAAACATAATATTTACTTCCCAATTGTATAAACCAATGTTTTTAGGGTATATAATGTCTTATTTAAGTGAGTTGTGAAGATTTTTCTAAGCACTACTAGTTATTCGCCCTCGCTCCGCTCAATTTCGTGAGATACAATTTAATGATATATGAATGAATAGATTTCTCAGAGATAACATAACATAATATGTATTGTACCATGTGTACCTTTGAGGTAATACATCCTTCAAGGCTTTTCATTAAAACATTCTAGGCGATGATAAATTTACAATTTTAAAATGCATTCACAAACCTCCTTTTTAAAGTGGGTATATAAAATAAATCAGTTTCAATCACAATATCTCTACAATCCATTATTTATGATTTTTCTTAATTACTAAAAGAGCTTGCGCTTTTCCAATAAAATTTAACAGAACTATTCAATACAACACACAATTGTATTCAAAAGATAAATGCAAGCGTTCCACAGTTTCCAGCGGACAGTGGGCAAAGTCGTGAATGGGAGGTAGTTAACGGCTCTTTTTTCTGCCGTTTGTCAAACACCGATCAGAGCGGCTATTTGTTTTTCAGACAATACATAGTGGTTCCATTGGGATGTTTCAGCATCCGCGGGATGTACTGGGCTTTAACACGCGCTTTTATATAGCTGAGTTTGAAAGCTCTTTGATATTTAAATAATACGTTTAATGCTATGTTTAGATATGCCCTTAAAAATTTGTTGGGTTATTTTTGTAATACATTTTAGCTCTGTGACAGAAGAGACTCTTCGTGACCATGATTTTTGTAAAACATTCGTATTTTATTTCTCATACAAAATAGAAGTACATCCGTGAAAAAATCCGAAATGTTGGTTAATTTAAAATATAAAAAATGGCATCATTCTAAGAGTTATTAAATAATTGTAATATTATCATAATATATTGATATTTCTATAGTACAGTTTCAAATACGTTGTTTGATCACAAGAAAATGTTCTAAAATTACTTTAAAAGCAGTGCTTAATTAGAATCCATGAATTTAATATACATAGTAGTTTGCAGTAGAAATACATTGCTATAACAAAGAGCCGAATCATGCGGACGGATTTTAATCAAAATATCGGTAATGTTCATATTGTGCTAATTTATTTAATGGAGAATATATCGAATACGCTAAAATCCTGTTAAAACCGAGTTCCCGTAATATACAGGCCATTGTGTCAGAGTACCCGATAGTTAGGAATATTTTTGTCTGAAAATCTATAAAATTTTATATTAAACATCAGTTTATTATTTTGCTCATTTAGCTTTATTATTTTAACATAGCACAGTTCACTGTTACTATTGACAATATTATTATACTACGGGAGGTAGCGCTGTATTTTTTCTAGGAATTTCATCCCGAATGAATTTTATTTCAAACAGTTGTTTAGAGTTCAGAGATCAGTAAAGTGAGCGTCAGTCGCCGCACCAGCGGTGGAACTAAGAGGGACAGCATGAAGAAGTCATTGAAAAAAAAAGTGCTCCGATGAATTTTATACCGAGCCAAAATGAATTATATGATAGTTTCCATCACATTTTTAAAGAAAATCATCGTCAGCTGTATTGACGGTGGGGGGTTATATGTCAGTCGCGTGCATGAACCTCATAGAAATTTTCACAAAAAAAGTAATTTTATACCTTATGAAATTTATACATCTTAATTTTTATACTTTTAAAATAACAAAGACAATCGTCAGCTGCATTTTTGATGGGGGAAAGACCGTCAGTCAGCGTGATAAACATTTCGCGAGGTCGATGCATTTGAGCGTTGCATAGTCTCTTTAGAAAATAAACTCACGATCTTTACATCCACAAACAATCAGCTGGCGACGACTCATGTTTCTTTAACATTCTAGTTATCTTAGGCTTGGAATTACGCACAAACGCTGTAGTTACATGCACACTCGATTGACTCAGCGACTGCTTGCGCGTTGCCATTTTTGATAGTTTTTAAGATTACAAGAATTATATAATAATAACTTTATTTATAATTTCTTGTGCATAATACTCTCTCTTACTCTAGCTTCGCTCGGGTCCGTCTCTATGTACTACGTATTGTTCTGATAACTATATAGGTATAGGAATTTTAACTATTCTTCAGATGATCGGACATTGAAAATTCCGTAAAAATTGGTCCAGCTGTTTTGGGGATTAGCCGAAAAAACAGAGTAGCAGACAGAAATAAAATTGTACACATTAATTTCATCTATACTAATATTATAAAGAAGTAAAGTTTGTGTGTTTGTATATTTGTTAAATTGTAAGGGGTAATCTCGGGATCTACTGAACCGATTTTAAAAATTCTTTCACCAATAGAAAGCCACATTATTGCTAAGTGTCATAGGTTATATAAAAAACCGAATAATAAAAAGGCTTTAACGTGGTGTCCGTTTTGCAAAGTGAATCGGAGAAAAAACGGTCGAATGAAAGCGTTTCTTACGAACGCTGCTTTAACTATGAAAGATATATTTTTGAGTTCTAGAGAAAAGATGTGGAGCTTGAAAATGCCTACAAAAAAGTCAACGACAACATATGTCTAACTTTTATAGTTAAGTTACAAAAAGTAGTTTTTTAATATTAGTATAGGTAATTTAATTTTTAATATTAATAAAATAATTTAAATTATTTAAACACTCTGTACTAAAAAGGATTATTAACATTTTGCCCAACGAAGTGGGCACGGGACAGCTAGTTAAATATAAAATCTTATTAAATTTCATTTGAATTTAGTAAATAGTTTTATTTTGGTATTACAAATAGACTTAATAAACAATTTTATTTATTTATATAGGTAAGTTTTACAACTTCAAAACAACAACAGAGGCGTGGGCCTCACCCCTAACAATGACCTATCTGACTCTGTCAATATCGGAAATGTGCGAGAGATATACTCAATACTCGTTTGTTTAAAAACATCTAAATTCTAATATATAAAAATTTCATGCCACAGTGTTTGTTATTGGCCTCCGCCGAAACGGCTTAACCGATTTTTACGAATTTTTTTGTGTTTATTTGGTAGATCTGAGATTAGATAGGCTATTTTTTATTTTTAGACCAAATATGTTATACCCATAAATAATCATAACCCTAAATTTTCATCCAACAATCCCTATTTTTAATAGTTATTAGAACGCGGGCGGAGTGTGGATTCCAACAGGAATTGCTAGTATTATAATATAGTTTTAAACCGACACAAAATAAATAATTATAATGCGGTGTTATTTATAAGAAACTAGCAGTACCCGCGGCTTCCACGTTCATTTTCTTATTCGCTACTAATCTTCATTCGAACACTCGCTGGGTTGATCTGTAGATTGACTGAAAGTTTCTTCAAAATTACTCCAGCTATTTCAGAACCCATAATTAATATGTAACTCCTGCGCCGCGCGGCTTTCTATTTCATATAAGTAATATGTGGACGTCTCCCTTCCTCTCCTCATTGCTCGCTGTGCTATACTTTCTTAATATATTTACTGTGTGATGGAAGAGTGTCTGATTTGTATAATTTTAAAAGCTATCTGCTGACTATAAACTAACTCCCTGCCAAAATTTAAATTTGTAACACAAAAAATGAAAGAATTTCGTAAAAACTTGCGAGAGCCCTTAGACCTCCTTAAGCCGGCCCTGTCACAAAATTAGTTCTTAGTGGATTTTTACTAACAATTAACTACCTCCCTGCGAAATTTAAAGTCTTTAGCCCCAAAAATGAAAAACTGTCATACAAACTTGCGAGAGCCATTAGATTATAGATTAATATGTGCTATACTTATTGATTTCTAAGCGTAAGATAACTAGATTGTTTAAGAAACATAAGTCGTCGTCAGCTAATTGTTTGTGGATGTAAAGATCGTCAGTTTATTTTTCAAAGAGACTATGCAACTCTCAAATGCATTGACCTCGCGAAATGTTTATCACGCTGACTGACGGTCTTACCCCCATCAAAAATGCAGCTGACGATTGTCTTTGTTATTTTAAAAGTATAAAAATTAAGATGTATAAATTTCATAAGGTATAAAATGACTTTTTTTGTGAAAATTTCTATGAGGTTCATGTACGCGACTGACATATAACCCCCCACCGTCAATACAGCTGACGATGATTTTCTTCAAAAATGTGATGGAAACAATCATATAATTCATTTTTACGCGGTATAAAATTCATCGGAGCAGATTTTTTTCCAATGACTTTCTCATGCTGCCTCTCTTACCTCCACCGCTACCTGAGCAGCTGACGTTCGGAGTTGTTATAGGTAAGGGGAAAACTATTAGTGTTGTGATTTTCAGCCGGTATGAAATGACTTGTTCAACTATAGCGCTACCTCCCGTAGTATTAAGTCCCCGCTCTCACTTTAATTTATTTTTTGACGACACGTTTGGATTAGTTGGCAGTGTAGGGTCACTTTGCGCCAGCGGTCGCGGGTTCGAGTCCCGCTTGGGGCATTCATTTGTTGAGCGCGAATGTTAGTACTCTAGTCATGGGTGTTTATATTTATATTATGTATGTATTTAAAATTTGTATATGTACTATATCAACTATCTGGTATCCGTAATACAAGCCTAGTAGCTTACCACGGAACTAGATGGTGTTATTGTAAAAAATGTTCCAACATATTTATTTACTTATTATTTTCTAAGCAATATCACCCACATAATGCATATTATTTTATATATTATACATAAATGCTTACAATGTACTACCACAGTCTAGTCGTCTATATAGTCGTCCAAAAATACATCTAAACTCATCTAAAGGTCAATCGCGCGAGACGTGAGGGTGACAACGCGGTGTGTTCTAATGTCGTATGCACTTTTAACTTACAATGCAATATCGAACATAGAGATTAAATGAAACGTTTAATTCCTAACCTTCACGAGAAGAGAATATTATTTTTATTATTTAAAAAGGTTATTTATTTGAAAATTAAAAATACTTCAAAGAATATACACACATAATTATATAATTAACACCTAGCTTTGCCCGAACGAGTCCCAACGTAAGATTTAAACATATAGTTATTGCGGCTTACGCAAAACTTACGCTATTGCAGGTTTTCTGTCAGCTTATCTCATAGTCCAATAGAAATAAAAAAAAAACCGTAGTAAAAATTGTCCTAAGGAGAAATAAGTAATTACTACACAAAATTCAGTTAACATCGGTTGAGTATAGTACATTTATTTATTACTAAAACATTCCTCAAGAACTACACTACACATTGGTGCAAAACAGCGTGAAAATCGGTAGTTTTTGAGTTTAATGCAAACAGACAGACAGACAGATGCGTATTTATTAGAGATATTTATAGATATTGTACAATATTATAATATGAATATGTAAAAATACTGCTACTTTGTAACAGCTTCCTGAAACTTATGAAAATAAATCCGATGTTTTATTTCACATCGTTATAGTGGAATACTCTCCACCCTCTAATAAACTCCAAAGAAATAAATATTGAACATATTATATTATTTCGAAGAATAGAAAAAGAATTTTGCGTGGCGTTTCATATTAAGACTTATTTGTAACGTCAAATTAAATAAAACTTTTCTCAGAACGGTGGATAGGAGTTTATTCCAATAACTTTGAAGTGTTATAACATTTTTTCCTTATAGTATTAAAACAAATCCTTTTTAAAATATCAGCACGCGCACTGAAGGATTCCAAGTATAATTTATAAGGATTACTATTAATTTAATATAATTAACATATAAAATGTATAAATTAAATAAAATATAAATGACAAAGATTTTACCAAGAAATATACTGAAAGCTATTTAGTTGTTCATCGAAATTAAAGTCGTTTCCAGAATCAAAAGAAAGTCCTTAATACCACGAAACATTGTTTACAGTTAACACTTCATGGAATCTAATCGAAGTTGCAAATTAAATTACGTCATTGGGCTTCGGCCTTGACTACCTCCGATGGAATTTCACTAAAGGCTTATAATGAATTAAGTTGAAAAATATTATCAACTGATTTTGAGCTGTTCTTAAGAGAAATACTTATATTTATTTCCTATTTCATTTACTCGTAAATTTTCTTTGTTTTGCTTTCGATATCGCCTTTTTAGTTTCAAAAACATGTGTCGCGTTGTTATTTCATACACCGCATTATCGTTTTTATATTTTTATCTAACTGAGATCTCATCACAAGTAAGCTTATGGTCAAACTTTGAACAACATAATATGGTTATAGAATATCTTTTACTGCGGGAAATATCTTATCTCTGAGAAATCTATGTTTAAGAATGAACAAGAACGAAGCGAGGGTCAATTAGTAGTGTTTTGTTTAGTCAAGCTCAGAACTTATACTTGGTCAACATATAGAGTGGATTTGATTTTCGTTTCTCTTCAAAATAATCATAAAAAGATATCCATTTTTAAATTTTCGATGTAGTTTAATCCGCAGAACACTTTTAAATAGCTATAATACTCGAGCGAGCTGTTTATTGTTCACACTCCATGGCGTCCTATTACTGACCGAAAAGCTTGTTAAGTTGAAACAAATTAGTATAACAACTGTAAGATCAATATTTCTATTATACGATTATGGAGGGCTTTTATTTGTTTTATATTTAACTTATTTTTCTTTACTACTAAATATCACCTTTGTTTTATATGGAAGCGGAAATTACATTATATTTTGAACGTATTGTGCAATAAAAGTAGTTCTATTTAATTTAGTTCAGTAGTATTTGCATGTATCATTAAACAAAGATACACGCTTTAGCATTATTATATGTATTATGTAATATCGTCTCACCCTCGATCTTTTAGTACAGATTTTTCAAATATATGTAAAAAGTATCCTATGTTGACTCGGATAACCAGCTGCTATTATCAAATTAATTTTCATCGAAATCTATCCAGTCTAAACAAAAAATCTAATAAACTTAAGATTTTTCTTCTGTATAAAAATTATTATTACAATAAGGTTATCCAAAAAATATTTCATGTACAATATTAACTTCGTTACAATTTTATTTGTTGGCATAATATGTTGGGACATGATAGGGACACACAGCGCCATCTAGTTCCGTGGTAAGCTACGAAAGCTTGTGTTACAGATACCAGATAGTTGATATATGACATATACCTATATGTTTTAAATACATACATATTATAAAATTTAATTATATCTATAGAAATAGAATATAGATCCTTTTCAACTCTAAGCAGAATAAAATGATGCTCAATGAATGTCTACTACATTTCATACCTGGTTGGGCGCAAATCCGCGATGAGATTAGACAAGATGACGTTAATAGAAAACTGAAAAATGTATGCAATGACGTAATATAGCGCTATATCACGTTGTTACAATACTATTTCTGCATCGATTGATATTATCAATTTGTATTAGCGCAATAGGAATTGAATTACTTTGGTTTCTTGATATTTTTGAAATTCTACTATGTATCTAGTTTCCACGATTTAGAGTTCTTTATGTAATAAAAATCGTTACTAATATATAAATATTTTTTGAAACAAAAATAGTCATGAACCAATTACTATTTATAAGGATTTAATAAAAATCTAAGCATTCTATAAGTGTAATCGATAGCATTACAATGGTGACAGATATCTTTTTTATATCTCGCCGTCCCCTAGCGACCAACGAGGGAGCTAATTCTCTTGCGACGACATATGCGTGATGGCGATGTTAGCCCCAACTAAACCTACTTGTTAAATGTAGATCGATTTCAACCCCACGGACGTATCAATCCCCTGCGAATAAAAGCTTTATCTATCTGTCCAACATTCATGAATAGTACCAACATATTGTATAATGAAAATTAGTATAAAATTCGGTTTTTTTGTTCATTCAATTAATATTATATTATAATTTACAAATTATTGGCCACTCTATCTCGACACACATATGAAGAAAAAGAGAGAGAGGAAAATAGAAAGAAAGAAAGAGAGAGATAGAGAGTTGATATTATTTATTGACTTTTAAATGTTTTATGTGTTGAAAAAGAATCTAATCGCTACTAATACCTAATACTACAATATCCTAATATTGTTAAAATACGCTGTTTTGCTGAAAGTTGTATGCAACATAAATTAACGTATTATTTTACACCTTTACATTTTCACACAAAGTCCAAGTTTCATTCTTCCTACAGCCAACTACAAAACTTGCAACTTTTATTACTTCAGCTTTAAAAGCGGTTATTGTTATGTCAAACACAAATTACTTGTTTACTTTGTATATAAAATGAAATATATTAGCTTACAATTTTTTTATCCCATTCTGAAATAGTGCTTGCTACGTTCCACATGATGGTAAGTGGTAACGCGGTCGGAGATGGTAAGTCGCACTAATTTAAATATTGTAAGAAATAAAATACCAATATTTAAAAAAAGGCTATGTCTTTTAATATTGAAACTTTCAATAACTTCACTTTCACGCTAACATATCAATATTTTAGGTCTATGCGATACAGCACATAATTTTCATTTAAATTAGAACGACGTCTAATGACGTTGTGCCACAACGTATATATATAAAAAGGTGCAATAGCGAACACGGTACGTTAAATAACGTCAACGTCGACTGTGCTGTAAAACTTATAACGTTAACGTATAAGAAGTATAAGAAGTATTTAGTATAAAAATGATCTAGAAATGTTTAACATAAATTATAACAATAACAAAAAACATGAAATGAAAGGCTAATTATATGAAATGGTCTATTTTTTATTAAAAAAAATGTCCCAACATATTGTTATTATTATAAATAAATTATTTACTATAATGATTTAATCAGTCTTATGAAATACACAAGTGCAATACATTTTTCAGACTCATTTATCACCTATTATTGAGATCAAGTCAACTATAACAAGCGAAAAATAATTAAAATAAACTTATTGTGGACTTGATATTCCATGCTTACAACTTAGACTTATAGAAACTAATAAAGTTCATTAAAAATTTTAGGAACGAACCTAATTATGTGATCATAAACTAACTACGTTTCAATATTTCACGTGAACACAGAATCGATGCACGCGCTACCCTCGCGACGCGCACATGTCGGCTGACGTCATAAAACTTCTTAGGCGAAATGACGTCTAGTGACGTTGTGCGCTAACAAAGTAGGTACTTTGTACCAGGATGGAATGCCAACAAAGAAGGCAAAAAAATCCGGTGCGGTGTAGCACTACAATTTTAAGAATTCGATATGTTGTAGCACAGAAACCCAACTTTTAAACATTAGTATGGTCAGAGCCCGTACTATAACGTTGTACTTAATAAAACCAGTTTTTGCTGAACGTGATCGCACGCTGTGCGGTATCACATCGACCAAAATTTGACGTGTAATGACGCTGTTCACGTGAAAGTGTTACCAAGTCATATACAAAAATATACATATTACATTGTCTTAATTTATAAGCTTCTATCAGCTCAACTGAAGAGAAGTACGTTTTGAGAAGATAAAAATAGATATTGTATGAGGGCTCATGCTTTTTGTTCGTGGATTTTTCTGTAGACTTTATAAGACTTAGAACTATATTGTTTTGATATTATATCCTTTAAGTTTTAGTTTTAGTTTAATCAGTGCTGGCGTGGCTTCGCATTGGAGACTATGGTAACTAAACATATTTCGTTTACAAATTTTGCTTTATTGCTATTTATTATATAATGTATAAATAAGAATCAAATGAAATCAAAATATATTTAATCCAGATATATAGAATTTTACAAGATCTCTATGTCTATTATACTATAATGCGAGAGCTGAAGTTCGAACCCGCTTTACTTTGTTTCAAGCCACCACTGCTATAAAGAGTGCAAAACTTAATAATAAAATATAATTATGTATTAAATCCCTGAAGATCCAACACAAGTGCCATCGGGCGTGCAAATACCATATTTATACACGTTATTAAATAAAATGAAATGCGACGAAACAAGCCGTATTATTCCGTGTACGCGGTGAGAGGCCGGCGCTCGCGAGTGTGCCAAATTAACTCGTGCCTACATCTACGCTTTCTGACACACTGTTACGAAGTAACGTCAGCAAACAAAACTAGGAACAAAATATAATGTAACTCATTGTATTCTATTAAATGCAACCTTTCTTAGGTTTACGCGAACTATCTTTTCGGATTTAGTCGCGGATTTATTATAATTTTTGGTTCCCGACGTTTCGAATGCTTTACAGCAATCATGGTTACGAGAGAGACTACGGTATTAGACGTCTCAGAAGGTTATATACTTGTTACAGACAGTGCCTACCCACAATTTAATAAATGTCAACTTAAGTTGGCATCAAGGTACCTTAATTATACATTTTTTATTTCGCGGCAAAACCCAAAAAGATAGTTTCATTTAGAATGCAACCTTTTTAACGTGCAGCTGTTGGGTAAGATCATCTCTTGAATATGAGGAGGATTAAACTAGTTCACATGTAGTTTACTTGCTTGGGTTTTTAAGACACGCAGGTTTCCTCACGATATTTTTTCTTCATCGTAAGACAAGTGGTAATCATGATATAAATGATTCGCACATGAAAATATCAGAGGTGCGAGACCCGGATTTGAACCCGCATCACTCGGTTATCCAAGCGAGCGCGTTACCGCTGGACTACCATTTTTAAATTATATTTCGTAATTACATGATAACATTCATAATAATTTGTTTTTGTTCTTTTCCGTCGCACGTCGCGAGCTGCATCCCCATCCCTGTGTCAGAAATAGCCGCGATGCTGGAAGTAATAAAATTAGCGTCGACGTCAATACGTCTTCATTAGCTCCACACATAGACTTCTTAACAAGAGTGCGACCAAATGTTAAAGACGTATAATATTTGTTTTCGTAAAATGAACTGAGTCGAAGAATCATGTCTATTACATTTCAGTACAAATATGTTGTTGTGGCTGGCTACGGCTGAAGGGGGATTGGGGGTTGGTAGTATTTGCACAAATTATTCATCTAAAAACTTATACATGAAGTTGCCTGACTGTGATTTTAAATTTTCATTTTTTTAACTATTAATTTCTCTCAAATACTACTCTTTTTGCAGTTAGTAGCAACACAGAAACGCAGGCCTCAAACCCAGAACCTGCAAATCTTCAACTGCGCTACTACACTTCTGAGGTAGTAAGTATATTTTTAAAGTCACAATAAATAAATTAATAAGAAGAATTGTTCAGATTGGCTTCGTAAACTCTACGTCTTCAGAGAGCTAGGGCCTGCGATCCCGCTCGTCTCTGACATACCTACACGTAAGGTTCTGTCGTAGGGAGATTGTTTTTAGAGCAATCTGCTGAAACGTCCGTATGTGAATACTGCGTATATATCTTATACTTGGGCACTATAATAAAATTGAAAAGGTGTTATAAAAGTGTAATTTTTTGTGTGTTTAAAAGTGATTTGACATATGATGAAACAGAAAACTTATTAAAATAAATACATAATAATTATAATATTATATGGCTGATACACACACATACACCACACACACATATATCACACACGCATACACCACACATACACGCACTCACACACACACACACATACATTATTTTAAGTTATGTTTTAAAACCTTTGTATTTGGAAAAATGTATACATAATCCGGAAGTGGGCGTTAATGGCTACGACACAGTTTATAACTAATGTAGCCACTATCGTACATAATTTGCTTATTGTAACAAATGTTTCCAATAAAGATTTTATTTATTTATTTATAATTTAGTTTATATCGTAAATCTACTTCAGAGGAACCATGTGAAGCAGGCTTTAATCCAAAGTCTCGCGCCTCTGATTTATTTGACTCGAAAGCGTGAATTATTTTCGACATGATTATCAATTGTCTTAATGGTAAAAGAAAACATAGATAGGATATCTGCAAAACTATAAGAACCTACTAAGTTTCAAAAATATAAGTGAAGTCCGCCAACTTGCATTTAGACAGCATGGTGGACTTTGAACTGATCCCCTTCATATTAAAGCCCGTGCCCAGCTGTGAGACTGAAAAAAGGGCTGGTTATAACAAAATTATAATTCAAAATAACATAAACTATTCGTTTATCTTTACACCAACCAAGGGACGTTGAATGTACCCTATTTATCTAATAGGTATCTACTTAAAATTAATGATTTCTATAAAATTTAAACGTTATCGTTTATAAACTGAACTAACACAAAATGAAAACCAAACCAATATTAATATTTCGTGGCTTACAAAGCTAACAACAATATTAGTATAAATTAATAATATTGTTGTGAAGGCAAATAATGTATATGAGTAATGTTTAACATATTTTTATTGTATTTAAAATATGTACATAGGCTTATAGGCCAAGACTCAAACATTTTGAACCCAAAAACATATTTTAGTAAAACTTCATATATTTATAATTTTCTGTTTAAATTACCATTGCTTTTACAAGATCTTCAACTTGCGCTATTCACATGAAAAAGAGTTGTCTGTACAAAAATTTGCAAAGCATTTTATCGTTTCATCAATTCTTCAAATCTAATTGAGTGTATTGCAAATTGCTAGTGCACTGGGGTAATTCCGAAAATGGGTATATTCCGAAAGTTTAAAAAATCTACTAATCGTAGCGATATTTTACAATTGGCAGCATGGGTCTAGGACGCCAGTTCGATTGTTCTCGCCGTGTCAGTTGTCATGAATCACTAGTGTGAACATAACGTGCGTAGGGTCAAGTTATCTGAGTTAAGTGATTTTCGAGCCTTTTTCGGTGATTCGCAATAACCCCAACACTTGTATCTCGGAAGTCTGGTAAGTAATTTAAATAAATGTTCGATTTTACTATAGATTATCGTTTTATACGGCTTTGTAAGAGGTTTACAAAGTCCTAACAGTGTTCTAATTTTTTTTTCGTAATTACCCCATTGGGGTTATTACGATATATAATTATTTCGCATTTACCCCATTACATTTTTTCATAGTAATTGACAGTGATTCTAAAACTGTTAAGAAATAACATAATATTTCATATATAACATAACATTGCTTAAAACTATTTTTTTTATTCTTTAATTATTAATAAAAAGTGGTTCATTTTTTTTCAGAGCTAACATGCCTGAACTTACATTAGAAAGAGAGTCAAACGTTACACATCATGAACGAATAAGCCACTGGACGCGACATATAAGCGGACGTACCTTTGCCGGTCTTGTCAGTAACTGCTGCTAACCAGATCCGCTGGTAACCGTAATTCTCTTCCAAAATTGGCAAAGGCGGGTCATTGCAATGCTTTCATTAAAAGCTGTCTGATAAGATAGAAGAAACAGCGATAAGTACTCTTCCCAATCCTTTTGATGACTATCTACAACCTTGGCTAGATGTCGTTCTAAAGTTTGATTAAACCTCTCCACCATTCCATCGGACTGTGAGTGACCAGGCGTAGTTCTAGTTTTGTGCACCCCCATGATCTTACAAAGTTCTTGAAACACCTGTAATTCGAAGTTTCTGCCTTGATCACTGTGCATTTTTAATGGGATACCAAATCTGCAAAATACATCTTTAACTAATTAGGAAGGAGTAGATAACGCATGTATCTACATCACAAATCTTATCCAAGTGGCAGCTTGTGTCTCCAAATGGAAACGGGATCTACAACCTCTGGAAGGCAATAAAGTACCTCCGCTAGCCGAAACAGTGTGCTCCACCTATTAGATTCGGTAATACATAGGCGAGAACTGATTAAGAAAAATCTAAGGCCTTTTCTACATACCTAGCCGGGGTTTTTAGCTAACTCGAACAGTCCGGAAGATCTCGAAATAGAACAAGTACTAAAGCAAGACCTGCAACTATGCCTGCCATTGACTCTTACTACACCAAGAGAGATTGCTAGAGAAATAGCCAAAATGGACCCTAATAACGCATCTGAATTTGATCTAATCACCTCCAGGTTATTGAAAGACCTTCCTAAGAAGTGTATTGTCTTTTTGACCATCCTTATAAATGCCACGTTGAGAATCTCGTATGTACCTACATTCTGAAAAACATTTTTTTTATAGGACAAAGGGGGCAAACGGGCAGGAGGCTCACCTGATGGAAAGTGATCACCACCGCCCATGGACATCTGCAATACCGCAGGGCTTGCAAATACATTGCTGGCCTTTCAGGAAGGAATACGCTCTCTTCTTGAAGGTTGCCAGGTCGTAACGGTTTGGAAAGACCGCCGGCGACAGCTGGTTCCACAGAGTGGTTGTGCGTGGCAGAAAATATCTTAAAAATCGCACTGTTGTGGAACGCTGGACATCGAGGTGGTGTGGATGGAATTTGCGGTTTTGACGCGATATCCGATGGTGAAATTCTGCGACCGAGATCAGTCCAAACAATTCCTCGGAACACTCCCCGTGGTAAATGCGGTAGAAGATGCAGAGTGATCCAACATCTCTACGCAGAGCTAAAGGATCAAGCCGATCGGAGAGAGCTTGATCATCGACAACTCGAGCCGCCCTACGTTGAATGCGGTCAAATGGAAGTAGCTGGTACTGGGGAGCTCCCGCCCAGAGATGAGAACAGTACTCCATGTGGGGCCGAATTTGCGCCTTATAAAGATTAAGACGCTGACCCGACGTGAAGTACTGTCTCGCCTTACTGAGCACACCAAGCTTCTTTGAGGCCAATTTGGCCTTGTCTTCCAATTGACCACGGAACTGGACGTTGCTCGAAATGTCGACGTCAAGTATTCCGATACTGGCTGTGGCAAACAGGGGAGTGTCCTCAAATAGAGGAGTGACGACAAATGACGACTTTTTAGCGGTCAACGCGCAAACTTGTGTCTTTTTGGGGTTGAATTGGACTAAATTTAGTCGACCCCAATTCGAGACTTTGGTTAATGATGATTCGATTTCAGATACAAGTTTGTTCCGACACTCGTCGACGTGTTCCCGAGAAATATTAGCGCGGCCAGTGTATAGAGCGTCCACAGTGCTGTCGTCTGCATAGCAATGAATGTTGCTGATTTCCAACATGTCATTGATATGCAGAAGGAACAGAGTAGGAGACAGTACACAGCCTTGTGGAACACCAGCATTGACGTATTTAGGATCAGAGCAAGCACCGTCAACAACGACCTTGATCGTCTGCCAAAAAGCTGGTGATCTAATTGCATAATTTCTCGGGGAGCCCATAGGAAGGTAGCTTCGAAAGAAGCGCTTTGTGCCATACCCGATCAAAGGCCTTCGCTATGTCCAGACTGGCTGCAAGCGCCTCCCCCTTGGTCTCAACTGCTTCTGCCCATCTATGTGTCAGGTAAACTAGAAGATCACCGGCTGAACGACCTCGACAAAAGCCATACTGACGGTCGCTGATCAGCTGGTGCTCCTCAAGGTACCGCAGGAGCTGGCAGTTAATAATGGGCTCCATTATCTTGGAGAACAAGGAGGTAATGGCTATAGGCCTGTAATTGGACGGATTCGAGCGGTTACCCTTTTTTGGGATCGGGTGCACTAAAGCGGCTTTCCAAGATTTCGGGACTACGCCTAATGAATAGGAGTGCCGGAAAAGACGCGTTAAGACCGGTGCCAGCTCTGGAGCACATGTCTTCAACACGATCGTAGGGATACCATCGGGCCCACTATGTATGTATTTTTGGAATTCCAGTCTCCGCCCGCCACAAACCGACTGCCAAGTGTCTCAAAGAATTCTGTATACATCTCTTGTGATATCGTATATCTAGGTGGACAGTACACTGCAAAGATATTAAAATAGCCATTTGTATCTTCAATTGCTATTGTAGTAGCCTGAATGTGGTTAGTTTTATAGTTTGGCATTATGTGATGTTTCAGAGATTTCCTGACTATAATTGCAGTGCCAGCATGTCCTGTCTCATCTGGGTGCAAGGTGATATGGCACTCATAATTTTTAAACTTAAGATTTGAGGCAGAGGTGCAGTGAGCTTCAGATATCAATAACAGATCCAGGTTTTGTTGGAACATTAACAATTCTGCGTCATTTTTGTTAGGGGTCAATCCATTTATGTTCCATGTTGCTATTCGTAAAGCAGTTATTTTGGTAATTTGTCCAAGAGTTGTGTTATGAGCATCATCAGAGTACTCATCTGTTGAAGTATTAAGTCAAATTTCTCGGTTTGCTTAATTAATATCTGTTCCAAATTGTGGAGAGGTTGTGAGTTATTTTCTTCTTGAACTTGTTCTTTTTTGTTTTGTGTGACTTCTGAGTATGTTTTTTGGATGTTTTTAGGATATTCAACTGTCTTCATAGCTAAGTTTGGAACTGGTCTATCCTTTGTTTCCTGAGAAGAAGGAATTTGCGTTTGATATTTTCTTGTCATTTGGTGTGTTGGCCTTGAACGTCTTAGAACGATTTCCCTATATACTTCGCATCCTTTAAAGTTCGCCGGGTGTGGACCATTGCATAAAGCGCACAGGGCAGGTGTTGTGCGGTCTCGTTTTGGGCATTCCGATGTTTTATGTGACTGTCCACATTTTACGCAACGATATGGGCGCATACAATAATTTTTGGAGTGTCCATATTGCTGCCATCTTTGGCATTGTACTATCGAGTTTTGCTTCCTCGGATCCTCTATGATGACAGACTGACGGTATATATATTTTAGTTCCTTCACCGCCTTATTATTTGGTCCAGGTGTAAGGTTCACAAAAAATGTGGATGTTGGTTTTTTGTCCGGCCCAAACTTTGCATTGATGATCTCTCCAGTGACTATGTTTCCCGTAGCTTCAATGTCCTCTTTGATTGCGGAAATTGGTGTTGTTGGGTGCAAGTTCCGTATCACAACTCTGAAGCACCTCTGGTCTTTCCGGTTAAATGTGTGACCAATCAACCCATTTTCTCTTACTACTTTTATAATTTGTTTATAGCTTTCAATTTCTGAACTATTTATTCTCAACTGGCTTCGGTTGACAATTTTAAGAGTGAACTGGTTCTTGTCGACAACAGTTTCAAGCAGTTGAGCAAGCTTGTTGATGTCTTCTATACCATATAGTACTATTGGTGGGGGTTTATTGGGTCGTTTATCCTTGGGAATGTCATTAGTTTCAGTGAGATCGACTGTTAGACCTGTAAATCTATTTGAGGTTTTTACAGTTTCGGGAGAAGGACTGCTTGAGGTCTTTTTTCTTTTGGGATTTCTGCTGACCGGGACTCTTTGCCATGTTGGAGGACAAATTGATGTTGTGTCAGTCTTTGTGCCAGAGATCACAGGTTCAGGTTGACTATCAGAGGTTGAACAAACTCTGATTTGTTGAGTGCTCCCCAGGGAAGAGGATCTTTGTCTTGTAAACAATCCTGGATGGAATGCTTGCTGGACAAGCTTTTTGCTGTTGCTGCTATTATTGTTTATGCTGCCAGACACATTCACCATAATAGGAGCCTGGTCGCCCACCCCTGTCTGGCCTTCGGTAGCATATTTCACACTCGCAGGCCCGGGTACCTGCGAGCGCCGGGGGTTAGCCGGATCGCATGACATCGCATTCTCATTATCAGACATTTTCATTTCAAAAGAGGGGGTTGGGAGTATAAACATGATGCTTTCCCAAGGCATCATGACCACACTTTTAGAGGGGATTTAGTTCCTCTTGGCAAGTGGCAGCACAGAAACAGGTTACTTAACCGCCGCCTGTGGCTCGGCGTTGCTGTTCGTTTGGCACCACCCAGGGGGCACGTACAGGGTGGTTTATATCAGTAGCTATGATGGTCAAGCCTGCGGACGCGAACAGCATCACCCCCCAAAATGAGCCATCTTATACTCGACCATCAACTTGGCTTCCGGAAGCACCACTCGACCGCAGAGCAGATACACAGAGTGTATTGTACAATAAGACATTGCCTGGAGAAGAAAGAATACTGTTCGGCTGCTTTCCTTGACGTCCAACAAACCTTTGACCGGGTCCGGCATAAAGGATTACTTTGCAAAATTGAAGTACCTTCCACACTCCTACTACCTGCTGATGGAGTCCTCTCTCAGTGGCAGAAAGTTTCAAGTCAAGCAAGCTCTTCTCTTTTTAGCTGCGGAGCCGGAGTACCCCAGGGCTCCGTACTTGGTCCGGTCCTCTACTACATATTTACAAGTGACCTACCTCAAACAGCAGAAACAGCAGTGGCAACTTTTGCCGATTATGCGGCCTTTCTTAGCTGTGACAGTGATCCCATTGAAGCCACCAAACAATTGCAAACCTAGCTCGATACCACTAATACTTGGCTGACCAAGTGGCACATAAAAGCTAGCGCCCCAAAGTCTCACCATATCACATTTACCCTGAGACGTGAAACTTGTCCTCCAGTCAATCTAGGCCCCGACACATTGCCGCAATCAACCAGCATTAAGTACCTTGGTTCTTACCTGGATCGTAGAATGACATGGAAGAACCACATGAAAACGAAGCGCAACGAAATCAACCTTAGTTTTTAAAATCTACTCTGGCTTCTCAGTAAACAATCTGCCTTATCTCTTTTCAACAAACTAAGGGTCTACCTCGCCAAACTCCAACTTCTCTCAACTCACCTTGGAAAAGAAAAAAAAGAAAAAGTTACACTCCACAGGATTTAGCTCAAGCCTTTAATAAGGTTAAAATGGAGAGTTAATTGTATTTTGTATGGATAAGAAGAAAGTTCATTTTAGTTTTTAATAATAGTGTTCTATGTAGGTAGTTAAATGAAAGTGTTATTAAAGAACTAAAAGAAGTAAATTGTAAGTTTATGCCAAAATAATAATTGTGAAAATTATGTTCCTGTTTTATTGGCTATAAGTTTTTGATGTAATTGTAAATAGGTATAAGAATAAGATAATTATTTAATAAAAGCTGGTTGATTATTAATTATTTATT
Source organism: Boloria selene (assembly GCA_905231865.2). NCBI lineage: Eukaryota > Metazoa > Arthropoda > Insecta > Lepidoptera > Nymphalidae > Boloria > Boloria selene. Next base: position 363,215 of record HG993147.1, read on the forward strand.
TTCATTTTTTCATATATTATATCTGAAAGCAAGAATGCTAGAAACGCATCTTAAAATTCATTCAATATATTCCTAACAGTTACTTAACAGACAGTTTGAGAACCACAGTAACTTTCTGGGGTAATTCCGAACTAGTAGTGGTGTAAGTAAAGACTTTAGCTATATTAGTGATATAATAGATTATATTTTGCGTTTGGCTAAATTACGACTGAAAAAATAACATAAATCTTCGGTCAAAGTTCAATTATAAATAAATAAATAATAAATAACTTTTATTTATATACTTCTACAAAAATCCATAAAGTACAATGAAAGAGCTTAAATTACAATAGAATGTGTTTGGAACCTACCTGAACTAGGATAACATCCTGTGTTTCAGGTTTTGGTTTTAAACATGCATTTCTTACCGTTTAAATATTTGTAAAAAAGTAGTTTTGATATATTACAATTTTCATAGATTTAACATTAAGTACAAGTAGGCTACTTACATAACTAGACTTAACCTATATTATGTAGGTATATAAGCTAAATATACATTATTTTAATATAACAAGCAGGCTTTCTGTGTCTGTATAGTTCAACTTTTGCAGAAATTCCGATATTACTATTTTACATTTTTTGTGACTCATACAGTGTATCTCCAAAATCCTATTGAGTTTGTTATACAAATATGGACCTAAAAATATATAAAATCTATAAGCAAAAGCATGTATCGTTCTAGGCTTAGAACAAACTAAATCTTTTCTTCTTTTGTCTGAAGGAATTGGGTTAAAAGGAAGTTCAGTGTGCTGTTGTAGTAAAGCATGCAGTATAAATAATTGTCTGACTGTTAGTACCTTGCATTCCAAGTAAAGCCTGTTAGTGGAAAAAGTGTATGGGCGGTTGGTGGCCACTTTAAGGATCGCCCTTTGGGCACGCTCAAGTGGTAGTAGAATAGTTTTCGCAGCACCACCCCAGGCGGTTATACAGTAAGTTAGGATGGATTCACACAAAGATTGATATACTAGTTTGATTAATTTATAGTCCGCTATGTTACGTAGAAATTTAAAAATATATGTCAACTTTCGAACTCTATTGCATAATACTTCAGGTTAGAATCAAGTGTAATGCCTAGATATTTAATAAAGTCAGTTTTTGTTAATGTAGGACAATTACATGCAGTGTTAGTTGACGTTGCACAAACATGCGCGTAAATGTTTTGATTAGTAAGTAGAGTGTTGGTATTTTTCATCGTAAATAATAAATATTTAGTTTTGTCCGTATTTAAAGTGAGAAGATTATTACGAAGCCATTTTGATACTACATCAAAACCACTTTGTGCTTCCGCGTAGGCCTCCTGACGGGATTTTGCTGAGAATAATAGCACTGTATCGTCTGCATATGATGTAATAACACCATTATTTAGGGTCAGATTACAGAGGTCATTTATATAGATTAAAAATAGAGTAGGCCCTAAAATACTGCCTTGAGGCAAACCGTAGTGATTGTTTTTGAGGTCCGAGCTTACGTAGTTACCTATTTTTACATATTGAGTTCGGTCACTTAGATAATCAGAAAAAAGTTGAAGCTGTGTGCCTCTTATCCCAATTGCCTCAAGTTTGCGCAAGAGTATGGAAAAGGAGATAGTGTCGAAAGCTTTAGCGAGGTCTAGAAAGATACCAATAGTGTGAAAACCGTTATCTAGGTTAGATGTTATCTTCTCCGTTAGTTGGTGCACTGCTTGATTAGTAGATCTTTTTGGTCTAAACCCAAATTGCCTATCCGATAGTAACTTGTTATCTTCAAGATATTTAATCAAACGGTTATTTATGATTTTTTCTAGAATTTTAGAGAGTCCTGTCAATACTGAAATAGGCCTATAATTTTTTAAACATGCTTTGTCACCGTTTTTGTATATAGGAGTGATCACTGCTTTTTTCAGCAATGTAGGGAAGACTCCATTAGATAAACACAAATTAAAAATATAGGTTATCGGGGGAGCTAGTTGGTGTTTGAATTTTTTTAATATGTTATTCGAAATGTTATCCCATCCAACAGCGCATATATCTTTCAACCCTGTTATTATTCTCAATACTTCGTCAACATCGGTATCTAATAGTACAAAAGAATTAAGGCTGGTATACGACGTTATCCGTACGTTTTCTAAAGTAGAGTTCCTCTCCTGTAACGATTTTTCTGCTAAGGTTTTACCAATATTGGAAAAAAATGAGTTAACTTTGTTTAATGCTTCTAAAGGGCACGTCTCCGTTGTCAATAATACGAAAGGAGGTTCCGAAATGTTTGGTTTAAATGTGTTGTTTTTTATAAATTTCCACAGCTGTCTACTGTTATTGCTAGCTTTTTGTAACTCTATTTTGTCGTGCTGAGTTTTTAACTTTTTCAATAGGTTATTACAGAAATTTCTATATTATATAATTTATTTTGAAGAATTTCGTAATTACCCCCAGTTAGTTCGTAATTTCCCCATATGCCAAAAAAATGGGACGCAAAATTTAAATGCTTCATTTAAAAAACCCAACTACTTATTTTAAATCTAGTATACATTTTACGATAATTCTTTACATTAAGTGAACAGAGGCTAAGCATTAAAGGCCTTAAATATAAAACTGTTTTGTATAATTAACCTAATTGTAATCCTCTAGTCATCTCATAGAAATTTATGTCGGAATTGCCCCAGTGCACTATACTTATGTTCTTATGGAGACAATTTTATATTCGAATCCTACCGACTACGCCTCCGTCCAAGATATTATTTTGTATTTTTTTTCTTAATTACTGTTTAGTAATATTAGTCCACCACCAACCCTGCTTTATATAAATTTGTAATTTTTTTAACTTATAAATTAAACGAAACTGAAACGAAACTTTGTTTTGTTTTGTGTTATCATTTTATTTCTGTTTCCTGTTTCGTATATGTGTTATGTATATTATCTGTAAAATACTATGATTTCTATGGACTTTTGTGTCTGAAATAAACGTTATTATTATTATTATATTATAAACTACCTTTTCGGATTTTGTCGCGGTTTTATTTGGTAATTTGATTCCCGACGTTTTGAATGCTTTACAGCTATCATGGTCACGGGAGAATTTCAAATATTAAACCTAAGAAAGTATAATTTTTTGAACTTGTTTTGTTTTATAATAATTTGTTTTCAATAAAAAGTTAGCAGCAACAAATGAGCGACTTACCTCGGCCTAAGCACCTATTTAAGGCACTTCGTCTGGCTGCCTCACATTAACTTAAACACATTTTTATTACTTTGAATTTATACCGCATACAACAAAACCAAGTTAAATTCCCACATATACATTACAGTATTATCTTAGGTTGTTCTTATATTTATTAAATAATTAAAATTCATAGAAATAATTCATTTTATCACAAAATATAGAAAGTATGGAGCGAATCGAATCAGAGAATAGGACAAATGCAATCAGACTTCGTAATCTCTAGCCGATTGAGATTCGAATGGCCCTGGAAATACTCTGTTAATACCGCTTGCTTTACATCACCAGTGTAGCCTGAGCTCTGAAACTTATCTCAGCTATATGTAACGTGAGATCAATTTAAATTAGCTACTACATTCCTTTAGCTGTTGTAAATTGGTCTCGATATGCATATAAGATATTAAACATAAAAGCTCTATTTATCTTGGTTGTCAATATTCGTTAAAGTTTAAAACGAATCTGGGCTACCTTTTTTGAGTCTTTTTAAATTTATTAAGATCATGTTACTGGAATGCGATTAAAACAAACTACGGAATTTTCATTTAAAACATAATGTGTATTTGAATAAAATATTTTTTTTTATTTTTTTCTTTGTGCTAGCTAATTTCTAAAACAATAGTTCTGATTTCGATAGAATTTTCACTGGCAGATAGCTGATGTTTTAAGGAGTAATTTAGGCTATTTTTATTTAAGAAAAATGATTTGATAGTTAAAAATAAAAAAAAAATCTTACACCATATGAGCTACAATGTCAGCACAATTCCTCAATGTTATTTTAAGCAAGAAACGCAAACAATAGTTGGATAATCAATTAGTTCATTCAACTACGACCTAAAAGCCCTTGCTTGCACATAGGACGTACGAAATAAAAGGGCGTCTATAGTCTGTAACCTCTAAGAAGTCCTTAGACCGACAATAATTATTTTTAAGCTTTGTATCATGCAGTAGATACAATAGCGGTCCAAACTACAATACACTCGCACCTGTCCCTTGACGCACGCCTAAAATAATTAATTACGTAGGTCACCTTTTAATTCCTTTGTATAACGAAAAAATAACCTTTTTTAGCATAAACAAAGCTTTCTTAAGTTTTATTTATTCTTAAGTTTTCTTAAGTAATTGTAAATTTTCTAGCAATAATGCTATTACCTAAGCTTCTTGATTAAAGTACCATTTAATAAGTGTTTAAGCATTTCACCAGTGCAGTGTCTACTTTTTTATCTATCTCTAATACCTAATTTACCTAATAACACGCATGGTTTTAAAATATAGTACGTCAAAACTTTTCAGTCAGTATAAAGATGTATGTGGGTACTGAGATTAATGTTTTCCTTAAATTGTTTTAAAATATTAAGGGCCAGTTTCACCAGTTTCTGATAAAGTTTCAGTTAGTAATCTGCCACTTAACACTAACTAACAGATAACGGTTGGTGATATATTTTTTCTGTTTCACCATTAAAACTACCTGATAAACTAACCAGCAGATACATTACAAGCCACTTGCTATTTTACAGAACGGCAACGTCGCTTTTTTGCGTTTCATTACACAGATGCATATGATCGCTATTTAAAATCTAGTTTGAAAACTAAAATATTTTAATTATTTTTTTATTTAAAATAAGATTTAAAATATGAATTTAAAATAAGACATTTTACTTTGTAATGTTCTTGAATATAATTTTGTTATAATGTGATGAAAAGTAATTAAATCGACGGTAAATGTTATTATGATTACAAGTCTGCGTTCCAAATGTAATTAGCGTAAAAGCGTGGTGGGTTCACCACGGATGTCATAATTATTTCGACTTTCGCGCTTTTTTGTTGAATGTTATATTTAATAGACGCTTGATTAGAACAAAAAGTTGAAACTGAGCTATTAATTTCACTTGTAGAAAATAAAAAAAAAATATTATTGAAAATAAAATCGATCAATCGATGACTCCAACGACCCTAGGAAATCTTGCAATTTCATAAAAACCTAGTGAGACTGACGCTTTGCTTACTCCACCGAAATCACCACATACAATCAAAAACGTTCCCGTTGCAAAATAGCGTAGAGTTATAAGCAATCGTTGCATTATTGAAATTATCAAAAGTCTACTAAATAAGTAAATCATGAAGATCATTGAAAAATATTACCTACTATCTACTTACTAGTCGGTTGTAGTCTTTATATCACTTTCTATTAACGTATATTCAAACAAATCCATCTTGTGGCTGCAGACTACTATAACGAGTATGATATTATTTATTACCAAAAATAAATGACAGATATTTTTATTCGCACCCTCCATTCGAATCATTTTAGTTATCTACCAGATACCACCTTTAACGGCCACTTGATTCGGCTGATAAATTACCGGCCACTTTAACTGCTAGATACCACTATTCAAGACTTGTGAAACCGAAATTTGTAGTTCATCCGTCAGATAAGTTCCGGATACGCTATCAGGGACTTTATCAGAAACTGGTGAAACTGGCCCTAATAATAACTAACTAGTGAACTTAAATACGTACAAAAAATATGTACGTTCATTCATGCTTACGTATCATGTCACGTATGCTTTAACCTGTATACCTACCATGGTTATGAAAAGTTTGAAAGTTAAATCCTAATTTATTATTCATAATCTAAAAACTTGTACAATATTTGACGTTTTAAGGGACTATATTTATTTAGGATGTGTGTTGACTGACGTCATACCTACGCTTAATGTCGGGAGTTCAAGTCTTATGCGGGGGGTATTTGTATTGAACGTTGAGATGTTTCCCCAATCTGGCAATGACAGAAACTTTTTTAAATAAAAACCTTCCAGCTAAAATAAAATTAAGTGAACAAGGTTTTTCACTCACAAATACCTCTCTCTCTTCCTGGCTATGTGTCCCACATGGTGGTGGGGTCAGCCTTTCTTGTCTTACGCCTCCACTTCGCTCTATCCTCGACTTCGTTTTCGGAGACTTCGCACTCTCTCATGTCCTTTACCACTACATCTTTCCATCGAGTTTTGGGTCTGCCCCTGGATCTTCGACCTGGGATGGAAAGTTGTAGTGCCAAGTTCCCTACGTAGTCAGGTGACCTCCTCTTCACGTGCCCATACCATCGCAGCCTACTTTCCTGCATCTTGTCAGCGATGTCGCGCACTCCCAAGCTTCCTCGCACGTACTCGTTGCGGATTTTGTCGAGCCTGGTAACGCCGCACATCCACCTCAGCATCTTCATCTCGGCAACTTGCATGGTATGCACATTCTTTTGAGTTACGGCCCATGTTTCACTGCCACACATTAGGACTGGTCTGATGATGGTCTTATAGATCAAACCCTTAAGTTTGACCGGCATTCTTCTATCGCACGTAACACCAGTTACTTCTCGCCACTTTAGCCACGCTGCGGCTATTCGGTGCTGAATGTTAATTTCTAAGTCCCCAGAATTGTTCATGATACTACCCAGATACTTGTATTGATCACAAGAGTTGACCAATTGTCCATCGATGGAAATAGGACTGTTGTTTGTATCTGGGTCGTTGAAGGACATGAACTGAGTCTTTGCCACGCTCAGCACTAGTCCACCGGTCTGTAACTGATGTTTCCACGACAAGAGTGCCTCTTGCAAGTTAGCGCGGCTCTCTGTACAGATCGCTACGTCGTCAGCGTATATAAATGTCCACGTTGCTGAGTCCTGTGCCGCTTCCGTGAGTGAGTCCAGAACCAAACAAAACAGAAAAGGGCTCAATACAGAACCTTGGTGCACTCCTTCTGTGACCGCTATCGACTTGGTCTCACCCACCACCGTCCGAACCATTGATCTCGCATCTCTGTACATGTCGGCAATGATGTTTACGTAGTGTTCGGGGACATTTTTCTTACGAAGGCTCCACCAGATCGTATCCCTTGGGACGCGATCAAACGCCTTTTCCATGTCCAAAAATGCGACATATAATGCTCGGTTTTTCGCGCGATACTCTTCGACAATCGTGTTAAGAACAAACATCGGGTCCGTGGTAGACAATCCAGGTACGAAGCCATAGTGGTTCTTAGACAACTTGCACTCGGATCTTATGCGGCTGTCAATTACCACTCACAAATACCTAATTAATAATAATAATAATAAAATCGTTTATTGTCATGAAGAACAGTAAAAAAGTTAACATATACAAGGTGGCTTAAATAAATCAATGGCAAAGGGTAATAACTCAGCTGATGCTGCTGAGGCCAGAGTCTCAGACAGCGCTGGTTTTCAGTAATACCCAGCTCTCTAGGTGTAGAGATATGATATTTTTGAAATGCCAGCCAAAGCACAAAGATCTATTTCGAAATGTAGTGTAGGTGTTTGTACCAAAAAGGTTTTAAATTTTATTTTGATGGCATTTGCTGGCTGACTGACGTCAAAAATATAATATATGATTACGTTAATGTACAGAAAAACAGATGGTAAGATAATTGAACAAAATCTTGTAATCCACATAATAACAGGTAGCAGTGACTTTTGCCGAGGAAAGTTCATTTTAAATCCTATAAAGCCTAAGCTACGAGTGTGTCGCCATTAGCATAACATTTGTATCTCTTAAAAAAGCCACAAGAATTTCATAATAATGTACCGTGAAACAAACTTTAATGCAACGAGCTGAGGTGATGACGAATATTCTAAAAATGTGGACATTTCCGTAGCGCTTTTAAATGTAGATTTATTTAAATGTCAGTATGAATGTTCAGCAGACGGAATCCGGCCGGAAGAGTTATAATCACATATTTACATTTCAACACTAACTTTCATAGTGAAACTTCCTTAAAATGAAATCCGACGTTTGTCGAAAACGTTCTCTTTTATGTACTTTACTTGTACAAGCAATAGTTTGTAGGTACACATGCAGTACATAAGCGACGGGTGTGTAAAGCGAAGGCAAGTTTGCGTAAACTTAACTATGTTCAAAGAGATTCTTCAATATTTTCAAAAATAAAATTTAATATTATGATGTATAAAAATTTTGCAATATTTATAATATCATTTTACAAGGTTTCAATTTAAATTCGTTTTGCTTCTGTCTTAATGTTGTTGAAACTTTTTTATTTTGTTAAGATAAATGTTATGAATTTTAAAGAAATGTAAACATACTTGGTTTATTTAAAAAATAATATACTATAGAGTATAACAATAAAAGTATTTATAAAGTACGGCTGCGGATTCAGAAGTCGCGCGTTCAAGAGCAGGGTTAGGTCAAAATAGTTATTGAAGACGCTAGCTGTAGTTTGCCATTATTTTAAAACACAAGCTTCGTAGCTTACCATGGACCTAAATGGTTTTATGTACATATGTAATGATTTACATAATATGCATATATACATACATTTATATAGGAATTACATACATATGTATATAATTATGTAATTTAACGTGTAATGTTGTGAATGTGTGATGAACGCATTGTGTAGTTCAGATCTACAAACAAAAGTCAAAATTTAAAGCCTGAACTATTTCACTCGCAGCCGTAAAACAAAGAACGTGGGCAATAAAACAAAAAGCGATATAGCTTAGTTGAGTCAATCGATATCCGGCGGTCGGCGGGCATTTTATTTGCAGCCACAAAAACAACGATTTCATTTTCTCCAATAATTAGACGTAAGCCGCAAAGTATTTTTTGCAATACTGTGCAGTAGTCGATGCGGTGACGCAAATAGTTCGCTACCGATAAAAAAAACGACAAGACTTAATTCGTTTGTTTTAATCATTGGTTCTTTCATAATAATCAAATCAAATCTAATATACTTTATTCAAATAATTAAAATTAAATGTCAGTATGTAAGTCTGTAGGGAAGCTACCACCGGCTCGGCATGTGTATTGTACGTCGACACGTTTGGCGCAGTTTGTAGTGACCCTACTTTCTTGCGCCAGCGGTCGCGGGTTCGAGTCCCGCTGGGGGCATTCATTTGTTAAAACTCGGATGTTTGTACTTCAGTCATGGGTGTTTAAATTTATAATATGTATATATTTAAACTTATATATGTAGTATATCAACTATCTGGTATCCGTAACACAAGCTTCCTTCGTAGCTTATAACGGAACTAGATGGCACTGTGTGTAATAATGTCTCAACATATTTATTTATATTTATTGTGATATCGATGAAGTATATGTATGTATATATAAACATTTTAATGTTATCTTTTCTTAGCTATAGTAGGTACCTTTTAAACCCCAAGTTTATTTCGTTAAATAAGAATTTTCCAATAGTGTAGTGTAAATGAGAGATAAATGTAAATAATGTTGCATTTACTCCAGCTCTCATCGCAGCGCTTCCCGCCGCACACTTTCTAAGAACGATGAAAAATTTTATTACAACTTAATTAGAAGTGCGCTTAATTATTTATTTCACTCAATATTTTACTTTGTATGGGTAATAAAACTGTGCGATAGATGATATAAAATCTAATAAAATTTGTCATTTACATCATTCTTTAAATTACATGGTTTTTCATCATCATATATTTTTGTCATGAAACATCAGTTACCTACTTGGTAACTGATGTAAAACTCACAGTACCTAATATTAATATTTAGTATTTATTTATTTAGTTATTTATTTATTAAGGATCTCCAACAGAAGTACATAACACAAGAATACAAACAATAGAGATTGAAATTTTCACTGCTTAATATGTACCTCCAATTACTGGAGAACACATCATACACCAGAACAGTGTTGACGTCTACTTATACAAGTTAATAAGAACAAACCTATATTTAAAAAAATAAAACTAGATCAAATTTTTGCAAAAACAATAAAACAAAATTGAACTAATCATATTTAAAAAAAAACAACAACAAATCTAGACTAGATTTTTAACGAAGACAATTTAAAAAAAAAAATATCCCATACTACCTTCAATACATATTATAAGTTAAAATTAAAGAGTTGTAGTAGTAGCAATCCACTCCAATCAACATCTTTGCAGAAGTTAGAAGTTACATGAGTTATCTAATTCACGTGTAAGCTTCTTTAGAAGTAATTTCCGAATCGTTTCAACGGATGTTTTATTCTATAGACACAAAGTTCCTATTGTTTACGAACTTTTTGAACTTACTACGTAAAAAATGTAAAAGTAAATTTGCCGTTTTTATATTATACTAGCGACCCGCCCTCGTTTCACTTATGAATTTCTCTATCTTTTAAAACGATCTCATCAAAATCCGTTGCGTAGTTTTAAAGATCTAAGTATACATAGAGACAGACAAACAGCGGTAATCGACTTTGTTTTATACTATGTAGTGATATCTACCTAAATAGTTTTGATCATAGGAAAGTTGTCATTCTTAATACAAAAATAGATTTATGAAGCAAAACCAATAATATCCCTACTAATATTATAAATGTGAATGTAAGTTTGTTTATTACGCTTTCACGCGAAAACTACTCAACCGATCATCATGAAACTTTGTACACATATTCTTGGAGGTATTAGAAGTAACATCGGATACTTTTTATTAAAAAAAATATTTTTTACGAAATATTAACAAATTGTTTGTATTAACAATGGGTTCTGAAATAGCTAGAGTAATTTTTAAGAAACTTTCAGGCATCCTACAGATCAACCCAATGAGGTTGATTAGCAATTAAAAAAATGAAACCGGGCGAAACCGCGGGTAAAGCTAGTTCCAAATATAGTGTCAATATCATAACATTGTTGAGCTAATTCTTACTCAAGTTATTTCTAAGTTAAAAAGAAACATTTAGCCGCTCGTATATCTTAGCTTTTAATTACTCAAATATATTTTGTATATTTAGCTAGTATAGGGGCAGTGGTAACCAAGTGGGAACGGGTTAGCTTTAGGAAGCCGAGTGAAGTGGGTTCAAATCCAGGTCTCACACCATTGATATTTTCAAATCATTTCCAACGTACTTATTACTTGTCTTATGGTTCAGGAAAACACATGACTGAAAACCGTGTGTATGTGCACTTCTAAAAAACGTATTTATACTCGTAAAATGCTCTTAAAAATGTCTGAAAAAATCATGTTCACTTGAAATTGTGGCAAAATGTTATCTTCTACTGAACGCTTATGCCATATATTTGGGTGAAAAAGAAGCCAGCCTTCTTATCCCGAGGAAAGACGATAAAATGTGTATATAAGAACATTATAAAAATTACTCGAAGATTTAAGTATTTTTAGAGTGTTTACGAAAAAATCAAAATTGTAGCTCAATTTACAAACAACTTATTTGTAAAAGTTAATTTCCTTTTAATATATTTCATGTCAATACGAAATTGAATACTAAATTGTGATGGTTTCTTACAGATGTTGATTTGTAAACAATATTAGGTAGTTTTACTATTTTTTTTTTTTATTTTATTCTGAATTAGTGCTTGACTGCGTTCCACCTGATGGTAAGTGGAAACGCAGTCGGAGATGGTATGTCGCACTAATTCAGTACCACCTATTCACTTTTGCCTTGAAGACACCCATATTGTAATCGGATAATAAGCAAATAATAAGCATTCGAAATAATAAGCACAGAAAAAGAACTCTGCTTCTGTTGAAAATGCTTTCATAACAAGTTTTGATTAACCAGCATTTATATTCTACACAAGATAAAAGATACATGATATCTAATAATAACCACAGCGTGTAAATATAACACGAATCACACAAATGTCGTGTATTGTGATGATTCGTTTGGTTCAGTTGGTATTGACCCTGCTTTCTGCGCCAGCGGTCGCGGGTTCGAGTCCCACTGGGGGCATTCATTTGTTAAGCTCGAATGTTTGTTCTCCAGTCATGTTTGTTTATATTTATAATATTATGTATGTATTTAAAAGTTATATATGTAGAGTATCATCTATCTGGTAACACAAGCATCGTAGCTTAACACGGAACTGGATGGCGCTGTTGTAAGAATGTCCTAAGATATATTATTATATTATCCTAACATATTATAAGTGGAAAAGTAGGTAACATCACACAAAACGCTAGTTTTTGTAATCTAATATTGAAAACATTCAAAATTGATCAAAGTGTCTGGTATCACTCAAACAATCAGTTCACGCAAAGGCTGTAAAAAGCCAACAATACGCGGCGAAACAAAGCTGTGAGTGATATTGCATCAAAGGTTGAGATCGTAGATACCGGGAGCGATAGAAACACTGTACGCCCTTTGTTGTGCGTAGAAATAATACTTGTGCGAAAATAACAACGAAAACAATATCTTTATTTATAAGTAATCTCAAATATATTAAGTATGTAGCATTATTTCACTATAAAACTTGGGTATATCTGTTTGTTCATTTTTCGGAGCAGGCGAATTATAACAGAACTTTTATTAGGTTCAGGTAAGTATTTTAATTTAACATCAATGTAGGTACTAGCGCTACGCGAGTAAAAGATATCGCTTAACAATTTTAAGATTGAGATTTATATTAGATTAAATAATAACTTGTTTTATGTAAAATAAAGCTTCTTTACGTGCTTTAAATGCTTAAAGCTTGTAAAGTCTAAGTAAGACTTCAAAGCATCTTAAAAGTAATTAGTTTTTTTTGTGGGAATTTATACAAAATTATTTTTGGAGTACAGTTTTTTCTGTTACAAAATGTTGTGTATATAAATCTGTCTTAGATTTACGCAAGTATTTGATCTAGGTATATATAGTATTTTAAATAACACAATGTTTTCGGATTAATTTTGATTTTTGGTTCTCGATATTTCGAATGCTTGATATAAATCATGGTTATGAGAGAGACCAAGATTTTAAAAGTCTCAAAAGCATTATATAGCTCATACAAACAGCCTGTAAAATCATCGAAAAATCCGAAAATTAATTGTACTATATAATTTTTATATAGATAAATATAATATTTATTGCTATTGATATAAAACACAACATTTTTTACTTTATTAAACTAATTCTCATGACAACGGACACAGTTGCCAAATATTGCCGTTTAAAGACATTTCTGGAGTGGCAGCCACTCAGCTATTTATAATGCTTCATTCAAAGTATAATGAAAAAATCTTGACCTTTCAATTATACATACCGACATATAGGTCAAGGGTCAACAACGATTGGTTATTAAAGCAACACTTATACATTCATATTCTGTACACAAGAACTAATTAATATTAAACTTGTGAAATCTGATATTGTAGTACAGATACACTAAATGCTAAGTGACTCAGTGAAGTGGGTACGGCTGCAGGTCAGATCCTGGGTTCGTCTCCTGCGTCGGGTCAAGAATATACTGCGTTTTCAAGGACATGTCTCATATAGAAAATTAAGACGTTATGTCCTACAGGCTGAGAATATTTTAAAAGTGAGTTGAACAGTTGTATCGTATCGGTGAGATTGACCGTCGTACATACATACACTTTATATTTACTTTCGTTATTCTAAGTACCTAATAGGTAAGCTGGGATTTAATTTGAGAGTCTATGATGTAATATCAAAGGAATTAAAAAAAACTTCTTATATTCTTTTTAAAGTGCAATAAAGAGTACTATATATACGTACATAGATAGTTATCACTAAATCGGATAATTTTAGTGTTAGTGTATACACGAAAAAATAATAATAATAAAAGTAATCTCAGGAAAACAATAACTTTATGAGATTAAAGAATAATGGAAATGAATCTTAGCTTAAAGAGAACATATAAGTATGTATAAGTATCTATATATCTGCTAAATAATAAAAAAATAATTACAAAAAGGACAAATCTAAGCGCCGTACCAATCTTACACGTGCTTAGAATTTCTATTAATGAAACGTTACTGCCCAATTGAGATTACATTGAGGCTTCAAATCTTTAGTAATTAGTTTGAATTAAACATATTTAAGGATCTGTACACGATTCAAGACTCATATTATATAATAAAGTAGGTTTTGTATTTTGGGACATGATTACACAGCGCCATCTAGTACCGTGGTAAGGTACGAAGCTTATGTTACGGATACCAGATAATTTGTATACTACATACATAAGTTTAAATAGATACATATCATAAATATAAATACCCATAACTGGAGAGCAAACATTCGAGTTTAACAAATGAATGCTCCCAGCGGGACTCGAACCCGCGACCGCTGGCACAAGAAAGTAGGGTCACTAGTATTATACCATTTATCAAAATAATGATTGTTATTTTATAACATTTAGCATAAAGATAAAACTTTTTACACGAGCTTTGTAATATTTATGATATTGAATCAAGTCAGAGCTTAATATTCGTAGTCACAAGCAGCTCTAACAGAGAGGCTCATACTAATCGTTCAATAACGACCCAACTTATACCTATAAATACCACTGTATCGGTCACTCTGAATAATTTAACATTCTATAGTTTTAATGGGATTGAATAAATAAATAAATTTTTGTTTTCAGGCTCAATTTTAATGATTAATTCTTCTAGGAAAATTGAATAAATTTAAGGTTAAAATTGTTTCTTCATTACAGTGAGAGCTTTTAAAACAAAAATATAATTTTATAAATAATTTTATTAATATTAAAAGCTTTTTAGAATTCTTCTTTATATTCTTCTGTCGTGTATAATTAATGGTAGCACGTGTTCTGAAATAGCGTATTCCGTTGTATGTACGATGTATGCATTCATCAGACGGTAGACAAATGCTTCGATCGCCTCAGGCGATGCCAATCGAACCATAACTCACAAGTCTCCCGAAAGCTGTATGTGTTTCAAGAAGAAATATATAAATGTGCTTTTATAATCGACGACACGTTTGGCGCAGTTTGTGATCCTACTTTCTTACGCCAGCGGTCGCGGGTTCAAATTCCGCTGGGGACATTCATTTGTTAAACTCAGATGTTTGTACTCCAGTCATGGGTGTATATATTTATAATATGTATATATTTAAACTTATCTCTCTCTCTCTTCCTGGCTATGTGTCCCACATGGTGGTGGGGTCAGCCTTTCTTGTCTTACGCCTCCACTTCGCTCTATCCTCGACTTCGTTTTCGGAGACTTCGCACTCTCTCATGTCCTTTACCACTACATCTTTCCATCGTGTTTTGGGTCTGCCCCTGGATCTTCGACCTGGGATGGAAAGTTGTAGTGCCAAGTTCCCTACGTAGTCAGGTGACCTCCTCTTCACGTGCCCATACCATCGCAGCCTACTTTCCTGCATCTTGACAGCGATGTCGCGCACTCCCAAGCTTCCTCGCACGTACTCGTTGCAGATTTTGTCGAGCCTGGTAACGCCGCACATCCACCTCAGCATCTTCATCTCGGCAACTTGCATGGTATGCACATTCTTTTGAGTTACGGCCCATGTTTCACTGCCATACATTAGGACTGGACATATTTAAACTTATATATGTAGTTATTAGCTATCTGGTGTCCGTAACACAAGCTTCCTTCCTAGCTTACCAAGGAACTAGATGGCGCTGTGTCTAATAATGTCCTAAAATATTTTTTTATTATTATTTATTTTATAATTGTAATCTTCAAGAAATTTACAGTTGAACTTAGATATAATAAATGAACTGCTTAGAAGATATTTCACTGATATTTTTTTTATATTTGTCTTTATGAGTATGAAGTTTCTACATAAAAAAGTAGAGAATATAAAGTATTTATACCAGAGAAAGTGTAATGGAAATATAATTAAACTCTACAGTCGACAGTTAACCACATAACTTATGTAATAAATAAATTAGAACGTTCAATTGCTGATCAAATGCAAATTACACGTCTATTACTCGAATGGGTTACATCTAATTGGTTGAGTCATGGCTCTTTGACTCTTGCATTTTAGCTTAATGTCATATGAGATTTTGATAATATAATAAAGAAAAATGTTTAAAATTAAAATCTTAAAATTGGTGTAATTATTGTATTTTTGGATGTATTTACAAGGAGAGGACTTACACTTTATTCTTATTATTAATATAACGTAGAAGACAAATCAAAATTATTCCGCGAAAAAATCCGAAGATATAGGTTTATTAAAAACTAGCGGAACCCGCAGATTCGCTCGCGCTAAACCGCTATTATATTATAAATATGTATAAAATATTTTAGCAAAATACAATTAACACTTACTAAAATTAAATTATAATAACAAAAATGAAAACCGACTTCAAAACGTTACAAATCAAAACTAAAAAGAAAAAAAAATAATTTTAATTACTTAGTTATTGTTGGAGTCGGTGACAACCAAAGCAAAATAATCTTAATACAATTTAATTAATGTATCAATTTGTAAATATAATCAAAATATCCGTTCGAAAGTTCATTGCAAAGGCAGGATAAAACTGTCCTTCTTGGCTGGCACCGACTCCAACAATAACTAAGTAATTAAAATTATTTTTTTTCTTTTTAGTTTTGATTTGTAACGTTTTGAAGTCGGTTTTCATTTTTGTTAAAAAATAATTTATTTTTAATTTTTTAGTGGAAATTAGATATTTTGTTTAAATATAATATTGGAAGGCTAACTAAACTACTGCTCCAATAAGTCTGCGAAGTTTTGAGTGAAAGACAATAGTCAATCGAGATTTGTCCACGTCTATTTTTCCACGTAACTCCTAGACGTTAATAAGATTTACCTTCTATTATCAGATCAACCTAATATCCTGAAGGAATACAACTATCGGTTCATAAGTACGTATAATATTTAAAGAATTTTCTTTCAACTCCTAACCGTTGAGGAGATATACCTTACATCATCACAAATTCTTGAACAGCTTTATAAAATATACGAAAAACGTAATAAATGCCTATAAAATTTGAGAGTTGCCCTCGATTTCCCTAGGATCCCATCATCAGATCTTGACTTGGTGATAATGTGAATATCTTGGAAGTATACCCTACCGAACAAAACAAAATTGTAATCGGCCAGCATTTGACGCAGAAATAAATGAACAAACATAAAAAGAACCGTTGAGGAATTGTACCTTCCATCATCAGCACATCCACATGAGATGATAATTTTCATACGTAAAAGCTTCATTAGTTTTAGAAAATATATCAAAAACATAGTAGGTGCCTATAAAATTTGAGAGTTGCCCTCGATTTCCCTGGGATCCCATCATCAGATCCTGACTTGGTGACAATGGGACCAACTGGAAACTATACCCTTTCAAACAAAAAAAGAATTTTCCAAATCGGTCCAGCCATCGTCGAAGAATCAGGTAACATACATAGAAAAAAAAAAAGTCCCCGACGAATTGAGAACCTCCTCCTTTTTTTGAAGTCGGTTAAAAATATTAATAACGCCATCTATGAGAAATCATTACGCATCATTCGATAATTGAAAGTACGGAAATATGATTTAAGAGTTTAGAACACAATATTCTATTATTCTTTTTTAATAGTAGGTACCTATTTTAGGAATTAAATATTCTTTTTTATGTTGTAAATATATTATATTTTATTTTATACACTTTAGTCACTTTTTATTTTTATTTTGTTTTTATTTTATAATATGAATTACAAATTCAAAAATAATCCTTATAGCATGATTCAGTATTCACGCGCGATGGCTTATTAATTAGCGTATTTCATGTATAACTTTGGTGTTTCTATACCGATTTCTATGATTCTTTTTTATGAAATAGTTAATAATGTTAACTTTTTTAATTAGGGATGACTGAAAATGTTATAAACGTAAGAGCAGACAAATATAATCAGAAAGCTTCGAATTGCTAAGCTATCGGGAGTTACTCGTGTTATTGTGAGTTAACCATAAAAGATAGACATATGCTGTCGTGGGATATTTTTTATATAATTTTAAGGAGAACATTTCCGTCATACATAATTTCTGTGTAGCTTTAACCATTAAGGTTGCATACGCGACGGAAGCTTAAAAAATGGAGTAACTTCTCCCGTTTTCCCAACATTTCCCTTCACTGCTCTGCTCCTATTGATGTCAGCGTGATGAAAAGTATACTATAACCAGCTCAGGAGTATGAAAAATAATTTTACCAAGTTTAGTCAAAATTCGTCGAGTAGTTTTTGTTTCTATAACGGTTATACAGACAGACAGACAGACAGACAGACAGACAGACAGACAGACAAAAATTTTACTGATTGCATTTTTGGCATCAGTATCGATCCCTTATCACCCCCTGATAGTTATTTTGGAAATATATTTCATGTACAGAATTGACCTCTCTACAGATTTATTATAAGTATAGATGTCAAAATTATTAATATTCGCGTAAAAGTACAAAAGTAATGTATGACATGAGTTACATATAATTTGGTCTTTACAAAACTTTGGATTTTAGGGTAATGCCAAAATTTTGGAAAGTCTATATAAACAAAAATATATATAAAAAATAAAACTAGCTGCGTCAATAAGTACGACGTACAATACAAGTTTTATACTAACGTCAAGTCTGTTGCAATATTGGTAATCTTTTAAGCTAAAATGCGTTAGTACTGTTTTATTTTGTAAAAAATAACCTTTCTAAATCTATATTTCCAGACTGTTATTATAAAATCACATTTGTATTTGTTCGTATATTTGTCATTATTATGATAAAACTGACTCCACGGATAGACTACGGTCTCTATAAGCATCTAAGGTTATAACCAAGGAGGCGTAGATTAATAAAAAATCTAATGAAATAGCTTGTAACAGCTTATATTTAACGATCTAGCAAGCACGTAATAACCTGCGTATAATTAACTTCCAAGTAGCTATACTTAGCTATCTCATCTCGACTTGGAATTTTTATATTTAAACCGCAAATTTTTTATATGAGACGCTTCGTTAGTGAAAGAATACTTCGCCACCGACCTTGATTTAATTTCACCCAATAGAGGGGGATAAGGCTCTTCAGAGCTAATCTCGTTTGGCATCGTTGTCGGTTTCCTCTGAGAAACTGGTTTATTACCTAAAACATTAGTTTTCCCAAAATTGTTTCATATAACGTTGTTAGTTGGTAACAGTTATGTTAAGAACCCAATTTGTTTTATGAGTTTTTTCGAATCTATCAGGCAGGTAGAAAGACCAGAATTTCGTGCGAGTACATTGTATATATTATTATATCAAAGAAAATCTTAAGTATAGCTAAATGTATTTTTCATGATTTGGAAAATTTGAACTCTTTTTTGGTTCAGAATAGTTTCATTTGTATCGAGGTTATATTTACTGTCAAGATATGAATCAGAAAATAGTAGGAGCCTTTGATAGTTAACACATCTCCACAGATATAGTTATTTTCAACGGTTTTATTATAATTATGTAATTTCAAAAACTTAATAACAATATATCTAAGATTTTCGATATAACATACGTGCATCATTTATTACTTTATAAGATAACTTAGAAGAATAAATTTTAACAAATAAAAATTGTATAATATAATTATAATATAAAAAATCATAATCTTAATAAAAATACAGCTATAAGTACTAGAGACTTAGAAATAAAACACTATTTTCGTTATAGAATCTCGCCACGCGGCGACCAAACGAGATTAGCTGTAAAGACTTCCACCCTCATACCGCTTATTGGATGAAATGAAATCAAGATCGGTATCCATTATTCTCTCTCTAACGAACCAATTCAAAATCGTCAAGAATTTTTAAACAGTTACTTAGTTTAAGCGAGAACACGTCAAGTAGCTACTGGTAGGTAGATTCTAACAATATTTTTGTCTAGAATTAAAGATACTACACGTTTGGCGCAGTTTCTTTACTTTCTACTACTATTACATTCTTGCGTCAACGGTCGCGGGTTCGAGTTCCGCTGGGGGCATTCATTTGTTAAGCTCGAATGTCTGTACTACAGTCATGGGTGTTTATATTATCATTTAAACCTAATATAAATATAAGTATTCAAACCTATATAATATGTAGTATATCAACTGTCTGGTATCCGTACCAAAAGCTTCCTTTGTAGCTTACCACGGAACTAGATGGCACTGTGTAGCAATGTCTCAACATATTTATTTATTTTATTTATTTCAAGTGTTGTGAGTTTCAAAAATATAACAAAACGCTCGCGAATTTTGCTCGCTATATTATGTTGCTGTGACAGTCGGAATTACTAACATCTTCGTTTTAAATCCTATAAAATGATACATCGTACGATCAAAACATAAGTAAATCAGTGAAGTAATTCCCTCAGTGTCGAGCCACAAGTTAGGCGGACTATTTATTTGGCGGAAGTTGGCAAGTTTCACCGAGTGGCTTCACACTCGGTAATCCCGACCAGATAACGCCGTGCATTGAGACACTAATTATATTAACTTCACGTAAAAAGCACAAATCTCATGAAAAGACGAACTGAATGTTCAAAGATAAGGTAAATTAGTTGCAACTAAAATCTGGAACGGTTTGCTGCACGTTCACTTGTAAGTTACAGTAGATTTTGATCTTAGTTTGAAATAAGATGCTTTCAAGACTTTCTTCAATGTTAAGCTTTAAGCTCTATGATTCAATAACAATAAAAGTAAATAACATAGTATAATTACATAAAAATATTATTCGTTTCATACATAAAAAAAACTTATTATTTCTCTTCTGTTATTTGAAATAATGTTTAACACACAACCTTACAATGTTTGCATTAACAATATTAATTATTTTATTATTATAGTGAAGGCGTTATTTACGACGGAACACTGGTGGTACCTTAGCAATTTTCTAACTATCAGTTCTTGTGTAAATATAGGAAGGTATAATACATAGCAAAACAGTAGGAGTAAATGAATCTAAAACAGTTATACCTCCTAATGCTATGACAGTAATTTAGTTTTCTTTCAGATAACAAATAAAAATGAATGTACCACTGTAATGTACCATAGTTCCATGGTAAGTTACGAGCTTTAAGCATTTATTTGCTTATTTCCAAAAATTACATATAAAATTACAGCAACCTTTACAGGAGTTGTTCCTAATGCGATTGAAGTAAAAAACTTAACTAGAACTAGGTACGAGAATTAACAACTGATGTAATCTTTGCAAGTTCACTAAAAGGTACGTTAAAAATATCTATCTTATCTGCTATTCGGTTGATACTAGCGCGCGTTAGTGGAGCGCGCTCCATCCATATATTCTATACTCGTACTATTCACACAAATGAGACCCCCAACTGGATTCAAACCCGCGATCACAGCAAGTAAGGTGACTACAAACTGAGCCAAATCCCGTCATCAATTACATTTTGTTATCATAGTTATTTCAAAAATAATAACAAAAAAATAAAAATAATGAGATAAGAAGACTTAAAAGCATAACGAAATGAAGAATAAAGGCAAGCAATACAATACAGCGCAATTTAGTATCGTAATACATGATTCATTATAAATGGATATCGGCAATACGTCGCGGGAGAACAATACAAAATATTGACGGTTTATGATGAAAGTACTAGACGTGACTCTATTGTATATAAAAATAAGATATAGAGAAATTATTTATAATCACCAATATAAAGGATAATGTAATGTACAATATTAATTTTTAATAATTTTGTCTTATAAATATCATAATTAATGGTTGAAATATTACTTGACTGACTTTTTAACTTAATACTTTAAATTGTGCTCAAGTATGTTACTACTCGTCCAAAATAAAAATGGTCCTTCGAGCCGTTTTTGAATACAGTGCTTTTAGCAAATGTGCCGTCGCATCGCATAACAACAAGGTTCAATATAATTATGTAATAGCAAATTCAGCCGCAAGCGATTTACATAAGCACCGTTCGCTAAATCGAAGGAATAACACTGTAAATTGACTTAATAAGACCGCACTAATTCATTGGAAATTGGAACGTCTCAGGCTGGAGCTGGATGTGTCAACAGCAGGAGTCAGTGCTTCACTTAATTAAAGGCACCGTGCCTTTTGTTTTAACTAAAATTTATTGATTTGAAGTACCTATGATCGTTCCAGGTGTTTTAGAATGTTAAAACTTCAGTCAAATTGTTAGACCGTACTGATTCATCAATTATGTTTTAAAAAAAGTTCAAACAAATCAAATAAATGAGCACATTTTTCTTACTTCTTATCAATACGTTACAATATGTTAGAAATATATTTCTTATTTATTTATAAAACATTTAAAAACAGAAACACGAGCTTTAAGAAAAAAAGATATTATTATCGTATATATATAGATCTTTTTTGAAAATCTTGATGTGTTTAAACATTAGGTAAATTATTTCTATAGTAATCTTAGAAAGTTATTACTGCTAGGTGAAAAGGTCAGATGCGATGAAAAATAAATGTCAAGGACGCCGCTTAGAGAGGGTAGCCCTGATGAGAGGTATTCGTGTTTAGAAGATAATTTTTGTAATAATATATCTAGCATTACTTGATTTTCTGTAAATTAATTTTAAGATACCAAAAATAATACAAAATATGTAGAAAAAAAGAGTACAGTAGTAGAGTAAGAAACAAAAAAAACTCTTAACTTTTGTTCCCTATAATACATTTGCAAATATGCAAATATTTAACATTAAAAATAAAAAAATCTTTCAGGATTTTATCACTCACTAGAAACATGCAAAACGTTAGGAACCAAAAATTCGCAAAAAAAGTGACAAATAAATTTTTATTGAAAGTTTTGTTCCTTATTTTAAAAGTACGTCTTAGAAATAGTAGAAAAAAAGTCATTCCACAAAAAAATCTTTTCCTAAAAATGACTTCATCTTAAAAAAAATTGTATGGTTTTAAGCTTACAATACAGATATGTTCCTGCATGTACAACTAGCCTTAATGTTGTCTTTTATAACATCTGCTTCCAGCAATGATCTTTTGAAAATAATATAAAAATGCAAGATATGTGGGAGACGTACGCTGTACGAAGGAGGTTACGTCAGCAAACGATCCGAACGCCTCGAATACAGCAACCTCAGATATTCTCCATACGCGATATTTATTAGGCGACAAGTGACAAATGCCGCCATTCGTTCTGCGCTCGCCTCAGGCGATATCGCATCAATCGCGCGATAACTCACGGCTTAGCGTGAGTTGTGCGAATAGCACCCCTACAGTCTTCGCCCACGGTCTACTCCAAGCTCAACCCTGTGAACCAATCGGATAAACAGATATATGGAAAGGAATTAATTATAGATCTTTATATTTTGCGGAGTAACCTATTATGAAATTTGTTTTGCAATATCACAACAGAAATGGTTTCTACATCTATGGATATATAAGTTTAATTTTTTCGATAATATATTCCATCTATTACTTTTTAAATTCTCTTAATCGTCATATTTTTGTTTAAATATGAGTGCGTGTTTATTGTATTGATTGCATACAACTTTAAACTACTGTTGAGGATTGTTAGTATAGATATTTAAGGAAATGCTTTTGACAGTCAAAATTGGTCAAAAGTTCATCCATTTACTCAGTATGCAGTGCCGCTGGCACAGTATGCCGCGAGTTTGAGTCCCGCTGGAGGCATTAATAGCTTATCATCGAACTAGATGGTTTTGTGTGTTAATGTCCCAGCATATTCATTTATCATTTATTTAATCCCAGCTCACGAGTGAAACGGGGTTATGTCACTAGTTGGTAATAAATAATTATGTTGCCAATATGAGTCACTTTAGCTCGTTAATATTAATTTCGTTAATAACTCGACTCTAGTATCACTTACGGGATCTCAGTATAGATATTAAATATCGTCTCGACAAAATATTAACTATATTGTATGAATATAGCCTAAGCAAGACAAGATCAAGTCATCCAGAAGCTGTTTGATTACTTATATATTAATCTTATTAATTATATTATAATATTTTTTTGTTTTGTTTTAGTATTTTGTACTTTAAATAGTTTTTTTTTTAATTTTATCCTCACAACTGGTTTTAAATTTTAATCGTTGAACCAAAAAAAATACACATTACCGATATTATAAGTGCGATAACGTGCTTTTAAGCTCGTATTTACACATTACTAGACCTACCGGCTTGTTACATAAACAACTAAAGTTACTTTTTATTTATATACATAAAATGGTTCCTGAGTACACTGGAAAGAGCTACAGATGAGTGGAATTTAATTAGTTGACTCAAACATACATAATCATTATAACTTCTGTAATATATGTAACATATATGTGACCACGATTTATAGATTTAAATTTATAAAACCAGTATAACTTTTATAGTGTAAAATGAGGTCATCACGAGCATTGTCGTAGTTTCATGCACTTTATCTATTAATTATCGAAGAGACAGTTCGAGCTTTTACTGAAATGTTCAATAGCTTACTAATGTTTGTATAGTTTATAAGTGGTATGTAAAAGTTAGGTGTGTTTCTATGTAAAACGGTAGAAATGTTTACTTCTTTTCCCAATAAGTGTATCCTGATATACTAGGATAAACCTACAAATATGTCTACTTCTTATCCTTACATATATAAATATGTCCGTCTATGAGGATAAAAAGTAGCCTATAATAATAGAACATGTCACTCTACAACGAGCAGATACAAAAGGTTTTAATGTAAAAAGTTTACTACATCAGTATAACATTACGATGCTCATATGAAAACAACTTTACAAAGTATTTGTATTGCTCTTGTTCAACAGTATCTTGTAGAGCTTGCAATTACTCATAGTGTGGTACAATTAGTTAAAATTACTAGAATGTTACGTTACAGCGTAACGTAATTTGAATAGTTTACGTTAGTGACTAAAAAAATATAATACTGAATTGGCCATTTATATTTGAAATAGAAAGCTTCTCGATGTATTAATAGAAATTTAAACTTAATATTTATAAAGTTTGTGTTTTTTTTTATTTCTATGACTTCAACAGAAATCAAATAAAAACACTTTATTGCGAGTTGGGGTTACAATATATTATATTTATATAATAATAATATCAATGTTCAACAAATTCAGCTTTACATCATGCAATCATTCAGTATTAAAAATATCAGAAGAACTTTACTACAATTTTTGATCCTAACAATAATGTAAGCCCCATGACATCTTCTCCTTATTAAACGTGATTTTCACTTGTGAAGATCATGTTTATTTTAAAATACTCGAGTCGTTGAGATAATACTTGTAATAAGAATAGTAACCATGAAGGAGCTAAGTTGTTATGGTAAAGGATAGCAATATTCATGATAGCCATTACCTATGGGGGATCGAACTTCACATCAATTCTGTAGGGACAGAAGATGTAAGATTAAATAGAAATATTATATAGAAGCTAAAGGTCACATATTCACTCACTGTCTTAGCAGGTAAACTACTGGACCTAAAAATTGAAGTTAGAAATGAAATTAAATCGGTAGGTGGCAGAGCACAGAGGTTTTGTGACAAAGTATGAAGGAAGTCTAAGGGTTAAGGTTTTATATGAAAGTACTACGGTTTTGATGTTACAGACATTAATACGAGTTATTTTTGTTATACATAACATAACTACATAGAAGTAATCATGAGTAATGCTCGTACAATTATAAGACTGTATAAAATAAGTAATTAAGCTTAATCTTATAGTATTTATTCTCGTTTAATTAAAATAATAGCATTTATATTTGACGGAACCATCAAACCACACCCCTAGGGGTAAATAAATGTCTTG
This sequence comes from Boloria selene, assembly GCA_905231865.2. Classification (NCBI taxonomy): domain Eukaryota; kingdom Metazoa; phylum Arthropoda; class Insecta; order Lepidoptera; family Nymphalidae; genus Boloria; species Boloria selene. The sequence goes on from HG993147.1 coordinate 388,950, forward strand.
GGCGTGTCCACAGTAATCTGCGTTTTAACAAAAAAAGAGCCATATAAAAAATAATAGGATAATGATCTTAGGGGTTAGCTAAAAAAGAAGTTTTTTGATTTAAATAAGTTTTAATTACTTTAAAAAAGTTGAGTATCTATTGTTCACTTGTACCCTTTTTATTTCCGGACTGCTGGGTGGATGATATTTGGCATAGGCTTTTTGTTCAGGAAGAATGTACAGTTCCCGTGAGGTAGATTTATAATTATTTTTCAGGAAAAAAAGCGTTCAGAGCGAAGCGAGGGTGAGACGTTAATAAATAATAAAGTTGAATTAGGTATTTATGAATATTTCTTAAACGATAAAGTATTTTTTTGCGTATTTAAAAACATTATGTATATTTAAAAGATCAAAGAGCAAAGTAATGAGAGTAGAAGCAAAGCTCGGCGCACGACAGGCGGTAGTTATATGAGACTTGGTAAAATAACATGTTAATATTTTTTTCTTAACAATTATTAACTTTCTGTCTGTGTTTTCTATGAACTTAGAATAGAAAAGAGTGTGCCGTGAAATAGAAGTAGCAGTTTTTGTATTACTTTGGAATGGCCCCTTCGAATGTAATATTTCCATAATCAGAAGATTAAAGCATTACAGCTTTCTAACTCTACCTATGATGAACTTTCTAAGATCTAACTAATTCTATCTAAGATGAAAACAATCAGCTTAAAACCACTGTAACATATTTTGTTGTATATTAGTTTATAATATACTTGTAATGATAAGATTTTTACGCAGCTTTACATTTTCAAATTATAATTTTCTTGAAAGTAAAAGTTAAGTCTAGACGAAAGAAAAATCTGTACATGATAAGATAATCAAGTGTAGCTTTACTAGAAATAAAGTAAGTAAAGTGCATGTCTGACGCGCCTTAGACGGCTTCTTAGCTTTATATACTTTAGTTTACTAACGTTAGCTTGAAACAATATATTTATGTACAATTTTTGAAAAAATTATGCAAACCTTAATATTTACGTCATGGGTGCCCCATTTGTATGACCTGTATTTAATATTATATATAAATTGAAAAAAAAAAATAGACTTAGGCTATTTTTTTATTTGCAAATGTTGAGTTTCTCGCTGGTTCTTCTCAGCAGAACAGCTTTCCGAGCCGGTGGTAATTTACTCACAGACTTACAGACTGACATTTAATTTTAATAATGTAACAATTACAATTCAAAAGAGCATGTTAAAGTCTATCTGAATAAAGAATATTTTGATTTGAATTTTAGCACACGGGAGAAGTTTAATCAACGAAATCTTAAATGTGAGAAAGTGTATCTTGAAATAAAAAAAATACATTTATGACTATAGTCTTATCCTGGCTCTGCTCGAGTTCATCAAGCTAGTATTAGTAAGTACTATATATGGACCCGGATAACCAGCTATCCCATCAAATTTTGTCCATTGGATTCCTCGTGATACAGTCACAGAGGGACAGATAGACAGACGAAAATAAAAAAAAACTATAGAAGCGACTTCTGTATCGATAATAATGACTGTTTCAATAAGGTTTTTAATAAAATATTCTAAGTGCAGATCATATTATTATATATAGACTTTATACAAAAAGCTTCGATTTACATGCAATGTATGAACCTAAATGAGTATTGAGGAGTGATTTTATTTGCATATAGTTTTCCTCCGCCCGCAGGTGAAGGACCGCTTCGATGCATTTCGAAACATCAAAGAAACTACTAATAATATGTCGATAAAATTCTTGACACAACAGCTTTCAAACGAAAATAAGAAAGTCCGATCAAAAGTAAAAAATCCTTTGATCCTGATATCAATAAGAAAAATAAATCTTAGACTATAATATTAATTTTTAACCGACTTCATATATAATATACTTATTTAATCTATATATCTACACTTTATTCATATATAAAGTATCTGTTTGTTGGGTCAAAATAACAACTTTTAGTAAATGAAAATGGTTTATATAATACTAGCGACTCGCCCTCGCTTCGCTCGGGCTCTTCTCTAGATTTAGCACAGGCAAAGCCGCGGGATACGCTAGTTATGCATATAAAACTTCCTCTTGAATCACTCTATCTATTAAAAAAACCGCATCAATATCCGTTGCGTAGTTTTAAAGATTTAAGCGTACATAGGGATATAGGGACAGAGAAAGCGACTTTGTTTTATACTATGTAGTGATAGTACTTATAAGAAAATCAAGTTAAAATGTTGTTTTGTCTGTCCGCCTGTTTCTTCCGGCTAGTCTTCAAAAAAGCTGTACCGAGTTTGATAGGAATATTTTGATAGCCACTGAAATCAGCAAATCTGTATGAAAATTAAGTTTTCTTGACGTAACTTATCTTGGAAACAAACAATGAAAAATAATATGCTTTTTGGCTTTTAACAAAACATCAATGGCAGTCGCTAGCAGCCGTTTAAAGTTCACAAATCGGTAATTAGTCAAATTTGGATCGCTTTAGAGGCGATACCGTACAAGTTTTTAAATTAATTACGATACAATATTATATTATAAAATAAATCTCATAAAGTAATCTCATAAACTAGTTACTAGTACTAGGGTTTCATCAAAAGTATCCCACTATGGAATGTAATAATGCCCTTTGTATCGATGTGTGTCAATCCGCATTAATTTATGCTGACTCGCTTTCTCGCGATGCGTTGGACAAGGAGGGAAGATATATGAAGCCAAACGAATAATAGATATAAATGAGTGGATTAATAGTACGATGTGCGAAGCCGGAAAACTGATTTATTTATAGACTACTATTATTGTTCTGTGGGTTTGCTTATCTAATATTATTAAAAAAACTTCCGATGAGTTTATCACTAGTTAAATCATATAAAAATTCGATTTAAAATAATTTATTAATATTTTAAGTAACAAATTGTATTTTTTTGAAGTTTATATAATATCTTTTCAGATATTAAATAATAATATAATATTATAAATTTGAATGTAAGTTTGTTTGTTACGCTTTCACGCGAAAACTACTCAACCGATCATCATGAAACTTTGTACACATATTCTTGGAGGTATTAGAAGTAACATAGGATACTTTTTTATTAAAAAAATATTTTTTACGAAAAATAAAAAAATTGTTTGTATTAACAATGGGTTCTGAAATAGCTAGAGTAATTTTGAAGAAACTTTTAGAGTAAATTTGAAAGATTAACCCAATGAGGTTGATTAGCAATAAAAAAAATGAACGCGGGCGAAGCCGCGGGTAAAGCTAGTATTAGAAAAAAACATATACAGTGGAAGTGTGAAGTCGGTTAAAAACTATATTTTATCTTGTTACCCGACATTATTTATGCAACACACTATAAAAATATATTTTTATAGAGGTTGTATAAATGTAGAGACTAGAAGTTTCGCATAAATGCTTTTTAAAACTTATTGTAGATTACAATCACTATAAATTGTATCAAAATAAGTAGATTTGTTCGAAACCGTTGTAAGACAGCACTTTTGAAAAAACTATGGCTATCCCATAGGGACTACTAGAAGGGTTGAGAATATGGGGTGATAAAGTAACAGATAACAGAAATACAATTGACGGTATTATTTTGTCTCAGATCTTAACGTTTATGTTTCACCTTATTATAATTATGTATTAGAATTTCATAATTACGCTTTTACTTAAAGTATACAGACTTTAAACTTACTTAATTTATTCTGAAAAAAATATTAATTATTATATTATAATATTTGCTAAATGTTATTTTATACATAAATTTGAGTTTTCATTTAAAGTATGAAATATGATCGATAATAAATGATGAAAGTAATATAAAACAATATAAAAATAATAAATAAAATCAGACAGAGCCAAGTTGAGAACAAGTTGATGATGGAACATGTACCTACTTAGGTCTCATACTACGATTCATCTTAACATTAGTGTTTCACGTTCTAACAAAAACTAAGTTCTTATATTTTACATATATTAAAAGCTTCACCGAAACTTACCGCATTCTATGAAATAAGCTCCTCCTAATTTTGTAGTTTTAGTAGAGCAAACAAAAATCTTCCCGATATTATTACTATATTATACTACATACTAACATAGCTAATGAAAATTATCACTACATAGTATAAAACAAAGTCGTTTTCTCTGTCCCTATGTCCCTATGTATGCTTAAATCTTTAAAACTACGCAACGGATTTTGACGCGGTTTTTTTAATAGATAAAGTGATTTAAGAGGAATGATTATATTATGCGTAACTAGAGGATCCCGCGGCTTTGTCTGTGCTACATCTAGGGAAGAGCCCGAGTGAAGCGAGGGCGAGTTGCTAGTTATAAATATTCTAATAAAGAAAGTTTTCTTTGCTTAACATAATTTCCGATATTATATGGACGTACTCGTATGTGGTAAGGTTTGGGCATGCTACTAGGTACTAATATTTCATTTTGACTGAAATTAGCCCCCGTAATACCGCACAGGGCGTAAATCTCCAGGTAAGACATTACAATAATAATAAATCACATGCGCACTTCATTATGGGTTTGTTAGCTGTTAGGTCGAGTGCACGTCGGTCCGACGATCTGTCATAGAGCCTGTATTACGCATGCTGTTCTTATGTACAAAAGGCAACACAAGTCTTGTCTTAAGCATTTGGGCTTAGATACTATGATTATAGATGATTATAGTGGTAGACCAGCGGTAACGCGCTCGTTTGGATAACCGAGTGATGCGGGTTCGAATCCGGGTCTCACACCTCTGAGATTTTCATGTGCGAATCTTTTCTAACATGATTACCACTTGTCTTACGGTGAAGGAAAACATCGTGAAGAAACCTGCATGTCTGAAAGAACCTACCAAGTTTTCGAAAGGCATGTGAAGTCCGCCAACACGCACTAGGCCAGCGCGGTGGACTATGGTTTGATCCCTCTCGTACTGAGGGAGGCCCGTGCCCAGCAGTGGGACGTTAAAAAAAAGGACTGATGATGAAGATGATAGAAATATTATAATTCTAGGCTTATTAGTTTGTAAGTTTACATGTAAAGGGTAATCTCTGAGCTTCATTCAATTAACTAATAGAAATTACCTATAATACTCAGTGCTAATGTATTAGTGTAGAGTATTATATTATGTATTTTTTTTCTTTCAATAACATTTTTATGTCAAAAATAATTACAACTTTAATGAAAGTCGAAAAATTGCTATTCATCAACGAATATAGTATAATATGTTTTTTATTTCTTGGCACATTAATGCAGGATTATTTAGTTCCTTGGTAAGCTACGAGGCTTGTGTTATGGATATACATATATTACTTTAAACACATACATATTATAAATGTAATCATTTTTTTAAAAAGAATTCAATATCTTTAAAACTTAATACAACAGATTTCTTTGGGAGTTATATTAGATTGCTTTGCAAGCGTATTATACGATTGTAAAACAACGCTTAAAATTCCAGAGCTTTAATCATTAGTGAAAAGTAAATTAAGAAAGTTTTAAAAACCTGAATCAAACTTAGTAGCAAGTTGTATGAGGTGAAGGGCGTACTTGTGCCAAGCAAAAAGCTCGGGTGCGAAAATTGTACCGGATTATTAGTATAACTCCCGTAATGAAGTTGGCAGGGTACGCTCAAATATCGCATTGAGTAAAATGAAAATAGTTATGTTAACGAATATATTGGAATTTTCTATTAACTTTATATGTATGAAAATGTTTATTTTCAGGAGTATCGTAGCTTACAGGTAAAAATATAAACCTTATCGATATAAAATTAATACATATTTAACGATCCAATGTTGGGTACATGCGAAAAGTACGTCCAATGCATGGGTGATCTGGTTCTAGTCAACCACATTAGTAGCAGATTCATAGCTTATACCTGTCTTTCAAAACTTGATAAACTCTCTGAGACATGCAGGTTTACCCATAAAGTTTTCTTCCTCCGTAAGTTGAATGATAATGTTGGAAAATATCAAAAGTGCAAAGGCAACTGACTGATTAAATGATGATATGTAGTAAGAGATGGGAGAAATCAGGTTGTTTCTATCATTCAAACGTATTATTATCAACACTGAATGAGCAAATTCATAAAATTTACAAAATTGAAAACACGTTTGGCGCAGTTTGTAATGACCCTACTTTCTTGCGCAGGTGGTAGCGGGTTCGAGTCCCGCTGGGGGCATTCATTTGTTAAACTCAGATGTTTTTACTCCAGTCATGCGTGATTATATTTATAATATGTACGTTTTTAAAATTAATATATTTGTAGCATATCAACTATGTGGTATCAGTAACACAAGCTTCGTTCGTGGCTTACCACGTAACTAAATAACGCTGTGTGTAATAACGTCCCAACATATTTATTTATATTATATTAATAGCTTAGAGGAACTGATCCAAATATAGGTTTTGAAGAGTTTTATTAAATAATACAGTTATTAACAAAAATCATCAAAATGTGAATCTAATAAAGTTTATAAAAAATGGAAAGATGTTAAACTTAATAAAAGCTTTTTACAAATAGGGTGTCGTTAGAACGCGTCATTTGCAATATATATAAATAGCCATAGCAAGTAGTAGTGAAGCGGTTTTTTTATTTATAACACCGAAAACAAAGCGCAATTTATCATTTTCTAAATGTATATCATCTATTTTGTATGCACTTTACGTACTCTTTATCTAAATATTAATAGGTTAACTGAATGAATTTGTTTATAGTTCACTAATTAAGTCAATTCAATTTTCAGAATCACAAACTTGTGCTTCCAAAGTTTGGAGAAAATCAAAGCTAAATGTTCGAAGACAGAAATTTGCGAGTAGTTCGTGTTAGAGTTAGAAGCTAATAAAATATACGAATATTACGAGACTTATTTATTCTGTTTATGGAAAAAAAGCAATTATGTGTTATACAATATACATTGTACAATAAATCAAACACTGTAATAATACCATATTAATAACAGAAATTCTATTTTAATTATACTATTAGAAGCTATTTCATTTTTTTACCAATATAAAAACAAGAGGACGTCTGAACGTCTTTGGCAATGTGCGAATTGAATTTCAAACTTTAAATGGATTATGCCAAGTCATTTATTTTTGTAAAATTACGATGAAAAGGGTAAAATAATAACTTTTAAGCTCCTAGTAGACTTAATAACCTATTGTTTATAACTTAATTCAAATATAATGAATATTGTATAATGTATATACATGTGTATTTAAATATGTTATAAATAATATGCAGAAAAAAGCCATAAAAGGCTTGCATGTAATTAAGTTTATGTATTGAATATAATATATTTTGGTCATTTTTACTTACATAGATATTACATAATATATGTATATATTTTCGCTTCATTTAAACTGGCTTTGTGAGGGCTCCGGCCGCCCACTGACGCGGCTTAACGACTTCTATCAGTCGATAACAACAGGGATGACTTAGCGCGTCTCTAATTTTATGATTACATGAAAATTGCTCGACTATTTTCCACCCATTTTATATTATTTTCACTTAAAAATGTTATTTTTCAATTAGCTTCATTTCGAAATATAGTTATACAGAGCATATTCTTACATAATATTATAAGTCTTATACAAATATTTAGTCTTTTTTAGTATTTTCGTATTTTCAGTATCAGAGTAGCGGGATAAAGTTGTATAACTAAATCCTTTGACAATTTCTTTCAGGTAATCTATGTGTATAATAACTCGATGACGTTAGAGTATTTAGGCGTTGAGTGGAGTGTACTACGGCAGATATTATACAATACAACAGAAGAGCAAAGCTGTTGCGACGCGTAGTGCCTTATGCCAAGATCATCCAAGTAATCTCATATAAAACTGTCACCACGCTCCTAAACTACAATGTGTACATAGAAAATTCACTACTTTGAGTAACTTAACATTACTTTTAAGATTTTAAAGAAGATATTCATATGTAGGGTGTATTGGCATATTATTTGCTATCATACATCATAGGTTCAATTAGCGCTTGTAGTACATGACCTGTAAAGTACCTTAGGTATTAGTCTCATTACTATTATTATGAATTTGTATGCTTTAATTAGAAATACGTTATACGTACATTGTATAAAATCTTAATACATCACGTCACACGTCTGTTTGTTCCGACTAATCTCTAGAACGGCTGGACCGATTTTGACGGAACTTTCACTCGCAGATAACTAATATTATAAGGAGTAACTTAGATTACTTTTATTTTATTAGAAAATTGTAAAAACCGTTTAATTTATTTTAACTTACCAGCGAAGCGGTTTTGTTAGTTATTATATATCACAAAGCTTCAATATTATAAAACCTTTCAAAGTGGGTACGTTTAAAGAGATTTCGTTTAGAAGATTTATATGTAAAAGCCAAAGGCGATGCGGAGCCGAAACTGGATGAATGTTCACTCAACGAGTCTTAGACCGTTTGAAATAAAAACAAGATGAGTTGTACTTCAATTTCATACGGATTTTTAAAACAGATGTGTTTCAAAGCAGTATTTTTGTATATTTGAAAGCAAATATACGTCAAAGTAAACATACGAATATAAAAAGTAAAAATACAACAGCTGTCAATATGATATTTTGAAGACTGGCTAATAGATATAGTGACCTCAGTCCAACCTTGCTCTGCCAGTGGTGGAGAACGAATGTTTACTATTTATAATATGGTATACACAAGTCGTAGCTTACGAATGAATTAGTGTTACACCATAAAAAATATCAATTATAATAATATGAAAACAGGATTTATGTCTATAATCATTATAAAGAATTATGTAATTGTAAAAGTTGCCTGTTCTGATATTCTGATATAAAATATTTATTTGGGTTTGCTTAAGTTGGCAACACTGATTATTCATAATGTCGTTAGAGCCGTTAGTCGTTACTCTGAAATCTGAATCATCCACCGCGCTGGCTTAGTGCGAGTTGGCGGACTTCACATGCCTTTCGAAAGCTTGCTAGGTTTTCTCAGACATGCAGGTTTCCTCACGATGTTTTCCTTCACCGTAAGACAAGTGGTAATCATGATATAAATGATTCGCACATGAAAATATCAGAGGTGCGAGACCCGAATTTGAACGCGCATCACTCGGTTATCCAAGCGACGCGTTACCGCTGGGCTACCACTGTCTGAAATCTGAATAGTGATTGTAAAAAGTGATGTGAAACTAATTAATGTATAAAATAATAAATCTGTATGAAGCCTCGTCGAATTTTACTTGGCCTACCTGACCTACTTCTGAAATAGCCATAACATTAGATTGTGCTGGGTGTTAATGTCTGAAGTATTTTGAATTTTAATGGTCATTTCTTCATCTCAGACCGAATACGAACGCTGCAGTAGGCCTCCCTTTAGATTTCCACGACAACCGCTCTAATACGATCCACATCCAATAGGCTCCAATGATTTGACCACGTTTTCGGTCTACCGGCTGGTACCTGCCTATACTTCGTTTTCCGGTAAATTATCAATTACGCAATTCTAAAAATCATAGAATAACGATACAGACGTATCTTTTTTATCTCGGTAAAGGTCTTTTAAATTTTTGTACAATCATGTTTACAATTGAAATTTACAAATTCGAACAAATATTGGTATTCCAATAAACTATGTATAATATATAAATTATTTATCTATTATCATCTATATTCAACATAATCATAAAACTTTATATATAATATTTATCTAACAATGAATAGAACTACGAATAAACAAAGGCCAGACAGAAGTCTAAACTTATTACTAACTACAAAGCTTAATAGTATATTACTGAATACCATTTAATGTATTATAATCGAGAATGAAGCCAAAGTTTACATTTGATATTTCAATAACGTCTTATATTGCGGTCATTCTAGTACTTATATCACTGACCTCGAGACTATTACCCTCTTGACACAATCTTTATGATATTAGAAATAAGAAATTGTTTCTGTTCACCTTGGATTTCGTATTTTATATGGTAGCCAAGTGTCAATAAACACTTTGTTAAGTTGTGTATATGCCCATTAAGATTTTACACATTACACTTAAATGTACGATAAGTATTCCAAGTTATAAAATCAGATCAATAATTCGATTATAGCATAGCGGTAGTGGTAGCTCAGTGGTTCGCTCTCACTCACACACTCACTGAGAAACCGAATGAAGTAAGTTCATACCTCGGTTCTTACACTTCTGATTATTATTATTAGATTATTTGCAATATATTTACTACTTGTCTTACAGTGAAAGACACCCACACTTGTCTAACGTGATGGACTATGGTCTAATTCCCCTTTAAGGAAAGGAAGGCCCGTGCCTAGCATTGAGACACCTAAAAAGCACTAAATACAGTACATATTAACATATATAGAAGGTAAACACCTTTTTATGCAAGTATGTCTGTACGTAAGTATAATATATGTTTGAATCTAACGTTATACTTAAGTAAAGCTAAAGCAATTCGCTATAGTCCAATACTAGTGGGATGGAGAGAGCAAAAAGTAAATTCTCTTTGTTCTATTCAAGAGAAAATTTCTGTAAAATTATAAAACGTTCTAAAAATTCAATTTAATTTTAACTTGTAATCAAATTCACGATTCTTTGAATATCTCATTCAATGCCTGAGCTTTAATAAGTCCTAAAGAGCTTAATTTAAAATCAGGATCTACTTTAAATTATCGTCTTTCAAACACTGTCGTTGTAAGTTTTTTATTTGACTCAATTTTGAACAGTTCTAATTGTGAACCTTTTAATTACTCGTCTACTTCTAAACTGATGTTAAATAATATATCTTGAACTATATTGATCTGTATAAATAAAATACATTATAATATTTAGATGTAATCTTTCTTCTAGTTTTATTTTTGACATTAGCTCATATAATAATGAATAGAATATTCATTAAATATGTTGGCACTTTAACACACAACACTATCTAGTTCCATGTAAAACAACGTTGCTTTTGTTATGGATACCAAATACTTAGTTGATATCATGCATACTATATTGATGCAGCGCATGATGAACTATAAATATATAACTTATAAATATAATAGTACAAAATATAATAAATATAAACAGTCGACTTCGATTAAACTTCGAACCAGCGACTACTGCACATAATGTAGTACTATTAATGAAGTATTAATTATTTTTCTAAAATAAATGCCACCAAAGAAACTCTGTCTGCCAACCAAATAGGAGGCAGACAGAAAAAAAAGATAAAACGATTTTATTATAAGTAATAAATTGTGTTTTTGTAAAAAGTAGATATTTTGACGTTACAAACAGATGTCATAAAGATAATAATATTTTAAGTTGAATGTGATTCAGCTACTGGTACTGGGTACCAATCTCCCTCCAGGCTATTTTATCCTATTATTGTTAATGTACTCCACATACGTTTTAAAAACCATTAAAATTCTCTCAGATAAGTTTCCCCACAATATTACCTTTCACCACATCGCCAGTGGTATCCATGTTGAAAATTAACACATAGATATAAAAGTATATAATTACATTTGATACAAATGAATTTCCCAACGGTGAAACAAATCCTAACAACGATATAAATCAAGAGATTTCATCACCAGATGCGTTCTATCCTTTGGGAACAATGCGCGAAAGCGCACCTTTGTAAGTCATCTAATATAAACCAATTTGTTGGTGGAAAACCAACATTTACTTAAAAATAATTCTTATTTCAAGGGAATAAGAAAGTTGATGGGTTTTGGAAGGTCGAGAAATAAGTTTGTTATTTATTAGGGCCGTACCCTTCAAAGGGAACTCGCAAGCGCTGATTATTATCGGCGTTGATCCTAAATAATAAATGTAGGGATTTCTGTATTTATTTAAACATACAACACTAAAATGTTATTTTATTTTAAAATCCCGTTTGACCAACATCAGTTGGAGAAGGTATTGAATTCCAGTGTATATCATTTTGTTTATTATATTTTCACGATTGATTAGTAAGAAATGGATAAATCCTTAAATACCCCATATAAATTATGGAAAATGTATTTTGAAGTAACGTAAAAAGTTATTTATTTTATTTAAATAAAAAATTTATGGTACATTTGAAAACATAATATGTTATTTATATAAAGGAAAACATATGTTTGAAAATTTATTAGGAATGTAAAGTATTTACTTATTTGTAAGTAAGTCTCCCTGCTAGGCACGGGCCTTCCACTTCAAGAGAGACCATATCATAGTTCACATGTCTTTTGATTTGCTTAGTAGGATTTGAACTTACTTCAACCAGTTTCCCAAGCGAGTGTGACTACTGGACTACCTTTGCTTCTTTCTTGCCCTCTTAAAAAATCAAAATAATTACTTTATTATATATTATACTTTTTATATTATCATTTTAAGGTATAAGCTAAAATATCCCTCAGTACGTTATGATTTCTCACACCACAAATTTTCCTTGATAAAGAACTGAAAGGGTTCATATACACTATAATATAATGAAGCCTTTGTATACATTATCTGCGGCTTAATATCAGGATTTAGAAGGTCAACAACCCTTTAATATCGCAATATTCTAAGCAACATCTTAAGTACGCCATAAATCTAAAGTCAGAAATTCTAATAAAGTAACTAAAACCGCACTCGCAGTGTCTATAGTTCGAGTGAAAACTAATAAATCTGGCTAAGCACTAACAAAGTACTGGCTGGATCAACTTAAAGTGCTAACCTTTTATACTAAAAATAACTAAAAAAATATTTAAACACTTATTTCTCTTCATTTACGTTGAAATTTAATATTTTCGTTAATGGATATTAAAATAAATATTTAAAGCGTCTTAGTCTTAAAATCAAGTTATCTATTTAGTTCGACATATGTAGATACACATACATATATATGGTCATCACATAACGTAACTCGTTTCACTGTATTCGCGATATATTGAGGAATGCTTCAATTATTTACATAATTTTTAAGTCAGTACATTTAATAGCATACATGATTACCGAATATTAGATATTAAGAATTCAATTCTTCAAACAGTACCACATAATCGTTAAGATGAACGTCGACTCAAAAGAAAGCTGCCAAAAATACAAACCCCTACCCAGAGGCATTCGCTTGTCACCACTTGTTACTGTCATTTAGAACCCACATTCCTCTCCATTAGATGAAAGAACGTGAATTAGATTTCATATAAGTGTGTGACCGATGCTTGCAATCGAGAGCCGAAATGTACTATCCTTCAAATACGTAAAATATGCTTTCAAATCTAATAAAATCTAATTTTTAATCCTTAAAACATGCTACACTCGGAATAAGAAAAAAATAACAAGTTTAAAAATTTTAAAAATAACAACATATTTATTTAATATTAAAAATTGCTATATGTAACTGTTTAAATAAATAAGCTAATATTAGTATTATATTGTAACTAGTGACTTACTCTTGCTTTGCTCGGTTGCCGAACAATTTACTTTACTCCTTAACACAACACTTAACTCCTGAACACTTACTCAGTACTAAATTTCATCATTTTCGTTACAGCCGTTACACTACACATACAAACTTTAGCATTTGCAATCATAACCTATATGTAAAAACTTGTGGTTACCACGTTTTAGCTGAGTGCGTCCATTTCAGGTCAAATGTTGAGACAATATTGTCTCGCTGAGTCCCAGAGGTCGTTTCGATAGCTTTATGTTCATAGGAAGTTTGGACTTTGCGGATTTCCATGGAAATTCTAAGTGGCCTGATGTGTTTTATATCCCATGACGCTGAATTATAAGACTTTGTTTGAATAGTTCATAACCATTACTCTTGTATACATGTTTGTTTTAGCTTTATGGTTTTATTATTTATTTGTCTTTAATATTAATGTTTTCTAAATTTTTATTTGAGTACTATATGTATTCCAACATAATGCTTATGTTGCATTACATAATATAATTACGTTTGAAATGATAATAATTATGAGGAACTTATTACTAAAACCTACCTATTCCTCCCTAGCATCTAACTTTTAATGGTTTAATACAAACAATAGCTCATACATATTACAAAATATGGATCAAAGACATTCACTACTATTTATGTTAAATATAGCAAATATTAAAAACTAGCAAAAGATATTCGTTAAACGATAGAAGTCTTCAACAGGATTATATTACATTGTTCTTTTGTTGAAAATAAATGAAAGCTTTACGATAAGTCCAATGTCACATACCTATGCAAAAATCCCTTTACTAATAGCCTTCCATTAAAATTTCGAGCTTACAAATAGCCCGAGGTCCGGTCCGCCTGAGAAAATGAAAAGATGTGTTTGGACAAATGCTTCATTCAAAATATCTTTGAAAAGTCCGTGTAACTTTGAATAAATTATGACCCTGACCTTCCGAGAGCTCGGACAGAGAGCCCTCGAGAGCGACACAATGTAAGTTCACATTCTACGGATGAATGCCAAATCACTTTATACAAGTATCTCTCCATATTAATTAAGAGGATATAGAATAAAGTTGTATGAGACCTTTTAAATTTATTATATAGCTTACGCTTGAATGTATCTCAGAAGAAATATTACTAACTTAGAAACTGATTCTACAAGTGCTTTTAATATGAATATTTTTATTTTATTAATACTTTCTTAGGTTTACGCGAATATAATATAATATCTCTCCCGTGACCATGATTGCTGTAAAGCATTCGAAACGTCAGGAACCAAAAATCCAAATAAATCCGCGACAAAATCCGAAAAGATCATTATTATTTTATTATTTGATTGTTTTTTACTCAATCGGCTCAACAGATTTGGATAAAAGTACGCTTAAATATTGCTCATGGTTAGAACTAACTTATATATTATTACTATTAAATTTACCCAAATTAAATGTGTTTAGATTTGGTTATTATAGGAATGATACATTTTGAAACTGACCACAAAGCTGTTTCTAGGCATTCAGTGATGTATCCCTGTTAGTTGCGGCGTCGCTCGAGCATCGTCATCAAAACGGCCTTTATACGTTGATATCCGCCAACTGACGTCCAACAAACTACGGAGGCATATAAGAGCTATGTTAGTTAAGTTTATTCTTACAATTAATATAATTATTTTACATTAAATTACCGATAAAATTTATTAAAATATACAGTCCTACAAATCCTCTCAGACATGCAGGTTGTCTTAAGTTGGTTTTCGTCACTGTAATGGGTAATCACGTTGAAAATGATTAGCATATAAAAATATCAAAGGTGGGATTTGAACCCGCTTCACTCGATTTTCCAAAAATCTGCCTTTTTTATTGCAATTTGTATTCAGGTGGTATGTCAACTACACTACTAGTTTAGTACAATTTAGTTTGAAAGTAACTTGCTTATTTTTTTAATAACTTGAAGGCGCAATGAATCTGTACACTTGTTCAAATCTCCATTCTTCACTAAGATCTTTAACTAATGTTTACATCCGAAAAATACCGTTACACGATCTATTGATTCTATTCAATTTTAAACGTACAAATGGACGCACATTCATTGTTGATCTCACTGTAGTTCTATTCCTTTGACATATCCGACCCACTCCGTGCAGAATGGCTGCATCGCACTGACCAGATTGTAAAGGGCTAGTGGAAAATTGAAAGTCAAAAGAACGTTTGATGTTTGTTTCAAAGCGTAACCCGATACGCTTAAAATTGGGTTAGTGGGTAGCATTTTACAGTTCTTATTTTGGTGGAGATTTTTTAACTTTCTTATTTGAAACGATTGCGCCTGTACATCCAAGGCTGAATAGCTTAATTTGCAGGCAGTATAGCTTGCTCGTATATTAAAAAAGTTATCAGTTATCAAAAAAGCATATTTTAGAGCTCGTAATAATATTTTGTTGTTTGATTGATGAATTTACTTGATAATTAAAAAATAACTGTTTTTAAGCATAGTTTTTGTTCAAACAGAATTTTAATTTAACAGAACATAAATAATAGCCTAATCGCAAAGTAATTTTGTACCACTCTATACATCATTATACTTTTTACAAAATTTTTCTTCGTCTCTTTTTAAGGAGCTATGGAGTGGGGTTAGTAGTTCTACATAGTAACGTGAAGACGTGAAAACGTTTCCTTCTTCTGTTTCTACCAGCCTTCATTTCAACACATATATACATATTATATATTTCGTTTGTTCACATTCCATCCATATCTTCTCGTAAACGATTTTTTTCTTAGTGCTTTTCTAAAATGCTTAACTTCTTTAAGATTCAAGCACTAGTCCATACAATATGTATGAAAACAAGGAGTTAAATCATAAGAAGATTCAAACCCACATAGTTTTCAGTATATTCGTAATTATAACAAGCGTGTAGGACATTAATGTCCGTGTAATCAGTTACTGAGTCTTGTCACACGAAATTGTAATTAAACAATGAGATAATGAAACGGTATTAATAATGTTGTTACGCCGGTGGCTTTTACAGCTTAGTTTATGTTTACTGAATTTAGTAAATTAGCTATAAATAGATATTAATGTAGGGTTAATTGCAATATTAATTATGTAACTAGTACAATGGTAGTAAAATACGACTACATTGTTTATAATGGTTTGTAAGAAGGCTAAATAAAAGCATATGATGAATGATAAGTATTTATAAAATATATGTATATGAAAATTATACACTAACAGCTCCCGTTTTGTAATAAAATTATGGGGTTATTATAGGGTTGAAATAGTGTATTGTGTAAGAGTCGCATGGGTATTTTGTTTCGGACCATTTAATAGTTCACATATTAATAACGAAAGGATATTCCAAATTATTAACTACTAAGTAAGGAATCTCTTTGCATAAATATAATTGAATATTCTACATGTAATAAGAAAGCCATCTAAAACTTAGAAGCTTACTAACTAGTACATTTCTATACAATTTAAACTTTGTAAAGTTTTGCAAGTTAAGCAGCCTTGAGCTCGGCATAAGACATTATGTTATAATCCACTCGACATGAGTAAATATTGACTCAAGTAGGCATAACAAGCTAACTTGTACATCGATGAAGTAGGGCAAGCGAGGCGCACGCGACGTTTGCTGTTCTTTGACGCCGTCTGTTTAAACTAACGGATATGTTAATGTGATAAATGATCTATGGAATGTATCCAAAACGTTCGTTTCCGGCGGACATTTCATTTGATTTCTTTATATTTATTTTCGTACCATGTAATTTGTACGTTTTTAAGAATTTATTTTTACACACACACATTACAAACAAGCAAAAATAACTATAAATGTCGTAAGTGTATGTCAGTTAGGACAACCGAGTGATGCGGTTTCAAATCAGAGTCTCACACCTCTGATATTTTCATGTGCGAATCATTTCTATCACGATTACCACTTGTCTTACGGTTTAGGAAAACATCGTGAGGAAACGTGCATGTTTGAGAGAACCTAGCAAGTTTTAGTAAGATATATTGTGGAGTCCACCAACTCGCACTAGGCCAGCGCGGTGGACTATGGCCTGACCACCTTCGTGCTGAGGGAGGCCCGTGCCCAGCAGTGGGACGTTAAAAAGGGATGATGATGATAATGCAAATATACAGTAGAATCTGTTATAGCATGAGATGAAGTGAAAGGAGGACAAAATCTTTTTTTTTCCTAATTTTCTGGATAGATGGATGGGAATGGAAATGGGAATTTGATCAGGGTTGCGCGGTAATAAACAACAGTGATATTGCTACATTACGTGCGCTCACCGACTTCACCCCTGGTAATCTGGCGAGAATACTTGTAGAAAATCATAAACAAAGAAAGATTATCTTATTTTGAATATTTACTACTTTATAAAAATACTTATCGGCTACACTAGAAAAAATCAACTATAAAAACAGTAGTAACCTATATTTTTTATATAACTTTCCTTTGCCTTCTACTTTTAGTAAAAAATATAGTAAGTAAATAGCTTTTTTCAATTGCAATGGTTACAAACAGTACAATCACTCACAAACTTTCGTAATATCTAAATAGAATTTTCAAATAAGTTTACAAACTCATTTAGTGTTCAATCCAATTGTATTTAATTGACAAAATAATACCAGTTAAACGTAGAACATAAGCGAATCAGTTGTCGCTATTACAATTTGGCCTTATTGTGTCGTGCGTCGGCAAATCGTCGTCGACCGATTGAACGGTTTTGTGCGCGAAATAAGCATTAAGTAGGACATAACGATGCCTAAAATAATATAATATATTAATATAATATATCTATAACTAACTGGGAAATAAAAATTTCTGCATCTTTACTAATATTATAAATGTGGAAAATGCTCCGTCTACTTGGTCATTTTCAATATTAGACCACTGTACACATTTTGATAGAAATTTGGCAAGACATAGGATCTTCGTAGGATTTACTATAGGAATAAATTCTCTTTAATTTTCCCTAATATTTTTTAAATATATACTAAATAATTATCAATTGATTTGTCTTATTTCTTGTCAACAGATTTCGCTAACGTAACAATTCTTAAAAAAAACTTCAACGAAATGGCAACACGACATAACCAGTGTGAGACCAAGCATAAAACCGATGACTTTAAATGTTCAAAGAGTAAAAGCCATACTACTTGTAGATTTGACCACAGGGAGTACTTAGAGTCAGAAAGCTAAGCAAAATTTCCTGTTATAAATAAATATGTTAAATAAATCTCAACATTTAATAACTTAAATACAGTTTGAAAAGCTCAAGTAGTTTGTGAAACTTATTTTACGGTAATTATTCTTTCCTACATCCTCATTGAAGTTCGTAATTTATGTAAAGACTGCAGTTGAGCGTTCCCAAGTAAGCGATGTGGAGAGACGGGAGACGCCTCGTTAGAATAAATTGAACATAATTAAAAATTAAAGCTCCTACCTATTTTAAATAATCGCACCTATACTTGGTTGCAGTAAATTTTATATGGAAATGCACTGTAATACTTCGAAAGTAAAGCTTAAAGCTTAGTTATATATCATTTTCTGTAAATTTCTAAATATAACAATATTATTATGAATACTATAATTGGAATGTTGGCTAAAAAGGTCTACAAAGTATCTATTAAAATAATGTTTTAATAGTCCATGACCTATTTATCATTTAGCTCTTGACAGAAAATAAGCAAGCAGACAGACTGATAACAAAATGATTCTATAAGGATACTTCAATTTTTTAAGCCTTCTGTACCCTAAAAACAAGTAAGTAGTTCTAAGAGTATTAGAACTCTAAATCTAAGAGTACTAGACTTATACTATTCCACGCGGACACGACTTGTACAGTAATAATTAAGTGTACATTTGCTTTGTATAGGTATATAGTTATGTTTAATTATAATTTCCTGCTTAGTTGTAATTTTCAGCTAATTATTGTTTTATATTAAGAATCTACTTTTTTCGAGTGGTAGCAGACAGTGGTAGCCCAGCGGTAACGCGTCGCTTGGATAACCGAGTGATGCGGGTTCAAATCCGGGTCTCGCACCTCTGATATTTTCATGTGCGAAACATTTATATCATTATTACCACTTGTCTTACGGTGAAGGAAAACTTCGTAAGGAAACCTGTATGAGAAAACCTAACAAGTTTTCGAAAGGCATGTGAAGTCCGCCAACTCGCACTAGGCCAGCGCGGTGGACTATGGCCTGATCCTCGTCCTGAGGGAGGCCCGTGCCCAGCAGTGGGACGTTAAAAAGGGCTGATGATGATGATGATAATGATGATACTGCGAGTATTATAAAAATATATATATGATAATAACGATGATCTAGAACATAGTATGGGTGTAGACGATTCGATCAAATCAACAGAACGATACAGGATCAGCTACAATTACTGCGAATCGTTGACTCTACAGTTTACACAGCAAATTAACGTATTGTTTGAATTCACGAAATTTCGATTGGGATTTGTTTTTATATTTTGTATAGAAATATTAGATGTATTTATTTTATATACTAGAATATTAAGCAAATATGAACTATGTATTAAAACATGACATACATACGGACATACATCCCGATGACTTTTACGATAAGGCAAATGGTAACCATATGGGAAAATTTTAACATTAAGGGATGAATCTGTTTATATTTATGTAGGTATATTGTTTTAAGTTAAAAAAAAAATCAAGATAATTTTCAGCAACCACGTGCTATGGGTTTTTCAGTGACATTCATAATATGTCTATGTCCTACGATTATTACTTGATAAAAATTACTTATTATAGACCAAATAATTTTAAAAAATGTAAGGCAATCTAGATACATTTTTAAATAAGTTTAACTTTTAAATATTTATCTAATAAAAAAAATATTTACAATGTAACTGTATCGATGTTTTATACAAATTACTAATAGAATATATGCGAAATGGAAGACAACAATAAGATCAGTTTTCTTAAGCTACTACACTACCAGGCAACAAGATTACATACATTGTGTACATTATCCAAAATAAAATGAAAAATCACTATTGTTGGCGGTAAAAACTGCGGTAAAAGGGCTGGTTCTAAAAAGTATGATTTAAGTGGACTGTATATAATTAGCGGGGAAATTAAAGGGGGTGCGGTTGTATGCGGACAGCGGGAATAAAAGCACGCCTACCTTGCTGGAGCTCTTCTTCTGGTCAGCTTCAGCGGCAATGGTGTTGACGACAGCGGTTACAGGGCTATGGCGGTGATGGTACACGTAAGGACACATATCACAAGCACTCGAATGTTCTATTTAAAAAAGCAGGCGCGCGCGGGTTACGTCTCGAGACTCAAACGGTGGATTGCGAACTGTATTTGCGTATGATGACCCTTAAATAGCAGGCGTGCATAAAAAGGGTAGGAAAAGAAAATATGTAGGTAATGGTATACTATTGGCGGAAACAACTATCATGCACTGAAAAAATAGAGAAAAAAAAATAAATAAATAAAGTAGTTGAATCTTTTAAGCTTAAATACTAATATTCACGCAGACACTAATATTTTTGGTCGTATCTCTGAGGACTGAGGATGACGAAATATCACGATCTAATCTCTCCCTGGAGGCTTACATTGACATATTTTAGGTACAAAGATATTCTTTTCCTCTCGTAAAGCAAATTTCATAATATATTAATCTTATATTCGTAAAACTTTATTACTGTTATTTATATGAAAGTATACAGTAAGGTGGAAATCAGTTTTAATAAATGTAATATTAAATAATTTTAATGGTGCTTTAGTATCTATTTTGAACATGATTTACCCGTGTATTCAATATAACTACGTATAAAACAGGGTTGATGAGAGGTTTATTTGTATAATACATGTATATTATTGTAGCAAAAAGCTGAAAAAATATTTAATTGTAGAGAAATCTATAGGTACTAAGCATTTAAGCTTACGTTAAGCTTACTAGAGTCGAACCCGAACGAAGCGTGGCTGTGTCACTAATTTTACGTAAATCTATCTTTTCTGTGTTTTTTTAGGAATTTATAAGAAAGAATTCTCTACAATGACAACGGTTGCTAGATAACTTCGTAAAAGAAACTTAAAAATGTATTCATAAAAAAATCTTAAAAGAGAGTTTTATTTAAATGACTAATTTCTAAATGAAACTTTACAACGGGGAAAAGCTTACTTTAATTCTAAACTCAAGTAGGTACATGTTTCATAGTTTTAATAAAGTACAAAACAATATCCTAAATATCACCAACAAGAGACACTACTGCAACCAATAAACAAGCCAGAGTGTTGTCGAGCTCTACATAAATAAGTTTTTGTTTCAGCAGACGGCCACTGTCTAAGTTCGCTTTGATCCTTTAAAAGCTTCCCAAGCGTAGGCTTTGCATACTTATGCGGGCCGCTGATAAATCTCGATAGGTGCAATAAATACCGGCAGAAACAAAGTTGCTATCTCCGACGACGAGATAAGGACTTTGAGGATCTCATAGACATTGTTCGAAATCTTTTCCATTCTATGTTCTGTTTCTCTTTCTTAAATATTTAAACTTACTTGTATCATAATATTATTTTAAGCCTTTATCTAGCATTCACTGGATATGACTTAAAGTACTGTTATAAAAACTAGTTGATATTAATTTCTGACCAATAAAATATAAAATAATATAAATATTGTAAGCATTTATCAGTAAAAGCGTAAAAAAACTGTAATAACTATGAATATTGAGACGTCAAAAATTTTTTGCTCATTTTTTGGGACCACAGTAGTCACAATGAAACCGCTTCAAATTCCTAAACGATATTTTTATATAATATCAAGCATGTGGAAATCTTACTCCGTTATTACTCAAGAGAAATACGAATTAATAATTTATAGTAATAATTTGTAAGAATAGTATTAAATATTTCATATTTTAATATTACTCGTATAGATACATAATCTTAGTCTAGGAAAAACAAATATTACAAGTTACCAGCGATTTCTAAATAATGCTACATAGCTAGTTTAACCCCTTGTGTACAAACACATTCTATAGATGTATTTTTTTTTATTACATATATATCATCTGCGAACAATTTTAAACTTTTCAAAAATTATGAATAAATTTGCATAAATTAACTTTTTTTTTATTCATAATTTTTGAAAAGTTTAAAATTGTTCGTAGATCATATATATGTATTAAAAAAATTTACATATATAGAATGTGTTGGTACACAAGGGGTTAATAAAATGTCTCGTAAATTCTTGGTACTGTATTTGTAGTTTAAAATCGAAATTAAATTTGGCGTAACATAACCGGGACGGCTGTCAGCTATCAAATGTAGTAGCTTCAATTCCGTTAATGAAAATAATGCGAAACATGAAAACAACGCGTTGCGTAATTAAATTTACAGCATTATAGAAAAAAAATATTTTACCTGTATTATTGATTAGTTTGTCATAACTATGACTACACTATGAGTATAAGTTCTAGTCTCGAGTGAGAAAAACCATAATTGTATTTTTTCTACACTAATATTATAAAGAGGAAAACTTTGTTTGTTTGTTTGTTTGTTTGTTTGTAATGAATAGGCTCAAAAACTACTGGACCGATTTTAAAAATTCTTTCACCATTCGAAAGCTACATTATCCACGAGTAACATAGGCTATATTTATTTTGGAAAAAAATAGGGTTCCGTAAGATATTTGGGTTTTTCGGACACAAGGTGTAATCTATATCTATATTAATAATTTCGTCAAGGGGTACGATAGACTCGATCGAAACCTTACCTGATTAATAAAACATAAAAAAATAAAGATTTCGAGTCGACAACATATATCCGCAAAATTCGGATTGTCGAGTATTTTGTTAAATTCTAATGATGCTGAAAGACAAATCGATTATCGAAATCGCCATATTGGCCACTCTAGCGAAGCGATACTGACATCGGATGACACGTCAATATTGAAGCAAAGGAACTCATTCATACAGCCATAAAGATTTACCTCTGTATTAGTGTAAATAAATAAAATAAAAAATAAATAAAATAAATCCTTTCATTTCTTGCGTTTACAAAAAAAATAATATCCTATTAACAATAAATCACAACAATTTTAAAAGTATGTTTTAATAAAGTCATCTCACATCCAGTTAAAACAAAAATATAAATTCTAATGTTATACGTATTAAAATATAAGAATTTATAATTCATATAAAATAAAATATATAGTATAATTAAATAAAATATAATATATTTACTACTTAAAAAAAGAATATTTAATTCCTAAAATACTGCTAAGAAAGAATAAAATAATAATAATATGTTCTAAGTTTTAACTTATCAAATGATGCGTAATGATTTCTCATAGATGGCGTTATTAATCTATATATGTAATATATAAATGCGAAAAACACTCATCACGAAATCTCAAAAACTGCTGGACGTATAAAGATGAAAATTTGCAGGGAGGTACTTTATAAATAGTATAGGTGCACTAAGAACGGATTTTGCGATTGGGCCGGATTAAGGTGGTCTAAGAGCTCTCGCAAGTTTGTATGAAAGTCCTTCATCTTTTGTGCTACAGACTTTAAATTTGGCAGGGAGGTAGTTAATATTTAGTATGGGTCTGCTAAGAACGAATTTGGCGACAGGGTCGCATTAAGGAGGTCTAAGGACTCTCACAAGTTTTTTTTTAATTTCTTCATTTTTTGTCCTAGAAACTTTAAATTTCCCAGGGAGGTAGTTTAAAGTTATTAGATGTTTGTTTAAGAAAGGATTTTGCGATTGGGCCGGATTGAGGTGGTCTAAGGGCTATGGAAAGTTTGTATGAAAATCCTTCATTTTTTGTGCTAAAAACTTTAAATTTGATAGGGAGGTAATTAATAGTTTGTAATCGTTCGCTACGCGTATAAACATATTTTGCATCAGGGCCGGATTAAGGAGGTCTAAGGGCTCTCGCAAGTTTGTATGAAAGTCTTTAATTTTTTTATGCCACAAACTTAAAATTTAGCTGGAAGGTATTTAATAATCAGTAGACATCCGCAAAGAACGATTTTGCGACAGGGCCAGATTGAAAAGTGCAAGGGCTGTTGCAAGTTAGTATGAATGAAAGTCCTTCACCTTATGTACAACAAACTTAAAATTTTGTAGAGAGGTAGTTATTGTCAGTAGAAGACTTTTAAGAATGGGTTTTGAACAGGGCCTGATTAAGGTGGTTTAGGGACTCTCACAAGTTTGTATGCTGTTTCTCTATCTTTTCTGCTACAAACTTTAAAATTGGCAGGGAGGTAGTTCATTGTTAGTAAACGTCCGCTTAGAACAAATTTTGCGACAGGGCCGGATTAAGAAGGTCCAAGGGCTCTCGCAAGTTTGTATGAAATTTATTAATTTTTTTGCGCTACAAACTTTTTGGCAGGAAAGTAGTTTTTGTAGTTAAGTAGAAGTCCGCTAATAACGGATTTTGCTACAAGGCCGGATTAATGAGGTCTAAGAGCTGTAGCAAGTTTCTATGTAAGTCCTTTATCTTTTGTGCGACAAACTTTATATCTGGCGGGAAGATAATGTGTGGTCAGTGAACATCTACTAAGAACGAATTTTGCGACAGGGTAGGATTAAGATGATATTATGAAGGCTCTCATTATTTTGTATAACAGTTATTCACTTTTTGTCTTACAAACTTTAAATTTAGCATTGAGGTAGTTAATAGTTAGTTGACATCCGCAAAGAACAAATTTTGCGACGGGTCGAATCGAGGAGGTCTTAGGGCCATAGCAAGTTTGTGTGAAAGTCTTCATCTTTTGTGCTATGAACTTTAAATTTGGTACGAAGGTGGTTAATTGTTGATAAAAGTACGCTAAAAACGTTTTTTTTTCTATAGGGCCGTGGTGGTGTAAGGGTCTCATAAGTTTTTCGAAATACCTTCATTTTTTGTGCTAAAAGTTTCAAATTTCGCACTGAGTTAGATAACTTTTACGATACTACAAATCGGACACTCCATTCAAAGGATATTACGAATTTAAAAATAATAATAATAAAATAACGCGCAGCACAGCGGGCAATGGGGAGAGGGAGTGGGAGCCAAGAGCGGGGAGAGGTAGCCGCGCCGCTCAGGAGTATATCAACGATGGGTTCTGAAATAGCTGGAGTAATTTTTGTAAATTTTCAGGCAATCTACAGATCAACCGATTGCCAGTGATCGAATAAAGATTAGTAGCGATTAAAAAAATTAGCGCGGGCGAAGCCGCGGGTACTGCTAGTGAAATATAAAACAAGTACCTAATTAACTAGTTTTTAACTTATATTGAAATTTTAAACATAAAAAAATCTCCATCTTGTAGAACGCTTTGAATGATCTGACTTTTGTATGTAACTATTAACACCGTACATACGTATTAACACCGTAAATTTCATTCATATTCTAAACGAGGTTAAGTATTTTGTTCTGAGAGTCTTAAATAACTAAGAAATAGGTGAGATGTCAATGGCCTCTTTGGTTCTAAAAATAAATTTTAATTATTTGCCAATTCAAACTCAAAGTAAAGTTTTAATCAGAAATCCTGAGAGTTATCAACAATTAATAGGCTCAATATTTGTTCTAGATCCATCCATGACCTCTTTAATCATAATAAGATTTTAATTTTCAACGTTAAATTACAAACGTTAATATAAATACATATTCAAACAAATCCCGGTATATTCGGACTGAGGCGATGCGGTTCATAAACAACTGGCTTCTGCCTGTGAATTATTCATCAGAGGCATTAATAATAACATATAAAATAGTACGATACGTCAAAACACTAGCGCAATATAGATTGCATTACCCGACCTGCTTTTATCATTTCTATGGTACAAGTGATGTACGTTAGTCCTTAACTTTCGTAAAATTAGAGGTGCTAATTTCTTTTTCACAATAAAATACACTCAACTTGATGACTTTGATGTTAAGAAGTTTTCTTATCAGATTCATGAGTTATATGCTTTCGTAAAACATTTCGTCCTAGTGCTCTTTGTGGTGTTGAAGAGGAGCCAGTTGCAATGTTGCAATTGTATATTGAGAATAGAATATTGTATAATGAGAAAAGAGTTCAAAATAGACACCAGTTATGTTGGTGTATACTTTGAACAATATTAATAACATTCACGCTGTTGGATTTCTGTGTAGTGAAATATATAATGTAGTAATAGTAATATCTAACTTCTAACATAGTAATGTCTAGCTTTTTTATTGAGGTAGTTCAACAGTGCTGTTAGTACATTCATACACACATTGACCATTCAAAATTTCTATTAAACGTATGTTTTGATTTGATTTCATTTTTTAAATTCTCGACCGCGATTCTTTAGCCAACTCAAAACGTGAAGGTTCACTTGCACTGTCACATTTAGAATATACCAGTGTATCTCAGTCTATGCCAGGTAATTAAACGACACCTATAATGGGGAACTCCATTAAAAGCTTTCTTCCGTTAGTTAAAACGTCTAAAACGAATCACATAGTCAAACTGAAACATAATGTCACAAAATAAACAAAATCCTAACATTCATTTAAAAGCTTCAAAACAAAACTTTCGAAAATCATTTAGCAATTTGACATAATACGTTCGCGAGCTGCTAATTAGTTCACGAAATTAGAATAAAATTAGCAAAGGTTTCCGCTGACGGGGCTCGACCGCAGCAAACACTGTGGTCGCAAAGAATATCAATCGTATCAGAGCGCTCGCGGTTTTCATTCAAACAAATTAATTCCACAATCGCAGGTGCGGTCTGCTCATATACGACTATAAATAATAAATATGTTGGGACATTATTACACACAGCGCCATCTAGTTCCGTGGTAAGCTACGAGGCTTGTGTTACGGATACCAAATAGTTGATATACTACATATATAAGTTTAAATACATACATACTATACATGTAAACACCCATGACTGGAATACAAACATCCTAGTGTAACAAATGAATGAGTCCAGCGGGACTCGAACCCGCGACCGCTGGCGCAAGAAAGTAAGATCACTAACAAACTGCAAGTAGTATACGCCGTACACCTCTCGTTAATATTGGAAACGTGGGAGTGTAAAAGTGTTTTCATTTCAACGCTGCTTTCCGCAATAAGTGTCTATAAATAACGTTACGTTGCTTATAAAATTTCACAATTAATTTACTTTTCCCGTTCTAGGCAACTTACTAATAAAGGTATTATGTTTAAATATTATAATTTTAAATTAATATTTTTGTACGTACAATTTACATACATTATAAACGACTTCAAAACGTTACAAACAGAAACTAAAAAGAAAAAAATATGTAATTTATGCTTAATTTAATTTATAATCAATTAGTTAATATTATTTCTGGAGTCGGACGGGTGTCTTTTTGTTTGTATAAAATATGATAAAAAATAGAGAGCTTCAATAATATCCTGAATAATTTAAACTAATTACGGTCTCAAACGTAATCCTCCTTTAAATGCTCCGGAGCTAGACGTACAATGTTCATACAAATTATGAAGTAGGCAAATTATTGTTGTATAAATAATTTATAAATGCTCTTAGCTTTATTTGAAGCAATTAACACAATTAGCAGTGCATTCACTTAGTACCAATTTACTGGGTGTTAGTTCGGCATGCTTTGTATGATTGACTTAAAATCTATTTTAATGATCGGTCCTACTCGTACAATGAATAATTGTCTTCATTATGGTTATATTAATAATTATGGTTTACAACTTATGTTTTTCTATAATGTTGTGAGAGCTATTTGGTTTAGAGTAAAAGTGCGCTTTTAATCCACGATTTTTTCTCTTTTAACTTTTCACATCGAAAGTTACTTGTGTAACTTTGGTGCAACGGTCATTGCACAAGACGGGTTTTTTTATACATATTATACTTATTGACCGGCGTTATACATTTCTTTTAATACGTACGGTCTTCCTAATAGATTATGTATGTATACTGGTAATAAGAACTAGAATCACTACATAGTATAAAACAAAGTCGCTTTTTCTGTCCCTATATCCCTATGTATGCTTAAATCTTTAAAACTACGCAACGGATTTTGATGCGATTTTTTTATATATAGAGTAATTCAAGAGGAGGGTTTATATGCATAACTACCGGATCCCGCGGTTTTGCCTGTGCTAAATCTAGGGAATGGCCCGAGCGAAGCGAGGGCGAGTCGCTAGTATAGGATAAATTAATTAGATGTTGAAACTTTTTAAAGCCAGTTCACTAAACTATATAAGAATAGTCTTTCCTCTACTAAAAAGACTGTGTATTTCGAAAACATATTCGTTCAAAGGGACATAAGCAAACAGACAGCTGCCCCGGTATTATAAATGAGAGAGCAAATCATGCTGTCACTTTGTTTGTTTTTATGTCAATCAAGTGTCTGGTGCGAGCTCTCCTACCTATACAATTGAGTTAACGTTAACGCGGATTAGCCTATACTAATATTATAAAGAGGAAAGGTTTGTATGTAAGTATGTTTCTAACTAATTGGCTCAAAAAGTACTGGACCGTTTTTAAAAATTCTTTCACCATTTGAATGCTACATTATCACTGATTAATATAGTCTATTTTAATTACAAGAAAAAATTAAGGATTCCTACTAAAACTACAATAATAGAAGAGGAGGAGGAATATACGCCGCACAAAATATATGAAATAAGTAGCCGCACGGCTCAGGAGTATATTAAAGCTGGAGTAATCTTGGAGAATTTTCAACCCAGCGAGTGATCGATTGAAGTTTAGTTGCGATTAAAAAATGAACGCGGGCGAATCCGCGCGTATTGCTAGTATGGAATAAAAACCGCGACATCTAAAGTCAGAATTAGATATTACGTTTTCTTTTGGTATTAACGACGAATTTTACCATTAAGACTACTGCCTCATAACTAAACGAAGTTAAATAAAATAAACAAATTTTAAACTATTTCTTGAGTTTTTACTTCGTCTTAAACACTAGTATACAAATTCAAAAAAGAACCATACAATGTTCCACCTTGTTACAATAACAAAGTTAAGCATTAAAATACAACTTCAGTAGCTGTAAACGGCGTTGAAAGGCGAGTTAATCGTAAACAATTTACACAATGTTAATTTTATCATAACACTTAAGACGCGTACATTTAAGTACCTATCTGGGTAATAAAACTTCGCTTCAAGTAAACACGGTGTCTAAAACACCTGCTATCAGCTCTACTTCTGATTATAGTCCATGTCCTAAATACAATTTCTTTGACTATGTCACAATATTTTTTTAAAATACGTATTTCGCGTAGTATTTTCTTCTTGAAATGTTCAATATTTTAAAGCAAAAATCTCGGTCTAGACTAAAACTGTACACATTTGATATGAGAGCTTTCAATAAGTTGGTAAAAGACAAGCAAAATATCAAAATAAAACCGGAAAAGTCCACGAAAATGCTTTTAGTTATATTTAAAAAGTCTATTTTCGCCCAAAGCTTAGAAGAAAAGCTTTTATTAATAAAATATACAAACAGTCATTTACGAACTTAACATAAGACTTTATGTGTTTCTTTTAAATACGATATGTTATTCTACCAACCTATTTATTTTGTTGTGGGCGTATAATCTTCACGTGTATGATGTGTTATGAATGAGGGTAGATAGAAATTGTAGTCCTTCACTTTGCTCTATTTTTATTTAGTACAACTAAGCAAAAAGTGCTAGGTACGTATGCGTTGAGGTACGGCATGGCTGATTTATCACAGCATTGATATAATATTGTCTGATAGTTAGTTAGATATAAGTATGATATATTGGAAACAAAAATATCTATATCTATCTAATAGAAGTCATTGACTTCGATCAGCAAACAATTTATCTTTATTTAATAGTAATTTTTGTTACGTACGTATACGTTGTCTTATAATTTTTGGCAGATAATTTCAAAAATATGCTTATTTAAGTTCATAATAAATTATATAACTATTTCTTGAGTAAAAAATGATAATTAGTTTTGTTCGAATTCGTATAAATAATCATTAGTTAAATATATAAAAATAACAGTCTAACATACCTAAGATTTCGAAACATCCAATACTTGTGGCGACATTCGAGTGGCATTTCGCGTGGAACCCCTCTAAAATTCCACTAAAGCTTATAGGTTTATTTCGTAAGAGAGCAGAGGCTGGTATTTTTAATTGTACACGTTTTACAAAGAAATAGAAAGGCACAGTTATTGCCTGTACTCTATTGCAAAACTAATAAAATAGATTGAGAAACGATTGATTTTAACGACATACTCGTACATGCATCGAGGATCATGTCAATGTAAAGCTGTCATATCAGATTTAAAATTAACACCTCAAGTATTTTAAAACAAAGCAAAAAGTGTATAAAGTTATCAAAAGAACAACGCGGACGAACGACTTCAAACAATTCTTCAAAGATTTATGTCCTGTAAGGCATAAACAATAGAATTAAGCACGATGTGCTCAGAATACGACGCGGACAGACGTAGAATGTTTATGACCCGGGGATATTGACTTGCTAGTGCTGGCGTATTGGAAAAGTAGGAAAATAATGTAAGATTGTTTTGTAGTTTACCTTTCGGTACTGCTGTAGAAATAAACTATTCACTTTACTGGAACTAACGACAATCGAATAGATGTGTCATTGGATACGAAAAATTTCATCAGATGATTTTTGAGAAATTATAATAGTAGAGGAGACCGTGGGAGATCGACCTTCACCGATCTGATAACCAGATGAGACATTTTTTATCAACGTACAACCGTTAATATAAAAACATATTCAAAGATATTCCGGTATATTCGGACTGAGGCGATGCGGTTCATAAACAACTGGCTTCTGCCTGTGAATTATTCATCAGAGGCATTAATAATAACATATAAAATAGTACGATACGTCAAAACGCTAGCGCAATATAGATTGCATTACCCGACCTGCCTTTATCATTTCTATGGTACAAGTGATGTACGTTAGTCCTTAACTTTCGTAAAACTAGAGGTTGTAATTTATTTTTCACAATAAAATAAACTCCACTTGGTGACTTTGATATGAAAAGGTATTATTATCAGATTCATAAATTATCTGCTTTCATAAATAAGTTATTGCTCTTTGTTGAAAGACGCTACAGACATATATTCGTCTTTATAAAGATACGTAAAGTAGTACCTCATCTACCTAAAATCATAATAAATCCGCGACAAAATCCGAAAAGATAGTTTCATTTATAGTACCTACGAAATAAAAAATCATTATGAAAGTATTTCATTATTCACCTGCAATCTCACATTAAGGATATTTTAGGGTATCTCAGTGAGAACATACAGTCTGCCAGGTATTGAAACGAAACTTATAACAAGAAGTCCAATAAAAGCTTTCCTCCCGTCACATATTCAATCTGACAAAATAAACAAAATCCTAACATTCATTTAAAAGTTTCGAAACAAAACTTTCAAAAATCATTTAGCAATTTGACATTATTACACGTTCGCGAGCTGCTAATGAGTTCACGGAATTAGTATAAAATTAGCAAAGGTTTCCGCTGACGGGGCTCGACCGCAGCAAACACTGTGGTCGAAAAGAATATCAATCGTATCAGAGCGCTCGCGGTTTTCATTCAAACAAATTAATTCCACAATCGCAGGTGCGGTCTGCTCATATACGACTATAAATAATAAATATGTTGGGACATTATTACACACAGCGCCATCTAGTTCCGTGGCTAAGCTACGAGGCTTGTGTTACGGATACCAAATAGTTGATATACTACATATATAAGTTTAAATAAATACATATTATAAATATAAACACCCATGACTGGAGTACAAACATCCGTGTTTAACAAATAATGCCCCCAGCGGGACTCGAACCCGCGACCGCTGGCGTAAGACAGTAGGATCACTACAAACTGCAAGTAGACAGTAGTATACGTCGCACACCTCTCGTTAATATTGGAAACGTGGGAGTGTAAAAGTGGTTTCATTTCAACGCTGCTTTCCGCAATAAGTGTCTATAAATAACGTTACGTTGCTTATAAAATTTCACAATTAATTTACTTTTCCCGTTCTAGGCAACTTACTAATAAAGGTATTATGTTTAAATATTATAATTTTAAATTAATATTTTTATACGTACAATTTACATACATTATAAACGACTTCAAAACGTTACAAACAGAAACTAAAAAGAAAAAAATATGTAATTTATGCTTAATTTAATTTATAATCAATTAGTTAATATTATTTCTGGAGTCGGACGGGTGTCTTTTTGTTTGTATAAAATATGATAAAAAATATAATTTTACTTGATAAATATCAGTATTTTAGGAGAGCTTCAATAATATCCTGAATAATTTAAACTAATTACGGTCTCAAATATAATCCTCCTTCAAATGCTCCGGAGCTAGACGTACAATGTTCATACAAATTATGAAGTAGGCAAATTATTGTTGTATAAATAATTTATAAATGCTCTTAGCTTTATTTGAAGCAATTAACACAATTAGCAGTGCATTCACTTAGTACCAATTTACTGGGTGTTAGTTCTGCATGCTTTTTATGATTGACTTAAAATCTATTTTAATGATCGTTCCTACTCGTACAATGAATAATTGTCTTCATTATAGTTATATTAATAAATATGGTTTATAACTTATGTTATTCTATAGTGTTGTGAGAGCTATTTGGTTTATAGTATAAACTAAATAGCTCTCAATGGAAATGGAATAATGGAATGGTGCGCTTTTAATTCACGATTTTTTCTCTTTTAACTTTTCACATCGAAAGTTTCTTGTGTAACTTTGGTGCAACGGTCACTGCACAAGACGGGTTTTTATATATATTATACTTCTTGACTGGTGTTATGCATTTTTTTTAATACGTACGGTCTTCCTAATAGATTATGTATGTATACTGGTTATAAGAACTAGAATCACTACATAGTATAAAATAAAGTCGCTTTTTCTGTCCCTATATCCCTTTGTATGCTTAAATCTTTAAAACTACGCAATGGATTTTGATGCGGTTTTTTCATATATAGAGTAATTCAAGAGGAAGGTTTATACGCATAACTACCGGATCCCGCGGCTTTGCCTGTGCTAAATCTAGGGAATGGCCCAAGCGAAGCGAGGGCGAGTCGCTGGTATAGGATAAATTAATTAGATGTTGAAACTTTTTAAAGCCAGTTCACTAAACTATATAAGAATATCCTCTACTAAAAAGACTGTGTATTTCGAAAACATATTCGTTCAAAGGGACATAAGCAAACAGACAGCTGCCCCGGTATTATAAATGAGAGAGCAAATCATGCTGTCACTTTGTTTGTTTTTATGTCAATCAAGTGTCTGGTGCGAGCTTTCCTACCTATACAATTGAGTTAACGTTAACGCGGATTAGTCTATACTAATATTATAAAGAGGAAAGGTTTGTATGTAAGTATGTTTGTAACGAATTGGATCAAAAAGTACTGGACCGTTTTTAAAAATTCTTTCACCATTTGAATGCTACATTATCACTGATTAATATAGGCTATTTTAATTACAAGAAAAAATTAAGGATTCCTACTAAAACTACAATAACAGGAGAGGAGGAGGAGTGCACGCCGCACATAATACCTATGTGAAATAAGTAGCCGCACGGCTCAGGAGTATATTAAAGCTGGAGTAATCTTGGAGAATTTTCAACCCAGCGAGTGATCGATTGAAGTTTAGTTGCGATTAAAAAATGAACGCGGGCGAATCCGCGCGTATTGCTAGTATGGAATAAAAACCGCGACATCTAAAGTCAGAATTAGATATTACGTTTTCTTTTGGTATTAACGACGAATTTTACCATTAAGACTACTGCCTCATAACTAAACGAAGTTAAATAAAATAAACAAATTTTAAACTATTTCTTGAGTTTTTACTTCGTCTTAAACACTAGTATACAAATTCAAAAAAGAACCATACAATGTTCCACCTTGTTACAATAACAAAGTTAAGCATTAAAATACAACTTCAGTAGCTGTAAACGGCGTTGAAAGGCGAGTTAATCGTAAACAATTTACACAATGTTAATTTTATCATAACACTTAAGACGCGTACATTTAAGTACCTATCTGGGTAATAAAACTTCGCTTCAAGTAAACACGGTGTCTAAAACACCTGCTATCAGCTCTACTTCTGATTATAGTCCATGTCCTAAATACAATTTCTTTGACTATGTCACAATATTTTTTTAAAATACGTATTTCGCGTAGTATTTTCTTCTTGAAATGTTCAATATTTTAAAGCAAAAATCTCGGTCTAGACTAAAACTGTACACATTTGATATGAGAGCTTTCAATAAGTTGGTAAAAGACAAGCAAAATATCAAAATAAAACCGGAAAAGTCCACGAAAATGCTTTTAGTTATATTTAAAAAGTCTATTTTCGCCCAAAGCTTAGAAGAAAAGCTTTTATTAATAAAATATACAAACAGTCATTTACGAACTTAACATAAGACTTTATGTGTTTCTTTTAAATACGATATGTTATTCTACCAACCTATTTATTTTGTTGTGGGCGTATAATCTTCACGTGTATGATGTGTTATGAATGAGGGTAGATAGAAATTGTAGTCCTTCACTTTGCTCTATTTTTATTTAGTACAACTAAGCAAAAAGTGCTAGGTACGTATGCGTTGAGGTACGGCATGGCTGATTTATCACAGCATTGATATAATATTGTCTGATAGTTAGTTAGATATAAGTATGATATATTGGAAACAAAAATATCTATATCTATCTAATAGAAGTCATTGACTTCGATCAGCAAACAATTTATCTTTATTTAATAGTAATTTTTGTTACGTACGTATACGTTGTCTTATAATTTTTGGCAGATAATTTCAAAAATATGCTTATTTAAGTTCATAATAAATTATATAACTATTTCTTGAGTAAAAAATGATAATTAGTTTTGTTCGAATTCGTATAAATAATCATTAGTTAAATATATAAAAATAACAGTCTAACATACCTAAGATTTCGAAACATCCAATACTTGTGGCGACATTCGAGTGGCATTTCGCGTGGAACCCCTCTAAAATTCCACTAAAGCTTATAGGTTTATTTCGTAAGAGAGCAGAGGCTGGTATTTTTAATTGTACACGTTTTACAAAGAAATAGAAAGGCACAGTTATTGCCTGTACTCTATTGCAAAACTAATAAAATAGATTGAGAAACGATTGATTTTAACGACATACTCGTACATGCATCGAGGATCATGTCAATGTAAAGCTGTCATATCAGATTTAAAATTAACACCTCAAGTATTTTAAAACAAAGCAAAAAGTGTATAAAGTTATCAAAAGAACAACGCGGACGAACGACTTCAAACAATTCTTCAAAGATTTATGTCCTGTAAGGCATAAACAATAGAATTAAGCACGATGTGCTCAGAATACGACGCGGACAGACGTAGAATGTTTATGACCCGGGGATATTGACTTGCTAGTGCTGGCGTATTGGAAAAGTAGGAAAATAATGTAAGATTGTTTTGTAGTTTACCTTTCGGTACTGCTGTAGAAATAAACTATTCACTTTACTGGAACTAACGACAATCGAATAGATGTGTCATTGGATACGAAAAATTTCATCAGATGATTTTTGAGAAATTATAATAGTAGAGGAGACCGTGGGAGATCGACCTTCACCGATCTGATAACCAGATGAGACATTTTTTATCGAATATAATTTATAAACAAATATGCCTATAATTACTTGCCTATCTGAAAGTAATCATGGCTATTTTTAGCTAGGCAACAGTGCGTGCCTGATTTTTATTAACGTATAGAAATGACTTGAGGCTGCTTCCTTCCTTTGTTTTCTTGATAAAATTAAACATTTCCTGTCGCCTTTGGTTCCACCATCAAAACAAATACTATATCATTGATATATTTTAGCACATGTTTCATAAATATATTCATCACATTAAGCAATAAGTATATTAGGTCTTTTTATGGATCATAAAATTGAGTGTTGTATAATATTGATCATTCAGACCTTTTCTCATCTATGTCCTACTGCTGGGGTTGGCATTTTCCTTTTTAAATTTCTATTAGAAATTATTATCAATTATAATATAATATTGCGTGTTAAAACAAGTCATTTTTAAATATTCATACCTTAAACATTACAATAATGTTTTATGAGAACGTACCTATCATTACAGAATATTTATTTTTAACACATTAACCCAATCTCAACAAATAAAACTCGAGAGTGTCCGGCGACCCATCTGCCTACTCTCATAAACTTCACTTCGCAAACTAAATTTCAGTTTATTCAAAAGTTAGGAAACCTTTTTGTGAACTTCTTAGAGCCCTTTTACTATGTAATGAGAATTAAAATAAATAAAAAGTTGTCGTTCAGAGACGAGTTCCCTCGGGACACGTAAGTTCACCGGAGCGACGCCGCCGAGAAGCTACGAAGAACTTGATGTTACAACTATTTCTTGTCTTTGCCTTAACAATTACAATTCTAAATTATACACATATAACTTTCTAGGCAGGGTTCTATGTTTGTTTAAATGGTTTGCAGTTGAAAGAAACTTTAAACTATTAGTATACTTTACTTGAGAAATGAAATTACTCATAGAAACTGCCATATCCCTTTTCAACCTTATAAGGGATGAGTATCGTGATAAAAACTATTCTTTGTCCTTCCAAGGACCTTAAAAGGTATCTTTGAACCAATATCATTAAATCGGTTCAACAGATTTCCAGTTTCTTCATGACAAACAAACTCACAAAACTTTTCTCTCTTTCTCTTTATGGCATTAGTATACATTATTGAGCTGAGTAGATTGACACTTAAATATTTAGCGATAACTTTTGTTCGTTTAAGATAATCGACTACCATGCTATTAAAACATTATTTTATTCAAATATTAAGTTTTGTTTATACGAGTACTATGTATTTCGAGTACAATTAAATTTATAAATTACTTATAGTAATTATTGGACTCATCTATGTAATAAAAAGGTGTTTCATACATCATTGTCGCGCTAGCACGCTACGTATCGGTAGGTAGGGTCTGAATTTATTGCGAGCCTGATAGAGCCTTTATGTCTCCGCGAGAGTGTTTTAGCAATCGACTGTTTATTTTCAAATGGAATTTATACGATCGCTGCCCAGATATAGATAGTTTATGGCTATTCGGTGCAAGTTTGATGCTGGATGGGGTTTTTGGTTGAACTTATATTTTGGCTTGGTTATTATAGGTCCCAGAAAACATTTAAAACATCAAGGTATTGATAGATTTAAAAAAGGTTCTGTTTAAAAATAAGTAATAAGTAATATAAATAAACGATGACACGTTTGGCTCACTTGGTAATGACCCTACCTTCTGCGCAAGCGGTCGCGGGTTCGAGTCCCGGCGGGGGCATTCATTTGTTGAGCACGAATGTTTGTGCTCCAGTCGTGGGTGTTAATATTTCTATAATATATGACGTATGTATTTAAAAAAATATATATGTATATCAAATATCTTGTATCCGTAACACAAGCCTTGTAGCTTACCACGAAACCAGTTGGCGCTGTTGTAAAAATGATAATAAAGAAATAAGTTTCGATGAGAATCGCCGTATTGTCTCCAGGCTAATTTAGTTTAGATTATACATTGAAATATATTATAGCGTACTAATACAAATTTGATAAAGCTCAAATAAAAAAAATCTCAACAAATTGGTGGTAGTATTTGAATGTTATTCTTGACGAATGTATTCATAATTTGTTATTGTCTAAATCAAATTAACCAATTTTGTCAAATCACAGTATCACAAGACAATTCTTCCTTTTTTTTACTTTGGAGCTTAGGATCGATGATAGAAGAACATCCTAACTTATTTTTTAAATAAAATTATGTCACTGTTGAAGAGTGTAGAGTACGAAAATAGTAACTAACGCTAACTCTCACGCTGCACGACATAATAAGCTAGTGGCAACTTCACATATCGTCATAATCCTCTTATAATTTGGAATTTTAATGAATGCTTTTGGATATATAGTTAGTCAAATTTTTACCGCGACTCTACTCGCGTTAACATATCTATATAATAAGCTGTCTTCCATTTTGCAGCCCAAAACCCTTGGGTCATTACACAAAGAATTACCAAACATTATATTCATTTACTTATTACTTTCTAAGAGAAGAAAATTTCTATACATATATAAATATATATACAAAAAATATAATTAGGCGGAAGCGTTACATTAAATTATTTTTGGAAATCTTACGAGAATAAGCATTATTATCAATACATACTTTTTGTATGTCTGTGACCACGGGTGATCTGAAGATACCTTATACGTATATAACCTTAAGTTACCAACGGCCATCAGTTACATTTCATACATTACTTCAACCCAGTATGCAAATAAAATCCCCAAACCGCTTAAAAAGAGCATAATATTATTTTTCAACAAAATTTTACTCTCGAGTGAATGTATTTTCATTATAACGGACTTGTGATTCGACAAACAATGGATTCACCGACGCCGCGCGAGAGAGAAAATGTAAAGAGGTTATATTGAATCTGTATATGAATTTAATCTGAATGTAAATTTACATACTTACATGATTTTTCTCATGTTATTGAAAATGCTTTAGTGAAAGGATATTTTTAACTTTGTTATTATTTACAATGGATAACCCAAACCCATTCAAGGATTATTTTTGGAACAAAAATCACCTCTTATATATAAAAATATATTTCTAATTTACTATTAGTAAAAATGAGTAAAATGTTAACACTTAAATGCCTTATCAAGTCTTATCTCATTGCACTGTATTGCTGTAACAGTCGTAACCCAGAGACATGTCAATCTGATACAAGCTGGGAGAGATCAGCTGTTATATTGACGGCTTTACGCGATGTCTTAGACAGGGGGTGTCATATGGGCAAATACAATTATACGCAGAAAGACTGTAATATCACATTAGTTATCGACAAGCACCTTTTGGATCACATAATAAATCAATATGTTAAGAAATTAAAACATAATGCCATCTCATCAGTAGCTACGAGGCTTATGTTACGGTTACCGGATAGTTGATACACTACTCATGTATAAACATACATAATTATTATAAACAATGATATCCTCTCTTTTAGTATTCAAAACTTAATTTGAATAAAGTAATAAGCATGTAAAGATCAGGGCTTTTCGATTTCGACCAAATTTCGATCCCACGTAGTGGGTGAAAAAATAGAGGAAATTTTAAATTTTATATAATATATTTTACAAGTTAAAAGATATAATTTTATTATGGCACAGATTTTTCTTAGTTATGATAATAGACTACAAGACCAATTGTAGCATTCTATTGATCTGTACAGTGTCAGATGGCCGGTACGCAACATAAAGCCTGCATTCAAAGGCCTTAAGCGACCGTTGCTAAGCGATCGTTTGCGGATACATTGTAGGATTGAAAGAGGTTTGTAGTCGATTACGAATTGTACTGAACTATGTAATTACTTAAGTGTTATCCTATTAACTAACTATCTTTATATATATAATTCTTCTGTGAGTGTGTATGTCACTGAACTCCTCCTAAACGGCTGGACCAATTTTGATGAAATGTTTTGTGTGTATTCGAGTGTATTCGAGAATGGTTTAGATTCACAATTCGGTCCACTAGATAATGTATTTTTTATATTATTTAGTTATTTATACATTTGCACAATAAATGACATATTCAATTATAAATAAGTCGTTGCTAGGCAACGCTGTTTTGCGCATGCATACTAAAACATTTCACCGGGAGCAAAAGTTTATAAAAATTTTATATATGTACAGGACAACGTCTGTAGGGTCCGCTAGTCATATTATAAATCAGATTGTGTGTTTATATGTCTTAATTGTTATTTAATATTATTAACCTCAGGAACTACTTCATACTGTGAATGTTAATAATAATTTGGGTTTGTCTATATAATAACATAAAGTTTTCATAAACGTCTGGAACCTTGGTTCGAAGAAGTTTTTTGAAAAGAGCAACTGTTGAGTTTCTCACCGGTTCTTCTCAGCTTTCCGAGCCGGTGGTAGTTTACTCACAGACTTACATACTGACTTTTAATTTTGATAATGTAAAAATGACGATTCAAAAGAGCTTGTAAAAGTCTATTTGAATTTGAAATATTTTGATTTGTTTTTTGATTTTATTTGAAGATAACCATTGTGTCTGTCGTTTTAGATAGCGTATATAAAAAATAACTATTGTGCCTGTCGCTTAAGATTACGTTTATAACATTGATATAGCTATCACTGTCACAATAATTTTCCAAAAAAAAAATTTCCCTAAAAATATGTTATGTACAGATTTGAATAAGTTAGTAATTTTAATATATTTACATATTTTATATAAATTATGTTATAAATGAAACTATCTTTTCGGATTTTGTCGCGGATATATTTGGATTTTTTGGTTCACGACGTTTCGAATGCTTTACAGCAATCGTGGTCACGGGAGAGACTATATTATAGAAATAATATTTTCAAGTTCTTCTAAAAATGTTTGAAAGTGTAAAGGTTTTGACGTTCCCTAGGCTTCCTTTTAAGCTATATAACAAGAATCTTCTAAAACTAATAAATAAAATCACGTACAAAGTATTGTAAAGCAATTTTATTGTATTCAAGTACGTTTAATTTATGTAAAGACTGCATTTAATGACCGCCTTCCGCACGACGCCGAGAGCCACCTCGTTAGAATAACTTTGAACATAATTAAAAATAAAACCGTCTTTTAAACTTAATGTTTATTTACAGGAAATATTTGAAATTTACTAAGAAAGTAAACGGTGTGGAAGAATTGTGAAAAAGTAGTATTTTTTTACATTCTTTTATACATTGTACTTACAAAGCGTTCGTTAATTTTTATTAATTAGATAGCGACTTCTTCAAATTCTTGTTTAGATATTTATATTAGCTTTCTAAGCTTTGTTTAAGTATAATTAAATTAGAAAGATGGAGGAGATCTAGAGGTAATTTTAATCCTGATTTTCCTGACTTTCAGAGATTTACACGATTATTTGACTGTAAAGATATGTATCTGATTCTAACGAAATCCGTTACTTCAGATTAAGCATTTTGTTACAATAAATTGTAGTCAAATACGTCCATCTACTTTATTTCAAGATTTTAGTACTATGTACCATGCAAAGGCTGTTGTATAAGTAAATAGATAAAGTACCTTCTTTGGGACCTTATCGCAAGTCAATAATACGATTTTTCGGTCAGAATATGAACTCACGACCTCTGCCATCACAATAGATACCCTAATCTCTTATCACTATTTCCATATAGAAAACAAGCAAGTCGTTTTATAAAATTCCTTTACTTTAGTAAATATAGTTATAAAAGCTGAAAGCTACGTACAAAATCCAATCGAACAGCGTAAAGATTGAAGTATATTGGAGTGCACTCTACCACTAAACTTATTAAGGGATGCGGTGTAAGTAGATAATACGTTCTAGCCGACTGTGCGGTAAAATTGTACGTGAAATTACTTTTTTCTTTAGAATATAAGGATTTAGTACAAATAAATTACTTTATTGTATCTCGCATTTTAACTTTATTTGACGACTTTGGGTTTGAATCTAGAGTCGAACAAATAAACATTGGGATTTTTTTAATATTTTTAGAAACAATCTGAAGTTGCTTTAAAACAT
Organism: Boloria selene; assembly: GCA_905231865.2. Classification (NCBI taxonomy): domain Eukaryota; kingdom Metazoa; phylum Arthropoda; class Insecta; order Lepidoptera; family Nymphalidae; genus Boloria; species Boloria selene. The sequence continues at coordinate 431,010 of HG993147.1, forward strand.
TTTAAGCGTAAGGAACTGAAAAAAATTGTGGTGATCAAGAACAAAAAAATTACTGTTCAGGTATTTATTCAGAACTTTCCGTCATTCTACTCTTTATTTATTTAAAGGTCCTTCTTCTTCAGGTACATTGATAAAACATAAATAAAATTAATAATATTACACTGTTTCTTATTTCTAAAAAAAAAAACAAAAAGAAGACATGGACGTAATCTAGTAAATATCATTACATGCAAACTGTATTTAAATTACTTTCTATATACTTAAGCTTTAATAGCCAAGCTTTTCTTTAAAAGCTCGTACAAACTCAGTGTCTCCATTTATCCAGCTTACTTATTTATAAAAGTACTTGTAGTTTTCTTAAATTGATAAAAATTTCTGGATATCTCTACTAGGTTTATTTAAGAATTCCGAGGTATTTTTAGCTTTGATCGCGGTTATTGCTTATTTTGGGCCAGTGGAAAGCTTTTTATAACTGAATTTCAAAGAAGTTCAATCCAGATCTGTTTTAATTTTCAAGTGTTTTTAATAGTTACCTGAATTTTTAATAGATTTGGTAAAATATAATAATATGTTGGTGGTTGTGCTACGAGTACGAGTTGTTTTTAGGTAGGGATAATACATAGTTTCACACTTATTTTTTAAAGAGTAAAATTAAAAATTGTAAGTTTTTAAAGTAAAATTAAAATACATAAATTGACTATTAAAATATTTTTAAAGCTACAATTTGATATATTCCATAGTTTAACAAATTTTTTTTTTTATTTTACTTGAAGGACAGGTTTTGATACAGTTTAAGGATTTATTCCCATGTGTGAGCATATTTTCTAATAATTTGTATCGTTTTGACCTATCTATTAAAGAAATTCCCACTAAAATTGATTTACCCGCGCTAGAGATCAACTGTTAAAAAAATACAAATAAACTAAAGATGGAACTGTAATCAGAAAATATTGATAGGGACAATATTTTCTAGGGTACGTTTTATTTTACAGCAATCATGTTAAAACTTACATCATGATTGCTTGTCACGTTGTTGCCGTTTCCAAGGCACAAGTTTAACAAACAAACAAAAAACCCACATTATTACAAGCATCCAATTATGTTCAAAAATTATATTTTATATATTTTATGTTCATTTTGATTATTCATATTTATTTTAGATATCGAAATCGTTTCGATATCTACTTCAACTATACAATTTGACCTCTCAGTGATGCTTGTCCATTCAAAGGTCACAGTCGAATAAATTTCTTAGTTCCATTATTTTTTGTTGGCGCAAAAGGCAAAGGACTTTTAGAAATATATTTTACACAAATTAAATAATGGATGCTTCAAAGTCAACTGAATAAAAGCTTATTTATATAATAATTCACACTGAATTTTAAATTTTAGTCGTCGGTAATTTGATTTTGCTTTTAAAATTCGCGAGGTATTGTAATGCTTAAGCAAAATTGAAGAAAATCATATGTAAAATACACATTTACCGAAATTATAAGGTTAATTACCTAGTATAGTGCCTTGTAATATTTATAGGATTGCTAACTCGTATTACTATATTAGACTATAGTGCAAGATCCGAAGTATGGTCGCCTCATCGGTTTTCCAGATATGCAATATTTTATATTAAATGTAATGAGTTTTGATAAAACAATGGATTCTTAAAATTTATAAAGTACTTATATATTTTATTAATATTTTTTAAGGGAATGGCCACCTCACATGTACGTTCGTCGTGATGAGAAGCTCAATGGCGTCCAGCAATGCAAAAGGGTGTAAAACCAAGAAATGCTGGGTTCTTCCCAGCAATAAAAAGATATTATGAAGATATGAAAGTTCTAAAACATGAACTAAAGAATTGTTTTTTTTTTAATTTTTACATCCCATTTTGCTAAATGAATGAACAGATTTTAATGCAATTCAGTACACAGATTGATTAAGACCTGGATGTGCTACTTTTAGGCAATTAAGACCTTACTTTATCCAAGCAGTGGTAGGTCGCTAATTATAATACTAGCTTTACCCGCGGCTTCGCCCGCGTTTTTTTTATTGCTAATCAACCTCATTGGGTTGAGCTATAGGATGTACAAAGTTTTATGATGATCGGTTGAGTAGTTTTTGCGTGAAAGCGTAACAAACAAACTTACATTCACATTTAAATTATTAGTAAAGATTATTTTACTATGTCATATCGTAGTATGGTACATTTAATAATTGCCAACTCATAAGCAATAACATAAAAGGTAAGGTTTTAAAATCCATTCGTTGTAAGGTAGCTTTAGGTTTAGTTTCCTATCAGAGTGCTATAAACCGATATAAAGTACACCATTATTGAGATTTAATCGAAATAAAACTAACGAGTTTCAATACAAAGTATTTTATTAGCCTCAGGTTTTAGAAAGAAAATGACTTCAGTCATGGAACGAACGTTTTCAATTTTGTATAATATTTTAAGTCACAAATTACATTTAAATTTATTTATATATTTTCTATATTACAAATAATAGGTTTAAAAATATGCATAAATAAAATTCATAGGCAATATATTAGTAGTTAAAACAAATTGCTGAGTTGATCTAAATTTTATTTAGGTTCTTTTTTTAAGTTAGAACAAATGACAGATGTGAAGTCATCTCCAACCTCTCTCATTGTATCAAAATACTGAGTGTTATTGTTAACAAAAGCGACACGTGCTCGCTTACGCTACGAATCGAAGATACTCACGTTTTTTTTGTCACATACCAAATAATAAATTTAAATAATATTATATTGAAAGTTAAGAGGAAAAATCTGTTTATTTTTATAATATCCTTCAAGAATCAGAAAAAGCTCTTTTAAACCTCCCTTATAAAAGTAGCTTTTGGATACCTGAAGCTAACAAAGCTCTATATATCTCGTAAAGCACGATTTTGATTTGGGATTTATGGAGACTTTAGTCTTAATCGCGGTATGAATATCTGGGGTACGTACATTTCTTTCCTCACTATTTGATTAACAAATTCAAATTTAACGGGCAATGTTTTTAAATATTGATAATAATAGTCCTTAAGCCAAGAATATTTATTTTTACCCATAAAACTACAAATCTCACAAGCCACTTCAAACAAATATAAATGGAAATAATATTATAATGTTTATTCAAAGCTTATTTTTGTACGGAAATCATATTTATAGCACACTAATTTCCTTCTAACAAGATTTTCGAGTAACCCCAGATATAAAATCTCAAACTCGGTGAAAAGTAATAAATTAAACAACGACTATATTTATTTGGCAAGATTAATGACATCAGCCCTCAAGAAAACTATTCATAAATCGCAACACCCTAAACAATAGTAATGACAGATGTTTGAAAAATATTTGCTCCCTTCAAAAACAGGCAAAAATAACTTAGAGTAAATAATAGATCAAAGGGCTAAGTGATTGATGCGGGGGCGTCGCGCGATTAATCTACGTCGGAGACCGGCATTCACACTCTTTCCTCCGATTAGTGCTTTAGTCTGCTCGATAATCTATAAGAAATATGTTAGTGACTTCAGAGCTATATACTGTATATAACATTATAGTGATGATAACTGCCTCGGTGGTGTAGTAGCAGTCATACATTGAGTGGTCCTGGGCTCGAGTCCCAGGTCGAGCCAATTTTAGTTATTGAGTCGTTAGTGAGATATTAAGATTTAGTGTAGTACCTAATATTAATTGAAACGTTTTTAACGTACTTTTTTATATTGTTCAATATTCAGTTGTTATTAAAAATAATTTATTTAATTTAATCATCACCTTAATGTTATCCGACCGATTCCGCTGTTACTGCGACTAACGAAAGAAAAAGACTCAATAATTAAATTTGGGTTTTAAATTAAATCAGGATCTTCCGATGTGCGACTGTAAATGCTAGCCACTACACCACCGAGGCAGTTAAAAAAACAAAGAACAAAACAAAGAAATATACATACTTTACTCGAAACACATAACATTCTTTTTATAACAGTCGGGTAGTACCTATTATACAGATTCGAATGTAGAGTCAGATGCTAAATATAAATATTGTTTACTTCAGAACTGATAGCTTGTTTTGACAGTACATAATATAAGTGCCATCGATTGGGCATTTACTTGACAAACTTTGATGAGTTGTATTAAATGGAAAAATATGATTTTCCAGCTTTTCTTGTGTTTCTTTTTAAAAATTTTATCCTTCACACAATCATAAAAACACAAAACATATTTAAATCCGTCAAGCCCTTTTTGAATTTTCATGAGACTAACCGACAGTAATTAATTTTTATACGTATGGATATGATTTATATTTAATTTATATTTAGGTATATTTACTAGAGATAACAACAATAATAGTTAAGTAAAGCCTAGAATCGAATATGCGACCTTTGCAAAATATAAACATATTTATTCGTGTAAAAGATTCCATGTTAGAATATGCTGATTTAACGCTAAGCTTTAAGCTTAAGCTGGAGCTTTATGATACATGCGTATATCGTGACCTATTAAATACTTGTTCATCTCTTGGAAATGAAAGTAAGTTTAAAGTTTATTTCTGCTTTTGGTATTTATTTTATCTTTCTCGCTGCTTCTTACGTACTAGCTGCAAATGTTTTGTCGGACAGACTGAGATATAACCGTAAGTACACCAATTATTTTGAAGATATCTCGTAGAGCAACCCAAGCTCTGATGTTGTAAATTGCTTAAATAGCTCCCTTTTAATATTAATATAGATTAAAGCTGCACTACAGTAAAATAGCAGTTGTAGCATTTATTTATTTATTAAAATCAAAAATCGAATTCATAACATCCTAAGACAATGTAAATTAAATATTTGCTCCACTGAGCTACGCCAGTCATTAAATCCAATTTATCCTACATAAAGCTTTTACCCACATAATCTTTTTTCAGTTAAAGCTCGCATCGTTGACACACAAACACGACAAGCTCTTCCAAACCGCAATCCAACAAGTTAGCTTTTGATCTTTACCGCAAAAAGCGACGAGATTTATTACTCCTAAGAACAATAAAACTCTAAAATATTCAATCCTTGTGTTGGCTTAACACTCTGCAAATCTGAAAATAGCGAAAATAACTCACTGCAAAAAGAATAGCTGGTACAGTATGCATTAAACACTGATAAAAAAGGTATTTTTAGACGTCTGTTCTAGAAACATAAAAATTGAAAATGTGTTTTAAAGATCTAGAAATATTTCTTTATGAGGTCAGGGTCTGACATCCCTTTTGATGTGATGTTTTCCATCACAATAATATATACATCGAAAGCATTTTGATTTTCCAACTGACTTCAAAACTCTTGTTTTTGTCTAAAAGTGAAAATTTTCAGTTTATTGCCATTTAAATTCTAAAATTGAATTCCGTCCCTAAGAGTGAAATAAGCATATATGATGGATTTCCCAGCTACTGAATTTTAATATTTAATTACGAGTATTTTTTAAAGTATAATCCTATTACAAGTATTTTTTATTATAAAACGTTATAAATTTAATTATAATATTTTAAACTGTAATAATTGTAAACTGGCATCGACTCTGTAAATATCTGCTTATAGGAAAATAAAGAAAAAAATTACTTGTGTTAATTTTGAAGTTCGCTTTATTTTTTTTATGATTTTCAATCATTAATTTTAAACTTGTTTCTAATTCTCAATATACAAAAATGTATACAATTTTAAGACATCAATATTCTATCAATTGTCTTTTTATTTGTCGCCAGATGTGAACAGAAAGCAGTGTTAAACAAAGGAGATGATTTTATTTATATTGAAGTGTTGGAAGATAATGTTTTGAAATTGAAAGAAATAAAACAATACGCCAACAATTACAGTCTAAGGCAGTCTGTGTACTGTCACAAACTAAAAGCAGCTTTTCTTTATATTTAGACTTCAAGTACGTACGTAGTTTTTAGATCAAAATATTTTTTGGTACATTATTGATTTAATTCCATTTTTAATAGTCTGATCATAAAATTTTAGAAAACATTTATTGTTTCTATAAATATATTATATATATTGAGAACTGTCTTCCGAGTGGGTCGCAGATTCCTCATGGAATGAGAACATTGATATTACATTAAATTAAAAATTCAAAAATGACAATTCATAAGTGCTTGTAAAATAAATAAAGTATATTTTTGATGCAGCCGCACGAGGCTATGACACCGTCTGTAGTCTGATACATCAAAGCAACATTTATTCCTGTAACGTCTTATTCGGATCGCGAAAGAGTCATTCTGATATATTTACGGCGTTACTGTCTTTATTGTCGGCCCGATACGTGAGAAACTTTAGCATTTTTATGGGGTTTCAAATAAAAGTTCACGCTCTTTGTTATTTTTACTTAAACATACTGTTCGGTGCTTTGTTTAATTCATGTTTTATTTTGTATTATAGGCTTTCGTATTCATTTACAGAATGTTGAAGTATAGATATTTTACATTTACTAGAAAGGTTTAATACAAAATATTCGTATTATTGATACATTATTATACTTTATTTCTGTATATTAGTATTATAAATAGCCCAAAATGCCTAATTGTAGTAATCTAAAGTAAACGAAGAGGTAGCAATAAATATCTGAATGACCGATTAAAACAACATTAAAAATTTTGAAAGAAATCAAACTCAAGACTTTAGACGTATCTGGTCAATGCTACATACTTTCTTCTGGACAGTAAGTAAAAGTTGGTGTTTTGTTTAATTTTTACTCGAACGCTGTTTTTGATGAATATTTCATTTATATTCGTAGTTAGTGCGAAAAACCACGCCTTTACTCTGCAAATAGGTTCATTTCGCAAAGTGCTCTAAATATCTTTATCAAGTAACAGTACAGTACTGCTATCTTTGCATTTAAATTATTTTGTATTCACTCGCTTTATTTACCCTTTGTTTATTATTTTGCTTACTTTAACACCAAAATAGAATATTTTTTCAAACCTTCATTTTCAAAAATTTCAATTCTCTCTCAATTTCAATTCTCTTGTAAATTGCCTTAAAAGTGTGCCAGTTGATCACAGTTTAGTTTGCCAATATCACATAGAATGGAAAATATATGAAAAATATTGGTTTGGATAAGAAATCCAAACTATTTTAAGTGATACAACAAAGATTATATTTATGTATTTACCGTCATCTAAATGAGCTATTAAAATAACTTTTAAAAGCTTTAACAGCCATTTCGTACAAAAGTTGAGAAAGTTTAAACTATATTAAAGTAAATAAGTAAGCTAAATGTAGGTAATTTGAAATAAAATACTTTTCTTCTTATTATTCAGGTCTCGCTTTTCATGTTTGGTTTCTTTATACGGGCTGCTATTTGCATTTATATTTAAAATTACTTTTACTAGTGCTTTTGACCATATATGGAGTGTTTGGATCTTTGAATAAATCATTATGAAAGGAAAATTTGATTTATGTACGTACATTTGTTCAAGTGAAAGCTTTCTAAAGCTTTTCGTGTCGAGATTTATAAGTGATATTTGTTCTTGTACGTGTTGAAGTTATGTTTTATAGCCATGGTTGTATACAAATACGAGTATGACCAAATAATTAAAAACTATGGATAAGTGATAGTAGACGTTACTTGGTGGTACTTCCTTTTTTTATCTTTTGCAATTTTTAGATGACACGGGCCTCCCTTAACAATAATTTATCGTCCACAACGCTGATAATGTAGCGTGGTTTACATGTCTTTTGAAGACTTGCTGGATTCTCTCAGACAAGTAAGTTTCCTTATGATATTTACCTTCGCCGTAGGACAAGTGAGATCATATCACTACATAGTATAAAACAAAGTCGCTTTCTCTGTCCCTATATCCCTATGTATGCTTAAATCTTTAAAACTACGCAATGGATTTTGATGTGTTTTTTTTAATAGATAGAGTGATTCAAGAGGAAGGTTTATATGCATAACTAGCGGATCCCGTGGCTTTGCCTGTGCTAAATCTAGGGAAGAGCCCGAGCGAAGCGAGGGCGAGTCGCTAGTTACAAATAATTTACACATGAAAATATCAGACGTGCGAGACCCGGGATGTGAACCCACTCCTCACATTCTTCTAAGCGCGTGTGAGGCTACTAGGCTGTCACTGACCACATAGTACAATTACAGAAAATAAATAGTATTTGGTGAAAGTTGTTACTTTCTGCGACAAAGTTCAATTTGCATTAAAATTTGTAGTTTTACTTTTGCTTTTTTACACTAGTTTATGAACTCGGCATATTTTTTTTTTTCAACTGTCATGATATTATATTGTATTGAAATTGTACTTAATTATAAATATAATACGCAACTTCTTTCAGATTTATCTTAGCTTAGTTTCAGGTTGTATTTGCTCAGAATATTTTCTACTTTTATACTGAATTTCTCGTCATTAAGTACTTTGGTTTAATTAATAGATTTATAAGAAACCTTACAGCAAGATAATATCACAAAATATAAAAGTTAATTTAGTTTGGGCGTCACTGATATTGAATTATGGACAACATTGTAATATTGGGAGTAAGGATTTATTAATTGAATAGTTAGTAAATGTGTTTTTTAGGGTTTCAGGCCTCAAAAGGAACAAAAGAACTCCTATAATTAATTATACCTACCATCAACTTTGCCTACTCCTGACTTTCCCTGTTTCACTTTTAGTCGAATCTCCGAATGTGATGTTAAGAGAACTATTATGGCAATTAAATCTAATGCCGTTGGGGCGGATCTTATAAGTCGCAAAATGATTCTTCCTATTATTAACATTATTATTCCTATAATCACATCTATCCTCAATGCTTCCTTTGATCTTCGCGAGTTTCCTTCTTCCTGGAAAGATGGCCAAATTATTCCGCTTCCAAAGAAACCTAACCCAACATCCTTTTCTGATTACCGACCCATTTCAATTCTTCCTTTCCTATCCAAGGTCATTGAGCGCCTCGTGTATCAACAGCTAAATTCTTTTTTAAACCAAAATAATTTATTAAATTCATTTCAATCGGGATTCCGTTATGGACATAGCACAACTACGGCGCTAACAAAAATTACAGATGACATTAGAGAAAGCATGGACAACCAAAAGCTTACGGTATTAACACTATTAGATTTTTCAAACGCTTTTAATACAGTAGATTTTGACATTTTACTTGCCATTCTAGCTTCTCTTAACATATCTCCTGAGGTGGTTGACTGGTTTCGTTGTTACTTGTGTGATCGCCGGCAGCGTATACGAATTGAAGATTCGTACTCTGAATGGTCTACAATCAATGCTGGTGTTCCACAAGGTGGCGTGTTGTCTCCTCTCCTTTTTTCAATTTTTATTAATTCTATTTCTCAACGAATTTCTTCTCACTACCACCTGTATGCCGATGATTTGCAGATATATGCCATGACAACTGTGGAAAATCTACATAATACTATTAACAATGTTAATAAGGATTTATCTCTGATTTCATCTTGGAGTAATTTATATGGGCTCAATATAAATGCTAATAAATCTCAGGCAATTATTATAGGCAGCCAAAGACTTATATATAAGATTAAAAATTTGCATATACCACCTATAACTCTCAATGGTGAACAAATTACGTACACTGATAAAGTTAAGAACCTGGGTTTATTAATTGATCAACATTTATCGTGGGGACCGCAGATAAGTGAGCTAAGCCGAAAGTTGTTTGGAGCCGTTGGTTCGCTTCGTAGATTAAAAAATTTTCTGCCAATACCTACCAAAATTGCGCTGGCAAATTCTCTTCTGCTACCGATTCTTGATTATGCTGACGTTTGTTATCTTGATATAAAAGAAGAATATTTAAATAAACTTGAGCGACTTCAAAATCTTTGTATACGGTTTATTTTTGGCCTTCGAAAATACGACCATGTTTCCGAATTTCGCAGAAAACTCAAGTGGCTTCCTATCCGTTACCGCAGGAATTCTCACATTCTTCATCTTCTTTACTGCATACTGTTTCATCCTTCAACTCCTTCTTATTTAAAAGAGCGCTTTGAATTGCTGAAAGACTCTCACAATCGCTCTCTACGTTCGGCACATAACCTTGTCCTTAAAATTCCCTCCCATTCTTCTTGTGTCTATTCTAACTCGTTTACCATAAAAGCCGCCCGGCTCTGGAACACGCTTCCTATAGAAGTAAAAAGTGCCAAAAGTCTAGACAAATTTAAGCTGCTATTAAAAGAATATTACCTGTCACTTTAGTGCTTTGTTACTTAACATTTGATTGATTTTACAACAACGTATGTCTATTTGCATTTGTATGTATATTCATGTATGTATGTATGTATGTATGTATGTATGTATGTATGTATTTATTCATTTATGTTAGTTTGAATATGTGTATTTAATATATGTACTAGTATTGTATGTATCTGCATAATTTATATTTTTTTTTATGCATTTATGTATTTTTATGTTTATTGATTAGTATAGTATTATTTAAAATTTAATTGTAGCAAGTACACCGCCTACCGTTTTTTTGCACTTTTCTCTGGCTGGTTGTTGGTTGCCTGGAAGAGATCGCTTTAAGCGATAAGGCCGCCTGCTGTGCATCTTTGTTTAGTTTTAACTAGTTATTGTAAGTGTTTTTATTCTTTTCTTTGGTGTACAATAAAGTGTATTATTATTATTATTATTATTATATTATATAGTTTTATTCAAATAATACTTTCATTACATTCTAGTCTTTTGAAACATTTTTGATACATTTAACCAGTTTCTATAGATTGCACCACGATAACCAAATATTATTTTTTTTCACAGACAGATAGACAAAAAAAATTAAAGTGCGTGTGTACAAAGTACACATGTCCGAAGTAAAACTTCTTTGGCAAACTAATTATTAAATCACGTTTATATTTAAACTAAATAACCCCGTCTAAGCTCGTTGAGAGAGAGAGAGATGGCGCGAGGGTCACACCTACGAGTTAGACAGAGTTAGAAATGTCACTAACTCGCAGTGGGCGAAATCTAACTAAGGCTAACTCTTCTCCGTCTCTGAGCGCCTGGTACTATGGACTTATTTTTTTCGTTTCATCGAGTTTGAAATCACTACTAGAAATATTAGCCTCTTTAAGAGGACTTTGACTATTTCAATAACGTTTTCCATTAATATTTCGTCTTTGTTATAATTTTATTATATATATATATATATATATATATATATATATATATATATATATATATATATATATATATATATATATATATATATATATATAGGTAGATGTCAAATATTCGCGTTTAAAAGAATCTATGTACCTATTACATCTACGTAAATTTTAAACAAGTTTTGATTTTAGGGATAGTCTAAGCGAAGCCAATTAGTATGAAAGTCCATAAAGTCACCACATAAATTACGATATAAGTAATTAAAATCTATACATTGTAAATTATTATTGGTGATAATAAAACTCAAATTATGGTGCTATATCGCATTTAGAGTTTGGTAACGAGCCAGAATGAAACTCGTGGTTTGGAATTTACGGGAAAATAACCATCTATACTGTTGTAAATTGTTTAGGGAGTTTTGATTATTATTCAAGTGGATGTTGAATATAATTCAATTACTCAATTATATAATATTTCAAATTCAATTATGTTAGCGTGAAATTATTTATTAGTAGCGACTCTTCCTCGCTCACTTTAAAGCTTAGTATACATTTCTCAGACATTATTACACACAGCGCCATCTAGTTCCGTGGTAAGCTACGAAGCTTGTGTTACGGATATTAGATAGTTAATATACTATATACATAAGTTTAAATATATACAAATTATAAATATAAATGACATGACTGGAATACAAACATGCGAGTTTAACAAATAAATGCCCCCAGCGTGACTCGAACCCGCGACCGCTGGCGCAAAAAAGTAGGGGCACTACAAACAGCGCCGAACGTGTCGTCATTTCTAAGACAATGGATTTTCGTACATTAAAAATTATATTACCCAGATAACCAGCTATCATCATAGCCAAATTCAATTAAATCGCTCACATGATTTTTCCGTTATTTGTTTAGAGATTATATGTAATAAGGTTGTATATACAATGTTTTTAGATTTTTTTCTAATTAAATAGTGCTGTATAATTAGACTTTAAATTTAAGTCCCATTTCACTTTGAACTAGCAAGGTTGTAAAAGCACAATACTTATTAACATTATTTGTGCGAAAATTTGTTATTTTGATTTCAATTACTAAAATAGACTAACCGATCGATGTAATTTTTTGGAAAAATATGCGAAGGAGTAGTATACCTATACTACCTTACCTACCTACTTCCTATGTATGTATATAGAAATTGTTATAGCTCTTTTTAAGTGCAATGCAATATTAGGGAATAATCCATTTGTTATTACACATACACAAACAAACGTGACATTCTTATTATGAAATATCGCTACTATGCGTCCTCGAGTCGCCCTTTAAAACACATAATGTATTAATTTACTAACGCTGTGACATCACATGGACAGACAGCGAGTATACAAATGTCAGAAATAACTTGTTATATATTTTCTACTCGTCATACCAAGATTGCTTTGCGAACACACATTTCTCAATAATTTCTTTGCCACTAATATTAAAACAGCTCAGAAGGGTTTCTAGAAAACATTATTCGATGTTAGTCCCGCTGAGTATCTTTCGCCAGTTCTTCTCAGGTCAGAGGTTTCTTCTTTCCGAACTGGTGGTAGACTCATGACGTTCAGTAAGAAATTGTAACAATTTTTATGCTAAATAAAATATTTTGATTTGATAGTCACCAATTAAATTTATTGCTCTCTCAATGCTTGTACAATTCTATATCTTAGTACCCAAATCGCTGACTATTTGACACGTTAAAAATCAAGTATCATAAGAGCCGGTGGAAGATGCCATAGCCATGAGCACTTTCAGATAGGCAAGTAATTATAGGCATATTTGTTTATAAATTATATTCGATAAAAAATATGTCTCATCTGGTTATCAGATCGGTGAAGGTCGATCTTCCACGGTCTCCTCTACCATAACACATTGAAAAACTGTCTGTTACAATATGAATATTACGATGGTTTTGAGTAATTACACGTAACGCAATAATCTTGGTATAATAATTCGTTTTTTACGTTTCTTTTGTAATAACTTCTACTTGTATTATAAAGATAGTACTATAATTATTATTGTCATCGGTTTTATAGTAATTTTAATTTTTCCATAAAATTTCAGTGAAATTAATTAAAAATACTATAAGATTTGTGTAAACAAGTAAATAAAGTAAGACAAAATTTAGCTAAAATAATATGTATAAATAAATAAACATAAATATGTTTCTCTTTTAGATTCATAACAAACTAGGTTACAAGAAAAAGAACAATATTGTTTTATCAAAACAAACTACATGAGTCAAAACATTTTTTATAAAGCGTGTAAATTCCTTATTCAAAACAGATATTCCGACTGAAATATGAATATGCTGGTAGAATTCTCAACTGCCATGTTGCAATCAAGTGCCTGTCCTTCCACTGCAAGTGTAATATATTATTCAGAGATACATACATGTGTATGTACATAATATGTAGCTTATATACAATGTACATGCTGTTAGTTCTCTACAAAATTAGGTATATTTTATTTTTCTCGAGACTTCTTGAATAAATAAAAGAATATGCACTCGTATCTAAGATGTAATTTTAATGAGTACTAACAGATAAATCTTCGCATTTATATTTTGAATCAAATTATTTCATCACTACATAGTATAAAACAAAGTCGCTTTCTCTGTCCCTATATCCCTTTGTACGCTTAAAACTTTAAAACTACGCAACGGATTTTGATGCGGTTTTTTTAATAGATAGAGTGATTCAAGAGGAAGGTTTATATGCATAACTAGCGGATCCCGCGGCTTTGTTTATGCTAAATCTAGGAAAAGCCCAAGCGAAGCGAGGGCGAGTCGCTAGTTGTGTAATAAAATAAAAATAGATATTTCGATGTCTATTCAAGAAAAATAGTCACAAGGCCTATTTATCCTGGTTAAAAAAGTACCTTAGGGGTAATCAAATTTACATTAGTGAAAAAAATGAGAAAATAAAATGTCTCAGAGAGTACGAACTACATACTGTATACATTAGCAAATTTTATCTATTGATTTGATTAATCTAAACATGAAGTAAAACCAAACTAAGTTTACAACAATTAAATTGACTTTACGTACTAGCATTGATATTCTAAGATTCCATTTTATCTAAGTAATGGTTTGCGTTCAACGCCCATGACACTATGATGCCATGAATATTAGAAGGAACAGTTTACACAGTACGTGACATCTATTTCCGATGTCACGCCGCGCCGGAAGCCTCGTGTGTTCGCCGCCTTCGCTCTTAATACGTCACCGACTGACAAACTGTTTTTACTATATTGTAAGGAAAACGTGATATTATTGACTGATATTTGCCTTTCTTAGTAGTAAGACGTATAATGTCAACTGACACGCCTGCATTTAGTTGAGGCGATGCGAGTGATTTTGGGGTGTCGCTTATTCGCGACGTTCTCGTAATTTATGTTTTAGTGGATTTGAGTGATTTTCGTAATATGATAATTTGGGTCTGAGAGTGACGTGAATAACCTCTTAAACGGATAAGATAGTTACTATAAACTAATTTTATTTATTAATATAATAATAATTTACTTTCGAATTATCAGCGGTAGTTTTCGTACATTTAAAATCTAACTCAAGAACGGCTGGACCGGACCGACTGGAATTTTTACGATATTTGATATTTTGAATTATTCTTAGTCTGGTATAGCATAATAAGTATTAAAATATAATATTTATTAATAAAAAATAGTAAATCAAAACAATAATTTAACATATTACATAATGGTAAGATGGAGTAGAAATGTCAATTTGACAACAAAATATCAATCTTCAATGTTCAATGTTTGCTTCCATAACAACGTAATCGTTCGACTGATATTAACATGTTAAAAACTAGCGGAAACCGCGACTTCGCTCGCGCTAAATCTAGAGACGAACCTGAGCGAATGAGTAATGAGCTAGTAATTAATTCAAACTGACTTATAGACTAGACTTGAGTTAAATGCAAAACTCTTATAGATAATAAGCTCCAACAGATTTTTCTGACTGTCAAGAAAATTCCAAAATTTTTCCTCTATAATCTAATTCGGGTTTTAACATTATTAAGAGAAACAAATAGCGAAACTCCACTTTCCAAGGAAAAGTATTTCATATCATAAATTTTGAGGATAGCATTAAAAATCATTTAACGCTTGTAAATTTATTCACCTTAGTCTGAAATTCAATTAGAAGTAAAACTCAATAGGTTCACAAGGCACAGCCTTGTCTTGCAAACAGCGGGTCGTGTAACGGAAGTCCGTCGTACGTAATATTTCGATTAAATGCTATTCCGAGAGCCATTTGCAAGGGATTGAACGGGATTCTATGCTTGAGCTGCTGCGTTATTGTGAACGTAACTTTGCTCTACGGATTTACATTTGGGCGGAACGTATTCGTCGTTAAATTGTATTTAACTCGTACATTTGTTACTTGTTATTGTGTTGCTTCAAGCTTAGGTGTTACTGAATACTTAATGTACCAACTATGTACTTGAGTTACAATATATTAAAATAAATTATATATATAATAAATGACAAGTATAGCTCTGACTCTCGCATGAAGGATTCCGTACAATTTTTTTTTAATTCGCATAGTGTCAAGTTGAAATTCGCATTCTTAGTTTTTTTTTGTTAAAGCGGATATAGAAATACAAACTCTGTTTCTGTCTAATAGACAGTAACTAATAATGGCACCCTGTTGTAAGAAACACTATGTTAGGACAATAGGCGCGATAACGATAAAGATTATGGAATGTATATTTGTTGATTATTATTAAGGAAATACTCGTACATGGGGAGAACAATTGTTATATCGCAGTACAATATAAACGTCTTATATTATCATACCATAAAATAGCAATGTTTATTTTATGTAAATTGATTTCCCGAAATCACCATAAAACGTGTAACGGTGTAATCTATAACTTAGTAGCTTGGAATGTTATCTATTAACTTGGATTATTCATTAATTAATTATTCAATCAAGTTGTTATTTAAATTATTGTTATTTCCGTAATAAATGTGAATATTTATAAGTGCTTCAATTCAATATTATTATTTTATTTAATGGCTTCTAAGAGTGCTTGTTAATTAATTTTTTTCTATCTGTAACTTTTTCATGCTGAAACAACTGAATTCGTATGCATGTAATCAAGTAAGTAATTAAAGTCAAAAGCTGCCGCTATCTGTATATCTTACATTTCACTAGCACATAGATGATGTTGTAAGAAGTAACTAAGCGACTTTATTTTTAGAAAAAGAATTAGTTTTTCGCTCAAAAATTAAAATGTGACAAGGCATGAACCGGAGCGAAGAAAGTGTGAGTCGCAAGTTACTATTATAAAGAGAAAAAAAATTGTATATTTGTATACAATGATAAACTTAAAATCTGCTAAATCGATTAAGATGATATTTGGCTTAAAGATAGTTTGAGATCCTGGTGGGTGTTGTGGGTATTTTATATTTATATTTTTATTTAAGAAATCATCGTTTAAGGGGGCAAAATGATGCAAGTTTTATTGAGGAATCAATATTTTTTCTTTAATTTATCATACCTTCATCTATGCCTTAAATAAAACCCGTAAAACGTACGTAGAGACGAACCCGAGCGAAGCATGTCAAATCGATAGTAATAAATGCTAAACTAACAGACTAAAATAAAAATAAAATGAAAGGAAAAATATTTTCTTTTAAATAAATAAATATAAATATGTTGGGACATTATTACACACAGCGCCATCTAGTTCCGTGGTAAGCTACGAAGAAAGCTTGTGTTACGGATACCAGATAATTGATATACTACATATATAAGTTTAAATACATACATATTATTAATATAAACACCCATGACTGGAGGACAAATATTTGAGTTTAACAAATGAATGGAAAGTAGGGTGACTACCAACTGCGCCAAACGTGTCGTCAAAAGTGTTTTATTTCGAAAACAATATTAAAATACTCAAAAGCAAATAGAGTGGCAATTTTCAATCACTAGTATAAATGATAGTTGTCACGTCATGTATTTATATGCAACGGTCACGCGCCGCATAGGTTATACCGCGTGTGTAAACTAAGGCTAATTTACGCGACAAATTAGCATTTTTGGTCATTCGAAATAAATCTAAACCGAAACTATTCATACTTTGGCATGTCCTATCCATTTATTGGATTTATTCGTGCTGTAGGCTTCTGACAACGTTACAATGTAGTATGGACGTTTGTCGTACAAGCAATTAATCAATTTTTTATATTAAGTTACGTTTTTCAATGATTTTTGCATATTTTTAATCGTCTTTGAGTTCTTTCTGTTCTTTAATATGACTCGAGAAGATAAACAGTCATCAATAAATAAATTCAAAAGTACTAAAGTAATCGTAAAACCGCGCTAAAACTAAAACCTATGTAATTATAAATTGTAATAGAAATATTTCTGTGATATACCTACAAGTCTAGAAGTATATCTTTGTTGTATAAACACAATATCAAATATTGACTTACTCTAGGTAAACCGAAGTTAGCTTAATATTGGTATTTGAGTTTTATTTACAGTCCATTTCGTATAAGAGAGTTTTAGGACTCTCTTTTTAGAATGAACATAATATCTTCCAAAAGTTTTCGTCCGTATTGGGCAAAACTTGATGTTTCTTTTAATGCCACAGCCTTCTTTAGTAAAATAGACTCTCACTTCACTAGAAGATTACTGTGATGGTTTATTGTTATAAAGTTGCCTAGCTATCCTTATTTTTATTTTAAATAACCTTCAGTTTCTTCTTTAATATTAGAAAATAAAAGAAATAATTTTAATTTTGTTTTTATGTTGCAACGTTTTCGCTTTGTACGTCACTGGCTTGTTTTCATATTACTCCAAACTAGATACAAGCGATTCATCCTCTCTTCGCTCGCATAAAAGTAAGCCTTATTTTCAGGATATTAGAGAATGCTTTTCTTCATGCTTTTCGCGCTGAAAATCAAAAACACACATGAAACAACACCAAATAAATGTTATTAAACACAGCTCAAAATTTTGGTACATAAAAAATCATATCAAACAATAATTGAATATACAGACAATCATAAAAAATATATACCATATTTTAGTATCACAACTAAAACCAATATTTCATTTAGACTTGATGAAAATTTTGATAATACTAAGTATACTCGTATACTTAATAAATGATAATATTAGTGCTAATATTAGTACTACATTATAAGTTTTAACTAGCTCTTGTATCTCTATAGGTATTTTTAATGTTAGACAAAGTCATAGCTTATCTTATTACTACATTAAAATCGTTTCAGCTGTAATGGGTAACAAACATACACACGTACACTACTTTTACATATATAATACAACAGATTTCTCTAAGGGAAAGATGTTGCTCATTTCAATATGTTTTTTCAAGCTTACATTTCTCACATTTAGTTTACACAGTATGCAGCAACGACTGTCACGTTGCAGGCACTCGAGTTTACGTCACGTACGTATGTTACACGCTGGAGCATTCGTTATAACATTTTAGTAATAAGAAACAACTTTGAAACTTTAAATAAATTTATATTGATTAACAAGAATTTTATTTAAAGACAAAAATCGTAAAAACTATCGTTTTTTATACAAAGTAATCCCTTTTGTTGTGAAAGGGTTTGAATTTAATAAATGTATAAATTCCCATACATTTTTATATAAACTTTTCTATGCCTTGGGGTTTACAAAACATTTTATATACTTGATGGTATATGTATGGTATGATGTATATGGATGGTAGTGGTAGTGCCATGCTTGTTACCTTCGGGTAGCAACCGAATGGGCCGGCACGCCCCGTATAGTACCACTCTCTCACAGAAGACCGGTCCTGTCCTGTCCGGACCTGTCGCGTTTCGTCCGGTGAGTGAGAGTCCGGGAGGCCCACTCTCCTTCCCCCCTCCTCTTCCCTTCATCCTCCGCCTTCGTTCCCCCCTCCCTCCCATCCCTCCCTTTCCTGAAAAGCCGGCAACACATCTGCAAGCCAGGCTTGCAGATGTCCATGGGCGGAGGTGATCACTTCCCATCAGGTGAGCCTCCTGCCCGTTTGCCTTCTTTTTACCATAAAAAAAAAAAGGAAAAAAAAAAACTTGATGAAAGAAATCAACTCCATAAAGGAGGAAATTCTAAATCTGGCCCTGTTTTATGCAGCCATAATGGTGTTTATATTACATATATGAATGAACGAATGTCTAATAATAATTAATCTATACTAATATTATGAAGCTGAAGAGTTTGTTTGTTTGTTTGAACGCGCTAAACTCAGAAACTACTGGTTCGATTTTAAAAATTCTTTTTGTGTTGAATAGTCCGTTTATCGGGGAATGCTATAGACTATATTACACCACGATGTGACCAATGGGAGCGGAGCATCAATGAAAAATGTTACAAAAACGGGAAAGGCGGCGTTGGTTCTGCGAACTACCATACAGTGCGACTTAGAAAGAATTTGGTTTCCGGTCTTTAGAACGCGTGCGAAGCCGCGGGAAATGCTAGTATTATATGTACTCATATGTATATGATGATAATAGCTATCAGTACCAAATTAATTGGTTAATTCTCATGGGATTGTATTTAACAGTTAAATCGTAAGCTTTCACTTAACAGCCTATTCACAGAATTCGTTAGTTTCAGAGCGGAGCAGTTTCAAAATGAACAAAAGTTTCGCGCTCATTGAAGCTATTAAAAGTCCAATTTCATAAAGGATATTGTTATTGTTTTAATTGTGCGTTATAATTTAAATAATTGTATTAAGTATTTAATTTTATTTTGTTTTAAAAGCTGTATATCCATTTATGTAAAGCTAAGGTATAAACATTAAGGTACTTCTATTTCTATAGCATTTGAGTGTGAGAAATTTTGGTTAGTTTTTGTGCACTCCCCTATTTAGGTTACATAATATATAGGCCCTCAAATTTACACACAGGGTCAAGATGTTAATTTTAAGTTACGTAAATTGAATGTAAAATTCTTAGCGAAAAGTTTAGTATTGAATTTAATTATACGTTAGTTGTATATTTTAAAATCTAAAAAAGACAATGAACAGTTTTGTATGAATTTTGTTTTACAATTGGAAATAATTTTCCACGAATAAGACACAATTTTAAATTAATTCGGGAGCGTATTTTGTCGCGTAACTTTATAAGAATTTTTAAGTACTTCTGGGAAATGAATAAGAAAAGCAAGAAAACTTTGAAGACAAAAATGAAGTTCAATGCAAACATTAAACAATTTGAACTAAAGTAAACCTCAAAAAGTATAATTTCTTCCTAATGTCGGACTAATTGGTCAACGCGATTACACTACGAGTATCTAATGTATAAATAAACACAACGATGTCCGTCTGTACCGAGGACGAGTCGGCGGAGCGATCTGGCGACCGGTCGAGCGATCAGCGCGACTTTCGTCTCCTTTGATCCCTGCATTAGTTACAGCCTCTTTAGCGGCAACACTCCTTTTATTATCCCATATTTGCTCTTGTGACATTTACATTAGACTGTTATTATTTGACCGATTAAAATGTTATTTCAAGAGTGATAAAGTAAAGTGAATCAATGCTGTGTGATTAGTTCATTTCTCATACTTTGATAAGAATATTAACGAAATTATACGACATACAATTTTACAATTTTAAAGCATGTACTTCTATATTATGTTTTTTTGGCATAGATTGTATTCTGTTGTCATTTTCGTAGGTATCTAGAGTAAATATTTGCTGTAATTTCTATAAATGTTGTATTAATTGGAAATGAGTCACATTTAAAATATTAAAGGTGCGGGATCCATGATTCGAATCCATTTCACTCGACTCCTAAGCGAATTTGCTACAATTGAGCTACCACTACTTTGTACATGTAAAACCCAATTACAACCTTTTTTATGACCATTGCTATAGTACAAATACGGTAACATTTGTTCCCTATCACTTGCTGAAATCTATTGCCTTGCACATACGAGCTACAAATAAATGTTATTAAATTGTTTCACATCTCGCCAGCGGTGTAAAGTTGTCGGAATACTCGACAATAGTGCCGTTTAAGCCCAGTATCCAGCTTCATCCCATACAAATAGTCCCACGGGCTAGCGTTTAATCGAAATATTACGCCCTGAACGGCTTCAATGTTACAAAGCGTTGTGTTTCACAAGAATATGCCATGAAATACTCCGATTAAGTTTTCTGTTTGATTGAATTCAGAAAACTGAAGGCAAGGAAATGTATGGATTTCTTTAGATATATTTTTATTTAAGCTAATTTCGCTGTAAAAATAGTGGTTAAGTTCCGTAAAGATATGCGTCCAAGTCTTTAGAAATTTTATTTATTTTATTTGAAAAATAAAAAAAAAATATAAAATTTCATCAATGATGTCATGTAAGGAACTGAATAGACGATGTGTCATAGAACTAAATATCAGAGCAACATTTTAAAACAGTACGTATACAAATATTGATAAAATGCTCATTACTGTGGTTTTTAAATAAATTAAAAAAAAAGTTACTTCAAAGCTTATTTTTCAGAAGTTACAGCTTTATTAACATAAAAGTTTTATATTCTAATAATAACGAAAATTTGTGTAGGTATAATTATTGATAATATAAGTAACTATTATTGGGTCGATAAAATCATAACATATTGGTAGTTCCCGGTTCTGCCCGCTTCCAAAAAATATCATTGGGGGTGAAAAGCCGTTGGTGTTAAGCGACATTGCATAAACTTTACATACTATTGGAAAGTTGAAAATATTGAATACAAACACAAATTGGTACTATCCTAGCCCAGGAAAGTTGTAAAAAGTGAGCTTTTACAGTCAGAAATATAGTTTATTACACTTTTATCGGGTGTCGTGTGTCGTGCATTTTTTTATTGCTAAGTCGTAGCCGTATTAGTCAGAAAACAATGTTGGTGAAAGTAAATTAAAGACTTCTATGCTGACTTGAATTAAATCATATTTTTTATCATAATTCTTATCTTAAAGATTTTCATATCAAATATATACTCATACCTACATATTATATTATCTTTTTGGACGTTAAAAAATTCTTATTAAAAGTAGGAAAAATCCAATATTATGAAATTTAGCTAGCTACTATATTATCTTTTTTGTCACAGTAAAGACGCAAAAGATCTAGATAGGTACTTGATAATCAATAAAAATAGTTTATAGGCCAGAAGACGACAGAAACTATTTTTAACTTACTCTTGGTCTAATCGATATTGTATTCTATAATGTATCTATGTGTGTTCATTTAGCTTACACTACTTTAGATCTTCGTGATTACTACATGTACGGTCGGCCAAGAAAGTGGTGTACCAGTTTTGATTTATTTTCCTTGTCATCGAAAATTACAACAAGGTTCGTTATTAAAAGATATTACTGAAAGAGACATAAAAATGACGTAAACCTAATTGATAAGTATGCATACGTCATTATTATACATGACATTTTAAACTTTATACAAATAATTATAAATCAAATAAAAAAGGACATTAATTTTAAATGTTTCCAAACAAAAGTAATAAAAACTATTTAAATAGACAACCAAATTCCATTTGATAAAGAAACCTAACGATTGACATTTTGTCAAATATATTTAAGTAATTTCTCTTATTATTTTCCTCTAAAATCGATATAATTTCCGTGTTATTTTTCACTCAACTGCATAAAAATATCATCTGCAATGCCTGCCAACTTGACCATTGCCAAAGGGCACAAATATTGCCCAATTTAAAGAGGGGTGCAGTATCAGTGCGATATCGCGGAAATTGAATATATCGAGACGTTGTGTCCGGTTTTGGATTCGTCGTGAAGGAGAGGAGGGAAGTTTGTTGGATCGCAGAAGAAGTGGTCGCCGGCCTGCACTCTCCAATAATGATAGAGAATTCATGAGACGGGAATATGAAATCAATGGTTTTAAGCCGACAAAATATTTTGCGGAGATGTTCGATGTGAGTGCCCAAACAATAAGGAATCATCTACATTACATGGGGTTGCACCACAGGCATTACGCTAAGAAAATATATTTGACGGATGCTCACAGACTTGCTCGACTGAACTTCGCCAGAGAGCACTTAGATTTTGATTGGTCTCATACAGTGTTTTGTGATGAAAAAACGTTTAAGTCCAGTCAGCATGGACGTCTACACCTTTGGCGATATAATTCAACACGGAATAGAGATGATCATGTAATCCCAAATAGAGAATCAGGTCGAATTTCCGTAAATATTTGGGGCTGGATGAGCGCTGATGGTGTAGGAGAATTGTGCTCTCTATCTCCTCGAGCGACGGCTGTAAATTATATCGACGTGCTTCAGAATACAATGCTACCGACAGTCCGTAATGTTTACCCGGAAAACGAAGTGCCACAATTTGATTTTGTTCAAGATAATTGTTCAATTCATAATGCGAGGATCGTAAGAGCCTGGTTTCGTTCAAACACTGACGTAAGGGTAATTCCGTGGCCCTCAAGATCACCGGACCTCAACCCGATAGAAAATCTTTGGGGCCTTATGGTGCAACGATGGTCGCATCAAAATGAAAGATCCAAACAAGATATTATTAGTCACAGTGATTCTATTTGGGAGGAAATGCGGGGAACCGATATTTGCTCACGGCTTGTTGGTTCAACGAGGTCTCGTCTTTTAGAGGTTATAGAGGCCAACGGCGGTTACACCCGTTTCTAATTTTTAAATTTTTTCAACTTTTTTTTTGTTACCATATGACTTTTATGTTTTTTATATTAAGTATTTTAACAGTGGTTGTGGAAATTTAATAAAAGGATAAATCTATTTTTAGCTTTTCTTTCTGACAATATAATAAAAACTTATCCTGAAATAAACTGTTTTATTGAACGCATATTGGAATTACAAATTTACAGAAATTGTAGGTATATTAAATATAAAAGTGACATTATTCAAAAATATCAAATTATAAATTTAATCACGCATTTAAGTTTTTCATTTTATTTAAATTAATTTTTCCTTTTAATTTTTATACTTACACCGTACACGTAAGTGTTATAATTATATCATTTTAAAGGTATTTACATAAAGATTAAGAAAGATATCGTTGTTATTTTAATTTAATTATAAAAAAGGGGGCATTTCTAGTAAGGAAAGTAATTTTCTATATAATTAAAAACAATTCGCGGCACTTTTTTCGGTAATTTTATAAAGGTCTTTTATCCATAAAAATTATCATCCTAAATTAGACAGAGTATCGTAATAATCATTGTCAATAATCAGATAAGGATGGCAATAGAAGTTGTCAGATCGATCTGCAAGCGAAACTAATCTTTATCACCTATGAATCTGCAAACGGCATTCAACCTAAGGGTGGTACACCACTTTCTTGGCCGACCGTACAATAGAAAACGAAAACATAATAAGGAAACCTGCACGACTGACAGAAATAATATGACGAAGATATCCGCTAACATTATTAAGAAAGTGGATTATGAATTTCGCACTCACAATCTTTGAGACCTGGAGGAAAACCTAGAGGGACATTAAAGACAACTGGACAAGAAAAAAAAAGATGGATGTCACTATTATTATAATGTATTTTTCTTTCATCTTTTATGGTAAACTAGCGGACCCGACAGACATTGACCTGTACACATAGAAAATTTAAAAAAAATACATTTTGTATTGGACCGAATTGAAAATCTAAAAAAATCCCATCGAACATACACAAAATATTTCATTGAAATCGATCCAGCCATTTAGGAGGAGTTCAATTACTGTATACACACGCACAGAAATGCTTTATATATAAAGTTGGAACATTTGTATGTTAGGTAATTACTCTAAAATTACATTGAGCCAGAAAGTTCACAATTCATATGCAAAATACATAAAACATTCGCCAATATTCAAACGCAGGATAAAAATATCTCGATTGGGTATTTTGAAGCGGCTTAAAAATGATTCATTAATCTTTTATGCCACTAACAAATGATCCTTTTGGGAATATTCTATGTATTTCTTCGATGAGTGGCAAAAAATCTCAAAAATCCAGATAGGGGTGAAATATTCGCCCTCGACTGTAATATATGATACATCTGAAACTGATATATGGGGAGGCGGGGCGGCAATTAGAAACTTTGCGATAAAAGGTGCGAAATGATAAAATTCAACCGTTTTCTCCCTATTTTAAGCGCGGATTATTTGAAAGATTATCTCAATTTAAATTTATTACAAATCTTTTAATTGAAAAATGAAAGTAAAATAATATATTTAGATTTTTTTCTAAGTTTGTTTGTGTCCTTCATTTGCCTTACATTTAATTCTATATACACTGGAGTTCGAAAGAAAACGATGTAGAAAAACAAGTTCTTAGTGATTGAAATAGCTAAATCAAAAATTGCTTTTGAAAGTTTATGTTTTTGAGAATGCTTCATTTGAGTTCGTTGGTTTCATCCAAAAATATTTTGCGAGTTTTCCAATTTACGCAGTCTCATGTAAAGTGTGGGGTGACTCAATAATTGCCAATTAAAAAGATTCATACGAAGGCTAACTATTTAACCTATGGTCGAATGTTTTTATTTTTTGAAGTCACTAGTGACTCCGCTACGTCCCTACATTTTAACATTTAGTGTATATTTTTCCGAAATGATACAATTTTCCGCAATGAAACGTTAAAAAAAGCATCATCGTACCGAATTTACGTAATTACGATGTATTATTTTTAATTAATTTTAAACGCATAAAATGTGTTTGTTTTTGCCTCTTAAAATCCTGTTTGATACTCTTTCTTCAACACGCTTAATTTGGCACCTTTACCTATTAATTTTTAATAATATCTATATATCCTATGACAATTATGTTATCAAGACTAACGGAATGTCGTTCGTCAACGTTCCTACAAACATACTCGTATATATGAATATACAATAAACACATAACCCTCCTTTGGCTTCACCGCAGTCGGGTATTAATTTACAAATATATCAAAAATATTGAAAAGAAAATTATTATTGAAAGCAGCGCAAAGTGAGAAGACATCGAATTTTATTTCTCTCGAACTGTTCCTCGAAGAAATATCCAAATATTATCGAGACCTCAAATTGCTTGTTGAAATTTTGATTACGTTGTTTTCTTGTCTTGTAATAATTTATATACGTTTCTGAAAATCATTTTAACTTGCGTGAATGTAGTAATTACAAAGCTTATACTATAAGTTATTATAACCTACCCATTATAACCATATAACCAGTTATTTTAGACTGAAGCTTTATCTTTCCAAACTGGGGGTAGACTACTACGTTTAATAAAAAATTGTAGATAGTAATTAATTTGCTACATGCTTCTATTAAGGCAGTGGTTGTTCAGTGGTAACGCGCTCGCTTGGAAAACCGAGTATTGCGGGTTCAAACCCGAGTCTCGCACTTCTGATATTTTCATGTGCGAATTATTTTCTAACATTACTTGTCTTACGGAGAAGGAAAACATTGTGAGGAATCCTATGAGAACTTTGTTTCGAAAGACATGTGGAGTGCGGGTTGCACTAGGCCAGCGCGTTGGACCATGGCCTAATCCCCCTCATATTAAAGAGAGGCCCGTACCCAGCAGTGGGACGTTAAAAAAGGTTCATTGCACATGCTTCTATTGAAATTTTATATTATTTTAATGATTATTTTGTCTTTAATCTCTTTTAATATCAGGTACGAAGCAGAAGTAATCTGTTGTTAATTGAAATGTGTATGTGGGAATTAATATTTCTAGAAATTCGGCGAAATAAAACACACAGAGTTTTTCTATATAGGAAAAATAAAACATTTGGATGAAAATTGATGTATAATACTCGAGGGCATACAATTCAATGTACATTGTTGAAAGGCAAAAATCATGACCCGAATTGCGTTCGAAGGAGGAAAGTGAATGAAATATGTAATATATGAATAACATATATAATATATTACAATGTCTAAAAATAATAAGTATTTTCTTTTAACCTAAGCAATTTTGACTTCTTCATCAGACCAACGTCTCCCAGTAGATCAAGACTCATTTCACTTTGACTATGTAATTGTGACAGGATACTTCATTTTTCAGTGGCTTTATGTGAAATCATGTCATTTTAAAAGTTTTAAAACTACATAAAAAAACCTAATGGAAAGTAAATTAACCAAGATATTATGGTTATTATTTTTAAATTTTAATTATCCTTATCCTTAATCCTTACTAATAATATTAATTGCGAAACTTTCAATGAAAATAACGTGATTTTAAAGCTAGAAGCTTGACACTTTAATTTTTAGACTTTTGATTATAAATAAATAAGACATTCAAAGTTTGTAAAAATTTTATGCTAAATGGGTACCTAGGGTACCTTAGGTAATAGTTAAATAATAGAAAATAATCGAATCAAAAAACCTCAACTACGACAGTGTAACTGTACCACATGATATAAAATAATTTCTTATGTGAAAGCCGTCACTTTGGACAAACGTACAAATGGACTGTTATTCATGTTCTTTGAAGGGATGAGTCCTACAAATTTGTCAAGTAATATTTCAAGCGTTGCGGATTACACGGGACGTGTGGAGGAATATGGCGCAGGCCGAGAGAAGTAATAACGGAGGGACTTGGTATATTATATTTTATTTATTGCTTTGTTTACAAAAACTATAAGGGAAATGAAGAAAAAATTATATTATCTTAAAATTTTAGACCAATTTTTTGTATTATACTAGTTAATCTATATAGCCTTTTTTTTCCAAACATAATACTCAAAATTGTAGACAATTCAAAAAGAAAACTGTTGATTTCCCTTCACTTTTGTTTGGGCTGTCCCCAATTATACACAAAAGCTTACTCGTATATATTTGCTTTTTGGAAATGAAGTTTGTTCACACTTCCAGGGTTTAGGTATTTTTGAACGTAACCCTAAGCCTTTTTTCTAAAATATTACGAACCTAATTAGTCCTATCAGCCAGTGAAAGTACCGTCATAACGGGCCGTTTTGAATAATGCTGTAAAAACAATCATTTTAAAATTACTTCTTTATTATAATTATATACTTTTTTACGCATTTAATAAAAATATGTAATTGTGACAGCACAAATAGACACTTCAATTAGTTTCTTTTGTATAGATGAATAAAACATTACTTTTAATATGATTCTTCCATTCTTATAAAGTATTTTTATATCATAATAAATAAGCTTTGCCTTCTGACACGATTTACAAGTTGTAAACAAAATGAAATGTAGTCAAGTGCGCAACACCACATGCTAAAGGACTACAGAAATAATGTCTCAAGGAGTGTGAGAACGAATGAAACAGAAATTATATATTTATTCTTATGTTAGCAGTCTCTGCCTCAGCGGACTCGTAAATATATCTGCTTTAATAGAACCAGATAAAAGCTTCAACACAATAAAAGTTGGGACTGCAAGTGACTTCCACTACGAGTATAATATTGTGGTGGTCTCTAGATAATTTTGCTATCTTACAAGACTTATGTATAAAGTGAATAAATAAGTTAGCTTTTTTGACGGCTTGTTTTGTACGGTAAGGTAGTCCTTTAATACAATGAGAATCATGCGCTATGCCTTTCAAGGTTGCTGATTTTTCATGTGTCTTTGAAAATTAACAATTTCTCCAAGAAAGCTTTCATGAGCTTTTGGTAGTCACGTTGAAAACGTTTGTTAGAGGAAACTTGAACTTAAACCGACTCCTCTAGCTTGCAAACAAATCAAAATTAATATTTTTACCTATCACTAAATTATTATCAAGCACGTGTCCTGCTTAACTCTTTCATCGTTCACACTAACTACTTATGATACTAAAGACTGTATAAAGATCAAAAGCAAAATTGTAATTTAAACTTTTGTTAAAGCTTCACACATAATATAACCGTAAGCATATTTAACTGCAGGTAGCTTCCACCACGAACAAAACCAATACGTCAATATAATTCCCAATTCACACTCGTGTCAGATTGCAGTTTGTCAGTCGCTCATATAGTGACAGTACGCGACAATTGCGACGCTTCACTGGCTTTGAAAGCTAACGTTATATGTAACTTAGCTTTTATGTAGCTTTGTGTATGGAAAGCTTTTTGTTAAAATCGTTAGGAATTCTTAGTAATACTATAAAACGTTAAAGAAAGCATCGATTGAATTCGATAATACAATCTTCTTGTATAGTTTTAATGCGACGGGCTAAGCATAGCCACGCCAATGCCACGTAGAATGAAGAAGACACAAATTAATTATTCAATTGTCGTTCTATTATGTAATAATGAACAAACAGACGGATTTTCTATATAGTGAGATATTTGCGTTTGATATTAAATATTGTATAGGGTGCCTTTAAAGACATTTTGTATCAAATCTGTAAATTCCTGAAATATTTTTAGAAATTTTTTATTAAAATAGCCATTATTATCCCACCCTATTTACAGCGCCCTCAGATAGTCAATACAACTCCCAATAAAGTAAATTGATAATAGAATAAAAATAGTCAATACCAGTCCATATTTATATAAAGTGATAGTGCCATGCTTGTTACCTTCGGGTAGCAGCCGAATGGGCCGGCACGCCCCGTATAGTTCATTAGTACCACTCTCTCACAGAAGACCGGCGTGAAGTGGCAGCTATGCTGTCGCGTTTCGTCCGGTGAGTGAGAGTCCGGGAGGCCCACTCTCCCTCCCCCCTCCCTCTCCCTCCCTCTTCCCTCCATCCTACGCCTTCGTTACCCCCTCCCTCCCACTTCCCTCCCTTCTCTCTCCCTCCTCCATCCCTCCCTTTCCTGAAAGGCCGGCAACGCATCTGCAAGCCAGGCTTGCAGATGTCCATGGGCGGAGGTGATCACTTCCCATCAGGTGAGCCTCCTGCCCGTTTGCCCCCTTTTTACCATAAAAAAAAAATCATTATCCATTAAATACATGGAAGTTAACAATACTTTTAACTGAAAAACATTTTTTATCTGAGGATCTACTACCCTTTAAAAAGTACGGAGAGACAAACCTGAGCGGACCGAGGGTGAATTACTAGTATCATATACATATAATACTATCATTAATATAGTTTATATTAACTATATATAACATAAACGAATGTTATGTTCTATATAAATAATAAAGCTTTTTATAGAATAATACTTGAAAACTTACTGAAATTATACAAATTGCACGATGTATGACATGCGAATATGACACAAAGTGTCTCGTGTTGTACGAAAACTGATTTAATCGTCAATTATAATTATACCGCGAAACTTTACACACCTATAATTTATTACTTCAACGATGCACCACCCACCATCCAAAATTTAAAAAATGGCATCAAATTACCTTATAAAAAATACATTTTAATTCTAGACATTTAAGATTTTAAATTTTGAATTATATTATAAATATGGCAATATTATCACTAACAACTGTGTACTGTAACAAGTATATTATAACCCCCTGAGACGTCTAATACCTTAGTCTCTCCCGCGACCATGATTGCTGAAAAGCATTCGAAACGTCGGGAACCAAAAATCCAAATAAATCCGCGACGAAATCCGAAAAGGTAGTTTCATTTATAATGTCAAATGTTCGCGTAAACCTAAGAAAGTATTATAAAAAATGTTATAAAAAGCTCAAAATTTCTCTTATTGTCCATTAAAAGCTCTGTCACTATTGGAATAAATATAAAATGAAATAAATGGATTCAAGAAAAGAAATTGTCTCCATAAAATAACGATGATAAAAATACAATATTTTTACGGTGAAAATTTCCTTATATATTTACAAATAAAAGCGGTAGCTTTTTAAAAATATATACAACTTTTTATAAAATTTAACATTGAATGAGATCCCTTTTTCTCGGAGCTATGAGTCTATCTTCGTAACATTCTACATTTGGAGTTCTCGCATCAAATTCAAAAGCATTTGAAAAGCTTCATCCGTCTCAGAAACTCATATAGCATTATAATAACTAACTTTATCACTTTTGAATCATTATTTTAATCGGGCAAATACCAATCTTATGTAAATGTCACAAGAGCAAATATGGCATGAAATAATAAAAGGAGTGTCGCCGCTAAAGAGGCTGTAACTAATGAAGGGATCAAAGGAGACGAAATTATATTCCGCAGTAATGTTAGAACAAATGAGTCGACAATCGCAGCGGTCACTCGACCGGTTGCCCGACCGCTCGGCCGACTCGTCTACACGTACAGATGGACCTCGTTTTGTTTATTTATAAATTAGATACTCGTAGTGTCGTCGCGACACTCGCGTCGACTAATTAGTCTGTCAAGAAGAAGATATTATACTTTTTGGAATTTTGCTTTGATTCGAATCGTTTGAAGTTTTCGTCCTTCTCAGCTTCATTATATTTTATTTAAATAGCATTTATTTTAATGAAATTTTCAAGTACGTTTATTTGCGGAAATAATGATATTCATTATTCAAGTATAAAAGTGTAAAAATAAATTAATTTAAAATTACTTTTTTATTTAGCTACATCTTAATAACTTTAAAGGCCTCCTTTCCATACCTCTTGTTTAAGACATAGTCACCACGCTAGTTAAGTGCAGGTTGGCGGACTTCATATTGTCTTTCAAAAACTTGTTAGATTATGAGAGATATGCAGTTTTACACTATGTTGAAGTGTTAAGAGTATTAGAGGAAGGGAAGGGAGAGAAGGGATGAAGTCTCGCACTTGAAATTGGCAGCTGTTACTCTCGGTTTACCAAGTTACCACTAGTCTACCACTGCCTATAAATCATGCAAACGTTAAAATTAACAAAAAAAGATAAGTAATTTGTAACAAGTAAATTTACCATTATTTCCATTTTAATACCGAATTAGAAAAATAACCTTAACGATTATTTTGACTCTT
The DNA here is from genome assembly GCA_905231865.2 of Boloria selene. NCBI lineage: Eukaryota > Metazoa > Arthropoda > Insecta > Lepidoptera > Nymphalidae > Boloria > Boloria selene. Next base: position 462,988 of record HG993147.1, read on the forward strand.
ACTAACTTTAACGAGCGTGAAACTTTTGTTATTTTCCGAACTGGCGCTTTAGATGTAAACAAATTTGGCAAATAAGCAAAGTCATTGTAAAATATAAATTCATGAGAATTTGTCAGCTTATTTGATAGTTGATACTGATAGTTTTCATTAAGCAAAGATGTGCCAGGTTGTTGATATCGCGTTACGTCTTTAGGCTATTGACCAAATTATGTCAGACTTTATGATGAGAATTAAGGATAAATGTAATTAAATCTAAGTCAAACTATCCGTCTAGGTATTTGCTGAAATTTAGGACACAGGTTTGAATTACATAATACTATGTTTATTTAGAAGCATTCTTAAACTTCACTTATTACTAAGTAATTATCTAAGAAATCTAAGTAATCTACTTTTCCTTACTTTTAAGTGTCTCAAAGATTAAAACTTTATAAACTTGACACTACAATGATCTTATATAAAGTTGATCAAGAGCGTAATCTTTTAATGGCTGGTAGTAAAACCTTAGGACTTAACTTTTTATTTGCTTTGACCGACGTCATATATTATAGTTGAAAAATACAGCTTTTCAATTGTATTTTTTTATAAATGAAAAAATAAAAATATTAGATACTAGCATTTCCTGCGACTTCGTACGCATTCTAAAGACCAGAAACCTTTTTCTGAGTCACCCGGTATGGTACCTCGCAGAACTAACGCCCGACCTTTCCGTTATTGTAACATTTTTCATAAATGCTCCGCTCCTATTGATCGTAGCGTGATGTAATATAGCTTCTAGCCTTCATCGATAAACGGACTATCCAACACAAAAAGAATTTATCAATTCAAACCAGTAATTTCTGAGATAAGCGCGTTCAACCAAACAAACAAACAAATTCTTCAGCTTTATAATATTAGTATATATTATGTAGTGTCAAGTGTATTCTCTATCAAAATTTCAGTATTATTAACTATGATAGGATAATTTATGATTATCTAAAATTTTACCGAAACATTATTGGTCTATATCGGTAGAAGTAAGCATGGTGGTACTCGATAAATTTGTGTTAGCTATCAAAATGTATTTGTTGGGATCTTTGTGTTTGTGTTAGAATTCCGTGTGTTTTCGGATCGCCGACAAATTATTATGGTACTATCATTAGCTCGCTTGTCTGCGGTGAAAATACAAGTAAGTGGGGCGTCTTTTATGTTATTTAGTGTTTATATGCCAACTGACTGTACAGAGAATTTGCCTACTTTCACGCAGTGTTTAAGTTCAATTAGTGCTATTATTGAGGAAAATAGTGACTGTTCGGTGGTTTATGTATTAGGTGACTTCAATGCACATCCCAATGAACTCTTTTGTAAACACTTATTGGACTTTTGTGATGATCAGAAGTGGACGTGTATAGACATTAACTTTATGAATACTAACGACACGTACACTTTTATTAGTGAGGCCCATGGTTGTGTGAGATGGCTGGATCATTGCGTTGTCACGAATGCCGCGTTGTCCACAGTAGTTAATGTACAAGTTGAGTACGACGTGCAATGGTCTGATCATTTCCCCCTTATAATAGATTGTGTTAACCTCCTTGACGATTTGGCAATAATAAAAACACCTTTACTTGCACTTCTATACATTTATTAACAATACAACACTTTTTCACAGTATTTATCCTTTAAACTTTACTCTTCAAAATTTGAATTACCACTGAACTGCCGTAATACAGTGTCACCTATTTTATAATCCCCTCGAGACACTCAATTGACTTAGATCTTATAATATACAGCCAACAAATCTTACAACTTAATAATTTAAGTATTTATAAAAACAAGTTTGCAATAGTTATTTAATTACATAAAATAGTTATAATATAATAATTTATATTATAATATAATCAAGTGCACATCTTATATTCATGTTTTATAATTAACACAATTGACCAAGATCATTCACAAACAGCCAACGAAACATTTGACTTAATTAATTAACTCTTTTAAGAAATATGTTTGCAATAATTATTTACTTATATTAAATAATTGTAATATAATAATTTACAGTATATAATTAAGTGTACATCTTATATTCATATTTTATAAGCTAACATTCGGCCATCCGACTAACCCTACACGTCCTCGTGTAGGCCACATAGTATTGTTTTATAGTATAACATTTAACATTATTCCAACTATCACTGTAATAATGTAACTCGTGTAACTCACAGTATGACAATATAATAAAAATCTCGTGGGCTACTTCTGCCAGGAACAACTCTTACCACAATAATACAAGTGATTTTTAAGCATAGGAACAATATCTACAACATTTTTAGAAATCATTTTACCAATACGAAAAACGAATAAGGAAAACTGACAACTATTAGAACAGCATATTCAAAACTGACAATCATAATAACAGCACATTCACAAGTCATTATGGCAGCTTCTATCAAATATCAGGGTCGCTTCTACCCTTTGTGATTAACCTATATTAATGATCTTAAACCTATAGCATCAGGCCGCTTCTGCACTGAATACTACTAAACCCGAACAGTGACAGGCCGCTTCTGCACTGAACACTAACAGTTAGCAGGGTCGCTTCTACCCTTTCTGACTAACCCATCATAAAACTATAGCATCAGGCCGCTTCTGCACTGAATACTAAACCTGAACAGTGACAGGCCGCTTCTGCACTGAACACTAACAGTTAGCAGGGTCGCTTCTACCCTTTCTGACTAACCCATCATAAAACTATAGCATCAGGCCGCTTCTGCACTGAATACTAAACCTGAACAGTGACAGGCCGCTTCTGCGCTGAACACTAACAGTTAGCAGGGTCGCTTCTACCCTTAGTGATTACTCTATCTTAATTATTATATTAATTGAATTTAAAAAATAAATTGAATAAATTTTAATTCTGTTAATTATTTTTTTTAATCCATGCTACGTATCTTACGTACCTATTCGAATAACTGTATTATATTCTTACAAAACTATAGCTATATATTCAATTACAAATGTATATTTTCTCTCTTTTAAAATAATTTCAACTTTCAAACAATTTAAAACTAATAGCAATGATAGACACAAATTGGATTTAGGAATCGCCATATGAATCTTCAATAACATGGTCACATATAAGAGGTGTATCAACGGTGTCTAAGCTTTTGTCATCTCTGCACTAACTCGCTTATTTCACACGCGATGCTAACCAAATATCTTACTTTTTAGAAATGGCTTAATCGGCTTAACTGAATTTTTATTGTACCTTTCTTAACTTTTCTTTTGGTATGTAGAAATATATTTAATGTCGCTATACTTCTTTTAATGATAAATGTTCGCGAACTAGTCCTCGTCCAATTTTTTTACCTAGACCATTGACAATCTATAATAACCTCTTCACCAAACAATGTTTTTCCTCAGTTTTAAGTTAAGATTAAATACCGCCCTCAATATAGAAAGCATCGCCCGTACATAAAGAGTCTGTGCTAAATTAAACTATAGTCAATTATAGTGTTTTTAGTGCAGCGGGGTTTTTACTTTACATTTGTTGGTACCATCTCATTTGAATATTTTTTCAACATTAACTATTCTTTTCAACTATTATACAAGGTTGTTCAGTAAGTGATTTACTATTAAGCAATGATTAATAAAGAAATAAATACATCAACAATATGAATATCCAGTATCCATTCAACATTATAACTCTCTTCGTCTAACATTCAAATGAAAATTACTGCGCTACCAAAATCCATGAAATATTATGTTTTAAAATACCTTACTACCGTTCTCACATTTATCTGAAGTATGTCCAAAGCGTAAACATTTATTCTAATTAAAACAAATCAAAATGTTCTTTATTCAAATAGACTTTTACAAGCTCTTTTGAATCGTCATTTTTACATTATCAAAATTAAAAGTCAGTCTGTAAGTCTGTGAGTAAACTACCACTCGGCTCGGCTGTTCTGCTGAGAAGAACCGGCGCGGCGAGAAACTCAACAGTTACTCTTTCCAAGAAAATATTTGGTAACGATATTGTATTACAATTTATCTATTTATCCTACGTGAGACACAACTAGTCACTAATCCCACACATTTACATCTACTATGTATTCCGCTATAGTGTAATAAGCCTTATTCAATAACGTATTTTTATTTTTTTTGATTTTAATTGTCTAAAAGGCAAGTTCAATATGGACTGTGGAATTTTATTATACATGCGTACACCATGCCCCATAAACGAACTATTTACCTTTCGTAGGCGGAAACTGGGTGTTACAAGTTTATCCTCATTTTTTTGTATTTATACCATATTTGTCGCTGTGCCTTGAATAGTAATTAATATTTTATCGAACAAACGTAATGTTACTATATATATGTATATTGCAAAACAACCGTAAGTATTCCTATTTCTTTAAAAAGTCCGCGGAGAGTATCACGAGCGCTTATGTTATACATAGCCCGAATGGCCCCTTTTTTTGGTAAAATAAATATCGATTTAATGTCCGCTGCATTACCCCACAACAAAATACCACAAGATAAAATGCTATGGAAATAACTGAAGTAAACAAGTCTGGCAGTATCAATGTCCGTTAGCTGCTTGACTTTTCTAACAGCGAAAACAGCTGAGCTCAGTCTACTCGCAAGAGACTAGAGATGGGGACCCCATTTCAGACCTGAATCTAATGTCAATCATAAGAAGACCGTGGAATCTATCGTATTTAATGTCGTAATTGAGATACCAATTCAAATTCTGTTTTTTTTTACATTAGGTAATAAAAACTGAATATATTTTGTCTTCTTGGATGCACTATTTACTTCGTCGTAATTATTTGACTTTCTATCAACTTAAAAAAATTAAGGAGGTTAATACATATACGCAAAGAGTACCATATCACACAATTTATCTAATAATATATATCGAAAATATTATTTGTGTTAAAATGAGTCAGAAGTCGACTTAAAATAAGTTTCTCAAAGATTTTACTCATACATGGCAATATAGTAATAGGTCTATAATGGCCAGGGTAATTTTTTTCACCATCTTTAAAAGAGGTATTATTTTACTAATTTTCATAAGATCAGGGAATATTCCAGTATCTATGCATTTATTGAATATAAAAGATAATTGTGGTGCAATGTTTGTTATTATTGTATTAAGTAATTTTTTTTAAGATTGATAGTTTTAAATATTTTAATTATTTCATTCGCATCTACATATGAAAATTTAAATTGGTGATCACAGTGACGAGTATGACTTTTTCAAAGAAATTATTGCATCTGTAGTAGAGGATTTTAAGAAGATGTGACCTTTTCAGGGATTTTCGAAAAATAACTTTCAAATGGATTTGCAACATCTTCATTGAAACTCACTGTAGCATTATTAATTAACAATTGGATAGGTTCACTAGCGGGCTTTGGTCTGCCAGTCCTACGAGTAATCACGTCCCAAGTGGCTTTAGTTTTATTATCAGTATTTTAAGATTTTATTTCTAATGTATATAGACTTAGCCTGCTGACAATTTTTTTTTTTTTAATTTTAGAATAAGCAAGTATAGAACGTTGGGTCATGATTCCACTGCTTCATACTATACAGTTCATACAATTTATCTCTACTGCGGTATATGCCGACTGTCACCCAGTCGCTAAATTTCATTTTAGAGTTCTTAATTACAGTGCGCTCTTTAAATACGTCATTGAATGAGTACATTTATTTATACTTTATTATAATAAGAGTTTACATTTTATTACTGGGTTAGGACACTGAGACTTATGACCCCTTTGGGAGCCATTAAAGCATATTATTGCGCGATCGTCATCCTTTGATTACATTTATATTTGATTCGGAAGCTTGAACGCGTGTTCTATCATTAATATTATTTGGACCCCTAGTACTTATAAGAAATTGAAGTAGTTGTTACGGTGTTTCAAAACGAGCCGATTCTGCTCCTAACCTTACAGTACGATCGTCAATTCCAAATACAATGCAATCTACAGCTTTCTTCTCTTCAATGCCACAACGATTTAATGAAACTACTTTGTCATAACAATAGTCCTCAAGGGATTCATTAAACCTAGCACGCTTAGCTAACATTGCTGAGAGTAATCTTCCATAGTTATCATTGCTAGGAAAAGCTAGGCGCAGCTTGTCCTGACATTCTTTACATGTAAACATTACGGTATTAAGACCTTCATACCACTTTTGAGCAGTGCCTTTCAATTATGGAATTGCATAGTGAGTTGTCTGTCTGTCAGTCCAGTCGTATATAACTGCACATTCATTAACTTTATGCAGCCACATGTCAATAGCTTGTTCTTTTTCGAGAGGGGTCAAATTCTGGAAACGTATTTAGTGTCGGTAATCTATGATTACTATTGCTTTTCCTTATAGTCTGCAAAGCTTGTATTAACTGTGTAAGAGTGGCATTTCTACTATTCGATAACGTGTCTGGCACTAACCTATCTGGCGTCAAAATTTGTCGGGAAGATCTTCGTTGGTAACGCTGTTGCATCCGACTGGATTCAGTACGCCCACGCTGCACGGGCCTGCTGCGCTCAGGTCTGGCCAGGCTGCGTGAACGATGACCGCCAGGACTAGTTGATCGATGGCTGCTGCGATTGCCCGTTCGGTTGGCGACACGGCTGTGCCTCTGATGGTTGGCGTGACTACGCGGCCGCACACACGCGCGGCTGCGCGACCGGAGGCTGCGCGACCGGAGGCTGCGCGACCGGAGGCTGCGCGACCGGAGGCTGCGCGACCGGAGGCTGCGCGACCGGTGGCTGCGGGTCTGGTTACGGCGACATCGCACACTGCGACTGCTATAACCACGATGCTGACTCCTTGCGGATTTTAATCCACTTGGTGATCGCCGATCCACGGTGCCTTGGGACTATCATCCTATCAATATCGTTTCCCATTTTCCTGTAAAAATAGTTTTCGACACATCATTTGTTCAAAACAATTTGAAAACGATTGTTTAATTGACAACATTATTACATAATGCATTGTACTACGTATAAACATTTTACAAGACGAATAGAAGTACGAAAGTCAGTGGAAAAAACAATACGACAAAACACAATAGATAACTTTACCGAAATAATATATTATAGTTACTAATCAATTTAAATTTAATTAAATCTTATACGTCGTTACTTTGAAATATCAGTAGGGGTGGCAGGTAGAAAGAAAAAAAAAACGGTTACGACTCACCTGATCCCACTTCTGAAATGTTAACCTCCTTGACGATTTGGCAATAATAAAAACACCTTTACTTGCACTTCTATACATTTATTAACAATACAACACTTTTTCACAGTATTTATCCTTTAAACTTTACTCTTCAAAATTTGAATTACCACTGAACTGCCGTAATACAGTGTCACCTATTTTATAATCCCCTCGAGACACTCAATTGACTTAGATCTTATAATATACAGCCAACAAATCTTACAACTTAATAATTTAAGTATTTATAAAAACAAGTTTGCAATAGTTATTTAATTACATAAAATAGTTATAATATAATAATTTATATTATAATATAATCAAGTGCACATCTTATATTCATGTTTTATAATTAACACAATTGACCAAGATCATTCACAAACAGCCAACGAAACATTTGACTTAATTAATTAACTCTTTTAAGAAATATGTTTGCAATAATTATTTACTTATATTAAATAATTGTAATATAATAATTTACAGTATATAATTAAGTGTACATCTTATATTCATATTTTATAAGCTAACAATTGTGACTTAAATCTGATGCCGTATAGTCATATAACGGGCTCTGCACATGTACTCAGTGGGGTTGTATGGGGTGAACGTACAGACCAACAAGCCCGGAGATATAGTAAATTATGTAATGACCAATTACGAGAAATTGATTTCCCGGGCGAAATGAGTCATTGTTGCGATGGAATATGTGCTAGTGTTGAGCACAAGCTATTGGTAAGAAATATGTACTTAAAACTGGTTACTATATTGTCCGATGCAGCAGTAGCCACATGTAAAAAGGTGAAGGTACGAAGGAGGGGTGGTTATGTTGCGGGGTGGAATAAGTACGTAGCATGCTACCACAGGGAGGCCAGGCTGAGGTTTTTGGCCTGGGTGGAAGCGGGTAAACCTAATACGGGTCAGACATATATAGATATGAAAGAAAGTAGGAAATTGTTTAAGCAAAAACTTAAATGGTGCCAAGATAAGCAGGAACAACTTAAAATGGATGCACTTGCATCCCTTCACTCTGCTAACAGTTTCAAACAGTTCTGGAAAGAGACGGGAAATATGAGCCGAAAGCCTGGCCTTCCTGTGAGTGTTAATGGTATCAGCGACCATCATATGATTGCTAATATGTTTAGTGAACATTTTAGGGTGAAACCGCAGCATAACACAGGTATGTCTGGGACGCTCGGTGCTGGGAGTTTCAGCCGAATTAAGGTTAGGTTTACAACGAAGGAGGTTAGTCGCGTTATCAAGGGTATGACTAGAGGTAAATCCCCTGGTTATGACGGTCTCAGCATCGAGCATCTTAGACATGCTGGGGTCTGCCTGCCACGCGTCCTATCCCAATTTTATAACCTTTGTATTTGTCACGGTTATGTACCAGAGGAACTTACGAAAACTATAGTGGTTCCTATTATAAAGAATAAAACTGGGGACATCTCGGATAGAAGTAACTACCGTCCCATCTCTCTTGCGAACATAATGGCCAAGGTGCTGGACGGCCTGCTTAATGACATTCTTAAAAAACATATAAAGCTGCATCAAGCTCAGTTCGGTTTCAGGGGTGGGTTTTCCACTGAAAGTGCCATATTATGTCTCTTAGCAGTACTCATATCGGTTGTCATATAGATAATGTATGCATCAACAACATTAGTTATGCGGACGATATGGTGCTGCTGGGACCAACGGTGGGAGGTATTCGCAAAATGTTGAATATATGTGAAACATATGCGGTGGAACATGGATTGACGTATAACGCTAAAAAAAGTCAAATACTTCTTTTCAAGGGTAAAGCAAGTGTATATGTGCCGATATGTGTGCCTCCAATTAAACTGTACGGTGAGGAATTGCAGCGGGTAACCAGTTTTAAGTATCTCGGACACATTGTAACGGAGAGCCTGTCCGATGACGCGGATCTGGAACGGGAGCGCAGGGCACTGGCGGTCCGAGGGAATATGATTACCCGTAGATTCGCTCGCTGCTCCAAGCCAGTTAAAATAACTTTGTTTAAGGCATACTGCCAATCTTTTTACGCGAGCAGTCTGTGGGTGAGTCATACCCGTCGTGCCGCCAGAGTCCTGCGTGTTCAATATAACAACATCTTTAGGATGCTGCTGAGGCTGCCTCCATTTTGCTCCGCGTCGCTCATGTTTGCTGAGTCTCGTACGGATGGCTATCAAGCGTTAATTCGTAAAAAGGTTGCTTCATTATTAAGACGGTTGAGAGACAGCAGCAATGGCATCCTAAAGATGATTGCTTCACGCACGGATTGTCCGATTCAACACCGAATGATGTGTATTACAATAGGCCAACAATGACTCACTGTTATTTGTATTATACTGTGCTATTGTATTTTTATTTCAGTAATTATTTATGTTACAATTATTTTTATATATATTATCTAATAATGACATTTTTTTTATTTATATTTTTAAATTTGAACTTATGTAATTTAATTATCCATAAATTAAATTAATTGATTGACATTGTTTTACATCACTACATAGTATAAATTGAGATAAAAGTTATTTATTATTATTATTTTTATTTAAATTAATGTTAAAGAATATATTTCCAAGTTTTTTTTTTTTTTTTGCATTTTTGTTTTGTTTTGTGTTATCATTTTATTTCTGTTTCCTGTTTCGTATATGTGTTATGTATATTATCTGTAAAATACTATGTTTTCTATGGACTTTTTTGTCTGAAATAAACGTTATTATTATTATTATTAGGAGGCCCTTTCGGCGAGTTAAGCTTATATAACTTGTATACCAATTGGTATGAAATTAAATCTATAATGAAAGAATAAGTATATAACATTTTGAATATTAGTATGTTCGTTTTTCCGTCTTATCAGAATATCGTAAAAATATACTTCATAAACTTAAAATATTGACAATAAAGCTTAGTGTTTTGTATTTGTTCGTGTATTGCTATAATTAGAAGTCATAGAAATTCTTGAATACCATAATATAAACTACTACTACATTACAATATATACATACATTTCAAATAAGTGCAAAAATCTCTAGTGGCCAGTGTTTAAGTATAGAATCCGGAACAAATGAATCCGTGCTTGGCAACACTTCCACCGCGACGTATGTACAAGGTACACCTTTATATTATTATATTATTATTAGTATAGGTTTTGAATTTTATACCGCGTATCGTATATAACATAAAAAAATAAGTGTGTATTTTTATGTTAACACATTTTTCTTTATTTTAACAACTAGCGACTCGCCCTCGCTTCGCTTGGGCTTTTTCCTAGATTCAGCACAGGCAAATCCGCAGGATCCGCTAGTTATGCATAAAAACCTTCCTCTTGAATCTATTAAAAAAACCGCATCAAAATCCGTTGCGTAGTTTTAAAGATTTGAGCGTACATAGGGATATAGGGACAGAGAAAGCGACTTTGTTATATACTATGTAGTGATATATAATTTACGAAAATATTAAATCTTTAGTGGTAGTAGTGTAGCTTCACTCGTTCTCTCACCCACACGGTGTTCATGCGTCACTGACTTCTGGTACATGAGCGTTGAGCGTACTTGACTTGATGTAAAGTTAAATACTTTAAATGATAACATAAAAATTGACTTTGTATTATACAATGTTTGCTGCATTTGTAATTTTTTCGATAATATTTTTAAAAGATGTACCTACATACGTATATGGGTCTATTAGGTACGTCTTGCAAATAATTGTTATTTTGATTTATCAAATATTTTTTTGACCACGTGTCAGAAGGTGAAACATTATAAAATCTTAAACATTCAAAAAGCTTGAATACTGAATTTAAAAGAAGGTAAAAAAGCTTATAAGCTGATAAGTTTTGAATGAAATGATTTTATAGTAGATAGCATATCCTGGAAATGATGTGGCTACTTCAATTGAATAGAATCATTGTAATTTTATTTATTTATTTATTTATAAATCCTTTATTACACCAAAAAAATAGTATAAAGATACAGTACATATACATCTTATAAGGAGAGCAATAGCTGGTATAAGGGCGGCCTTATCACTAAAAGTGATTTCTTCCAGGCAACCTAGTCGGTAAAGAAGCCTGTGAGGTTGCACGGTTATATTTTTAAGCCTAAATAACTAAATACAAAATCAAACTATTTACGCAATCTCATTCATTATGCCACAATTTCAGTGTAATCGTCAATTAGCCGCGGTTTGCTCAAATTCGTATTTGTCTAAATCAACGAGCCGAATACCTCCATTTCATATTTGGCTGCTGTTTTGCAATAACTGCTGTTTAAGATTCGTAATAATTAATCTTTTAGTTTTAATAATAATATAATTTAGTAGGCAGTGGTAGCTCAGTGGTAACGCGCTCGCTTGAATAACCGAGTGTAGCGGGTTTGAATTTCGCATCTCTGATATTTATATGTGCGTCATCATTTCTAACATGATTTAAACTTATCTTATGGGGAGGTAAAACAATCTCTAGAAACTTGCATATTTTGAGACGCTGAGAAGATTTTATTTTATCTGGAAAAAAGCCCCTTAAGGGGGTGAAAAGGGGAATGAAAGATTGTATGGAAAATCAATTAATTTTCAATGAATCATACTGATATATAGTCTATACGTACCATAATAATAGTTATAATCAGAACAAAATAATGATGAGTCGATAGTAATTGACAAAAAATATAACATTAAATATTGTACATATTTTTTTTAATATACGAGTATATTCATTGTCTCTTTTCTGCAAAGGCAGTGAATGTGACGCTATGTCCCTTTAAACGTTAGATTAGTTCACATTATTGCATTAATATTAATCGACCACAATTAGCACAAATCAATCGGCTCAATAATATTGTGTTTCTGAACAATTACTGTGCAAGTTTATAATTATTCAGTTTATTTACTTATTAAAATAATTAAACATATCAGTTTTCGTGTAAATTATCATTGATTATGAAAATGTGTGCGTATCAAGCAGGCAGATTACCTCTTGATGTTTAACTTCACCGTAAGACAAGTGCTAATCATGTTAGAAATTATTCACACTTGAAAATATCAGAGGTTCGAGATCCATATATGAACCTACATCACTCGGTTAACCAAGCGAGCGCGTTACCACTGGGCTACTAATGTCTGTTATTTAAATGTAAACTTACAACAAACTCGTTCTTCTGTTCTCAAACTGGGCCATGTCTTTATTCACATTGTATAATGTTAGGGGTTCAGGTTTTAATGTAACATACTTATTTCCTACAAACTTTGACGACATATTTGGCGCAGTTTGTAGTGACCCTACTTTCTTACGCCAGCGGTCGCGGGTTCGAGTCCCGCTGGGGGCATTTATTTGTTAAACTCAGATGTTTGTACTCCAGTCATGGGTGTTTATATTTATAATATTTATATATTTAAACTTATATATGTAGTATATCAACTGTCTGGTATCCGTAACACAAGCTTCTTTCGTAGCTTACCACGGAACTAGATGGCGCTGTGTGTAATAATGTCCCTATGTCCCAATATATTTATTTATTTAAAGTGTCTTATTAAAAGAAAGTATATTGTACTGGCTACAACTTCTACTAAAAATATACGATTTTTTTTCAAACACATTTTCTTATTGAAATTATAATCAGCAAGCTAAGCATTAATATAATTAATTATGTTTATATTTTGACGTACTTATAAGCTCTTGAAAGTTAGATTAAGCCGATGTAATCTTGTTCATCGCTGTGTAATGAAATGTTATTAAAATAGCAATTTCCCGAATTTCATTCCGTGTAAACTCTACTTAAACTTTTGTAACAAATTAGTAAGCGGTGGTTACCTTAAAGATTCATATACAAGTCACACGTCCTGGCTCTGTCCAAGTTGCTAAGTGGCAAATGTTTAAACAATATGTATATCCGCCAACTCGCACTAGGCCAGCGCGGTGGATTATGGCCTGATCCCCCTCGTACTGAGGGAGGCCCACCCCCAGCAGTGGGACGTTAAAAAAGGGCTGAAGATGTATGTATGTACATATTTTAGGTAATAATATATACCTTACCGAATTTTTCAAACTAAGAAATGTCAAAGTTATTCACCAAAGTTTTAATTCTTAGATAACATTTTTTCATCTTTCTTTTGTCTTTTTTCAAAAAAATACAGTAAACATCTAAAAGTTTCGACTAATTTTGCTTATTTCGATATAACGCCATTATTCTGACACTAAAGGCTACACTATTTCCCCACTCTATGTACGTGGCATAAGTGATTTCACATAACACTCTACAATTTGAATAATCGGAGCGTCGAGTGGAAGTAACAGCTTATGCTTGAATGCGTGTCGGCAACTTGGGCCATATCATTATAATACATGGGCCTGTTCGTTTATAAACCACTGAATAATAAGGCACTTTGAAAGAAACTTGTCCCTATATTAGAAACATGCTTCATGTTTTAGGCATAATGTTAAAATTTTAAATTCTAATATCTTAGCATCTACAAGATAAAGAAAGAAAGATAAATAAGATTGAAGTTTGTAACATCAACATTCTTTTTAACCAACTTCAAAAAAGGAGGAGGTTATATGTTTACTAAATGAATATTTGATTATTACTTATAAGAAAACCAAATTTTTTTTAATTTTTGTCTGTTTGTTTCCGTTTATCTTTGAAACGACTGGATATATTATGGCGGATCATAGTTGTTAATACCTACGAACTAATAAATGTAAAAGTATCTAATAACGAACCCGAGCAAAGAAAAACTGCCGTCGTTTTACTTTGCTCTTTGCTTTTTGATGTTTCAAACTCTTTACAGTGAATATGTCACAGTCTCTCCCGCGATCAAGTTTGCTGTAAAGCATTTGAAAATTTGAAAGTAAAAAGCAAAAGTAAATTGCAAAAATATTAAAACGCTTCGAAAACTTCTTTATCCATGATGATATATTTTTGTTATGTCCTGAACTACACATATAATCAAACCAACGTTGAAATTGAATTCGGAAAAAATCTGAAATTAAAGGGTGAAAATAAGTCTATGTAAAAAAAAGATCGGCATACATGTTTCATTTTTTGTTTCTTGCTGCTAGATATACTGGTATTAATTATAGTACGGGTATATCTCGTCTAGTTAGATTTTTTTAACTTAATTAGATATATTTAAACATATAACTTCTATATATTTTATGACAGTCTCTTAAAACATTTATTTAATACCCAAAGACAAGTATTTTCGTAGATACGCAACATCAACTTTGTAACATCCGCAATTTCGTTCAATGATATTCGAGTACTGACACTCGCATCTTACGTACTTTTTTAGTAATTGCAAGGAAATATAGGTTCAGATATGCAATACATTCAAAGGAAACACATAATCCTACTTCAAATTCCGTTGCAGTCGGGTAAAAAGAGATAACCATCAAATATCTACGTCAATTTTAGTAAAAAAATCTAACATTAACTTATTACATTTTACATAATAGATTTTCTTACTATGAACAGATTAAAGAGTTGCCACCGTTCATTGAATTTCATAGAAATGACGGTTACGGAGCGGAAGCGTTGGAATAAAATCAACATCACTGATTGAGTCTTCGCGTGCCCTTTCCATTACTAATCGATATAAGAACGTATATCGCATACTTCATATGAATCAGCGTTTAATATTACAAGTACCTATATATCCTAACATATATTTTTACTTTTATATGGCACAAAATACGGTTTTAATCAAGATTTTAGAAGAATGTAATGTTAAAAGGTAATATTTTTTTAGAAACGTAATAGTGATTACTTGCTGTATGGTAACGGGTTCGAGTCCTGAAGAGGACAATCATTTGTGTTATAAAGACGATTGTTTGATTAGTCATGGCTGTTTATATTTATGTATGCTTTAAAAGTTATATACGGGTAGTGTATTAACTCTACTACTACTACATCTTGTATTATTACCACCAGTCTCATAGATTACAATGGAATTAGAAGATGTCCCAATATAACAAACAAATAATATTATTTATTAGCATAAAAGCTATTATATTGCTCATCACCTAATAAGCTTTTTTCACTTCATCAATCAATTCTTTTAAGTGACACTTAAATATCTACTCGTAGTAATCGCTAATTAACATCGATTTTAATTATAATTTTTTCAAGGATTCTTATGCATATTAATAAAAATATCTTTAAAATAATATTGAGATAAAATAAAATATTATACGAAAATACATAGAATATCCGTAATTACTTCTATTAAATAGCAAGCGAATAGAACTCTTATAATATGGGTTAGTTTATTAAAAATTATATAAAGCTGAACTAAAACTAAAGTTGATGACTTTGACTTTATTCATTAAAATTCAAATGGTAAGATATGAGCGATGTCGTCGAGACACTTCTACGAGAATGAGAGACGACTTAGCTAGTTCTTGTATCAAGGCCGATGGAAATGAAAGCCTTTTCTAAACTTAGCATATAGCATCTGAAGGCCTGCTCTGAAACATAAATCACGGTCCGTTTAACAAAAGGCCCCGATCCATACCGAGTTAACAATGATTTCTTATCACCCTAATATTAAAGATGCCAAGCATTTTGAGTTAGTGAGTAAGTATTTTTTACCTTTTCAGTTTAGAGGTCAACGGATTTTAGTTAAATTGGGAATGGAGAGTTTTTTGTATTAACGTTTTAATTTTTTCACAGTGGTAACTATTAGCCTTATTAGTATAAGTAATAGAAAACGTCTATGTCTGAGGAATATTAGAAAGAAAAAAGGACTAATAATATAGTATAATAATTATAAAATAACTTGACGTAAAGCCACGTTAAAAACCTTTAAAGTATGTCTACAATTATTTCATATTGAGCAATAAATATTTTTTCGGAAATCTACGTAATATGTTTTAAATTTATGTGACTATAAAAGCTATAACGATTTTGTTTTTATTTCGTCCGTTTGTCTCATTCAAAGTGCTATAAAAACAAGAATGTTTCGAATGACACGTGAATCCGCGGGATACTTCCTGTATGTTAAAATACATCGGACTTTAAATTGTACATAATAGGAATATTCTCTTAGTCCGTCCGTTACAAAAACTAATAATATTAACAAATTGGAAGGCAAAAATACCATAAGCGAAGTCTATCGAAATTATATTAAAATTGATATTTCAATATCGAAGCAAGAACATGAAAAGGAATGAATGGTTTTTATCTTCAACCATGGTTTTCTAAGCCATGTAGATTATTCAAAGTTATTTTGATAAATAAAGTTATTTTTATAACAAAACGATAACCTACCGTACCTATTGCCTAATATTTTAATTCCCTATTGTATTCGTTTTATGCTATTTAGAGTTGAGAGGCAAAATAATTTAGCTTTAATACTTTCTTATATGTATTAACTTAAATAATTTCAAACTTATACTTAAAAAATCCCAAAAAACATACTTTTATTTTTAAACAATTTTCTTACTTAATATTGTTACGAATATTTCAACTAAAGTTTAGTATATTATCGGTTTATCATCTAGGGGCTAGAATATTCGTCTACAGATCTCTCGAGATCTGTAGTTTAACACTCTAGGTTTGAGTTCTGAGTCAGAATCATTTAAAGTTATTAGATTTTACTGCTAAGGAGTTTATCAGCCCGAAATTAGGATGCTATTATTGTTTATATATTTTATCTCTTATAAATTCAAGATCAAGGGTAATATAGAGTATGAAATACCCAAATAAGATTAAATACTTTTTTTGAAGTTGGTAATTAAGAAATATTACAATATCCATGATAGAAAACCAAATTGAAACCGCTACAGTACAAAGTTTGTTATGAATGTAACAAACAGACGAAATCTTTTAAAGCTAATGAAATGATTAAGCAAAATCTGTCACTTCAAAATAGAAACAAAACATCCGTTTCAAAGCAATTATACGTTTATACCGCGCCGCCAGAAATAACCTCGCCCGGAATACGATCAAAGGGCTACCGTTTACGTTTCGAAATAGTTCCCATAGAAAAGGACGTCTTGAAGTAAACGACAGAAGAACGAATAGGTTTTTAAATATAGTCATTGGAATGATGTGTCATTTGAAAAGGGATTCATGTTGGAATGTAGCCGCGTTTAAATTTTATTCGTATCTTTTTCATAATGCACGCGTTTCTATTGAGAGTAAAGGATTTTTTTAAATATTTTCGATTTAGAGTTATCTGGCTGATATTGTGTTGCGTTATTTTATACGTTTGGCTCAGTTTGTATTGAGCCTACATTGCAATGCCAGCGATCACGGGTTTGACTCACACTAAGGGCACACATTTGTGATAAGCATGAATGTTTCTAGTAATTTTTATTGTTAGATTATAATCAGACAGACATAAATTCTAAAATAATAGATTTGTCCTCTGTATTCATATAATATAATAATGACTATCTTAATAAGACTTTAAAGAATAAATAATAATAAATATTAATATTTTGGGACATTTACACACAGCACTATCTAGATCCACGGTAAGGTACGAGCCTTGTGTTATGGATACTAGATGGTTGATATACTACACATATATAAGTTTTAAATACATACATAATATTATAAATATAAACATCCATGACTGGAGTACAAAAATTCGTCATCAACAAATGTATGCCCCGCGGGACTCGAACCCGCGACCGCTGGCGCAGCAAGTCAGCAGGTCACTACAAACTGCGCCACGCGTGTCGTCAAAATCTCAGTTCGAACTTTGTTATATGTATAGATAAATATGAATCTCAGAAACCTTTCAAAATAAAAGAAAAACCTCTCTGCAGTAAAGTAAAAACCAAATATTGGTCATTTGAAGAAGTAAAAAACTAAGGCAACAATATGTACTACGAAATATTCAGAAATTTATATGTAGTAAAAGCACTTATGCACTCGAATGTAAAATTAGATCTTTATAGTTAGCTGGTGCAAGTTTAAAGTCTTGTTTCGTTCCAGCTTTGAAGTCAGGTGTCTCGTATTTTCAAAGGAATTTCATATATTTCAGTTTTTATAATAAGGTTTTATTTCTTCCTTTATAAGACATATTATTATAGTTGATCTGAACCATTATATTTGATTGAGTGAATTCTCTTTAACTAGTTAACCGATTAAAAAAAACTTGTTATAGCCTATGTATTAGGAAAAGTTATAAGCTAGGTATACTGTATTATTACGTTACTGTCCTTCGAAAAGGAGCAATCTGTAGCTGTTAAAAAGTGAATGTTCGTATGTGTGTCGTGCCTATGCGTTCTAAATCAATTGATCCAATTGTGATAAAACTCTGAATGGTTGATTCTGTGTAAGCCTAATAAAATTCCTGACCTAAAAAACTTGAACGTGTGTATTTTATAAGTTACTAAACCATTCCAGTGAGTGATGCACCATGAGCGAGAGATTGAATTGTTAATATAAGTAGATAAAATATATTATTCTTATAATATATCCGTACTTATTAAAGTAGAATGTGTATTTTGGACCAATTGAAACTCTTTCGATAAATTGTTCGTTCGGATAAAAAATGGTAAGTAAATATGTTAGTAAATATTATGGAGAGAGAAAATTACTCTTTATACTCGTAGTTTGTATGAAAATTTCAATAGAGATTGCTGTCCACAAAAAATACCACTTTAGTTACTGAAAGTCCTCATAAATTCATTGAGAGCGTGATGATGACTCAATACACGGTTTCTGCCTACTTTGCAGGCGTAATGTGAAGCTATTATTTATTATTAGCACATAACACACCTTATATGCAAAACCGTAAGGTTCACATTTGTTATGTAAACTAGAAAGCATATATTCTGATAGTTAATTAGTACTACAGGCATGCCCTTATGCGCTCAATCGTTAATCATTCGACGACGAAATGAAAAATTATTGGCTTTTAATTGAAACATCGACGTGAATGCGAGATTGACTGCGATTGTTGCATACATTGTTCACTGGTGTGTACGAAGTAACCCGATCAAATATCTTTTTTTTTCAATATTTTTGTATTACGAGTATATTTGATATAAAATCGCTACTACATCGAATTTCTACATTACATTGGCTTTTATGTAGATAATAACTCATTATTAACTACCTACATAGAAGCCAAATCTAAGTATACTTTATTAAAATTTTGTTTGTTTGTTTGTTTGTTTATTTGTGATCATCACAAGAAAAGTGGACAGACGTTGATGAATTTTGATATGACAATAGCTGTACAAATAGGGTATTTTTCCAGTGGGAAAATATCTTATCTCTAAGAAAGGTATACTTACCGTAAAAAAGTACATAGGGAGGAACCCCAGCAGATGTGAGTTGCTACTATAAAATATTATTTCACATTCATGGGAAGAATATATGATATTCCAAAAGGCTGTTTGTTTATATATAAAAAATAGAACTATTTCTATATTTCGATTCTGTATACTTGCCTTTAGACTTAGTTGCCATGGTTAAAGTTTATCAAATAGTATAGACTAGACTGAGTTAGAACTTATATAAAGTATATTAAATGTATGTATATCTTGGATAGAGAGTAACACGCTTATTATAATATTAATATTGAACATAAATATCCATAATGTATTACTATATAAAACGAATAATTTAACTAAGGTACTCACCTTCCGATACATAAAATTATTAATATTTGACATAAATAAAACAATCTTTTAGGATTTTGTCGCAGATTTTACAAAGTGTTTTTTTTTTTATTGTGGGTAGGAACAGTCTGTAACAAATATATTTAAAACCTTTTAAGCCTTATTCTCTCCCGTGAACATCATTGCTGTAAAGCATGCGAAACGACGGGAACCAAAAATCAAAATAAGTCCGTGACAAAATCTTAAAAGAGAGTTTCATTTGTTACTCAATTTTTAATAAGTCAATTAATTTTAATTATTTAAAACCCCAAAACGTTGAATTCACATACAATATTCTCTGTAAAATTTACTGTAAATATGTTCATTTCTATTGGCTTTGATGAAACATTTTTTTCAGTACAGATATGTCTATATATTGTAACCCTATTATAATATTTTAGTATATTTGTTTTACCAAAATAAACTGAAGCCAATTTTGTAATGTCCATAAATTATACAAGAGTACAGTATATTAAATAACGTATTATTTAGCAGATTCTACTTATTGGTAAATGTTTACACATTATTATTATAAACATACACAAGTTATAATTTGAATCTATTTTCAGTACGTTTTGATAGAATCAATAAAATGTTTATTTAAATATTTGATTTTTACTCAATAAAATATATATTATATTTATAATATTATAGTAATATGACCCGTGCCCACTTCGTTGGGCATAATATTAATAATACTTTTTAGTACAGAGTGTTTAAATAATTTAAATTATTTTATTAATATTAAAAATTAAAAATTAAATTATCTATACTAATATTAAAAAAACTACTTTTTGTAACTTAAATATAAAAGTTAGACATATGCTGTCGTTGACTTTTTTGTAGGCATTTTCAAGCTCCACATCTTTTCTCTAGAACTCAATAATATATCTTTCATAGTTAAGGCAGCGTTCGTAGAAACGCTTTCATTCGACCGTTTTTTCTCCGATTCACTTTGCAAAACGGACTACCACGTAATACCCTTTTTATTTTTCGGTTTTTATATGACACTCAGCAATAATGTGGCTTTCTATTGGTGAAAGAATTTTTAAAATCGGTTCAGTAGATCCCGAGATTACCCCTTACAATTTAACAAATAAACAAACTTTACTTCTTTATAATATTAGTATAGATTAAGTAATGGTTTGGTTGTTTAGGTTACAGAAGACTTGAATATATTATTTCATTTCTTTTATGCACGTCTTATTGCAGGGTTCTAAAACATGCAAGGTTATATCACCTATGTATATAGATAAAGTAAGCAACGTTATCTAAATAGATTTTCCATCCAAATCGTTTGATCCATTACTGACGTAAACAAAATAAATTTATACATAAATACAAAAAATACTGATTTAATAATATAAGATATTCACCTGGTGACAGAATCGTATCACCTACCTTCTACTTATTATGCAAATTTCATTACATTCACCACTGCACTATGACCGCTTTTATGTATAGATTTTTATTTACTTCCAAAATCCCTTACCATGTACCGGTCATATACTGGAAAACAACAAATAATACACAAAGTTACATTTTTCCCTCGAGATAAGGGAGTAGTAGGTTCGAATAGAAATGGCCACATTACGACACTACAGTCCCGCAACAATTACGGGGGATGTTTGCAAAATATTCAAGGAAATTTACTCCAAACGACCTCCGAAATAGAGTACAAATTGCTACAGATATATAAAACGTACAGCGTTTAACCTATGGTCGATAATATAATGAAAAAATAGCACGAAAGGCAGGTAAATTGCTAGAAAAATTAGGCGGAATACATTTTGGTACAATATTGCAGGTAGCGGACCTGTAGTTTGTATGTGACTACGTCTGAATGTACGCGAGCCGTAACAAAAATATGAAAATATTTAAATTTGTACGAGAATTTTCAGGAAATAAGAATAATATTTGGCTCAGTTTATAGTAACACTGCTTGCTGTGCCAACGGTCGCGGGTTTGCATCCCGGTGATTGCATTCGTTTGTATTATGAGCACGAACGTGTGTATACCACTTATTGGTATTTATATTTATATTATGTATGTCTTTAAAGTAAACTGTGATAGCCTAGCGGTAACGCGCTAGCTTGGATAAGCGAGTGATGCGGGTTCAAATCCGGGTCTCGCACCTCTGAGATTTTCATGTGCTTATCATTTCTATCATGATTACCACTTGTCTTACGGTGAAGGAAAACATCGTGAGGAAACCTGCATGTCTGAGAGAGCCTAGCAAGTTTTCAAAAGACATGTGAAGTCCGCCAACACGCACTAGGCCAGCGCGGTGGACTATGGCCTGAACCCCATGATGATGTATATAAAAGTTAGATATGTGTAGTGTCAACTACCTGGTATTAACTTTTGTTTTATTTAAATTTACATATTTATAACAAAACATTAAAATAGAGCGTTAAAATGTATTTAATTTACCAATCACATGCATATTTAAAAGTAAAACAAATTTAGCTAATGAAAATCGAATATATTATTGAAAATGCTGCAATAAGCTTATGCCCAATTGGTCGGTGGTTGTTTGGGGTTTAAGTCCTTGTCTTAGATTCGAACCTCGGGTGTATTTTTTGCTTAATAAAAAGGTGTAGCTAATAACTGATATCTACATGTGCCTCAAGTGTCTTTGTGAATTAAACTTTTTAAATAATTCGTTTCTTTTTCTAAATACTGTGTGCATTTCGGTTTTTAAAGTATTAAAAAAATAGAATTTTACTTCATTATGTTATTATTATTATAATTTGATTTTCCTGACGCTGCCATTTGAAGTCATGGTATATTCTAATCAGGCTCTTAAGCATGTGTAATGTATATGCTAGCTATTTAGATAACCTACGGTAGTCATGTTGCTAAAATAGAAAATTTAAAAAGCATTAAGCGTTAGGCGAAACCGGGGAGAGTTTCTAGTCTCAAATATAAATGTAACGTACGTTAAAAGAAGTATAAATGTAGAGTGTTTAAGCGCAATGATCTCGACGCGACGGAGTGTGCGAGATTAATGGCTCTCGCAGATTAAATGGTTTCACATTTTTTTGCAACTATATCATTTTAAGTACAGTCTTAGTACTTAGTGCTTTCGTTATAATTAAGTTTGTGGAATAATCCTTAGAAAAATATGTAAAGACATGATTTATTACGTTCCATCCTACCTTTATAATGAAGCTATAAAGTGACTGGCGTGACTGCGTTGCTAAGTCCAGGTAATTTTAATATCAAATTGTTTTACTAAAGGACTTTTGAGATTAAGAGACGCTCGATTTCTCTATTGTGTAATATACAAATTTTAATATCTTGCAAATATTAGTTTTTGTGTAATTGACTTCTTAGTGACTGCTTTTTTCGCTTAATCTTTTGCTGAAACATAAACTATGTTCAGGCTACAATATAAAACAAACTCTACACTCTTTCATTTCCACTTTTAAACTTTGAACAAATGAATATGTTGAAAAATTAACACCATATAGTTCCATGGAAAGACGAGGCTTGTTTTGCGGATACCGGAACTGATCCAAACGTAGCATCAAATATAATATATAATGTTAACTATTTTGTTTTCTTTTTTCAACCCTAGTTAAAAAGTATCAGTCATGTACCATTCTCCAAGTAAACATCTATAACAAACGAACTAAACTAAAACAAAAACTGTAAAGTTATAGCTTTTAGGCTACAGAACTCTAAAATATAAAAATCATGATATTTATCAAAATCAGACAAGAAATACGTCACTATTTGAACGTAAAAATAAAATTCAACAATCTGAGAACAGCTCAAATGAAATTCTGCAAAAATTTTAAGCAGTTATTGATAAAATTATTTTATTTATCTTAAATAACAAAGTATTGTGAGCGCGAGACCAAAATAATCATGCACGAATGGTGCCAAATAATTTCAAAGGCGCTCGTGCTCTAATAAACTGTTGTATTTTATTCGCTAAAAAGGACCTTTTTTAATTCGCCTCGGTGATTTCATCTCTTATTCTCCTTCACACTAATCATCGTATATTTTGTTGGGGAATCACGTTCGAGGGGTTTTCATAATTTGGAAATTATTAGCTAGCTTTTTGACTTGTTTCTTACATTAGTCCTATCTAACATCCATTGTAGATCTGTGGTAAAATAAACACAAACTACCAACAAAAATAATTTTAACGATGAACCGAACTGAAAAGTTAATTATTATTAAATAAAAATCTCTTTGATTTTTTAGCGATTTATTTTGATTTTTGGTTCACTGCACTCATAGCTATTATAGACCTGTGACCCAACCCACAAAGTCTACCCACAAAGTTTGCAAAATGAATGGAAAAAATTCCAAAACGGTACAAAATTGATATTATTGTGATAAAGCGTGGGGTGCTCGATATCATACGTTCAAAATATTCCATTGGTATGAGTAGAGTTAGTATGAAAATATTGTATAAAGGATCCCACACTTATTTCACAATAACATTTATTTTTCATCAATATATTCTTGTACTAAAAATACTTTATATTTTTTGTATTATTTACTCAATGAACTAATATTTTTAAATAACAGTTAACGTGAACAATAACAAGTATATTGTAGGAATATAAATAGATTATATTTACACCGTAATATTTTTTATGAGCCGGATACAATCAGGCGGACGTGACTCTGTCCCACATTTGCTTCTATTCAGACAGTAATCATGTACCATATATTTATATTATTAAGTAATCTCCTACATATTTTGCTCAGTTGTATTCCTGCCTTAAATATTTAGTATATTTCTCTTACAAAACCTCATATTTCTTATAATATTAAATGAGGAAAACTTGTTTGTTTATATACTTTATTGAGTGTATTTCAAAAACAGCTGTAACGCTTTGGATAAAATTTTGTAATTAGAATAGGTTTTACTTTTTAATTTTATTATATCGATCTTTTTTTTAAATGTCGCCGAACAAAACTCCATCGCCCAGATACTATTTATTTACGTAATTTATTGTATGTATTTCAATCCATTTCCACGAGAATTATCACGATGCAATAAACACTATCTTTTATAACAGTAGTAGTTACATGAAATATAATTTATACTTTTTAGATAAACTAGGGTCAAGTAATAGGAATAATAACTTATAAAAGAATACTATGTAGCAATTACATATAATTTTTAATATATCTAATCTATATAAAGAATAGGCAAAAGCAAATAGTTTAGTACTTATGTGTTTCTTTTATGTGTGTTTATTTCGTACCGATTTTGTTTTTCTTTTGTTTCTTTGTTTTTAAAATAAAACGGAAATATATACATATTAATCAGTAACTTAATGAAACCGATTCTAACTAAATTTAGTGTGGTAATAACTTATTACTTGAGTCAACATTCAAGATACCTTTTACTAGAGGAAAATCTTTCATTCCCATGAGAATACGCAATAACGTTTTCTTCTATCGCGAATCCTCCTCAAAAATTTACTCGTCTATCACTGGCTTAACCTTAAAATAACTTACATCGAAATATTGCGATACAAAATTGTTGGACTTAATAAGATCTACAGAAATCTACGAAAAAACTCCTAAAGTGAACTCGCAATTTTTATTTAATATGAAAACTTACCCAAGCGAAGCGAGGGTCAATCACTAGTCCACAATAATTAAATAAAAATGTATTAAATAAAGGTTATATATATTATATTTACAAATCAAAACTAACGAAATACGGTATAAGAAAATTTACACGAAAAACAAAATGTCTTTAATATTCCAGACTTATCATAATTCTAAATGCAGAACGCTTACTTCCCAATTCTACTGAATTCAGATTCGAAAAGCCAAAGATGTCGAAATGAATAATAGATTTCAGCTGGTTTGCGGTTGGAGTCTCGACCGCGATATTGTAATTATTGCTGGCGTTAGGAAATTGACTCATCATATAGAATAATATACTTTATAAGAAAGTATTAAATAATATACTTAATAATAATACTTTATATTGTGAATGCGAATATTTGACCTTTACAATAATAAGTATGAAACGGAAAATGTGTAACTTAACGCGAAATTCCAGAACGGCTGGACCGTTTTGGCAAATTTTCGAAAAATAATCGCGTAAATTGATGCCTAAGAACGTTTATTTCGATTATTATCAATGATGTCTGTATTCTCTATAACATATGCGTTATCAAGACGAATAAAACGAAGTATCAAGAATCATTACAATCGGTTGGGCTGTTATATATATGAAGACACTAAAGTGAAACGCTAAAAGTTCCATTTTAGGGAAAATCGTAAAATGTGAGTTAACCATTTTTCCTTAAACAAACTATTTCCTCACAAAATACTTCATCGGACTTCAAAATATTTGGAAACAAATATGTCGAATTAGTCCAGCTGTTCGCGAGTTTTACCACAGAATATATACTAGAAGTTGCACTCCTTTGATCTTGAAGAATGCCGCCTTTATAAATACCTACAAAAGTAATGCACCTGGTGTATTCGAAATCACACATTATTACGCACACAAGAGCGTTTTTTTTTTGTTTTAATTCCTCAAGCGTCAGAGTTGTGTCACGTTTTACGCTTATATGACGTAATTTTCTAAATGAATGAATGTTTAATGTTAAATAAAAATAAAAATATCAAAATATCATAACATAAAATATTGGAAAAAGAAAATCAGTTTAACAGTATGTAGAGCCATTACTCTCACTAGGGATTATACCTGAAGGGGAAGTAAGCAATCGCAAACCCCATTATTTCATTCTATAATTCGATATCTGCAAAAAACCTTATTGTATAGCATAAAATTTTTTATTTTACCCTTTAAATATTTTTTGTATTCTACATACTAAACAATATCTCACACAGCTGGGTAGGGCTTCGCTTTAATACGAGGAGAATCAGGCCATAGTCCACCTCGCTGGACAAGTGCGGGTTTGCGGACTTCACATTTTAGTGTAAAACTTGCTAGATTCTCTCAGACATACATGTATCTAAAAGTATATTAGACATTAAATTTTTGTTTTATTCTATACTAGCCTATCCTCTCTCTCGCTCCGCTCGCGTTCTAAAGGCTGAAAATCAAAAGAAATATTTTTTTCCCCCTTTTTCATTGATGCTCCGCTCCTATTGATCGTAGCGTGATGTAATGTAGCCTTTAGCCTTCCTCGATAAACGGACTATCCAACACAAAAATAATTTTTCAATTCGGACCAGTAGTTCCTGAGATTAGCGCGTTCAACCAAACAAACAAACAAACTCTTCAGCTTTATAATATTAGTATAGATTTGATATCGATACACGATTTGATAAATTGTATATCGATTAAGGACTAGGAGATAACGTTCTGACCACTAAAGTCTACAAAGCAGTTAGTTAACGACAGACGCAGAAGCTAATACAAAAACTGGGCCGTGAAAGGGTTTGTTTTAGTATTAAGGATCATTTACATTAATAACAATAAAATTTCTTAGATATGAATATAGTTTTAAAATAAATCAATAACACGTAGCCAATGGAAAAATGTCTATGTGATATACCCTACCATTTCGCAGGTCATCGGTTCGGTTTCAGGTAGTTAATGTTATTATTGACTTTAGAGATTTATTTACAAGTAAAGAACTATTTGTAACTAATCCGTTTTGTAGCTTTTAAAATAAGTCTTCATGAAATATATATTGTAGATGTAAATATGACGTATTACTAGAAACTGAAATCGAACTTGTGAGTAGTCACGAAGAGCTGCATCTAAGGCTACTTGTCATTAAAACTAAAATGCACATATCTAATTATTAATATCCATATCTTTATATCTTAAGGTTCAACAAAAGGTGTATAAGTCTCCTTAGCACTAGAATAAAGTCGTAACAGTTGGGACAGACAAACAAACATTAGTGGGACGTATCGCTTAGCGCAGACACTTTGTCTTTTCACCCCTGACCAAACTTTGTAAGGGTTGGGGTGCACTCGGTAAATCACGAAACACCCAAATAACCTCCCTTATTAAGAGAAAGGATGTAACAATTTCTATCAATTAAAGCGTGCTTACATCACTGTTTTCTCATACATTTTCGTCATATATAAATAAAAATAGTTTTAGATTGATAAAACTATAGTTTACTATAGTTTTATTTTGAGGTTTTAAGATTAATCTTACTATTATTATTGAAGTGAACGCAAACTTCGAAAATATAATTCAAGTAAAACCGTCAAATAGAAAACAGATTATCAAATGATTTCTTACCAATAAAAGTGGAAAACGACGATTTTTCCTAAAACTTTTGATATATTTGATGTTACCAACCGATAGCGTAGTGAAGCCATAAACTATCCGGATAAGTTAAACTCCCGCCTGTAATAACATATCTAGTTATGAGATCTCTACTTTGGATTTAAATTATAATATAATTTCTAAAGGCCCGGTGTCCAAACATTTCACATAAAACGTCAGTCACTCGGACACGCCGACAATGGTCGATGACAAACGACCGTAAACCTACTTTATTATAACCAATGGTATAGCTAACTAATATCCGCGACTTTCATCTAATATAATTAATAATGGCTATCTATTATTTTTTCTTTATAGTAAATTTATATATAAAAATGTAACTAACGATCGGTAAAGTAAAAAACAATTGAAGCGAGTCTTTCACTTACAATAACACTTAAAAATATTTAAATTGGTTAGTGAAGAAAAACATCATGAAGAAACCTGCATGTCTGAGAAAACCTAGCAATTTCTAGACTGAGAATGTCCTGATGCCTGGTATTAAAGTAAGCCCCGTGCCCAGCTGTAGTACTATAAAAATGGCTAAATATAAACCTTGCAAGTTTTCAACCGACATGTTAGATCTTTTTTATGGTAAAAAGGGGGCAAACGGGCAGGAGGCTCACCTGATGGGAAGTGATCACCTCCGTCCATGGACATCTGCAAGCCAGGCTTGCAGATGCGTTGCCGGCCTTTCAGGAAAGGGAGGGTTGGAGGAGGGAGGGAAATGGGAGGGAGGGAAATGGGAGGGAGGGGGGAACGATGGCGGAGGATGAAGGGAAGAGGGAGGAGGGAAGGAGAGTGGGCCTCTCAGACTCTCACTCACCGGACGAAACGCGACAGCATAGCTGCCACTTCACGCCGGTCTTCTGTGAGAGAGTGGTACTAATGAACTATACGGGGCGTGCTGGCCCATTCGGTTGCTACCCGAAGGTAACAAGCATGGCACTACCACTTTAAAACCTGCTCTTGTCCTGTGAGGTTAACTATAAAATTATAACCTTATTAACTTTATCCCATTGACTCTAAAAGGCCCTTGACCTTATAAGGACTGAATACATCTACGTATAATATATTTTTAAATAAAACTCCTATATTATTGTTCTCATAACGTATCATACATAATATTGTATATAAACCTCCTTATTTCGGACGCGAATATGTACTCGTTTATGATTATTCATGAATTGGGTTTCACAAAAGCATACAAATTTTCGTTTACTTTTACATTGTACGGTTCGCTAATAACCTACTCGTTTTTATTGACCTAACGTGTGCTCTGGACTCTGTAATAATCACTTGATTTATTGTTGTAAATTACTACGCTTTTTATAGTTTAGCAGTTTATATTGTAGTTAAATTTTTATTATTTTAGATTGATTGAATGAATCAAAAGGATTTTTTCAGGTATTTGTTTTGGTTTTTGGTTTCCGTTTTATCCAATGTTTTACTTTTATTATAATCCTAAATTAAGTAAGATGCTTTTTTATGATAAGTTACTTTAAATAAATATAATTACTATATGATTACCCACATTTTCTAAGAACTTTGCCCATTCCTTCACTAAGATTGATTAAAGGTGTTAACAAGTAACAGCCAATAAATTTCCTTGCGCTGTTATTATATTAGAATCAAGACATCTCAAAACTTTAAGATATAAAGTGAAGTAAACCGAGCTTATATACTGAAGTTCTCTTGAAGGTAACCAATTTCTAAATCTGTTGGGAAAGGGGGTGGGGTCGAAGACATCGTAATAACAATTAATTCGTACGACCTAACATTTTCTCCCAACCGACTTGATTTTCTACATTAAGGCTTCACGAGCTCGAAATCTCACGTTAGGTATTTTTATATGAGGTATTTAGTGACTTTAATAAATCTCGTACGCTTTTCGTTTTTAGGTAAAGGTAATTATTTAATATCTTTAATCCTTGAGTTCTAGTACTAGTGAATTATAGCCACTTCAAGTATGTTTCGTGGTAGAATATCAAATCCATCGGGAATAATTTAGTTTCAGTATTTATATAAGTAAAGTATTTCCCGCGGCTCCCTTTGCGTTCTTAAAACCAAAAACAATTTTTTTTGATTCATATATTATTATACCATGTGATAATATACTATAGCCTAGCTTTCCTTAATAAATGGGCTATAAAACATTAAAATATTTTTTTTGATTCAAATCAGTTAAGATTAGTGAGTTCAACGAACCAAACAAACAAACACTTCATGATTGACTTGATTTTCACGTTTACTGAGAATCCGAAAAACTATAAATGCATTTACAATAATGAATACTTATTCAGTCGTAATTTTGGCTTAAGTTTCTTTTCCTTACTTGCCTATAGAATGTATCATTAAAGTTACCCATAGGCGATGGCCATTAAGCTTTTAAAGTTTATTTATACTTGCTTATCTAAGGAACGTTCCAAAATTACATAGGTTTCCTTTGATCTTTGATACAGAAAAGGGTCTCTTTGGGGAAAAATAAAGAAGTTTTATGGGTTTTTTAGCACATGACGTAGCGGGGGCTGAATAAAATAAAATGTAAGACTGTCTGTCTAAAGATAATTCTTTAAATATGATAGTAATTTTACAATATTTTGCTTTCAACTATAATTCAGTGGGACGCAGGTCTGAGGCGGGGAGAGCACTCGCTAGGTAGATAGCTAGATCTATATTAAAATCTCGTTAAGGCGCCCATCCACACGCCTTTAGACCACCAACATAGCTCATGATTTCACACCAGCCATATCACTTATTGTAAATCTCTATGTGAAGAAAGAACACACTGTATTATTCTAGAAATAAATGAAAATTGAACTTGTAATTATCAAAATTGATTTAGTAATAAACAAAAATAATGAATTAACGAAATTTTAAGAAATTGCATATTGAATTAAAATCTGTACTAATATAATATTATAATGTAAAAGCTTGAAAAAGTTGAATTGCTGGACATATTTCGATAAGAGGCAAGGATATGAAATACTACCTACCCTACTACACAGCTTCAACAGCCTACACTTAGACCAAGCCACTTATCTTGTCGGAACCAAACACTAATATATAAATAATATATTAAATAAAAAACTGAAACAAATATACAATTTTTATTACTTAAATTGTAATCGTAAAATTTTTTTCGTCTTTTTCTACGAAAGTTGATAGTTGAATAAGCTGTGTACAGGCTGTGACGCGGCTAATGGGCGTGTTTTATGCTATAGCCTTAGTACTTCTGTATCCATTTACAAATAACTCTTTCAGTCCGAAGCAAATTTACTCGCCGTAAAGAGCGAGCTTAAGTTTAAGTGCGGGAGAAATAAGTAAATATTTATTTTGAATTTGTATTGTATATTTTCAATTTGTATCAAAAATCTTTTTCATAATTATATAAAAAAGAATATCAATTGAATTGTATTGAATATACAATTCTGTAATAAATTACTAATTACTGTAATAAATATTATAACGTCATCAACATGATGATGTCTGTAAAATGTGAATCGTGTAAGTGGTAACAGTGCATTTATCGTCATTTTCACAATTTCAAAATTGATTAAAGTCGAAAATTAAAAATTAAGTTTAGCCTTCTATCGATGCCATGAATAGTATTTATAAATTATTTCATATTATAATGTATGATTTTTTACTGATTTTTACGTTTGTTACTGATTTGAGAAATACTTTTTGACATTATAAATGAAACTATCTTTTCGGATTTTTTCACGGATTTATTTTGATTTTTGACGACGTTTCGAATGCTTTACAGCAATCATGGTCACGGGTCTCTCCCGTGAATCCGAAAAGATAGTTTCATTTATAATGTCAAATATTCGCGTAAACCTAAGTATTAAATATTTCTTGCAATAAATAACCTTTTTATAAAGGAAGGTTATAAAACATTCCTAGGGACGAACTTACGAAGCCAGGTTGAGACGCTAGTTAAAAAATTAATACTTATGCGTAATTTTTACCCTGATTTCTCATAACATTCATCAATCATCAATTGGATA
Source organism: Boloria selene (assembly GCA_905231865.2). Lineage (NCBI taxonomy): Eukaryota > Metazoa > Arthropoda > Insecta > Lepidoptera > Nymphalidae > Boloria > Boloria selene. Next base: position 495,078 of record HG993147.1, read on the forward strand.
AGCAATCGTTTTAATTAAAAGAAAGCATCATTAAAGAAATGTTTTTATAAAAAATATGATATCTCACTGTTTCCAACTCATAATAAAAACTAAATGTACGAGTAGGATTGAAAGGCTTTATAGTGCTGATATTAATTCATTAGTAATATTTTTGATTTGGTTTTCGCTATTTAGTTTTAATCTCTTGCTAATTACATAGACCACAGCAGAGTGAGAGAGGTTGCTATATAAAGACCAACTTTATTAGTTAGGGTTCTCTAACCCGAAGAGTATTTTTTTTATTTACTCAGAATTTTGAAGGCTTATAGTTATTACTTGGGCCAAGTTTAAGCTAATAATTTTACTGAAAATGGTATTTCGAGATGCCCTAAAATAAATCTCACTGAAATTTTCCACTTTTTACTAAATAAGTTATCAAGCTCTTAAACTTGTTGACTTAACAATAGAAAGATTAGTTAAATAAGAGCAAATAAAGATCATTTTAAAATATTTCTCCTTTAAATTTAAATTACAATTGGATGTTTTTGACGACTTGATTGGCTCAGTTTTTAGTGACGCTACTTGCTTCTGATTCTTTGTGTCTTCCCTTGGAGACATCCATTTGTGTAAAGAGTATGAAGTTTGTACTCCCGTCATGAGGGTTTATATTTTATAATAATTAATAAATAAATATTCTCTAGTTCCGTGGTATGCTTCAAGGCTTGTGTTACGGATACCACAGTTGATACGCTATACATATAAATTATAAACACCCATGACTGGAGTGCAAACATTTGTGGTCGATAAATGAATGCCCCTGGACGGACTCGAACCCTGTTCACCGTAAGACAAGTGGTTATATTGATAGAAAATATTCGCACATGAAAATCTCAGAGGTGCAAGACCCGGGTTCGAACCCGCATCACTCGGTTATCCAAGCGAGCGCGTTACCGCTGGGCTACCACTGTTTTAGTCGAATATTCTTGCTATTTATGTGTGTAAGGTGACTCGGCACCTACATATTATTATACGACTTACTATAATATAATTAAAGGATCGAACTTTAAATCCATACAGTTATCTCATTTTGCTCCCTCATTACAATAATTACAAAATTGAAGTACGCCTATATTTGACATTTCAAATAAAACTATCTCTGAGTATTCCCAATGTTTCAAATGATTTTCAGTAATCATAGTCACTAGAGACTAGAGATAGACTAAGCTTTTAAAGGTCTCAAAAGCATTATAGATTTATTACTGACAGACTACCAAAACATTAATAAACTTTCACATAAGAGTTGAGTCGAAAAGAAAAATTGGCAGAAAATCTAATGAAACGAAACATCGAATTACAACTATTGATGTCTCTTGATGGGTTTTCCCTAGCGAAAATAGAAAATAAGCCACTAAATCACCAACCACTAACCGGTCGCCTAGAATGAGATACCGAAAATGCTATCGCACTATCTTCTCATCGTTCTTATACAATTTTAAGACTCAAAAATGTTAATCTTTCATTTTTTCATATTAAAATATAGTTAAAAAGTTAACATCACCAACACATTACACTTTCGATTATCAAGTTAAATGTATCGTACAGAGCCTGGTATTAGCATGGACTCTATTTCCGCTCCAAGAAACTTACTCTGTCGTCACTTTGCGGTGTCGAGTAATGATACAGAAGTGTTTTTATTACATAAATGTATTAACTACGGACAGCCTTAAGGTTTGTTTGTATGTAATACGAGTATTATAACCTACTAATTCATTTTTTTTATAATACAAAAATCTTATAGTGATTAATTCGTGAAATCTTCAGAATATTATCCAAAATCTTTTTTGTAACCTTGTATTTTGTTTTTTTTTTGTATGAGGGTGAAATGTTTATTTCAAATGTCTTTTTTACATTACATTTAGATCAAAATAGCGTTTAAAACTTAGCCTTTAAGTTACATCGTATAATAATTACTAGGGAGAAGTACTAATACTACTTATTATGTATTTGAAATATTACAATTTAAAAAACAAGAGGCAATGTCATTGTAGTTGATTACAAGATACATTACTTTTTGTACTCAGTATCAGGAGATAGTATTTAAATTTAACTAGGCAAAGTGTAAGTCCTATAGCAGAACAAGCTAAATTAGTTTTTCATTATATGGTTAAAATGTTTAAATAAGTAAGTAGCTGAATATATGTTATTGTGATACAATAGGTCTGGCATAATCTTTAAAGATTCAAAGACCTTTAAATCATATATAAATAAAAAAAAGTGTAAACTAGGTATATTATTAAATGTACCACTTCTATTTGCTATTCTGTTCTCGGTTGTTACAAGTTGTGTGTAAGAACAATCAGGGCGGGAATATATTGTGGGAAAGTTCGAGCTTGCAGCGTGCAGTTGACACTATGAAATGAAGTTTAAAACTTTTATATAAATATGTAAGAAAATATAGAAAATTGTGTTGGTTAGGTCTATTATACTTTCTATACAATAAAAATTTACATATTTGGTTCAGAAATCAGTTTGGTTAAACAGTTTCTTTCTTTATATTAATGACCCCTATTTAAACTCGGTACAGGTTTGGTTCTCGTAGAAAATTAATAGGTAAATACAGACTGTTTGTTACGTTCCACTGAACATAGCTTCTTCATACAAAGAAATAGGTTAAGTATTTAATATTATATTTAAGCTAGGTGCTCCCTACCAAATTTAAAGATTGTATCACAAAACAGAATTATTTTTATACAAACTTGCGAGAGCCCTTCCTAATCCGGTCCTGTTACAAAGTCCATTCTTAGCGGTCTACTAACTATAAACTACCTCCCTGCTAAATTTCATTTTTATACGTCAAGCTACTAGTTTAAATTGTAATTTTCAAGCCGCAAATTTTCAACATTTTCAATGAGATGACGTGAAGGAGATAAAAGTCACTTGCAGTTTTCCCACTGGATATTAGATTAGAGTACACGACGCGGCGCGATCAAAGCGGATGAGTAGTCATTACGCGTAATCTCAGATTAAAAGTACCTGATTTACCTCTTTAGCCCATCAAAAAGGCTTGATAGAAGGTATTAGGGCAAAATGAGCGTATTTATGTAGAAGGGAGGCAAGTTATAATATTATATTACCTACTGCTATATCATACTATATTATATTAAAGTGATTTTTTTGTCTTATATATTTGGTTAGAATCATTTTTTTATACGGTATTTACAGTTCGGTACTACATACGGTACTTTTATGAAAATAATATGTTCCAGTTAATTACCGATCCGGATAAACTTTTGCTTGCAGATTACTAGTTTTATAAGAAATCATTAAGGGTATTTTTATTTTAGAAAAATAAACAGGGTTCTCCAAAAAAAAAAAACACGAAGTTGTTGAAAAAATCCGAAGCTAATTAAATGTATAGATTCTCATTGTAGGTATATTTTCTTACATTTGTATTTGTTTGTTTGATCGTGTAAAAGCTAACGGCCAGTACTTTTAATGGACTCTTTTTATTACTCTTAAATAAAAATACGAAGAATTCCTGTAAAGTAGATAGATTAATATAATATAAATTGGTTTAGTGGCTACAAGGTAATTTTCTGAGCTAATCAGAATAAAAATTATACTAGGAATTAAATTACTTTTTACGATAAATTATTATATAAAATATGATTATAAGTAATAACATTTATTTACTTATATAACATTTCTGTTACATTTTATCGTGACCATTTATAATAAGCAGTAGAACTTAACTCAAGTAAAATTTCAAAGTTAGTTGAATTCAAAGCTTTTCTAAACTTAGCATGAAATATCTGAAACTCTGCTCTCTCGATCATAAATCACGCTTCGTTCTAACTTAAGCTGCGTCCGAATTCAATACGATCGGAAAAATAGTACGGGATCAATGCGGAACAAACACAAGGGTGTTTGTACTTACTCTTCTATTTCCAGATTTAAGATTAACCAGGGTTACGTAGTAGTACTTTTTACCTTGTTACTGTGAAATAATTGATATAACTTTATATTAGGTGACAAATCTGCAATTCTAATTCAAATTATTGAAAAAAAAACGAATTTTAAGTAAAAGCTACGTAATAGAAATAAATATTCTCTTGTAGAGCTTTTTATTGTAAGTTGTATGAAGTTAACTTCATACCCTTAGCTTTAAGTTTTAAATATAAAGTGAAGTAATGTTAACCAAACAAGACAGTTTTTTTGAAGTCTGGTAAACTTTATTCAACGCAAACCTAAGAAAGGTCATTACATATATTGAATACTTTATAACGATTTTATTTGTCTTTCGAAAACTTGCTAAGTTTTTCTCTGACATGTAGGTTTCCTCACGATGGTGTCATCCATCGTAAGACAAGTGGTAATCATGATAGAAATGATTCGCATATGAAAATATCAGAGGTGCGAGACCCGGATTTGAACCCGCATCACTCGGTTATCCAAGCGCAAGATTATCCACTGGAGTCACTGAAATCGATTGCCTAAATCATATATAGTATGTATCATGCATCATCGTCATTTTTAGAAACTTTATTTTTTAAAACATAAAGTTGTAAAAATTTCAATGTAACTATATACATAATTACAGTAGACGTTGATAACATTAGCGAGTGCAGTTACTTTTTCTTCAGCAAAATCTCTATTAAACGTTGAAAAGCTTTACGTAAAATAATTTTGCCCGAAACATTAGCATGGCTATTTCCTCGCGAAGACTTAAATACAGGAGAGAATATCTTTATTTTAAAACTGTAGACTTGAAAATGGACTTTAAAATTAAGATCCAAACTATGACTTTTGACGACATGTTTGGTTTAGTTTGTCGTGACTCTTTGTGTCAGCGGTCGCGGTGTCGTTTCCCGCCAAAGGCTTTCTGTGATGAGAACAAGTGTATGTAGTTCATTTATGGGTGGTTATATTTATAATACGTACTAGCATTTCCCGCGGCTTTGCACGCGTTCTAAGTCGCGCGGTATGATACCTCGCAGAACTAATGCCCGCCCTTCCTGTTTTTGCAACATTTTTCATTAATGCTCCGCTCCTATTAGTCGTAGCGTGATATAATATAGCTAATAGCCTTCTTCGATAAACGGACTATCGAACACAAAAAGAATTTTTCAATTCGGTTCAGTAGTTGGTTACTTTATGCATAAATACGACAAATGAGTGAACGAGCCTTGTTTACACCGGACCATTTATTCAAGACCCACCACCCATTTCCTGTGAAAGCCAAATGAGGTGAAAATGCTGGTATCTTATGGGAATTTAAGGTTCAAGATAAGTTGGTGAGATATAATATCTAACTTGATAAGTGCCTTAATTTAATTCAGTTAGCAGCTATTCTCCAAGTAAGATTGTGGTAATGAGTTATTTCATCGATTAGCAATCTCTAAATATTCCACAAATTAAGGGAAATATATTTTAGTGTACAATGTTCAGTCTTCGAGATAAGTCTCATATTTTTAACTCTTTATAATTGTCCACCAATAATAAAACACAAAGAATAAATATAAAAAGAAAAGAAGGCACATACATACATACATACATACATACATACATACATACATACATACATACATATTATAGAAGAACTTTTTTTTTCTGTTAAGACTTTAGTTAATAACAAGGCCTCCCTCCTGTTTATAAGACGCTTCAAGGTAGTTTCCTTTATTCTAATACTTTTTTTAAATACTATTTAACTACCTTTTAAGTATAACTTTATATTAAAAAGAATAATAAAAATGAAATCAAAGCAATCTAGTTAAAGTTGCTTGAAAACGCGAAATATTTCAGCATTTAAGATATGACAATCATAAAATTTACTGATATTTCAAAAGCCAAGCCATAAACTCGTAAAAGTTATTAAATAATAAAATGAAAAATGATAAACTTAAAAGTATCTATATCCAACTAAAAACAAGAATACGTAAAAAATGTTTATTAAAATTAATATTAGTTCATTGATTCTCGAAGTAATTCGCTGTAAATTTTCAGTGCAAAACGCTGAAATAAAAGTTAGCATCTGAAGTAGAATAGTTCATAACTAAACCTTGAACTTTCGCTTTAAAATTGACGAGAATTGGCGTAACTATCCAATCCAAATTTCACGCCCTAGTAAATGCACTCGCTCTATATGCTTTGTGTAAGCTTTCTGCGTTATAAAAGCTTGGAATATCACTTTTTTTTCAAACCTGTACGTTATACGAGTACATAATGTTTTTTAAGTTTGTTTTTCTTTATAAATATAATATTACTTATATGTACACATGTTTTTAGTACTAATGTAATCCTGAATGTCATTAGGTTTTTAGACAATTTCCTACATTATAACTCGAATTAATAATATAAAAAGAAGCTACGTATTCTTTGCTTAGAGGCAGTGTATTTAATTCTTTTAACATCCCATTGATGGGCACTGACCTTTCTATAAAATGAGGGTATCACACCACCATGCTGGACAAGCGCGGGTTAGCATCATACATGTCTTTCGAAAACTTGTTAGATCTTTCGGCCAAACTGCTTTCTAGACGATGTTTTTCTGCACCGTAAATTAAGAAGTAATCATGTTGGGAAATGACTTGCATTTGATTTGATATTTAGATTGATCTATGCGAGACCCGGGGTTGAACTCACTTCACTCGGTTTTTAGCTCTCTGTCCTTAGTTTGCTTTACAAATTATATTTATAATATGTATCTGTTTAAAATGTATGTAGTATATCATTTATCTGGTATCCGTAACACAAGCCTCGTAGCTTACCACGGAACTAGATGGTGCTGTTTTAATAATGTCCTAACATAATATGTATTTATTTATTATAAAAAATAAAAAGAAAAAATATAGCAAGCACTTTTGTTAAGAATTTTTGTGTAAAATGTAATTTTACATAATTAAAGTACATATTATTTCACGCCAGCCATAATAATAACATCACGGTGTATGAAAATTTATTGCACGTATATTATAATGCAAAATATCTTAATTAAAAGCGCTTGAAAAATGTCTAAAATTATTTTTTCACTCCGTATAAAAATATTGGTTAAATTAAAATTCTTCAACATTCTCGTTTTTCCATCAATTATTCCTTTCCAATTACTTGAATCGCGAAGTTTAATAATGAATAGTCTTTATACATTAACTCTGCGATCAACTATTAAATAATCAATGTAATGAATATCAATTATATCGTGCAAACTGTATAATGAAGCAGAATGTACCAGATTCTCCATTTTTAGTCCTCTAACTATACCCTGTTATTATAATGCGCTTCCACGTAAAAATGAGATATTAGCTAACTTTACTATACCATTTATTGCGTTAAGACCAAGAAAAAATGGCTTTGTTGTCTATCTCGAGACGAAACTTTAATCTCCTTCGTCTAAAATTTTGTAGATTTAAAAGAATTGTTGATATTTTAAATCTTTTTAACATTTTTTAGCATATATATTTTAATGTTTGTTTCCTGGTGTTTCGAATTCTTAACACAGGGTTTCTCTAAAACAAAAACTTTTTATTTGCTTTAAAGAAGCTTTCTACGAAAGATCAAGATTAAAATTTATTTTATTGAATTTAAAAAAAAAAGTAATTACAGCAATAAAAAGCACAATATGTAAACTGCAAAGTAATTAAGCATTTACATACGTCGCATCGACAGTAGCGAGACCTTTGCTATTATATTATACTAATAAAATCCACGAAAAGCTTTTAGCGTTTAAATTTAATAGCTTAATTGTATGTATGAAATATTATACATACATAATTTATAAGAAAATATTTTTTATTTTCATAGACAAAAAGTACTCTTCAAATAAGGTTTAGAGGGAATGAAATTGGTACTATTGAAATATACCCGGTAAAAAATGGTTTATAAGGACCCAAACAACACCAAATATCACAAACTTTCTTTACTTAGTTCTTAGACTATGGAATTATCACCTTTAATAAAATTCATAATATAATTAAAATATTATTTCATTCATTTTCATATTATTAGTTAAATAATGTAGAATAATATCACTTTCAATCGACATATTTTTAAATAATTCCATTAAGTTATTGAAAGTTCGACAAAGCTTTTTCAATCCGCAAACAACATTTCGGAATGAAGACCTGGATCTGATATTAATTCAATAAGTCGAGAAGTGGCTGTAACTGCGCTTGTTATGCCACATACTAATTTTGAGTACTCGTATTTGAATGTAAACTGCAATATTTTTGATAGGCTCGAGGTTGCGTGTTCACTGTACTTGGTTAGAGAGAACAGAACAGTTGGAACAGATTTTTAGTAGTTTGGGTTTATTTAATTAATAGTGTTAAAAATTGGGATATTTTTTTTATGGTACAAAGGGGGCAAACGGGCAGGAGGCTCACCTGATGGGAAGTGATCACCTCCGCCCATGGACATCTGCAACACTGCAGGGCTTGCAGATGCGTTGCCGGCCTTTCAGGAAAGGGAGGGAGGGAAGTGGGAGGTAGGCGGGACGGAGGAGGGATGGGGAGTGGGCCTCCCGGACTCTCACTTACCGGACGATACGGGGCGTGCCGGCCCATTCCGCTGCTACCTGGTACCTGGTGGTAACAAGCGTGGCACTACCACTATATATTATTCTTAAAGACAAAGTTTCGAATATTTTACACCAATTATAGTTACTGGAGAGATCTGAGTATCAATCTCATTAATTTCAATTATAATTTCAAATACCTACGTAAATGTCCGAAAGTTTTAAATTGATCTACTCCTTAACATATAATAAACAATCAATATTCACCTTAGATAGAGCTACTTCTTGTCAAAATCTGTCCTGCTGTTTTAAGAGATTAGTAGGAACAAACATAAAGACAGACAAATAAATGTCAAATATTGTTGTGTTTTTCTAATTAGTACCGCGTATTATTATGCTGATGTTACAAACATACTAACTACTTGGAATTATGTTACTTTAATAAAACTTTGCTCTTCTATTAATAATTCTTTATGCAGAAAATGTTATAGCCTCATTTCCACTACAAATATGCAAAAAAATCTACTAAGTTATTTGAACTACTTTAAACGCTCTAACATTTCCTGACATTCATACGACATTAACATGAGCTTTTTAATTTTTCAAGTACATATTACTGAGCTTTTGAGGAAAATATAATAAATACAATGTATAATTATACAATTTTTGTATCTATTCGTAACAAAATAAGACTTCTTTTTCTTAGATGTACTGTTGAGGTAAATTTTCAAGCGAATCGCTTAAATAGTCTGTTTCGTAGACAAAGAAAATGTCAAAATATAAGTTCTCGTAGAATATTGTACTGCTATTTAGGATTTCCCTTTATATAGATTGTATTAGATTATTGAAAGGAATTTTGTGGGCTAGAAATTGTAATGGAGTATACACTTATATAAATTTATTATTGTAATTGTGATTAAAAACTAATAACCGGAAAGTTAACATTTTTAAAGCTTTTATCTTAACTATCTTGACACATGTCTAATAGATTTAAAGTATTAAATGTCATTAATAGATTGTTATGAATAGAACTTCAATCAAATTAATCATATAAACCTAAACACCGATTTCACCTATAAATTAACCCGGTTTTTAATGAATACACACAAAATTTTGGAAAGAAAAGTATATTATACAAACAAGTAAGTAGTACGTCACAATACGTAAACCAGAGTACAAATGAACCTACCAAAGAGTAAAAGTAAAAAAAACGGCTTATAATGCATCTAAGCGTATCATTCTGGAAAGCCTAACGAAATTACAATTCTACTATTATTTTATGGCAAACTCGTTGTAAACAAAATTTTACTGGCTATTTAACAAAAGAAGAGCTATTTTCCGAGAGGCTGCCGTCAGTTCTTATCACACCGGCGTATAATGCAAGCACTATCGTTAGGTAATTTAAACTGGCATAGTTTATCTTTTGTTAGGATTTAAATAGCTATTGTTTCCATAGAAATTATTGGCAGTTATTCTAAAATGTTGCTAGTCTTTGCGTGCGACTTCTCTCACACGGTGAGATGTGTGTTAATTTAGTTATAATTTAGGTTATTACTTTGTTTCTAAATTTCACCAAAAACTTGTTCAGTTCTCTTTTCAGTTTATGGGATAGGATGGAAAATACAAAGATAATTTACCATTAATCGAAAAACTATTCACTTCTACGCTAGTAGTAGTAGAAAGTCTACTACACCTAGACTTGAACTAGAGAACTAGACTAGACTTGTGAGGGTAGTTTAAAATACTAATATTATTCTGCCCATTCCGCCAGAGATACAGCACTAAATTACATAATATGAATGTGCATATATAACTTAGGTAGTGGACACACGAGTGTGATAGGCATCTCTGTCAGTTATTCAAAGGCAAGACACGTACTGTGAGTTTATCCCGAGTGTCCACAGCGGGGCTGCCCAGTACAAACAACCACTAAATTTTATAACTCTCTTAAATTAGCCTGTGTTATTTAATTTAGAAGCAGTTTGTGAAGAAAATGCTTAGAATAATTTTTAAAATAATTTTCACACTTAAAAGTATGAAAATATATATATAGATAGTTTTTTTACAATTTTCATTACGAAATTTCGCAAATCGGAGACCTGTTAATTAATTTAGGTTACCCTGAGTTTTTTTGCTCTTTCTTCTCATAATATATCTCCCTCTTTTTAAGAACAAGTGCTACACTTAGCCGCAAAAACAATAACTATTATATAATGTTGAATAAAAGATTAAATATACGACTAATACCAAAGTTCGTACAGAGTATAAATGATAAAAATAAAAAATATAATATAATAGTTCGAAAGATATACATAAAGAAGAAATAAACTACAATGTTGAAGGACATTTTGAAAAGCATGCAAAAGTCTGAGGACATATTAGCATTTAATAGTTAGAATAAAGGTACTCGTATAGGAAGAACAAAAAGAAACGAATGTAGAGATAATAACTCAAGGATTAATTATTATTTATTGTACAAACTTGTACATATTGCTAATTATCTTATATATACATATAGTGTGGATATGAGTGTGGTTACTCTCATTTGGGAAATAATATTTTAGTAAATAATATATTACAGTGACATAAGAAATAATAACTCAGAAAACATTTGACGACATGTTTGGCTCAGTAGTTGCTTTCTGCGCCAGCGGTCGCGGGTTCGAGTACCGCTGGGGCGTACATTTGTTAAACTCGGATGTTTGTACTCCAGTCATGTGTGTCTAAATTTATAATATGTATGTATTTAAACTTAAATATGTAGTATATAAACTATCTGTTATCCGTAACACAAGCTTCGTAGCTTTCTACGGAACTAGATGGCGCTGTGTAATACTGTCCCAACATATCTTAACACAGTCAAGTCAGTAAATGCGGTGGATGATGAAATCGCAAGTGTCATTCAACAACGGTGACATGTAATTAGCGAGACGAAACCTTGTAGGCCAATTTTTCTTTTTATTAACTCAAGGTTTTGAGAGGATATTATATTCGACATGTCCCTATATTATGATTTGTGAGCTTTTCATTGAACTAAGGCATTTTATTTCCGGAGGTAAAACCAATCATGTTCCCGAAACGTACTGTGATCTATTTATTATTAAAGGGAAAAATGATGACATCTGAAATTATGTTTTAGATCTGAAATTTGACGTCATGTGAAGTGCTGAAATATATTAATCTTTTCTATTTTCAACCGACTTCAAAAAGGAGGAGGTTCCCAATTTGTCTATATTTTTTTATGTTGTTACCTCAGAATTTTCAACTGGGTGAACGGATTTTGATGATTCTTTTTTTTATTTGAAAGCTTATGCTTCTCGTGTGGTTCCATTTTAATACATCGACTTCAATAATAACAATAATTACTGTAATTTCATTAAATTTCACTTAAGAGAACTCTAAATAAAATAAAAAAGTAAGTTGATTAAGTTGTAGAATAATACGCAATGGTTTTTCACTTTTTAGTGCTTAATTTGTTTTAGAATTGTATTTTTATGAAGTCGTTTTTTTTAACTTCGATGAGCTGAAATCTAAATTCTAATATATACAAAGTTGTTTTAACAAAATTTGTTAGAGCATGGCTGAGCTCTTTGACTGAGATTAGCTTTGCATCGACAATCTGTGACGTGGTCGGAGACTGCACTACATTAGTAGTAAATCTCGGTACAAATTCACTAATACCCCTAGAGAGTAGAGACGATCGCTTGATTATTATCGATGTATCGTATATATTCGTATATGTATTATTTTGTATATACATTATACATATTGTGTCGCTAGGGTTTGTTTTCTTCATAATGTTAAATCGTTACAATAAAATTCTTTTTATAATTTCTAATTAGTTTTCCAATATTAAGCCAATATTAAATTTGCTTCAATTTAGCTTTAGAATTTTCGTCTAATCTTTAAAATAGCTAAGTCTATTTTAATGATTATTAATTATTAATTATTAGATATAACATCTAATACGATTACGATACTTAAGTGTGAAAAGAAAAAAAAGTTACCAATTTTAATAAGACTTTTACTATTTAATAGAGTATTTACTTATTAGTAATTATAATAATAGTGATAAGTTATTGTCTTATCTTCTATAATACGCAAGTAAAGCCACAAGCGAGAGCTTTTTCAATAATATTATTTGAACAAGCTAAAGGCAATACAATTGTTAGCAAAGTTGCCAAGTTATTAATAAAGTCACGACTCTCGGTTTATCTTTGAGATTCCGAGCGGGTCCACGTAAGCTTTAAGCGGTGTAAGTAACTTGTTTTGTTATCAATTTTAAATGCTCTCTCTACTACGACTACAACTTTGATTGTTTATTAAGAATATTTAATATGTATAAGTACACTATGAAATGTGAATCTAGGAGGCCTTTATTTTTGATAGAAACTAGTAAAATATTAGTTTTAGTAAAATTTTGTCTAGAGTTTGATTTCTAAAAAGAAAACAAATAATTCATAACATTTTCGTACTACATTTATGTTTAACACTATTTTGAGATATCATACAATGTTAGTCTAATGATTAATAATATAAATAATTTGTATTTTTAAAAATATCTGTAGTTGTACTAATCACAAAATCCTTCAATTAAAATATACTTGACCTGAATAGTTTTTCAGGTCAGGTCTAAAGTAAAATCTTCACTTTCTCTTTGACTAATAACTAAGAATTAAATAAAAAAACAGTAATTTATTAACATTAATTTACGTGTATTTAAATATTTATCCACAGCTGGATCCGAACCTGTACCTTTTAACGTAGAGGTAGCTCTACGGTGGAAATCGATTAAAACATTTATTTAAAATTAAGTACAAACACGCTATTTTATGTTCAATCTGAGCGTATAATTGAAGCCATATGTTAGAGCTAAGCGGTCTCTACGGAATATGGCTTTGATCCTAATCATTGACTGCGAAAAGTAAAATACTCGCATATTTCTACATAATAATAGTTGAATTTTTATATTTAATTAAATAAATGATATTGTAAAGAATATACGAGTATTATACTAGTGATTTACCCTCGCCTTACTTATACTTACGTTATACCTTCGTTTTAAATCACATCAAAATCTAAAATCAAAATCAAAATATTTTATTCAGCATAAAAATTGTTACAATTTCTTACTGAACGTCATAGAGTCTACCACCAGTTCGGAAAGAAGAAACCTCTGAGCTGAGAAGAACTGGCGAAAAAACTCAGCGAGACCAATATTAAAAACGAAGTGTCTATGTTTTCTCGTGATGCGGTCACATAATATTATTAAATGTATAGATAAAGTTTAAATTTTAATATATTTACTGGAATGCGATGGAAACGTCATATTGAAAATACATAATATGTATAAAATTTCATAGTAATAACGTTTACAATGTTATAGAATATAATTAAATTATCTTTACTATGTTCCACAATATTTTCAGGTATTAGCTAAGTTTCGTTAAATAACAAAGGTTTACGTATAACGATTGAAAACTAAATTTTAACTACTAATAGTATCAAAATTCCCCCCACTTTCAACTCCTTTAATCAGTGCATGGATCAATGTATTCGTAATTACTACAGTAGGCACGCCTGGTACATTTTCAAATTTTCTTTTCCAATAGATTTTATATCAATATCAGTTGACAGATGATTAATGAAGCGTCAAACTCACACGACAAATGATCTCTGGTAGAAGTGTCTCTCACAAAGAATTTACAAGTATTGTTAACTTTTGATCGTGATGGCGCTTCGTGCTTGTAGCTGAGAGATATTGCATTTTTCTTTTACCATAAGAAATCTTTAAATTTATTTACTTTAAAGCACTCTATAATTAAAAACGAGAGTGAGAGAGCGAGAGAAAAAACACACAGGGTTACTTATTTGGATGTCGTAGGATTGCTTATGTACTACCACGACGCTACGATGGCAGATGATGATGATGATCCAAATACATCACCTACTGGGGTGGACTGCTTGCCAGTGTCTCTTTTGGAGTCACGTTTAGCTGAACTGCTGGACTTCAATCAGCCACTCCATCATGACAAAATGAAATAAAGCGAGACAGAATATGACCAAACACATATGCTATTGTTGCTAATAATCAAAAAGAACAACTGTCTGTACGCTCCCGAGTGAAGCAACGGTAAATCACTAGTATATATAATCAAAACTAGATATTAACATAACATTATAACTGGTTCATACATAATTGAATTGAAATAAGTGGTACAATTTACTAATTTTAGTAAAAACGTAAAGTTTTTATGATGTGTAATTTAGGTTCATAAATCAAGGTATTATTACAGGGCACAGAACACGTTGAGTCAATAAAGCCACTCGATTATGTGAACGTAATCATAATAGGGCGAAACATTTTCATACATTCAAGGTATATTTCGTACATATAAATAAAATTGAAGTGTCTGTTTATAATTTAATACTAACAGCTTTTCATTAAATGCATATGAAAGTATATATGGCACCAAAATTTTTTTTTCTGACTGTCTGTCTCCTAATATCTGAAACTACTGGACTGATATTGATGGGACTTTCACTCGCAGATAGCTTATGTTATAGGAAGTTGCTTCGGTTACATTTAATTTTATTAAAAAATATATAAAAACCGCTTGAATTTGAACTTACGCGAAACGGACCAGGTTTGCCAATTAAAAATATTATCCTTTAATATAAATAAGAAAAGCGCAAATTCAGTAATCATCGGACGATGCCATCAACAGCTGGTCTTTGCTGTCTTTATAATGTTTAAAGTAGAAAATCCTTGTCAGTATAAAATCGCATAGGATAATGTTTTCTGAAAATAGCTAACCTAAAAAAAATTGCTCTTAAGAATAACCAAAGAAACATAAAATTTTGATATAATTTTTATATAAAGCTATAAATTATATTTACCATAAAATTGACTGGAGGTGATAACATCATTTCATGGAAACGGTAATTGGTTTTTCCTGCAAAATAAATTATTTTTTAATAACCCTTACACAAATATTATATTTTTTGTAAGTCCCTAGGTGCTCGAAATATTATCAGATTACTTTAACGTTTTAAGAACGAGTTTCTTTTACAAAAAGACGTTTGGCGACGACGACATGTTTGGCTCAGTTTGTAGTGACCCTACTTTCTTACGCCAGCGATCGCGGGTTCGAGTCCCGCTGGAGGCATTCATTTATAAAACTCGGATGTTTGAACTCCAGTCATGGGTGTATATATTTATAATATGTATTTATTTAAAGTTGTATAATATGTATCCGTATATATGCTTAGTAGCTTACCACGGAACTAGATGGTGCTGTTGTAATAATGTTCTAACATATTTATTTATTTATACTTAAACAAAATGGCAATAGTTTAAAATTCAAACTAATTAGTTTATGAAACAATTTAATTATAAAGAAAATATTAATTAACGTTAACTAAATAGTAATTTATTTTGTGACGTAACCACTGCTGGGTGACGTAACTTACGAATACGTTACGATGTAAGAAGTTGACTGAGTAAGAGTTAGACTGTCCTTTGATAAACTTTAAACGTAGGGGCGGATTTTAAAATCTACTACAAATTATGCTATATTGAAGTAATAAAATAAATAAATAATAAATTTATAATTATATATTAGTTTGACAACACGTTTGGCGCAGTTTGTAGTGACCCTACTTTCTTAGGTTCGAGTCCCGCTGGAGGCATTCATTTGTTAAACTACTCCAGTCATGGATGTTTATATTTATAATATGTATGTATTTAAAACTTATATATGTAGTATATCTACTATGTGGTACCGTAACACAAGCTTCCTTCGTAGGTTGCCACGAAACTAGATGGCGCTGTGTGTAATAATGTATTTTTTATTTTTAGTTTTAGTTCCATGGTTTGCCGAGGCCTGTGTGGATACCAGATAGTTGTTACTCTGCACAAATATAACTTTTAAATACATACATATTATATAATATAAATACCCATAGTAGGTACACCCATACAGTACACACTACACATATTCGTGCTCAACGAATGTATGTCCCCCCAGCAGGATTCGAATCCCTGGCCGCTGGCTCAGCAAGTACAAACTGAGTGTCGTCAAAGGTTTAAAGATTTTTATTCTCAAAAAAACAAAGTAACTTATATGAGAACATCTAGAGAAAATATACAAATGGTCGTCACATAGGTAGGTATTCAATTCACATAATAAGATATTTTTAGTTGTTACAACTTACAAAACTTATTAAACTTGTTAAATTATTGTTAGATTGATGATGTACTATAATTATTCAAATTATATTGAGAGAGCTGAAATTTAAATTTGTTAATTGACCTTACAGAAAAAAGTTGTCAAAAGTATATTCATTGCGGGTGTATATTGTATACACTAGCACTAGCTAGTTTAGTGATTCACTGAACTCATTAGAGTTTAAATATTTACATTTAATTATTGAAAATCGCTGTACTAACTAAATGTTTAATGACGAAACGCTTTTACGCGCTTTTGCTCTCCCTACTTTACATATAAGAAAATTTGCTTTAACAGTAGTATCGCTGTATACTGCTACTAATAAATTAAGTTTTATATTAAAATCATAATTATTTTATACTAACAAAAAACTGAGCTTTGTGAGGGCTCGCGTTGTTTTTCTAACGGGTAATAATTTTCAAGACAGTAATTGTTAATATTAATTATTTTTAATTGTTGTAAAATTATTTTTTTGACAGATAACACAACTAGATATGAAGTTAAATTACTATGTTAAAGCACAAATCTATAAGCATCATAGTTTTTCATTAAAGTATGCCACAAAATGCTCAGGTTGTGGGATAGTGTTAGGACTCACTTCGCTAGTACTAATAAGCTATATTATAAACTCTTTCACTCAGTTTATGAGTGCAAAATATCCAAAACACGCTCAGCTCGAGTTCGTCTCTAGTAAGATTTAACAGTTAGTATAGATATTTCAGAGATATTTTCCTGAATGAAATAGGATAAAAACAATAGAGTTGACTGACGCCTGTAAATTTGACTCAATTAGAATTTCACTATATCTATAGATTTAGGTATAACTTCAATTTTATTGTTATTTATTTTTTCTAATACAAACCAACCTTTTTTTAATACGATATATTTTTTTGAGTTTAATTTCTTAAAAAAATTAATTTAAAGTAGCATTCCACGCAAATACACATAAACTTCCTAGTACTAATATATGTATATATCTTCTCTCTATTGCTTTTAGTTTAATAGTATTATTCCGAAGGAGGATCGTTTCATTACTATGTAGTATGTATAGAATACATTAATCATCCTACTCCAGCTAGGAGTCTATATGTGAGAAGGAAATATTTTGACAATACTACTGTACACTCTACTGTAGAAATCTTCGTCTTATAGAGTTTTTAACATTTTTTAAAAGATAGCTCCTGATCTTGTCGGCTTGGCTGGACCGATTTTGATGGATCTATCTAGATAGCTGATGTTATAAAGAGTAATTTAGGCTACTTTTATTTTAGAAAAAGAAATAGGATTCCGTTCGAAATTTGGGTGAGGTTTTGGCCGCTGGGCCGAACAAAACTGGGGTAATTCACTAGTTCAATATGTAGTCCAATGTATTATACTTTTGGTTAGCTAATATAACCACTTGTTCAGCTTACTAAAGTTAATCCGAGGCATAATGCGGCATTTAGTACAGCTAACACCTAACAAAAGACTCAATAGAGTTGAATAGAGGTTGTATTATAAATTCACTCTATATAACCTAAAAAAATATAAGAAAAAGTAAACAATTTTTTTTAAAAAGCTAGCGTTAATAATATACCTGTTATCAAATAACAGTCTCTCAGAAAAAGCTTCGTCTAAGCTTAGAAAGAAAACAAGTAACACTTTTGATAGTGCACGATGTACGGAGTGAGAGGCAAAAGTTTAAAATGTTTTTGTTACGTGCTTATAATACGTTTGTAACACAATTTTCATTAAAGTTTTCTTATAAAGAGAACTTTAGAAGTAGAGCAATATTAAGGCTGTGATAGACGTGCGCGTTCGGTTTACCGAGCGAGTTTGTTGGCGATCCAGCTACTTCAAAATCTTGCTCGTCTATATATCTGCCAATTTCGTAAGTTACCACTTAATATAGAAAGATAATTATCATATGAATTTAGATCATCATCATTATCATCAGCCCTTATTAACGTCCCACTGCTGGGCACGGGCCTCCCGCAGTACGAGGGGGATCAGGCCATAGTCCACCGCGCTGGCCTAGTGCGAGTTGGCGGACTTCACATGCCTTTCGAAAATTTATTAGGTTTTCTCAGACATGCAGGTTTCCTCACGATGTTTTCCTTCACCGTAAGACAAGTGGTAATTATGATAGAAATGATTCGCACATGAAAATATCAGAGGTGCGAGACCCGGATTTGAACCCGCATCACTCGGTTATCCAAGCGACGCGTTACCGCTGAGCTACCACTGTCTATGAATTTAGATAAATAATATTAATTGTAATATTAATTGTATTAGTTGAAACAAAACGCATTTAATGGTTTTTAAGACAGATGACAAACGATAATGGAAAATAAAAAAAAAAAAACAGTTCAACCTGAATTTCTATGGGGCTGAATTACAATAATTTTGTGCATGTCGCCGATGTGAAGTCATGCTAGAACTTAAACTTTAACATCAGGTTTTAATAGCTCCTACGTTTATTACACCTCCTTTACTTTATAAAAAATAATTCGCTTTCTCACAATTAATACTCTTTCTCGTGTATAACTATATACATAATGATTTTTCCGAAAGTGAATTGTATTGAGATGCTTACGTTTAAAATACTTCATAGTAGTGAGTAACATAATTTTAAAGTATATTGTGTTATTCTATAACTGTGAGTAGTATAAGTTAATTTATTAATTTTTTTTTTTCAAAAAATGATTCCATTAGGATGAGCTACCCTGTGTTCTGAAATTGGCTCTCCAAATAAATAAATGAAAGACCAACAACACTCCAGTTCACAACCTATGAATAGATGATACTGTCGAAGAATGTTGAAAGGAAACAAAGATATACTTTTCACGAAGGCGAGGCAGAAACAAGTTGTTAAATAAATAATGTGAGTTAGAATTAAGTACATCGGAAGTTAAGAAAGGTCAGAGTGGTGAATAAGGGATCAGTAAAGCAAAATACAGTCTATCAATTACTTCGCGTCAGCAACTTGTCAGGTTTTCCCAGAATAATCTCGTAAACTGAGGATTTTTATATTACATTTATTATTTATTCCTGAGAAAGCAATTTATGATAGAATTTATATTCATAGAGCTCTCAACGTTAAAGTTATTTGGTACTAGTTGGAGATTAAATTTTCTTATTGTCGTATTTGCTTTCACGCAGCGATGAAGAATATAATAAGATATTTAACTGTCTTTTTCTTGTCAGATATAACATTAAATGATGATTCTTGTATTTCGGAAAGGTCTTAAAGGATCTAGATGATATTTTGTTTTTAGACAAAAGGCCTAACTTTTAAATTTTCTGTAATATAAATGTCTTTTATGGAAAAATTATCTTTTTTACGTTTTTATTCTTCTACTCTTCATTTTTTATATACGATTACGTTTCGAAAAAGGAAAAGTACGAATAAGTAGTAGTAAGATAGAATCCCAGATACTGTGCGGCTATTCTACAGTAAGCGATGACAAGCAACGATGAATTTTAATTTAATAAGTACAGTAAACTATTTATTATTGGCAAATTAAGTCAGTGTTCATTTAATAAGATCTATTATTCCAAATGATAATTATCCCTTTACCTTTTATTAAACAGGTTAGTTAATTGTTTATTTCATATCGCCTAAATTAATATTAATTGTGAATGCCTGCAAATATTGTATAATTACAACTGAATTAGGTTAGTTTTATGCGAACGCTCCCATATAGATATTTATTGTTTATAATAATATATTGAAAATAGATCGGCCTTTTAGCGAAGCGTAACTTCGATGCATAGTCATCATAGTTCATTAGATGAGTATTTGAAATAAATTATTTTCTTTAAAGAAAAGCTTATTATGTTGCCTAAATAAGGTTTGAACCTTATAATAATAATAATAATAATATAGCTTAATTTATTCCATATTTAAATCATAATACATTTGCAATTCATTACATTACATTTTGTTAAAATAAATTTATTACAATTTTATACAATCTTATTTTAATATTATTGTGAATTTTAATAATTATATGACAATTTTAATAATTATATGACTATTTTAATAAAATAGTTAATACACTTTTTAATTAGATTTTATGTTTTTTTTTTCATACACATATATTTTACAATAATAAAGTTCATTTAAATTTATCGGAAAACTTAACTAATTCATGCATAATAAAATAACAATTATTTATTTGTTTATTTATTTATTTGTACTAAGAGGTCTACCAACGCTTCTTGTCCCGTGTGGTCCCCTCCATTTAAGAAGTATAGAAGTTTGAACCTTAGTTCACATATAATTCACAGCGAGGAGTTATTACTTGAATCAGCTTCAAACATTATTTAAATAAATGCTACAAATGCGCTATGACTTCTTTACACTATTACTATTATCGTTGAAAGTGTTTTTTTTATTATGAGCTAGCTACTCACCCTTGCTTCGCTTGGCTTCGTCCATAGGTATGTTTGATTTTTTTGACGAAACTCTATTTCTTTTACTAAAATAAAACTAGACTAAGTAATTTCTTATAACATTCAACTCTGCCAAAAACTTTCCTGTAAAAAATTGTCTAGTTGTTTTAGAGATAAGCGGGAACAAAAATGTTAAAAATAAGTTTTTCTTATAAATACACATATATAATATGTATTTAGCAAAAATCTGTATTATTATTATTACAAATCAACACTTCTTAATTACTAAATTCTATAGAAAAATCAACGAAAACTTTTCCACTTAAAAAAATGAGAACAATGCGAACATTAAAATATCGTATTTGGTTAAATAGCTCGAAAACGTTTTCGAACGTAATATTTTAATCAATTGTTATTATAAATGAAACTATCTTTTTGGATTTCGTCGCGGATTTTTTTGGATTTTTGGTCACGGGAGAGACTAAGGTATTTGACGTCTCAGGTAGTATATAAACCTACTTGTTACAGACAGTGCCTAACCACAATTTACAAAAATTCAAAATGGCATCAAAGTCCCTTATAAACTTATACATTTTATTTTAAACATTTAAATTTTTAAATTTTGAATAATAAATGCCTACTTTGAAAACACTAAAAACGAGGGAATAAATCTATCGCTAATATGCTTATTGCTTATCTGAAACACATTGTTCATGTGAACTAATTTTCAAACATTTGCATTCAAAGTTCGGAGATTAAAATACAAATGAGATATAGCGTATTAGTTATCAGTGTTGGCAATTTGTGGTGTGAAGCTGTTTGATTGCAGCGCGGAACCGGAAATATATATGTATGTATATTTGATATTGATAAATCGATACTAATATTATAAAGCTGAAGAGTTTGTTTGTTTGGTTGGTTGGTTGGACGCGCTAATCTCAGAAACTACTGGCCCGAACTGAAAAATTATTTTTGTGATAATCCGTTTATCAAGGAAGGCTATAGGCTATATTACATCACGCTAGGACCAATAAGAGCAGAGCATCAATGAAAAATGTTGCGAAAAAGGGAAGGGCGGGCGTGAGTTCTGCGAGATACCATACCGCGCGACTCAGAAAGAATTTGGTTTGGGAAATGCTAGTTATATATTAACCAAGTTATTCAACTACTATCCTAATCATACTTAAAAATACTGCATGGTATGTGTCATAACAAATGTGTGCATTAAATATGTCTTTGCTAAAATTATTGAAAAAGTCTTTTCAAAACGAAATAAGACTATATAAAAAATTACATGGCGAAGACTAAGGTCACGAGATTGTAATAAACCGGTTAAAATTAAACATACTTCTTTTTTTTGAAGTTGGTTGGAACAGAAGACTATTGCAATTACGAACTGTTATTAATTCAGCCATGACTGAAAGGCTATTGAGATAAACATGAAGACCATTGTACAGATCTCTACACGTATCAATATTCATGTGAGCCGCATCCCCGCTGGCTAGGTAAGTAAACGTCTACCTTCTGGGCAGCAACTAGCATCTGTCCTCGTTCAGTATTTGAAATAGAAACAATAACTCTATTTTACTAACGAAAATAACATTTGCCTAGTTTTGCCTGCGACTTCGATCTCGTGGTAGATGTTTATATACAAACTATGTGTGTACGTATAAAGAAAAATACGTTGAGGGACTTTAACCAATCGACATAACGTCGCTGTAGAATGAATACCTCGTATATCAAAAATGCATATATTTTTTTTGTAAAAATCAAATGAAAATTACGTATTTTATATAACGACGAAACCGTAAAACCAATACATGACTACGAGTGCCGTATTTGAAGTGAAAAGAAAACCTCTTGTTTGAAAATCGTTGACAAAATGAACCTTTTTTTCGTTTCCTGTAAAGTTTGGATCTCTGGATATACGAGGTTATCTTTCTACAGCGACGATAAGGTCGTTTATAAATGCTTTTAGAATATTAATGTTTTGAATTCCATACACTCTTCACAAGACTCGTCCTAGGTAATTTTTTACAAATTGACATAATATTTTTTACCCAAATACCCTAATAATATATTTTAGAAAACTAGATTAAATTTCGCCAAGTCGTTTCTAAAATTGTGTGACAGAAAGTGTAAAAATTATTCTTTTGATTGCAAAGCAAAATAATCTTAATACAATTTAATAAATGTATCAATTTGTAACTATAATCAAAATATGGATAAAACTGTCCTTCTTGGCTGGCACCGACTCCAACAATAACTAAGTACTTAATTAAAATTATTATTTTTATATTTTTAGTTTCGATTTGTAACGTTTCGAAGTCGGTTTTCATTTTTGTTCAAAAATAATTTATTATAATATGTACGAGTATGATAAGTTCATCAAAAATCGAAACCAAAAAAATTATATGACTATTCCAGGCCAAAATCTGAGTTTCATATTAAAGTAGTAAGTGAAAACCTTGAGAGTTAATGATGTTATTATAATACGATTGTCGTACAATTTTATAGTGCAGATTCATTAACATAATTGCAATTGAAAATGTTCACAATCCCAAATAAAATTAATTAAAAATGTACCTAGAAAGCTCGAATTTAAATGAACTGCACAAAACCAAACAATGGGACTTTGGTTATTAAAAGCATAATATAAATGTCATATAAAAGTGGTACCTAAGGCCGTCTACTTTACTTATATTCCGTATAATAAGTATATAAGTAACTAAAGTGGATAGTTCAGTGGCAACGAGCTCGCTTGGGGAACTAAGTAAAGCGGGTTCAATTATGGTATGGGGAAGGAAAGCATCATAAGTAAACCTGCATGACTGTATTAGAGTAACTAGTAAGTTTTCGGTCGCAAGATATAGTAGTGCGTTAAGAGAGACCCATGCCCGGCAATGTTTCTTAAAAAGGGTTGAATACATATTATCTTACACGTAATAGACTTTAAACTTATTGACTGAAGTAGTTACATATTGTGATGAACTATTATGAAAGATTAGCTATTTTATAATATTCTAGGTTCTTTCAGCTCACTTCGGGACATAGACCTCAATTTTTAAGATATTTTCTTAGTAATATTCTGGTCTTTCACTTTCGCACTTCAAGGCATTAGTGCGATAAAATAGTTTTGACATCTAATAAAGCTTAGCATAGCTTAACTTTTTATAACAGACTAAAGCTCAATGGAAATATTTCATACATAAAGCAATAAATATGGCGAATTCCGGAATGAAATGAAGTTACAATAAATCCCATCACTTCCATAAGTTTAATGGAAAAAAGCAAATATCAGACATAACAATAAAATCACAAATCAATTAGTAAATAAACAGACTTATCTTTAGTCAGCGAGTTATTATTATTATATAAATTATATGGAACTCTTTTCAATAGACTTGAAGCGTAATGGCTCTCAATATCGATAAATTTCGTTCACATATAAAAGTCTATTTAACCGCCGATACACGTCCACTATTCCGTTTTAATTTGCTCCCAATTTATGATGTTTTATATTTAATACTCACTTTATCGAATAGTATTGCATATATCGTATATATTTAAAGTTATATTCATGAATCTATATTGAAAGGCGTACATACTCTTATACTACGCTTAGTAGTTCCAAAAATAAAATAATTAAATTCAGAAATAGTAGCTAATAAAGAATATTTATAAATGTTGGAATATAAATACACTCCACTAAATTTAAATACATACTTACTATTAATATAAACAATCATGACTGGAGTACAAACAATCGTGACTAGCACACAAATAAACGAGAATCAAACACGCGACCGCTAGCAGACCAAGTCACACTGTGACTGAGCCAAGCGTGTTTTATATAAATAAAGTAGGTCTTAACTATTACTAGTAATTCTAGGTTTCTAAATCTCAGGCGGACCACGTACACTGCGGTACGGCGATAATTTACTTTGTCGATAAGAAAGACTGAAAGTAATCGATGATTAAAAGTAAATTGATTAGATAATCCGTAATGCAATAATTGGTTTGATCATTCCTACGCAGAATATTATGTATAACAAGAAGTCCTTCGCAAATAGCAGCTTCTTTTTTTCAGTCTACTACCGTTCGATGATCGCTGAACAATTTATGTAGGTATGTATTTTTACTATGTAACCCTACAATGTATTTATATTATGAAGTATGATTCATGCAAAACTACTTTTTAGTATACTAATACTTCAATATTCTTTACCTTACTTGTTAATAGGCAGTCAATATGCTTTTCGCCAGAACGGCTATATGGATATGTAACATTACACTAGTAGGAAGGCTATGTTTTATCCCGGAAAAATTGACGGTTCTTGTGCACCAAATTTCGAAGAAAATCAAGGCGGAATGGGAGCGATTCACTAGTAGTATAAATATTTTAGTCAGTAATGACTATAAAAAAGCTTTAAAAACTCCGAAAGATTCTTTGAAAACGCTGCAATTTCTATACATTTATTCAAATACATGATAACAAGCGTGGAAGCCAACGCCTAGACGACCATCTGGCGTCCGTACAAAGAGAAACTTTCCCATATTCAAACATCTGGGATTACGAGGAAATTTGAAGCTAACATGAAATGAAACTTGATTGTAGAATTATTTTATTAACGGCACATGCGCCAAATATCTGAGATTTAACTTTCGGCTAAACTCTTCTCGTTCATCATAATTAAATTAAGTTGTATGAAGGATTACTCATAAAATTACACACGCGTTTAGTCTGTGTCATTCCATCCGTATTCACGATATTTTAATTAAAAATTTATATGTACTTTTGCTATTTACACTGTAATTCACTTTTTATAATCATTAAAAAAATGTTATGCTTGTTAGGTTGTCTTACGGTGAAGGAAAACATCGTGAGGAAACCTGCATGTCTGAGAGAACCTAGCAAGTTTTCGAAAACATGTGAAGTCCGCCAACACGCACTAGTCCAGCGCGGTGGACTATGGCCTGATCCCTCTCGTGCTGAGGGAGGCCCGTGCCCAGCAGTGGGACGTTAAAAAGAGCTGATGATGACTGTTAGGTTTGAACATTTTATTGTCACAATATTTCTAATTATTTAGCTCAATTATTATAAAAGTGAATCACACAATGTACAATAGATAACGAATTCTATCAAATTTTTAACGTAAAATTGCCAATAGTGAAGTGAGGTCTATACAAAATCACTTTAGCCAAATCTGTACATGAAATATGTTTTAAAAACAATCAGCGTAGCGTATTTTGTACAAAATATAGATTCGAAAGCAAAAATATTTGAAATTTTTGTATGTGTGTATGTTGGTGGCTTACGCAAAAAGTACTAAACCGATTTAAAACAAATTTTAGTAGTGACAACTTATTGATATTTTTTACTACACGAATATATTTATATTCTCTGGAAAACATAATAACTGGTTCTGTTGTATATTATGGAATATTTCTTTTAAAATAGATTTTTCTATTAAACCGAAACTGCGCTATGTGGCCAAGCAAGGGTAGCAAGGATAATTTACTAGTTATAATATAAAAAGAACTAGCGACTCGCCCTCGCTTTGCTTAGGCTTTTTCCTAGATTTAGCACAGGCAAAGCGCGGGATCCGCTAGTTATGCATATAAACCTTCCTCTTGAATCACTCTATCTATTAAAAAAACCCGCATCAAAATCCGTTGCGTAGTTTTAAAGATTTAAGCATACATAGGGATATAGGGACAGAGAAAGCGACTTTGTTTTATACTATGTAGTGATGAGAATATAGTAACAAATGTTTTAATAAAGGAAAGCAAAAGCCGCACATTGAAAGGATCTACCTGCACTGCATATTCATGCGACGTGTAATCGTTGTCGTTGTCTTCGTAGCAGCGAATTCTAATTCAAATTAGGAAATACGTAACTATTGTGTTTAAGGTAATTGAATATATAATTAAATATTGATATTTTAATAAAGATAATTTTCTAATGGCCATTTTGGTTATTATTTTTTAAAACGAAAAAGAGAAAATGAACGAAAGTCTGTTACATGAGTTTCTTGTATAGTGAATGTGACTAATAGTATAACTAAGGAACCTTAATAAAATGGAATATGAATTTTGTTAAAATGTGGTAGATGATATTATCATTAATGTGCGACGAAATTGATATCGTCTTCCACATAAGTAAAAAGAAAAATCGTAAAAAAGGAATAAAGTAAAAAAACGAGTTAAAATATAAAACAGGTTGAACTAAGTTTCATTTATGCAAACAAAATCAAGACCGTCTCAAAATAAACTGCACAAAGGTTATCAGAGTGTTAAAGAGTCTTAGTTGCGACCAGGAAATAACTATGCTAATAGTTTGGTTAGAAGTATTTTATGCAAAGCTCGTGAAGAGATTTAGAAAATGTAACTGGTTTGAGAAAAGAAAATTCATTTTAACTAAAGTAGTTGAAATGAATGAACCTGATTAATAAATTGTAATGATATTATACAACGACGACAGTGGTAGTCCAGCGGTAACGCGCTCGCTTGGATAACCCATTAATGCGGGTTCAAATCCGGTTCTCGCACTTCTGATATTTTCATGTGCGAATCATTTCTATCATGATCGCCATTTGTCTTACGGTGAATGACACCATCATGAGGAAACCTGCATGTCTGAGAAAAACCTAGCGAGTTTTCGAAAGACATGTGAATTCCACCAACACGCACTAGGCCAGCGCGGTAGACTATAGCCTGATCCCCTTCGTACTGACGGACCACGCCCAGCAGTGGGAAGTTAAAAAGGGCTGATGATGATGAATGATATCATATTTTAGGCTTAGAACTATACCCATAACGCTTTTAGTCATTTTCGAACACAAATTGGTGGGTACAAAAATTTCTATCCACAGTAATTTTCGGTAGTGGGTGTTCGGTGTGTTTTTCAAATATTAAAATATTGTAATAATTAAATTAATAAACTTGCATTTCATGGGAATCAAACTTACTTACCCTTAAACTTAACGAATCAAAGTCAATCACAGTTTAAATGAATGTATAAAATGTTATACTAAAAAATGTAACAGGACTAAAACTGTACATTGAATAATTTCTGAAAGTTTAATATTTCAAGATGCTTGGCGCGTGAAAACCACGGATTTCAAAAGTTTTTTTCTGATCAACAACTCTCTGGCTAAAAGTTTGCGGTAGGTAGAAGCTGCATAAAAAATGTACAACCTAAATCCTCTTTTTTCAACTCGGTTAAGCCACCAGAGAGTATAAGTTAAAAGTGGGTATTCCAAAAATGTAATTTTCACCAGCTTTCAGTTAGCGAAAGCTCTGCATCCATTTGACATACATTTGTTAACATCAGTTGAATTTTTTCTTCTACAAAAAGCGACAATGTCAGTTGCTACTTTTTGACAGTCCCGCTGTAAAATTCACGAGTTTAGATATAACAAGTTATTTTTAAAATATCACACGTTGTATATCTTATTGTAAAAGCGTAAAACTTCTCTAGATTTATTTAATGATTTACAATTAATAATTGACGACACGTTTGGCGCAGTTTGTAGTGACTCTACTTGCTGCGCAAGTGGTCGCGGGTTCGAGTCCCGCTGGGGTCATGCATTTGTTACACACGGATGTTTGTACTCCAGTCATGGATTATATATTAATATTACATATGTATTTAAACTTTTATATTACATAGTAAATCAACTATCTAGTATCCGTAACACAAGCCTCGTAGCTTACTACGGAATTAAATGGCGCTGTGTGTAATAATATTTCAACATATTTATTATTTATTTATTATATATTTATTTCTATATCTTCTATATAACTTATAAACGTCAGATATCTTTACAAATACTCATACATTAATTTAAACGCTGTTTTATTAAATTCCTTTGATAGCTTTACTAGTAATATTTAGAAGTGATATGACTGTAATTTTCTTTATGTATTATTTATTTTGATCTCTGTACTTATATTTTCTATTTACTTCGTATATATTATGTTACCTGATTTAACATTAATTCCGGCCACGGCGACCAATCTCATTGAGACTAGCCAACTGCGCAGAAAACGCTATAGTGCACGCACACACAAGTGCACTCTTTGTTCCTGTAACTCTCATATTCTAATGGGATGACACTCCACACGACCAGTGAGAGTTAACACGCAGAGGCCACGGTTTTACGTGCTCTCTGAGGCACGCGGTTATCTCACGTTAAACTTTCCAACTCCGGGCTGTTGAGGCTAACTAAACAGAAAAACTCAATGACTAAACTTGGCCCAACCTGGGGTTCGAACCCAGAACCTCTGGATGAGTGACCGTACATACTAACCAGTACACCATCGAGGAGTAATGTGAAGTAATAATAATATATCAATCACTCACAGCACGTTACTGAGTGTAGTAAATTCCACTCGCGTCATGCACTTCGTTTGAGACATGACAAGACGTGCTACGACAAGGGATGACTAACTGCTGTATCAAATCGCCTCCCACATTGTCTAGAGACTAATATATGGTATCTCATGTTGCTTACGAGAGATGATTGGAGTGATCAGACTTGAATAGAAATTCTAAACTACGCTATTACATCTAAAATTTAATCCTAATTTGTAAGGCAGGTTATATTTCAAGAGCTACAACTAAGTTTAGGGCAAAAGTTTATTTTATTTAGCTGTATATATATAGTTTATTTTTTTTAGTAGGATTAGTTTGCAAATATATACATAATACATTATAAAATTCTATACGAGTTAATTCTATAAATATTTTGTGGAAGGTCTTATTAAAGTAGCTATTATCATCGATATAGAAGCAGAATCTATAGTTTCTGTTAGTCTGAATGTCTGTGACCACTCTACGAGAAAACCACGGGAGTGATTTTGATGATAGTAAGTTTTTCAGGCCAATAGATATGTTACTTTTTAATACGCAAAATCATCCCCTCTCTGAGAAATTAAAGCGAGGGAGAGTCGCCAGTATTATTATAAATAAAAATAATTGTTGGTAAGCGCATGACTCGAGAATGGCTCGACCAATTCAGCTAATATTTTTTTGTATGTTCCTTAAAGCCCACGGAATGTTTTTATAATAAAAAAAAAAACAAAGTTTGTAAAAACTCATACAAAATGTACCTAGTTTCGCATAAAAATAATAAACATAGATTTACCATAAAACGAAATTAGCTTCACTGATAAATCACAATGAAAACTAAATGGAATGCACATTTCATTGCTATCGCGGCAGGTATCGACTAACGTTTATTGTGGCACGAGTATGATTAATTGTTCGACCTCGTTTAAAGACGATCGTCTAATTCATTTTTAGTGAATAGCTAAAGTTCACGTTACTACAATTGCTGGCTCAAATTTATTGTCAAGATGACCTTTCATTTGAAGGTTCTATAATGAAATTTTAGCATTAATTCTGTTCTATATTTAGAGGCACTAAATATTTAATTAGAATGGTGGAAAATAAGCCATAATAATTACATCAAATTATTAATACCATTTTTTCATGATGAAAAGTCTAAAAACTATTAAGGCTAAATTCCCTGAAGACCCTATAATATGCAGGCTGCCGCTGAACAATAACGCCCTATAAACCGATGACACAGTTTAAATATTACGTTCCGTATACTTAAATAAACCCTAATATACGTATATACAAAATAAATAAATGTTTCTCAAGATGCGATCTGATATCAAATTTGTACTACATGTAGCAAATCGGTAGAGTCTCCCACCACAATATTATAATCATTAGAAGTTCAACAAATCTCTCCCGTGACCATGATTGCTGTAAAGCATTCGAAACGTCAGGGACCAAAAATCAAAATAAATCCGCGACAAAATCCCGAAAAGATAGTTTCATTAATGTCAAATATTCACGTAAATCTAAAAAAGTATTAAGTACAACAAAATTTGGACCTTGTATAATAAAATTTATTCGTGCAAAAACCATAAAAAGTAAGAGAGAAACACCATAAGCATTCCAAAAGATCATGAAATACCAAATTACACTTTGCCATGATACACTGATTACAAAGCATGTTTCAAAATATCGCGATTAGTTAGATTTCAAATTTATCAATGGTTTTATCTAGTAAATTACAATTTGACTAATTTCCAACATCGATGTTATGCCGCTACAGAATATTATTAGTGGTAATTGGTATTGTGTAATCAATTTGTACGACTTAAATATTAATGACTATTGATGAGCTTTAAGCTTTGCACCGGAAGGAAGTTTTTTTTAATTTATATCAAACTACCTTTGTCCACGTCACTCTCAATGTATTTTTGATGTAAACTGTACTTTGCAAATCAAATCAAAATATTTTATTCAGCATAAAAATTGTTACAATTTCTATGAGTCAACCACCAGTTCGTTAAGAAGAAACCTCTGACCTGATTATATAAACCATCGAATTGGTTCGTTTAAAATAATAGGTAAACAATTTTTTTTTAAGTCGGGTAAAACTTGTACTAGTTAATTTCCAAATTTATAGTGAAAAATCATGAATATTTTTATGAGTATTGAAGCCTTTTTAGGTGACGGTCATAAAATTGAAGTCTTTAACTAAGCGTGAAAACATGGGAGTAGGTGCACCCTTGAGTGAAGATGATTCAATGATACTTAAATTCTCGAATGTTCAAAGAAAGACTGCGCACAGTAAAGGAAAATCAAATGTACTGATGCTAAAGAAAAGAATATCTAACGAGACATTATATATTTTAATAAGTTCGCTATATCCTTTTATATAGATGTTATCTTGATATCGATGTGAATTGAATATTCGTTCATTATATACTAGCGAGTAACCCTCGTATCGCTCAGGTTCTATTGAAAATTTAATATAGGTTTCTCAGAAATGAGATACTTTCCCGCATTAAAAAGTATCCTTAATGTTAATCCGTATAACAAGCTGTGATTATCATAATTAATAAAAAAACTGTCATGGTTTTCTCGTGATGCGTTTACAAACCAACAGACAGACAAAAATCGCCTAAAGTTTTGGCCTTTTTATCAGCCATTTAACTATAAGAAACATCATTTGTTTAATTCTTTAATGATGAATTAATGACTACCTAAAAGATAATCCCATAAATCCATACTATGTTAATATAAACGAAGGTTTATGGCATCGCTGATAGACAAATGATTTTACCTTAAAACATAGAGCTAGTGAAAATGACCCATTAACAGTATAGTTTGATAATAATAGGGGAAGGGTATAGCTGTTTATTTGTTGATATCCTCATGACTCAGGTCTAATAACTATAAACCATTATAACTGTGTAATGTGTAATATATATTATATGTAATTATTAATATGTTGGGATATTATTACACACAGCGCCATCTAGTTCCGTGGTGACCTACGAGGCTTGTGTTACGGATACCAGATATTTAATATACTACACATATTATACATTGACTGGAATACAAATATTCGTGCATAACAAATAAATGCCTCTAGCGGGACTAAAACCTGCGACCGCTGGCGCAGAAAGTAGAATCATTACTCGTATGAGTAACGACAAACGTTTTGTCATATATGTACTTAACATATAAAATTAAAAATATATCTATCAAAATACATAGCATACATACTATTAATAATTTTACTTGATATCTAAATTTTATCGAAATCTATTCAGCGGTTTAAGTATATTATAAAATATCTAATGATTTTGTCATTAAATAGCGAATTGATTTGAGAGAAGAGAGAGTTGTACTTATCGAGCAAGCGTAGTCATTGGAAAATATTAGCTAATTTTATTTATGATCAACTTTTCTATATAAAATCATAATCAAATACCGACTCTCTGTAAGTATACACTCAAACTTCTGGTGAATTTTATGATCCTTAAGGCACAAAAGATAAACAGGTGACAAAAGAAAGGTCGCTCTCGATTTTCTTTTCTTATACTGTCCTTTTGTAGGACAGATTCATTGACTCTACCATTCTGTGTATATCGATAAATTATACAACCTTAGCTGTTGCAAGTCTGTTATACATCACTAGCATTTTCTCACGGCTTTTAGAAGTAAAGAGTAGATGGATTAGAGCATTACATCAATTATCAAATTAAGCAAACTAGTCAAGTGTGAGTCGGAATCTGATGTGAGACGTACAAGATGAAATTTTGTTTAAATATTTTTTATTATTTAATTGTTGTTAATAAGACTGAACACGCTGACTAATGGCAGTATAATCTATTTTTGTAATTTACGAAGTGATCATTTTAAAATTTGCCGTCTTCGTTATTTATTAATTTACTAGTTATTATAACGGCAAAATACATACATAATCAAATCAAATAAAAATATTTTATTCAGCATAAAAATTTTTACAGTTCCTTACTGAACGTCATGAGTCTACCACCAGTATAATCTGTGACAATTTCATCTCTACACCTATGACGGTTGACATGAGCTTCAGCCCGCTGATAGACAATCAGACAGACCGCGTAGGCTTAGTAATAGGGTCTCTTTGGGACTCTTTTATGATAAATAATTAAATATAAATATGTTGGGACGTCATTACACACAGCGCTTTCTAGTTTCGTGGTAAGCTACGAGGCTTGTGTTACGGATACCAGATACTTGATGTACATAATATATAATTTTAAATAATATAAACACCCGTGACAGGAGTGCAAACATCCGTAAGCAACAATGTAACGAGACTCGAACCCGCAACCGCTGGCGCATCAAGTAGGGTCACTACAAACTGAGCCAAACGTGTCGTCAATCTTCTTTGTATTAGTAAGTTTTGCCGATATTTAACTGTACCCATTTTGATGATGTTTGAAGATAGTCATAAGAAATAGTAACGTTGAAATGGTCCAAAAACATGTTTTCAAACACATTTTCAACTTTTCTCATTTGTAACATTATTTATACCTGTAGTAAAATTTTACTTTAAAAATTACTAAAAGAATATTTAAAACGCTAGATAAAATCGCTGAATCGTAATTAGCTTTGCTTACTTAGTTTTAATTTATTACGAAGCGGACGCAATCTAGAGCGCGATGTACATTTTTATTACAAAATATTTTCATGCTATATGTTAGTACAAGGTGGCCTAATATTTACATTTGTATTGAGAAATTGATTTTTATATAAGAGTATGTTCTTTATCCTTTATTTGCTAGTTAGTATTGCTACGTGCCTTTTTGTATTTATAATAATCTTATACAGAGACACATTTTATTACTAACACCTTTATGTTGTACTAGCGACTCGCCCTCGCTTCGCTTGGGCTTTTTCATAGATTTAGCACAGGCAAAGCCGCGGGATCCGCTAGTTATGCATACAAACCTTCCTCTTGAATCACTCTATCTATTAAAAAAAACCGCATCAAAATCTGTTTCATAGTTTTAAAGATTTAAGCATACATAGGGATATAGGGACAGAGAAAGCGACTTTGTTTTATACTATGTAGTGATGTACTTATAAAACCCTAGTAACACACCACAGCTTAGAAAGATCTGCTTGGTGTGCTACGATGATCGTGACCAAGTGTCAACTGGTACCAGTCATAGTATCTCACAGATGTGCTGGGTACCACACTTTATTTTCCACCATTTTAAGTGCTAATAATGTTGAAAGTAAGTTAAACATAAACTTGTCAGTGGAAAACCCGAGATTAATCGCTTCTGTGCTCTGAGAGCCTTCAATCCTTAATACTCCAAGTTTTTATCTAGCTATATCCTAAATTTCATTAAAATCCGTCTTACCTCATGCCTACATATCTATAATACTAAAGTGATACACAAAATTAGCTCATTTTTATCTAACTCAAAGAAACAATTATGAAATTGTAATGCAAAGCAAACTATATAGTACTCCGGTAGTACAATATTCTTTTGGTCCATATACTATTCTTACAAGTTACAGTGGAACAAGTTTAAAATATACTCCATGAAGTTCCGTGTCGGGCGCAACACATCTGGTGGTGAAATATCACTCAACTTTGTTACTACTGAGACGATTTTTTGCTTGAAAACTTTCACGCTAACCCTTTGTAAAGTAGGCAGGAGGAACGTCGAGACTCATTACATAGTTTATAATTTTTACTAGGTCTACAATAATGTATGTATAAAACATGTAAGAATGAGCTTTAACATTGATAATATTTATTTTTAAGTGCTTTAAGTTCAAGTACTGCAGCTAATAGGACGATATTATGTCATTTTCTGATATTTAAACTCATTTAAAAGTTAGTTTTAGCGATAAGTTTCTATTTTTTGAGCGGGATTCATCTTCTTCTTCACTTCTCATTCTAAAATGTAAGAAGACTTATTTACTTATTAAGTATAACATCAGGACTCTACCAGTGAAAGTTCCATCAAGATCGATCCAATCAATAAAGAGATTAGCGTAAATAAACAGACAGACCAAAATATTAAAAATCGTCTTTTTAGTAATAAGTGTTATTTTGAAATAACAAAACGATATTTCAGTTTTATTTATCTGTATTAGACAAAAATTGTAAAAACTGTGTATTGTAAGGTAACCAAACCTGCTAATTTTGAAAAAATATATAATATATTTAAACTCATCTACCAAAATGTCTGGCTCGCCGCCAATCTAGAAAGATAATCAAATATTTACGTAAATCTAAGAAAGTATATTCTCAAAATACAAATTTTTACTGAAAATTGAGTGTAATAACACTAACATCTAATCTACATTATGCAAAGGAAAAGCAATCAAACTAGCAATATACGTAGCACAGTTTTTGTTTCATCCCAAGCATTTTAAGAATTGCAAACGCTTTAGTAATGCAGCGAGTTCGCGATATAATACTAAAGGTTTTTACACTTAAGTGAACTGTCATAACTACTAGAAAAAGATTTCTCGTTTAACTCATTTAAGCTCTCGTATGTGGGAATATTCATGCACTAAATGTTATAAATGTTGACTTGAAATGTTACTTTATTGAAATTAAAATGGAATTTGTGAGTATTATATGATTTGTATTATACCGTAGTTATACATAAAAGCTTTAGATTTAAAGTTCTATTTCTATTTTATTAAGTATCGAGCTTTTTGGTACCCTAATTAGAAAAAAAGGATAAGTTTTACATATTTGAGAATAGAACTATAAAAGATAGGAAGTAACAAAGTTGAGTGATGTATTTAAGTATGAAATGTGAGTGGTTGGAACTTTCCAAAGTTTATTAGAAGCTTTTCAAAGTTTTGTTAGAAGTAATGATAGAATGTATGTATTGCCTACCTTTCAAGCTTACCTCGAGTTCGGTTCACCTTTAATTTTAGTTTGTTTGTCGACGAAAGGTTATATATTGGGGTTAAACTTTTACGAGAGCTTTTCTGGTGAAGTTAGGGAGATTACGCGAGCTTTTGATTATACATGTATATATCTATAACTGTACCTCAATGTAAAAAAAACATTAAATTTCAGTCTTTCTTTTCTTCGTTTTTGACATTTGGATATGCCGAATGATAAAAAAATTATCTAGTATTGAAAATTTTATTGGAAAATTTGTGGAATCAATATTGCGCACATAAATATTAAGAGTAAAAAATAAATTTTAAGCAAGTGAAGTCAATTTATTACAGCAATATGAGTTTGTTTATAATAATATAAAAAGGAAAAATCAAAATATATACAATATTGTAGTCTTAATGCCTTATTGGTATAGTTATTTAGCGTAGCAGATGCGTTTAACGACGTCTTGCTGTCGTTCGATGTCATAAGACGGAGGTCGATATTAAAATTTGTTACGACGGTGGTTTAGTAGGCACTTGAGACTGTTAGTGTCGTTTAAAATCCGTTATTAGTTTGGGATACTTTAGTATGCACTTATTACCAAATAAAGTGAAAAAGTTTCGGATGAATGTGGCTTGCATGATACCAGTAATATGTTAAGGTATTATTACACACAGCGCCATCTATTTCCATGGTAAGCTACGAAGGAAGCTTGTGTTACGGTTACCAGATAGTTGATATACTACATACATATGTTTTAAATACATACATATTATAAATATAAATACCCATGACTGGAGTACAAACATCCCAGTTTAACAAATGAACACTCCCAGCGGGCCTCGAACCGGCCACCGCTGCCGCAAGAAAGTAGGGTTGCTGCCAACTGAGCTAAGCGTGTCGAATATAGAAGAAGGTATTTTATTATATATTCATATGTACATAATATGCTTTAAAGTTATATAATTGGGCAGTGTATAAACTATCTGGTATTCGTAACACAAGCATGGATTACTATGGATAACTTATATAATATAAATATAATGTTAATGACCCAACATTATATTTATATTATATAAGTTCATTGTACCTACTTATTTTGTTTCTTACTTGTATTAATTAAAGGGAAACGCAGTAGTGGGACTTAAAAGCTCACGTTAAAGTTAAATTACTATTATTGAAATATTGGCTTAAATATTTTATATTCAGTTCAAAAGAAAACTTATCTCAATTTCTATAACTCAAGCAAATCCATAGACGTTAATCATACATCCATACAAAGTAATTATCGCTTAACTTAATCAAATCTATATTATAAAAGTCTATAAACAGTTTAGAAGATGGTGTAAAACTACTGGATTTGGAAGTATGGCACTTTGCGCAGTTTGCAAGGAAAGTGAGCACAAAGGAAGGGATTTCGGAAACTTACCCCTTTACAGGGGTAAATAAGGCGAGAGTTAACGTTTATTTTAAAGCTAGCAACGTGATAATTGGCACAAATTGAAACCAGAATATAATTATTATTAGAACTCAAATCAACCCACTTTGCAACACCGACGTTTAATTAAAAATGATAACGTAATTACCAATAATTCAATTTACCAATTAGAACGCGAGGTATATTGATACAGCAAATTAACTAAATAAATGAGCGGCCATATTTATGAAACAAAACGCTCAAATTATCGCACAATATCGTAATTTTCCATATCGCTTCAGCGCATTGCTATTATTAATAACCGGCTTGTACCCTTTATCCTCTATTTGTGAACAACCTAAATTAATTACCGGTTATCCGGCCCTCAGGGATACATAATTAGTTTACAATTTCCGCCAGTTGACCAAGCAAAGGATGTTAGTAGAACATGTCTTGTATGTGTGTATGTATGTATGTATGTATGTATGTATGTATGTATGTATGTATGTATGTATGTATGTATGTATCCAATCAAATCTAATCAAAATATTCTTTATTCAAATAGACTTTTACAAGCTCTTTTGAATCGTCATTTTTTCATTATTAGAATTAAATGTCAGTCTGTAAGTCTGTGAGTAAACTACCACCGGCTCGGAAAGCTGTTCTGCCGAGAAGAACCGGCGAGAAAGTTTGTATGTATCTATGTATGTATGTATGCTTGTATGTATGTATGTATGAATGTGTGCCTCCTAAGCTATGTAGGTATTTGGGTTCGAAGCTTACTTTAGGAAGATATTTAGAATTAATCATTTTTATTTGTACACTATATAAAGTACAGGATTATTATGCGATAATTAATATCTTTCAATTCTGGATTGAAAGGCAAAATAAGTAGAATAAGTTTTTTTGTTACGAATTAAATTAAAACTTGTTATTGTTAGATGAATAAGAAATGTATGTAGATTGTAGGTATATTTAAAAATCACTTTCAACCAACACTGGTAGTTTCAGAGTTAACTATTGACAAACAAATAAATATTTTTGTTTTATAATATTAGAAAAGTAGATAATAACATTATTTATCTTTCAATTAATTTTAGTTAAAGGTTAAAAAAGCTTTCCGTTACTAATCTCAGCATAAGCGTAAAGGGACTTATTGACCTGACTATACTATAAATAGCGAAGTGACCCGAACTTTATCAATATCACAGGGATGAAAGAATTTGCTTCATTCAGAAAGGCCATTGCGAAATTAGAAACAAAATTTGGAAAGGCTTTCTTTTGTGCTGTTTATCTTTATCTTTTAAGACGAAGAACGGCCTCTTGAGGAATGAATAGACATGATTGCTCTTTCCTTTTGAATTCACTTTTGTGTTATATATAATGAGTACGGGGTGTAGGTAACACTTCATACTAATTGTACTTGAGATTATTTGCTTAATGAAGCTTTCATTAATAATTACCTAAATATAAGCTACAGGGCTGCGAAAAAATTACAGCGGTACTCGAACCCGCGACCGTTGGCACAGCAAGTGTCAATATACAAATTAAACCAAATGCATTGTCAAATAATGTAGTACTCAATACATATTTACAAAACCGTTTTTGTAATGGTCATTTTATATTTATTCTCAAGCTCGACAGCACGAAATAGAAAAAACAGTTTTTTCTATTTCGTGCTCGACAGTTACTAAAAGAGATCTCTTAACGAAATAAGTCATTTCTTATATAAAAATTATCGGATTTCTTTTTGTATACGTACATTTTCGTAGTAATAAGTAAATAAATAAACGAAGTTATTCAAATAACTTAAATAAACAAAGTTTTAGTATATATTCGAAACTAAAGTTCCAACAACCGCATGAAAAAGCTATTATTATAGAGAAAACTTCCTCTTTATATAGAGACGCAAGAGTCCTCAAAATTTGCAAAATGTCAACGCAAAGTGGCCTCAAAATCGTGACTTACCCCTTACTTTCTTTGATGTTATTGAAACTAACTCTGCTATAAGTAGGTCAATGTGGTACAGCCGTGTGGAGCTGAAAGGCATTGAGAGGACTTGTTTCTAACAACGTTTGAAATATTAATGTCAATGCATGTCTTTAAAATTTATGAAAATAAATATTTTTATTACTGTTTATTATATATAAAAATAGCTTTATTCTATTCAGCCTTACTCCAATACATACCCCACTACACATATACAACTTTTAATACATCTATACTATCTATACTAATATTATGAAGCTCAAGAGTGTGTTTGTTTGTTTGGTTGAACGCGCTAATCGCAGGAACTACTAGTCGAGAATTGAAAAATTCTTTTTGTGTTGGATAGTCATAAAAAAAGAGAAAAGTTATAGCTATATTACATCACGCTACGACCAATAGGAGCAGAGCATCAATTAAAATGTTGTAAAAACGGGAAGGGCAGGCGTTAGTTCTGCGAGGTACCATACCTCCGTTTATCGAGAAAGGTTATGCGCTATATTACATTACGCTACGACCAGTAGGAGTGGAACATCAATTAAAAATGTTGCAAAAACGGGAAGGGCGGGCGATAGTTCTGCGAGGTACCATACCGCGCGACTCAGAAAGAATTTGAAAGAATTTGGCTACCTCTCTTAGATGCGTTTGAAGCCGCAGGAAATGCTAGTACGTATTATAAATATAAACACCCATAAATTAATTACATACACTTGTTTTCATCACAAAAAGCCCCTGGCGGGAAACGACACCACGACCGCTGACACAAAAAGTAGGGTCACGACAAACTGAACCAAACATGTCAAAAGTCATAGTTTGGATCTTAATTATAAAGTCCATTTTCAAGTCTACAGTTTTTAAATAAAGATATTCTCTCCTGTATTTAAGTCTTCGCGAGGAAATAGCCATGCTAATGTTTCGGGCAAAATTATTTTATGTAAAGCTTTTAAACGTCTTATAGAGATTTTGCTGAAGAAAAAGTAACTGCGCTCGCTAATGTTATCAACGTCTTCTGTAGTTAAATGTATAGAGGTTCTTTGAAATTTTTATAACTTTATGTTTTAAAAGGACAGAAAAATATGAATGTTCTAAAAATGTTGATGATACGTCATGATACATACTATATATGATTTAGACAATCGATTTTAGTGACTCCAATGAATAACCTTGCGCTTGGATAACCGAGTGATGCGGGTTCAAATTCGGGTCTCGCAGCTCTGATATTTTCATGTGCGAATCATTTATATCATAATTACCACTTGTCTTAGGGTGAAGGTAAATATCGTGATGAAACCATTATGTCTGAGTAAACCTAGCAAGTTTTCGAAAGATATGTGTATAAGTCCGCCAACACGTACTAGGCCAGCGCGGTGGACTATGGCCTGATCTCCCTCGCAGTGAGGGAGGCCCGTGCCCAGTAGTGGGACGTTAAAAAGGGCTGATGATGATAATGAACCTACTCGTATAAATTCAATTAAACATACAGACAATATATTTTAAGTGTCTGTTTGTAAAATGAACATAGCAGTTTTCAAGCTAAGCTAAACTTTTAAGCCCGGACAGATTTTAATGGGACTTTTGGGTTATATATAAGTGACAAACTCGAGAAAGGCGAAGGTGAGTTAGTACTTGATAATAATCAAGTTTTTACGTAGTACTGGTAGTTGATAATAATCAAGTTGTTACTCAGTAAGCTATACATTGAATATCTTTATGTTTAGTAGTAATAGGTCTCGCTTTGTACGCCCAAGGGAGCCTACAGTACTAGTGCATGTAAACAACGATGTGTGTACGTGACATGTAATTACTATAGTCTACGAATTAACTAAATTTTGCTATTGAGCTTAGTTACATAATTAATATCGGTTCGATTCCAGCGCAGAGTAAATATTTGTTTTAGTAATTTTTTTTGTTAAGTCATGCCATTAGAAACTAATAAACTTTTGCGCCGAAACTTAATACTTTATATTTAAATAAAAGTGGATTTAGTTACTCCCTATAACATAAGCTGGCTGCCAGTGCCCTGGATATTGGTTTTGGTTATTAACTGGAACAAACAAATAGATAGACACTTCAATTACATTTGTTTATATAGATTTAGAAGAAGAAAAAAGAAAGAAAGATTTGGAGATAATGAAATCCCTAAACCCAATATATCTCCATATTTAAAACGAAGAAATAATTTTAATATGATTTATAAATTATGCCAATTTTCTTTTGAAAGCTATTTTCAGTTCAGTCGAATGTCCTCATAACGTGCAAACAATGTTGACCCGAGTTACGTAAGTGGCGAGCCCAAGCCCTTTATCAGAGCAATCTATAGAAGAATGCATGAAGTCAATGAATCCGACCCATTCGCGAAGGGAATGAAAGGAAACGAGAATTTTCCTTTGTCGTATTTATCTTGTATGCTTTTGAAATATTGATATTACGTTTATATATTTTTTTGAATATATTAGATTTTGTTTGTATATTTCCATTACTGCTTTAACTCTATAAATCCGTGCTATAAACGGTCGTACGTTGCTAAAAATATTTGATACAACTAACCTAAATGTAATCAAATGTATACTATGCGTATAACAATACTCTAACTGTGAATGTGCTAGAGAAAAAGTAAAACCAAGGAAGCGAGTTCGAGTCTCGGGTCCCGCACCTCTAATATTTTCATATAAGAATCTTATTTATCATTGAGTTAACTACTAACATTTACTAATTAAACATTTAAAGGCTATGATCGGGGATTTAAGCTGCTTTTTATGCCCACATTATTTTGTGGTAAAATATTAATATTGTGTTAAATGAACATGCATTAAACATTTCTAGTATAGAAATGAGGGCGATAATTAATACACATATATTATGTGTAAATATGGACCTCTGATATTTTTGTCAGGTTAACCCACCCCAACAGTGGAAAATAAATAAATAAATAAATATGTTGGGACATTTACACACAGCACTATCTAGTTCCACGGTAAGGTACGAGCCTTGTGTTATGGATACTAGATGGTTGATATACTACACATATATAAGTTTAAATACATACATATTATAAATATAAACACCCATGACTGGAGTACAAACATTCGTGCTCAACAAATATATGCCCCAGCGGGACTCGAACCCGTGACTGCTGGCGCAGCAAGTAGGGTCACTATAAACTGCGCCAAATTAAAAAGGGTTGAATAAATAATTACTTTATGAATGTAATATAACTAACTACCGTAATTAATGATGGATCTTAAACCGATATTAGCTGTTAGACAGGTGATAACGAGTCGATAATAGTCCGAATTACTTAAGATCAAGATTCAGATTTATTGCCAAGATTGCACGTTCAGATTTTACGACGTTACAGTACACTTGTAAGCGCTTTCAAAGTAGTCATTAAAGATTTTCGTGTGTCTTATTTATTGGAGGATTGAAATTAATAGCCTAATTAAGAAAAAAATGAGTTTTATAAAAAAAACTAGCGACTCGCCCTCACTTCGCTTGGGCTTTTTCCTAGATTTAGCACAGGCAAATCCACGGGTTCCGCTAGTTATACATATAAACCTTCCTCTTGAATCACTCTATCTATTAAAAAAACCGCATCAAAATCCGTTGCGTAGTTTTAAAGATTTAAGCGTACAAAGGGATATAGGGACAGAGAAAGCGACTTTGTTTTATACTATGTAGTGATATATCACAATTACATTTTTGCGGGAAGCGAAATCAGCTCAGCCGTTTCAGCTGTAGCAGTAACTAACATATACAAATACAAACTATCGCAAAATCAAACTGTTCATGTTTACTTTTAAAAGTTGAGCGTACACTCCCAACTGTACTGCATATAAAGAGTCATTTAATAATAACTAGTGTAATCCACACCTTACATCCTCTTTCGCCATTATGGGATAAGTTTTTCCCATCCCGGATAAACGCGCCAACTACGTCACGACCCCTTGGGAACTTTCAACGGCTTTGTACATTGCACTAACCTAAATGTTTTGTAAGCTTAACGATTACTGCTTCTAATTCCGCTTAAATGCCTCTAATATTTCTACGAGGTCTTATTATATCTATATTACAAAAGCTCATTACATGTAGTTATTAAAACAAACACATTTTTATTTTCCTGTTTTAATTTTAATTAGGTTCTTCTAGGTAGTATAGTTAAAGTTTTACTTTTTATAGTAATTATTAATGGTTATATGAAATTATAAGGTAAAATATATCTTAGCTTAGCTCATTGAATGTTTTGAAACATAGTCAATGTTATATAAATAGACAAAAGAGTTCAGTATCTTTTCTTGTCTGTTTTTCAGCCGAATTTCTTTGTTTTAGCTAGCGACGAGCTTTAGGTTTCTCAAATATATTGAAAATAGTTTTTTATAGAACATGAATGAACGATTTTTGACCACTGGTCTTTCGTTAATAGGAATAAATTTGATGTGATATTCTTCTAGACAATTTCAGTAAATAAATAAATAATTATAGACGTATCGTTTCATGGTACGTTATGAGGCTTGTGTTATGGATACCAGATAGTTGATTCACTACACATATATAACTTTGAACATAAGATACGTAATATGAATTTATATTGAACATCCATCACCAATTAAGTATTATAAATGAAACTTTGGTTTCTCTCGTGACCATGATTGCTGTAAAGCATTAGAAACAAAAATCAAAATAAATCCGCGAGAAAATCCGAAAAGATTGTTTCATTTAAAATGTCAAATATTCGCGTAAACCTAAGAAAGTATTATCAATTAAGTATTCATCTTCAGTGGGACTTGAACCTGCGACAGTGTGCACAGAAAATAGGTTCACTACAAACTGAGCCAAACGTACCCTTACTTACGAGTAACAAACGTTAACAAAATATCAGTAGCCAGCAATATTGCTAATAAACATTATCTAACGTTGTTATTTTGTT
This sequence comes from Boloria selene, assembly GCA_905231865.2. Lineage (NCBI taxonomy): Eukaryota > Metazoa > Arthropoda > Insecta > Lepidoptera > Nymphalidae > Boloria > Boloria selene. The sequence goes on from HG993147.1 coordinate 539,728, forward strand.
AGAAAAATCGCCGTATTTTTTATATTTTCGTGAAAACAACAAAATCCCTTCACTAAACTCGGCCACTCTATCTTTATAGATTCATTCGCTATCTCTCGCCATAACACTGCCTCTAGAGTTTTTCTTAGGCAATAAGTCAAACCCTTGGGGGCGTTTAGTTTGTGACGGGAGAGTATCAGCTATCAAATAGTGTATTTCTCTCTGAAGGAAAAAACGATTTGATAGGACATTTGTGTAACAATTTAAAAAAAACTGGTAAAATTTTAATTATTTTTATAAATAAGTTTCTTATATTCTTATATTTAAAACATAACGTATTTAAAATTATAAATCTATTTTAAGTTACGCCGTTAACACGCGCGATGTACCAAACGCGTTGTTTGTCCTATAAACCTTGACTAACAATATGAAACACATAAGTTTAATCTAACCTTAATATCAACTGTTATAACTAAAACTATTTCAATTTCAAACCAAAATACCATTTAATTTCGTCATTAAGTCCAGCCCCTACATAGCTATTTCTGAAACAAAGATACTAACAATTATAACTTAGAAGTGGCCTCGAGGGAGATGTAAAAGGAAATAATATTCAAGTTTGAGCAAAAATCTCAAATGAATAGAATACTAATGAAGGTTTTGGTCGACTTCAGATTATCATTTTTATTATATATTTGATTACTCGTGATTTAACGACGCAGAAGCTTTAACGGTCAGTTAATTGACGCTTAATTACTTTTATTTTGGTTTAAAAATTATTATATTTTAATATGTACATATATAATGTCTATTCAGTCCTGTTAACGTTTTCGTTCTGGGCACAGACTTTCAATAAAAGGAGGGGCAGACCCTAGTTACGTTGTTGGACATCTCATGCCTTTCAAAACCTTATAAAATTATAATAATTAATGAGGTTTCAAAATCTGATACCATATGAACTGATATCTCGTGTTCTCTCAGACATGCAGGTTTCCTCACGATATTTTTCTTCACCGTAAACTATTATCATATTTTAATTATGTAGAGATCCGTAAACCATTATAATATTTTAATTATATAGAAATATATTTTGTAAATTTGAGGCTTATCTATGAAAATGTTGATCTGAACTAAATATCACTAAGGGCGCAACAGACTTTTTATTTTAATAAAAAATGTTTGCTGTCAAAAATATATTCGAATACATCATAGAGATCCAAGGATCTTCTAGATTACTAGTATTTATACTTACAACTTTCAACTATTTATAAATTTAACGATGGACGAAGAATTTCATATAACGTCATAGAATTTTACCTCAATTTTGCCTTCCAATGCAATTGCTAGGAGAATGCAATAAAAAAAAAGATATCTGCATAGTGGGGATTGAAATATTTTATTTTTAACATCACAAAGTTCCTCAATAGGTAAAATTGTACCTCTGAAATCCTTAATGAATTGGCATTGCCTAAAAAAACTAGCTAAGCACGAGTGGTCTCACTCTAGAGTAATTTATATATTTTATTTTATAAATAGTGTTTGCGAAATGTCATTTCGACTCGCGCTTAACCGATTCTGTTATCATTTGTTAGATAAATGATAAGCTTTGTTAGATAAGTCAGTATGAGTAGCAACAGACATTTAGATATGAAACACGGTCAAAATAATTCATTTTAGCATTCCAAGCAACGAAGCTCGCATACAAAGTGGTAAAAATATACCGCGCTTCCCGCACAAATCAAATGTTTATGTACCGTGAAATAACCGACGCGTCCGGTCCCGGGATCATGTGCGGGATTTTACACCTTACGATACGCTTGCGATAATACGATGCGATACGATTTACCGTACAAGATTTGATTTTTCTTTGTAAATTATAATGTTTATTTATTTTATTAATAAAAAGCTTAATATTTTTATTTGAAAATGACTTCAAAAGTTATCTCCAATACTTTATTTGTCTGTATTTCTGTAGGTACAACTAATAATATAATGTCGATGTAGAAAGATAACCTCGTATGTCCAGAGATCCAAACTTTACAAGAAACGAAAAAATGGTTCATTCGTCAATTTATTTTAATCAAGAGGTTTTCGTTTTACTCCAAATATGGCACTAGTAGTCATGTATTGGGTTTACGGTCTCACCGTAATATAAAATACGTGATTTTCATTTGATTTTACAAAAAAATAATGCATTTTTGACATATGAGGCATTCTACAGCGACGATAATAAAAATCTTATTGATATAGTCATTATTATCGATATATAATCAGGCATAATCTATAGATATTAGAATGTTTATTGCCTGTCTGTCTAAGCATCACGAGAAAATAATTGGAGAGGCTTTGGATAAAATTGGGTACCTATAACGGTCATATCCGGGTCAACATATTAGTTTTTACTACGGAAAAATATCTCATCTCAGAGAAATACTATCATAATAATTATCATAATTGAAAGTGGTAGTGCCATGCTTGCTACCATCGGATAGCAGCCGAATGGGCCGGCACGCCCCGTATAGTACCACTCTCTCACAGAAGACCGGCGTGAAGTGGCAGCTATATTGTCGCGTTTCGTCCGGTGAGTGAGAGTCCGGGAGGCCCACTCTTCTTCCCTCCTCCCTCTCCCTCCCTCCTCCCTCTCCCTCCCTTCTTCCCTCTTCGTTCCCCCGTCCTCTTCCCTCCACTTCCGTCCCTCCTCCCTCCCTCCCTTTCCTGAAAGGCCGGCAACGCATCTGCAAGCCTGGCTTGCAGATGTCCATGAGCGGAGGTGATCGCTTCCCTCCCATCAGGTGAGCCTCCTGCCAGTTTGCCCCCTTTTTACCATAACAAAAAAAAGTGTATGTTTGTATGTTTGCAGCTTTATCATGATGTAACGCTTAAACAGTTTCAGGATTTAAAAACGATATATTAAATACAGAAATATCACCAAAAACGGTCTAGACGAGTGAAGCCACAGGTAAAACTAGTAGTTACCTAGTATTCTATCCCCCGTATCGTGCAGTTATAAAGAGTTATTTGCAACGTTATAAACTTCCACATAAACAGCTAATGGTGTAGAAGCCCCGTTTATACCCGCCGGTGTTGTGCTCGCCTAAATGCAAACAGCCTGCGATGCTTTAAAGTTTACGCCTCATTGTGCTTGTTATTTCTTAGTAATTTTTGTGATTTTTTTATAATACGAGTTACATTTATAATTTTAGATATACCCAAGTTACTTATTTATATTACGGCAAAGGAAAACATGGTAAATAAAGCTGCGTCTATTCAAAAACGTGCGAAATCCGCCAACCCGCACTTATGCTAGCATGGTGGACTATGGACTGATCTACCTCGTATTAAAGGCTCATGCACGTTGAAAAGAGATTGACATCACTAAATTTTTATTAATTCAAGATATTCTTTTAGTTTTCTAGCGCTTTTTTTTAATAATTAGTATTACAAATCATTAGCCAAGCCCAATATTAGCATAAACTACACTGAATCAATACAACCAACGTATTTACAGTGTAATCGTGCTCACTCACACGTCAGTAGTAGAGTAATATGAAAGTATTCCTCGGGTACTTGTTCATGAGCCGCACACCTCATAACTCCATCGCGTCGAGGAACTGACAGAACAGACTGTTAATACATCACGGTATATTTTTGTGTATATAAAATCATATTATACACATTTCGTAACGAAGGAGTCAAACACATTATATAGTGCCATGCTTTTAGTGGTAGTGCCATGCTTGTTACCTTTGGGTAGCGGTCGAATGGGCCGGCACGCCCCGCCACTCTCTCGCAGAATACCGGCGTGAAGTAAAGTATTTCGTGAAAAGTATAATTCTAACTAATTCGAATGTTTACATTCAATATTTAAAAAAAACTTATTCAATTATTCATTACTAGCATTTCCTACGGCTTCGCACACGTTCGAAAGACCGGAAACCAAAATCTTACTGAGTCGCGCGGTATCTCGCAGAACTAACGCCCGCCCTTCCAGTTTTTGCAACATTTTTCATTGATGCTCCGCTCCTATTGGTCGTAGCGTGATGTGATAAAGCCTATAGTTTTCCTCGGTAAACGAAATATCACAAGAAGAATTTTTCAAATCGAACCAGTACTTTCTGAGATTAGCGCGTTCAACCAAACAAACAAACAAACAAACTCTTCAGCTTTATATAAGAGTATAGATTAACAATACAGATGCTGAATCTATAGTTTTTGGAGTTTCTGTGTCTGTCTGTCTCTTAGACCACTGGACATATTTTGATGAAGTTCGATATGATTGTATTCGGTTCAAAATATCCTTCGTATCCGCAAGATAAATGCAGGTCAGCGGATTTTACAAGCTTTTCGAAAACTTGCTAAGTTTTGTTAGACATAAGTTTACTTTAGAAATAATTGTCATATAAAAATACTAGAAATACGAAGCCTAGGATTTGAACCTTTACTGGATTTCCTAAGCGAGCGTGCTACCACTGAGCTCACTCCTCTAAATAGGTAATTGCACTGGCCGATGACCAAACCGGAAACTGCAATATTAGAATCGTTGCAATAATTTATAGTCTACATTTATAAATGTATAAAACGGAAATAGCAAATTACATCTATCAGGACAAACGCAGTACAAACGAAGCTAAAACAAAATCAGAAGACAATTTAAACTACCGGCATTAAGACGCTACAAACGATCCTTGTAAACACACCGCTGCATAAGTTTGGATTTGCAAATAATACCGGATAAACCCTGCAACTTTGTTATACACTCTAATTATCCTTATTACGGTGGTGAAAGGGTCAATTTAAAATGTCTCAAAGGTAATATTTAAATGGTGGACAACTCGGTGCATTTACGGAGCTAGTCCGGCTACAGTATTTGCATTGTTAATAGAGTCGACTGATTCAATATCATTGATGTAAAGCTCATACATTTTACATGGTAATATTATTACATATTACATAATATTTGTAATAATTTATAGAATAATTTTAATATTCCCGTAAGTCTAAGAAAGTTTTTGTTTAATCTTTTTTCCTAATTTTTTTAAAGAATGGCCATTTAAATATAAACTAGTGAAAAGTACATAATGCTAATTTATTTCCAGTCTATAATATTAAATATAATTTAATTTTCATGTTATTATATATTATAATGTAGGGGACACATTATTATTATAAAACTTTTCATAGTATGGTTATGAGGAAGCCCTAGCAAACTCATCACAACTTACCACCCAGTATGTTACATGAAGATATTAAATTCTTAGAACGCCTGAAATATTACAGAATACCTTGACTAAGTTGCTAATTTAATGAAATAGTACAGAAATATTATTACTTAACTTATATTCATGTTTAGTTAAGTGAAAAATAACAATAGGTAGGACAGTTTATTTACTACTAGCTTTTCCCGTGGCTTCGCGCGTGTTCCTAAACGTTTTCGCAACATTTTTCATTGATGCTCCGCTTCTATTGGTCGTAGCGTGATGTATATAGTCTATAGCCTTCCTCTATAAACGGACTATCCATCACAAAAGAATTTTTTAAATCGAACCAGAAGTTCCTGAGATTAGAGTTTCAAAAAAAACAAACAAACAAACAAACTCTTTATATTTATAATATTAAGTATAGATTATAACTTAGATTCGCTTTTGTCCTACATAACCTCTCTACCTATATCAATTTTTCTATACTTCTTATCTCTTAATAATACATCAAAAGATTTAAAATATTATAATACTAAATATCTTATAAAATGTACCCTCATATAAAATATAAATTTTAAGATTACGGATTAAAGCAAAAAATATACTGTAAATACAGAACATGACTATAGTACAAACATTCGTACTTAACAAATAAATTCCCCCTACGCGACTCGAACCTGCGACCGCTTGCACAACAAGTAGGGTCACCACAAACTGAGCCAAACTAGTTATATTTTTTTTAATAGGCCCACTCTCCTTCCCCCCCCTCCCTCTTCCCTTCATCCTCCGCCTTCGTTCCCCCCTCCTTCCCACTTCCCTCCCTCCTCCATCTCTCCCTTTCCTGAAAGGCCGGCAACGCATCTGCAAGCCTGGCTTGCAGATGTCCATGGGCGGAGGTGATCACTTCCCATCAGGTGAGCCTCCTGCCCGTTTGCCCCCTTTTTTCCATAAAAAAAAAAATTATAAAACTTAAGCGTACACTTAAAGCGATAAGTGATATTTAGAAATAAAGTAAATAAGGATTTAAAAACAATTTCTCTACTTCAAGACATAACAACAATCAATGATACAAACTAAAATTGCAGAGCGAAACTATCAAAAGTACAATTAAGCGTAATCAGAGAGCGCTGATCGCGGAAAATATGCTATCGGTAGATTTCCCGGGGAGACAATTGGAAATTGTAACTGTAGCCAACTTACACAATAAAAACAGCTTGTTCACTGCGTAGCATATTAAAATGTTATAATAATTATTATATTATATATTATTTATTATATTATATATTATTTATATAAAAATAAATAAAATTAACAAGTCTATGTGGAATGTTAAAATTTACTGTTGTTTTACTCAATGCATAATGTGAGAGTATAATATAAAAAAACGATAGTAAGAAGAAGAAAACTTTTTTAATATTTTTGTGCGTCTGTCTTTTTGTTCTAGCTAATCTCTAAAATGGCTGGACCGATTTTGACGGGATTTTCACTGGCTGATCATGTTATAAGGAGTTATTATATGCTGAGACTATGTTTCCTAAATAGTTAACTATCCGTCCACCTAGGGAGATAAGTAAGTCGATAGAGTGAAGAAGAAAGTTTATATGTATAACTAGCGGAACCAACGGCTTCACTCGGGCTAAATCTAGGCCCAAACTCGAGCGAAGCGAGTGAGTCGTTAGTTAAAAATAATATTAAAAAAAAACATATATTAAAGGGTCCGAACTATAGTTTCGTAGGCTATGATACAATGAAGATACTTCCGAACGGCACAATTGTTCGGAGCTCAGCTGTCGAAAACACCACTTGGCTGCAAGAATACAATGTTTACAAGAATAATGAACCTTCTGGCAGGTGAAAAGTCAACACCTATCTCACTCTTTGACCCGTAACTGTTATTATTTTCACCTTTACATAGGAATATTTATTATGAACTAGCGAACGCCTGTGACTTCATCCGCGTGACTTAATATTTTTTTACGGAACGGGAAGAAAAATTTGATATAAAAAGTACTCTATTTGCTATTTCTTGCTATGTATTTTATGTTAGATCTTTTGATTTTTAAACTTTATTCTTTAGTTAACATTACATGACGATGCCACTCTTTAAAGAGATATTATTTGTTAGGAAATATAAATCTATGTTTTTATATATCAATGCCATTTACAAAATCTAGTGTTATAGTAATATGAAAATTGAACGTCAATGGTCGAGTACCTGTTTGTGAACCGCACACATCATAACTCCATCGCGTAGAGAGCAGATTGCCAATAAATCTCGTGTAAAATTGCTCACATTCTCTCATTACTCGCTTGTGTCTACTACTAATCACTGATTCAATGATCTCCCTATAATGACATAATTTACTAATAACTGATATTTCAAATGAAACTATTTTATCGTATTTTTTGCATAATAAGCAAAAATCGAAAACAATCTGTGAATCCAAATGTTTTCACATATTATTCAGATAAATATTACCATAATTAAAAAAAAAATGTTTTACGTACTTATATAAAAATTTCTTTAAAATATTTATCAGTTAAATAAAGGATTTCGACAACACGTATGAAAACCGTGATAATATAAGTATTATGTTGTATTGTAGAGTGCCAACTCTATTTCCAAAATCAGTAAGAAAACTATAAAGATACTAACTAACCAGCTATTTAAGTCTTTAACTTCGTTCTAAGTCAGAAACATACAAGCGCAAGCGTAAACTTTAAAACGAAATGTAGAGAAAATGAGTTTTCAACTACTTGTGTGTTAATAAAAACATAAGATAGATGCTAAAAATTGCGATTATGTTAAGAGTCTATTATATCTATATTTTTATAAATGAAACTATCTTTTCGGATTTTGTGGCGGATTAATTTTGATTGTTGGTTCCCGACGTTACAGCATACTCTCCCGTGACCATGATTGCATCAATCCTAACATCTCTATAATGGTATTATTTCTAAATGAAACTACGCAATATGGACTCAAATATGAAAAAATAATCTAAAACTATTTTTGAAAACTTAACATATTTTATAACCTAAAAATAAAACTTTCTTCTAGTAAAAGTAACTTGCCAGTAGGTACCCAATAATATAATATTGCACGAACGAAGATTCAAGCGATACAAATCTTAGGCTCAAATATAGCACAGTAGAAATAAAACTATTCTAAATGGGAAAAATCTAGTTTGCAGACAAGTACTGTGCAGTAACTCCGAGGCACGTAGATTGCAACTAAGTGAAACAACTAAAGCAGCTCAACTTAAAACGAATGTTCAACAATAACTTTAAAACTGCTAACTTGTGTTAACCGAACGCAGATGCGACCGCAGACTTGTGAAAGGCAAAATGAGGTAGAAACTAAAAGCTCTACTAACCAAGAAGTGGAATGGAAATGTGGGATGTAAAAAGCACTATTTTAACATTCATTCTGGAGTTCAGCGATTCTAGTTATCGCTTCTCGTGTACGCTTAAAATTTATAAATATTAAAGTTATTCTTATTATATTTATTTATGTGAAAAATTTGATGACATTTTTAGTTTAGTTTGTAATGACACTGCATGCTGCAAGCGGTCGCGGGTTTGAGTTCCGCTAGGGGTATTCATTTTGAGCACGAATGATTGGTGTTTATATTTAAAATATGTACCTATGTATAATGTAACTAAAGTTATATATTTGTAGTGAACATAAATAAAAGCAAAGAATGTCCATTTGCAATGCGCTCGCTCGGAAAGCCAAGCAAAGTGGGTTCATGTGCGTCCATTTTAAATCTGATTACCACTTGCTAATTTGGTGAGGGAAAATATCAAGAGAAAAGGTGCATGTCTGAGGATTTTACACTAGACTATTTGTGAAGTTCTCCAACAGGCATTATTGCTATTGTAGCTGACATTACTAACTCTACCTTACATTGAAGGTGGATTTGTAGTTTGAAAAAAATACGGACGAATTGAGAACCTCCTCCTTTTTGAAGTCGGTTAAAAAAGGTTTGAAGGGTTATTATTATGTATATTCAAAGTTATATTAATATATTCCAATGTACTTAATTCACTGGTTTGTGGTGGCGAATGTGCAAAATTTGCGTTTTAATTAATATTTCATATCGTTTTGTTTGTGGTCAATTACATCACAGCTCACGGAGCTCATCAACGGCGGTACATCCGATCATAATTAGTCGATACATATGGCTTTTGATTTCGATAAATTATTATCCTAATTTACATAATTAAGAGTTTTATTCTTTGATAAAGTCAGTTATAAATAAATGTAAGGTTATAATCGACTACCCCTGATCCTCTTCGTACTGAGGGAGGCCCGTGCCCAGCAGTGGGACGTTAAAAAGGGCTGATAATGAATCGACCACATTAGCCCTCTCACTATTATGACTTGTCAGAAACTTGTGCCGATATTTTTTTTGGATTTGGCGTCGTCAATTTACCAACTGTATGTTTGTATGTAGGTAGTATGCTTCTACTCTCTCTCTAAATATAAACTCTAAATTAAATATTAGTAAAATGAATTAGTCAAATCTTACTTAAAAGAGACTCTCCTAATAAATTAGTTATTTTCTACTTTAATTTTTTAAACAAAGCTCTATTAAATACAAAGGGAATGTATAGCCGAAACCCCAAAAAGGTTCAATAAAATATTTACCTTTTAAATAAGATTTAAGTTTAAATTTATTTAATAGATATCTTTTAAGCCTGAAAAATTCGCTCGTCGCCAAAATTTAAATGAACGTCATTCTGCTGACTATAATTTGACCCGATTGAATTCGCAATGAAAAGTTTTAAAACTCTCAAACAAAGTCTATGCTAAATTACGAGCCGCAAAATTAAGAGAACTTTTAATTTAAAATGTTCAATACACTGCGTAAAGTTGGGATTGAAGTGAATTAACGGATTTGTTTTGAAACTAGCAACGCTTTAATAGGACTAGTAGCATTACGTATGTACTGTGAGGTATATATATAAACGTATAATGTATATGTATGTATATAGAATATGCGAGTACATAATGCGTTCACCTTGAAATTTTGTCAAACGGAAAGCTAAGATATGTGAAAGCACTTGCAGGTTTACTGAATAGATTACTCCTGGTCCTTCTCTTATATCACACTGCACTGTGGGAGTAGTATCTGGTTGTTCTTGCCACTGTTGTTTTAGTGAAAGTAATTGATACTGGGATGCAACATATTAAAAATATAAGTAGCTTTTTTGCTCGATAAGTCATATCTTAACCATATTAATATGTCTTCAGCCCTTTTTAACTTGTCACTGCTGGGCACGGGCCTCCCTCAATACGAGGGAGATCAGGCCATAGTCCTCCACGCTGGCCCAGTGCATGTTGGCGGACTTCACATGTCTTTCAAAAACTTACTAGGTAGGCTCAGTCATGCAGGTATTTTCCTTCACCGTAAGACAAGTGGTAATCATGATAGAAATGATTTGCACATGAAAATATTAGATGTGCGAGACCCGGATTTGAACCCGCATCACTCGATTATTCACGTGATAATATATTTTTTTCTATTAACATGTGACAATTCAATAAAAAATCGCATGTTTAAATTGTTATAATCCAACAGTAAAAACTTTAATCGAATCAATAAAGATCAATGGTTACGAGTTTAATTTAATCTTAGGAAAATATCCCTTTACGCTTACAATAGAATTTGTTTTAGGGAATTAATTCAGCTTTCTGTTATCTATACGAGCCACTCCAATGAAGTAGAAATAATAACGCTACGTTTAAATTTTGGATATTCTGTTGTGTTCACAATATGGATGAAAATGACCGGAACTGAGTATAGTGAATAAACATAATATTGTTACGAGCTCGGGTCCTGCCCTCGGAAATTAGAGTCACTAGCCATTTAGATGTTTTATTACTATACACAATCTATGAAATATTTGCCCGGTTTAATTTAACTTGCCTTCATTTGTCATTTCATTGCGAACTTCTCAATCTTTGCGTTACTTCTTCAAACACATAATATAAAATTTGGTAAAAGAGAATTGTAAAATTTTCTTATAATATCAATTCCTTGCTGAAAATCGTTCTTTCTCTTTCCCACTTAGGACATTATCCTATTGTCTGATAATCTTAATTATCTTTTGACACTTCATTGAATGAACTAGTTATCAATGATAATACTCAGTAGCAATATTAAAGCTACGTTGTTTATTTAACATTAGAAAAGATAACATGTTGGGACATTCTTACACCAGCGCCATCCAGTTCCGTGGTAAGCTACTATGCTTGTGTTACGGATACCAGATAGTTGAATTGTATATAACTTTTAAATACATACATATTATAAATATAAACACCCATGACTGGAGAACAAACATTCATGCTTAACAAATGTATGCCCCCAGCGGGACTCGAACCCGCGACCGCTGGCGCAGAAAGCAGGGTCACTACCAACAGAGCCAAACGAGTCGTCAAGTCGAACTAGAATAGTTAATAAACTTTTTCGCTAATAGAAAAAAATATTAGAATTTCCCATTTTTGTTTATTTAGCCAACAGTGCTAAGCACAAGTCTCCTCCTGGCTGTCCAAACTTTTCTCTCTTGACGTTACCTCAACTAGTTTACACTTAGCGTAAAGCAAGTTGAAAATCGTATTGTAGTCATTCGCACATGAGATTATTAGAAACATAAGGTACCTACGAATATAGAAAATATTTATAAAGACAATTTAATTTTGATTCTTATTATATTCTATTAATTTAAGCGATTGCGGAATATCGTCTTGTATAAGCTGTATTACATTTAATTATGTATCCACTATATTTGCTAAAATCGGGCGATTTTTTTTATGTTTGAAAAAACTAAGTAATTCTATTAGAGATGAAAAATATATACTTATTTTAACGTAACGAAGTTAATCTGAATCAAATAAACTTTATTGTTCGAAAATTATATGAACCATTTGTAAATGTGCAGTATATTTTACAATACAAAACTGGATCGTTATATAATTCATAATCATGATAATTGTGGCCTTATTATTTTGAACATAAGACTTATAATTCCAAACCAAAATTAATTTTCAAAATAGAAATTTCGAATATTGAGCTACATAATTTCAAGTCTTATGGAATTATTAATAGAGATCATATTGGTAATGATACGCTTATTTCACTATTTTTTCAAAATTTTGTGGCTAGGCCATGTTTGATGAACTATTATTAATAACTAGCATGTACCGCGGCTTCGCTCGCGTTCTAATGAGCGGAAACCAAATTCTTTTTGAGTCGTGCCCGCCTTTCCAGTTTTTGCAACATTTTTCATTAATGATCCGCTCCTATTAGTCGTAGCGTGATGTAATATAGCTTATAGCATACTTCAATAAACGGACTATCTAACACAAAAAGAATTTTTCAATTCGGACCGGTCATTGTTGAGATTAGCACGTTCAACCAAACAAACAAACTCTGCAGCTTTATAATATTAGTATAGATAAATCAATGTATAATAAAATAAAAAAACAATACTGATTTATACTAAACACAACGGCTTAGACCATTCATAATGCAGTTGTATGGTAAATTACAAACATGTCTCTTGCAAAGACTTTACGAACTCAGCACGAGCTTTGGCGCAAGTCTTATCGCTAGCATCCAAAGCTCTATTGAGAGATAAGCTTAAACTATAATAAGTTTAAGACCACCATCAAATAGGGCTTTCGTTTGAGTTTCATAGACTTTATCTAATACCCACAAACATACGCAATACGTAAAATAATTTTATCTTTAAAGGTTTTATTCCTCCAAAACACACCCTTAAAAGGAAAACAGTGTATTTACTAAAGGAAAATACAAAATTATCTCCACAGATGATTCAGATAACCCTTCTCCAATAGAATATAAAATAATCTTATCTACTATATACGAAAGTTGTACCTCTAAATTAATTAAGTACCCTTATAATTAATTAGATTCGTCAGTACATTGAACTGTATTTACTCTCAGTCCATGACATGAATAATTACGAACTCAAGTCGTTTTTATTAAGAAATGTGATGTTTTTCTTATAACAATCCTTTTTTCCGAATTAAATTAACTTTATTAACAGAAAAGACGATAGAATATTGAATGATAAAAAAACAATGTTAAAGCAAAAATAGACATTTGTATGGACAAATTGATAAATTAATATTACTGACACTAAAAAAGCGGCGATCTCACACTAAAAAGGCCAGTGAGGCGGGTTCAAATCTTGGAACGATTTTCATCAGGATTATGAATCGTTTTATTGAAGGAACCTACTTAGTAAGTTTTCGATAAATAATATGTGAAAACCACTCACCTGCTTTTGACCGTCGTGATAGAGTTTGGCTTCACTAGAAAGCCTGTGCCATGAATTAGGAAATCAAACAGAATGCCAAATAGGATTGAATATAAACACAGTTATAATATTACATGTATGCTGAAAGGTGTTTCTTTAAGCAGCTTTTACTCGCGTAATTTAAGTATTCGTAAAAGCTATACTCCTTAGTCGTAGTGCTTTCTGCCATAGCTTACTGAGATAAGCATTTAATCTGTAATTTTGAGTGAATTAAATTTCATTTATCTGTGTCACTGTTAATAATATTAATGATCTTACAAGTTATAACTACTTCAAAATTAATTTAAATGTAAATAAATAATTAATTACACTTAGAACCGGAACTCTTCTTTAAGTTTATAAAGAACTCCCCTTCCTATACTCATATAATAAGAGCGATCACTCAAGAAAAACTCAAAAACACGAATATTAATCCTGTATCACATACTCTTCAGTTTTTCAAGTCAATCAGAAGCTTTTCAATAAGCTTGTGTAGTGTAAAATACGATTAGATGCATATTGACAAATAACCGTATACTGCTGTAGCCGTGGAACATCAAAATATAGATTTTGAGATAAAATCCAACATTCGAAGCTCAGTTTAGTCCGCTTCGTAATTTCAAATTCAATTTTTCCATACAGACCGTTGCATATGACTTTAAAAGACCTATGTACATATTTTGCTTGATATTTCCTTTTCCGTACAAACATACATAGAAAAGTGAGTCAAAAATGCATACGAATAATGCTAAAAGTTCTCTTCCCGTTAGCAGATGTAGTCAAGTCGTTTACAGTATATTTGTTGAATATTTGGAATTAAAGATTATTTGCATATGAAAATCACTAATAATTATTGTATTATATTATAGGATATTGTTACTTCAATTTATTACGTAATGTAAACAAAAATTCTAGGCTATGTAGAATAGTTCGGCGAAACGAAAAAAAGTACCTTATTCGAGACTAAAAGACTGAAGTGACTGTTTATAACATCAAAATAATAGGTTTTCACTGAATGCATATGAAAAAATGTACTTATAAAAAATTACATATTAAGATTTTTGTCTGTCTGTATTATTTCCGGAATGGCTGAACCAATTTGTACGGGATTTTGACTGACAGATAGCTGTTATAAGCTGAAACGTTATCTAGGGACAGTTCTAGGGGTAACACCAAAATAAAAATCGTTTAAGTCTGTTATTTATTATACGTGCGGCTAAGGATTGGGACAACCTATCTCAATATGGGTGTCTTCAAGGCAAGAGTGAATAGGTGGCTACTCAATTAGTTACCATCTACGACTGCGTTACCACTTACCATTAGGTGGAAAGCAGTCAAGCACTAATTCAGAATAAAATAAAAAAAATTCATTGTATTATACTAATATAACTAATTCTAAAGTTTAAATTCAAACACATTATACCAGAACTTGTAGTACGAAGAAGTCTCCTAATTTTCATAATACGTAACATTGAGCGAGATGCTGGAGTTTTGATATGAAACTGACAAACCGTGCTTCCATATTACAGTTATTCAACTAAAGTTTAGAATATATAAGCTTTTATAATTAAATAGAACTTATATTAAATTAAGATTTAAATAAACATTGTTAATCGCTAGTGGTTTACATCCTGTTTAACTTAGGGACCATGACAGTAACCATGAGACCTAATGCAATCACATTTTTATTTACTGAGCTTCAAATTAGAGTTAGCGGCTTCAAACAAAGAAACAAACAAACAAACAAGCAAACTATCTCTTCACCATATTAAAAAATATTACCATAGATATTCAAGATAAAAATATGAAAGGCAAATTGAAACAATATTTATGAGTATAATTAAGCATTAATCATGATAATGTACTGCGAGTATATTTCATACCGCCAAATTTCCTAACACAGCCCATAATTAATGCGAGCTCAGTTTGAAACGCTCGGGGCGTTCTATAATCACTAAATACCAGAATATCACATAGGGGATAAAGATTTAATTGTACGTAGCTTTAGTGAATGTAGATTCAATTATTATACTATAATATAACCTGTATAATATTCACTACTTTTAATACTTTCTTAGGTTTACGCGAATATTTAACATTATAAATGAAACTATCTTTTCCGATTTCGTCGCGAATTTATTATGATTTTTGGTTCCCGACGTTTCGAATGATGATGATTGCTGTAAAACATTCGAAATGTCGGAAACCAAAAATCATAATAAATACGCGACAAAATCCGAAAAGATAGTTTCATTTATAATTCATTATTTTTGTTGTTGATATGTTTGACGACACGTTTGGCTCAATGACCCTGCTTTCTGCGCCAGCGGTCGCGGGTTCGAGTCCCGCTGGGGGCATACATTTGTTGAGTACGAATGTTTGTACTCCAGTCATGGATGTTTATATTTATAATATGTATGTATTTAAACTTATATATGTGTAGTATATCAACCATCTAGTATCCATAACACAAGGCTCGTACCTTATCGTGGAACTAGATAGTGCTGTGTGTAAATGTCCCAACATATTATTTTTGTTGAAAAATCTATTTGAATGATGACACTAAAACATTGTTAATTGAAAATTACAGAAAATTCAGAAAATTTAAACAACATATTTATGTACTTTTATACATAGTATGTTGCAACACCAACAGCTAAATCCATGGTAAGCTTCGAGGCTTGTATGATAAATAGATGGTTGGTTAACACATTAGGTACACTTATATAATTAGAAATACAATCATCGTGCTTATCACACAAGGGAATGCCTCCAGCGGGACGCGAACCCGTGACTGCTAGCGTAAGAAGTAGAGTTAGTAACTTTTGCAAACAGGTCGTCAAACGTTACATAACGTAAAGCTAATTCGAATATTAGATTCATTTCGATAAAGTTATAGCTTTTGTCTGTAAAGATTATTGCAAAATAGTCACTCCCATGCGAAATAATTAAGCGAAATCAATTGTAAAAAGTCCTGAAAAAGCGAAAAGCTCCTGAGAAATCGTTACTTGTTTTCGACACCAATTCCAACGAGCTGTTTTTAATCGACCCCCATTTGGGTCAACGCTAATTACCCGTTGTTTTAACGTGCCGGCTAATTGCAATCAAATACATTACTACAAATGATATTTTTGAGTTTTAAAATACATATTCACAGAGCTTTTTCGGGACTTTTAAGAGTTCATCGTACGTTTTTATTTTGATTTCTGATTCTTTCACTCGCCTGATTGACAATTTATATCTCGAGATAGCTGATTATTATAAAAAAATTAGAACTGCTACGAAAACTACATACATTTATTGCGACATATAAATTGGTAAGGAAATAATGTCTTTTTTCTGTCTTTTTTGTTATTAAGCTATTTATAGCTATCTAATGCATAATAATTCAAGGAGGAAACTTTAAGGAGGAAACCATATATAAAAATAAAAATTTCGCAAATAGAACCACCGGTTGAAATAAGCTAGAGAACACAATTATAATTAATCAGTACGTACTTAGCGTGGTGTACTATGGTCTGATTACCATCATATTAAAAGTACGGGACCCATCAGAGGATCAATAATAAGGTCTGAATACATTGTTATATTTCTCGATCAATTGTTATAAATATTTTTAATATAACTCTTTCAATAAAAAGTAAGAAACTCGATATTATTCTCTATATAAGAATATTGCTTGTGAAATAGAGCCGAAAGTGTCACCTGAATTCTAAAAATATACTGTAATTCAACGTCTTTAAATCTAGCAGTTATTGTCATTCCTTTTCTATAATATTATGTATATTTTGTCAATTGATAATATCTATACTTTTATTTATCTATACATAAAATAAAAGTTTAATTTGTATATTGAATATTTGTTGGAAAATTTGAAGTGGTTTTTATTCACGGTGCAGAGTCTAATAGTATCTATAGTTTTTAGAATGTTTGTCTATCTCTTTGGGGCCGTATCAAGTCAAGGCCGTATTAATCTCTTGAGATTTCTTGGTTTTCTTCTACCACTTCATAAATTTTGATGTTCTGGTTTAAGATCATTTATTTCTCAAGAAGAATATTACAATTCACTTATATGAGAAATTAACAATTAATAAAGTTTAACTAACACTATTGAGTGTGGGAAAATATCTCATTTCTGAAAAATCTGTACTAATCACTAAAACGTAGTATAGGAATCACTCCATTTCATAATTTCCATTTTTAGATATTTGTAAAAAAAAGGATTTATTCACTTCCTTCATTCTCCAGTCAGTTAGTCAGTCAGGCTAAGGTAAAAAGTCGATGTATTCGTAATACGATTTGAAATAAAAGAAATATTCAACGAAAAGTTAAATACCTTGTACATTAGGTATCATCAATTGTTTAAAAAGAATGCAACTTTCTAAAACAGTCATTGTTTAATATTTCCAATAGCTGTTTACTATTTGTTAATGTGATAATAAAATGTTATGTGGCAGCGGTGGGATTCGAACCCACGCCTCCGAAGAGACTGGTGCCTTAAACCAGCGCCTTAGACCGCTCGGCCACGCTACCGATACAGTTTAGCTCGAATTTCTGTTTCTATAGAAATGAATATGTATTTATAGATTGAATGTTCGGCGCGCACTTGTTCAGAGTAGACATGCAACACTTTGCTCCTATAAAATAAAATCTTTTCAAGTGTCTAAACCATTCCTTGCGTGATTGAATATCGCTTATTCAATAAAAGAACTTAAATATGAACTGTGTTGGCTAAAATCTTACACTAAATACACGTAATTACCACATTTTATCGTCAAAAACTGTTGTGTTAAGTGCTGTTATAAAAGTTTATATTGGGTAGTTCAGTGAGTGAAACTAATAATAAGACAATTACCCTAAACTGATAATAACAAACATTTGCTACGGGCCGACCTATCGGATCGTCAAATTCGCTGCATGTCCTTAAGTGACTGGTGGCGTAACGGCCAAGACGCAGATTGCGCATTATTCGTTGGGGCCCGAGTTCGATCCGCACATCAAGCTGTTTTTATTCTTAAAAATTTTATCATCTAAAATTTGTGAAGAATGAAATTTCAATGTTGTAAAAGTACGATAGAGGGCGCCGCCGGTAGTGTCCTCGTATGCTTCAACTGCAAACATCACTATCATGTTCAATGTCTGTATCCAACCGATAAAAAATCAATTACACCTAATTTGAAGAAATGGGTATGTCCTGAATGCACAAATAAACAACCAAAGCCAATAAAAAACGACAATACTCCGATAAGAAGTTCCTCAAAATTAATGCAAAGCAACGATAACGTTACTATAAACCGCGGCGGCGGCGGATCCAATGCAGTGTTATCACCCGGATCACCTTCATCTAGGGAGGATACTCCACTATCGGCTGAACTGGTGCAAAGAATAATAGCCGACGAAAACGATAAGCTAAGAAATGACTTAAAAACTCTGGTTCACAACGCAATTTCGGAAGAGTTTAAATCTTTAAAAGTTGAAATTACAACCATCAAGGACTCCCTCAGTACGTTCAAGCAACAATTGAGTAACCTGTCAGAGCGTATCGAAAAAGTTGAGACGGATATAAAGCTTTGTGAGTCAGTGTCTTCTGATATATGTTATCTCAAATCCTCCTTTGCAAAAATAGAAATGGAAAAAGATAAAATTTTGTCCACAATGAACAATGATCCCTTGCCAACTACGTTGCAAAATACGCCGCATACCGTTTATGAAGATCTTGCCGCTGAGCTCCATGAACGTGCTCTGAGGTCAAAAAATATTGTCGTTGTGGGCATTCCGGAAGACACAAACTCGGATGTATTGAAAATGAAAGAACAAGACAAACAAAAACTTCTAAATATCCTGCATACTATAAGCCCCGATTGCCCTCAACCAATTAAAATATACCGTTTGGGAAAACAAATCTCTGGTAAAGCTAGACCCATAAAAGTTTGCTTTGAATCTGAGAGCACAGTTAAATATTTATTACGGAATAAGACAAAGATAAAGAATGAAAAGTTACGTGTATACTCAGATCAAACACTACAACAAAAACAGTATATGAGCGCCTTGCGTGAGCAGCTAGCAATACGCACGGATAAAGGAGAAACTAATTTAACAATCAAATATATTAAAGGCGTTCCGAAAATCATAACAGGGTCCGCAAAAAACTGAGAAAAACAAATCAACACAATAGTAACATAAGTAATTCACACCTAAACGATAATAATAATATTACTTACCAATTGGCAAATAATTACCAGAATATTGTTACAAGCTCTTCGTCCCTTAAATGTTTTTACGCAAATGTGCGAAGCTTACATACTTCAGGAAAGCTCGAAGAACTAACTTGCATTCTGAAATACATACCGGCCGATGTGCACATTGTGCTGCTAACAGAAACCTGGCTAACGTCAGAATATGAAGCACAATCAATACAAATACCCAACTATACGCATGTCTTTAACATCCGATCTGGTGGTACGGGAGGTGGTGTATCAATCTTTATACATAAAAAATTTACCTTTGACGTAACTGAATCGCTTTACAACGACAGAAATAACTACCTGTGGATCTATATTAACAAACTAGCTCTAAATATAGGATTGGTATATAGACCACCTGATACGAACGTAAATGACTTCTTGGATAGATTCTCAACATATCTCGAACAGCGAAAGCGATGTGTCGTCTTTGGTGATTTCAATATCAACCTGCTCTCTAATGACTCCCGAGCAATAGAGTATCAAAACTGTATAAGGGAATCAGGATACATTTTATTGAATAAAATTAATGTAGAACATTGTACGCGAGAGACGAACACAACTAAAACAATCATAGACCATATCTGCTCGAACGTGAAAGAACACCCATTTCAATTTTGTTTAATTGAATCTAGTATGTCGGATCATAAACAAATTTATTTTGAATTAAAAAAGCGTATAGTTGTGCCAAAGCCAAAAATACAATACGAAGCAGTTAACTATACATCTCTTTACTCTGATATGTCGCAAAAAAATTTCACTAACGAAAATCATGTTTTCTCTAATCTGGAACAATTCATTCAAGAAAATATAAAGACCAACAAAACACTTAAAACTAAAATTCAAAACTTACCAAAGGATGATTGGATAACACAAGAAGTGATTAATTGTATCAACATACGAAATAAAGCATGGGTAAAATTCAAAAAGAATCCCAAGGACGACAAATCAAAGGAGCTGTTCACAATTGAGCAGAATAAAGTTAACAAACTGATCAAACGACTAAGAAGACAATATTACCTCAATGCTTTTGAGAATTGCAGGAGGAAACCTAAGAAGATGTGGAACTTAATATCCAGCCTAAGCAACAACAAAGTAAAAAACTGCAATGTCCCATCTAAACTAGTAATTAATGACGATATTATTACGGACTGTACAGAAATATGTAATACGTTCAATAACTTTTTCTCAACGATTGGCTCTGTTTTGGTAAATTGTATTCCTACACATTATCACAACCCCAACACTTACCCTTTCACACAACAAAACACATCGACTACTCTTTTAAACAGATTCAAACCGTGTACATCGTTGGAGGTCTTGAAAATTATTAATAATTTGGACAGTAATTCAAGCTGTGGTATCGACCAAATAAATACTAAAACACTTAAATGTATAAAAGATTTAATAGTGGATGAATTAGTCGCTTGTATAAATAAGTGCTTAGATGAAGGATCTTTTCCTGACAGCCTAAAAATAGCTAAAGTTAGTCCCATTTATAAGTCTGACCTAAAAACTGACCCAAGTAACTATAGGCCTATATCAGTTTTACCAGTCCTCTCTAAAATATTTGAAAAGATACTTTACACGCGAATATATCAACATCTAAATGACATTGACTTTCTCTCTAAAAAACAATATGGATTTAGGCCGAAGTCAAATACTTTAGCAGCTACCATTGACTTAGTTAGTAATATAAAAAGTGCTATTGATAAAAAACAGGTGGCCGTAGGCATATTCATTGACATCAAAAAAGCATTTGACGCGGTGAGTCACCCACTTTTACTTAAGAAGCTTAGTTACCTTTTTAGTGACACAGCATATAATATTCTAAAGTCTTACTTAGATAATCGATATCAAATAGTCAAGATTGGCGACAGTAAAAGTACTATGGCTAAGATAACTCACGGTGTCCCGCAAGGATCCATACTAGGACCATTATTATTCTTGATTTACATTAATAGCATTAGTAAACTCGACCTAACTGGGGATATAATATTATATGCAGATGACACATGCCTTTTCTACTATGGAGAAAATATAAATGAAATTATGGCAAAATCTCAAAAAGATCTTGATACCCTTGACGAGTGGTTTAAATATAACCTTCTCACAATCAATACCAGCAAAACAGCATACATGATTTTCGCCGCTAAAAACAAAAAAATTAATCAAAATTTAACACTTAAAATAAATAATGACATTCTAAAAATATCCGAACAAGAAAAATATCTTGGGTTAATTTTAGACCACAAGCTAACATGGAAACCCCACATAATGAAAATACGTAAAAAACTAATTTCTTTACTTGGTTGCTTAAGAAATCTATCCAAATGCATACCAGAAAAATTACGAATTGTTATATACAATACCTTAGTTAAACCACATCTAGAGTATCTTACTGAGATATGGGGATGCGCAGCTAAGAGTAACTTACAACCTTTACAAAGAACACAAAATAAACTAATAAAAGTACTCTATAAAATGGATTTCTTGACACCAACAAAAGATGTTTACAAAATAACAAAGCTTCTTAATGTAAAACAGATATATACCTACAATACATGCATGTTAGTCAGAAAAATACTCAAAGGAACACTACAAACACAGTTACGTTTTGATCTGAAAAGTCCTAGTAAATATAGTAAGCGCAGGAAAAATACCAATTTAATACAGTTACCCAGAACCAGGACAAATTACGGTAAATTAAACATAAAATATGATGGAGCTAGAATGTATAATAACTTACCCGAATGTATAACTAACGTAAAGTCCGTGGCAAAATTTAAAGAATTGCTAAAAAATTACATTCTTAGTAACATTTGAAAAAACGTAATATTAACATGCCTATATTATAACAGGCTTTAAAAAAAAAAAAAAAAAAAGTAAATAAAAATACTAGAAAACACAAATTCATTAATAACATTATATCAAGCACGCACACATAAATAACACACACACAAATACACACTACATACGCACGCATGCACCAACAGGCGACCGCACGCACCAACACACACACATACACACACACACACACACACACACATTTATAAACAAACAAACACACACATACATACGCACACACATCTACAAACACGCACACACACACCAAAACGTATAGACACACGCACCGAACATTACTATACCGTTTTATATTCTTTCTAATGTTTCTCATTTTAAGTGACTATATACTGTAATTGTATGTCTTATGAGAAAAAATAAAGATTCTTTAAACCGAATGCTTGCAATTTACCCATGGAGTAAATGGAGTGCGCATGCCGGGACAACCGCGCTTACTAATAGCACACTAAAATATAGTTTACTCGACGAAATTGTTGACACTCGTTGCTATTTTATGTCAGTCTATTTCATAGTCACGCGCTCCCGTTTTAAAAGTGTGAAAAACTAAGAACAATGCCTAGTTTTGCAATTAAATGATGTGGAAAGTGTACTGCTACTTCAAGTTACAAAAAAGACGGGATCACATTTCATAGGTAAGTGGTTTTCTACTCCATTTTATTCAATTCATAAAAAATTAAAATTAATTTTTAATGTCAGAATAGTATATCGCGTCAACGTTGATGTCTTGTCTATTTTTCTCGTTAGTGCTGTCGCAGCATCGCAACGATGTACCTATATCGATATAATTCAAGATTAGATGAATTTTTATTTTATTGTAGGTTTATTATTGATTTATTTTAAAACAAGTGGGGCCTAGGATAATTAAAAAATTGTATTTTGTATGATTTAAAATTTGCAGATTTCCCATCAATGATAGCGAGAAGAAAGAAAAGAAATAGCGTCGTATGCTCCAGACATTTCACACCGGATTGCTTTCAATCTTTAAAAATAATACACGTCGATTATATAGGTCATCAGTACCTATATTATATTTACCTTCTCTGGTACCTATCTTTTAGTGTATTGAAGTTTTACATAGCCTGGTCATGCACATATTATTAAAATGTTTTTTACAGACCCTTCCAGATGATTCAAAAACACTCAAGATCAATCGCCTCCATTAAGCGATATTAAGAAAGAATCTTCTAAAACCACGGTAATATTAATAAATAAAAATGATGATGCTTGTTATACCTATAAATAATAACTACCTTAATTTTTACACAATCACCGTATTTATTGTCTAAATTACATTTTAAATGTCCACGAAATAGTAATCCCAGACAAAAATCTACTTTTTATGTCCCTGTCACCAGAACTAAATTTGCAAAAAATTCATTCATCAACAGAAGTTGTGATCAATATAATAAACTTTTTATTAGTAATGACATATTTCATCTCTGTCTTAATAAATTTAAAATTAATGTTATGCACAATTTGATTAATGTAAGCTGTTATTGATTTTATTATTTTACATTATTAATCTAAAATATTTTATTTAATGAATTATATTTTAATGATTTTATTTATTTGAAATTATTGATTATTATTGCATTTCTCTCTCTCTCTTGAATTTGTTTGTATATTTTTTTAATTGTCATTTGTAATATTTTGCATCTATATCTATTTCTTTGTAATAAGTGTTATGTTAACAATGGAAACTTTTATTGGTTATGTTTCTATTAATTGTTTGTTATTTATAAATTTTATTGTAACACCGTTTGTTTCCTAAATAAATAAATAAATAAATAAATAAATAAATAAATAATTTCGCGTGCATTTATTGTACCTACTTGTGGCTTCTCTTAAATATTTAAATAATATAATGCAGATAATTTTATAGGAGCCATAATAGAAATAATATTATAATAATAATAGTAATAAATAAAAATAATAGAAACCCTAAAGATTATATAAGAAAAATATATTCAAAACTTATCCATTTTAAGAATCAGTAAATATCTAATATATATAAATCACGTGTCACGTTGTTTGTTCACGATGGACTCCTAAACTACTTAATCGATTTCAACCAAATTTGCACACCGTATACAGTTTGATCCGACTTGAAAGATAGGATAGCTTACATCTTAATTTATAGTCGCAATATTATTTTATTTTAAATTAAATGTTTATTATACGACTTTAGTGTACTTATCGGCTAGTTCTATAAAATCCTAATAGATAGTGGTTTGGCATCTAAGTTGCACAGATATCCCGTAGATGGCGTCGAATTTCTATTTCTAGATTATAGATAGCGCGTGGCCAAAATGTAGTAAGGAGTAGTATTTTTATTTTATTAAAATATATATAAAAACCGTTTAATTTATTTTAACTTACGCTGTTTGCTAGTAAATAATATATATTCATAAAGGTCTTTGAAATAAATCACTTGTTTTATTAAAAAATCTAAATCTCTGTATCGCAAACCAATCCCACACAATTATCGATATCGATATTTTTAAGTAATTCTTTTGGAATCCCTAGAGAATCAGTCATCACTTGGTTGTCACTTCGTTACCCAATCACAGCTAGCGAAGCTTACCTCTCCCCCCGCCGTAAATTAGTCAATTTGAGCTAATACAAAAATATGCCGATTCACACTCCATTGGTTTTATCCTCCTAGAATTTACCATTAGGTTTTTATTTAATGTACAAGTAGAATCAAGATTTTGAAAGTAGTAGATTATTTATATCTCTTCCTTCTCTCTTTATTTTCTCTCGGTTAAAGGTTGCCCGGAAGATAACACTCACTAGCGATAAAGCTAACTTTTGTATAATTTTACTTTAATTTTTTCCTACTACTACTAATGTAAAATAATTAATTATTAAAAAAATTATTTAAAAAATATATTAAATTATTAAAAAAAATTTCACGTTCATATAATTACTGCGTAAAGTGCATTGCATCTTTGGACATTAGTTGCGACAAACTCTTCCAATTTATGAAAAAGTGTGAAAAGTGTTTCTGAATATAAATTGTACAGTATATATTATATTTTAGTCACTTCGTTAATTGTTAATTGTTATATTTAATTTAATCATTGTTAAAGTGATAAGTCTAGTTTCTTTTTCTTCTTTTTAATCGTAATCGTTCTAAATAGTTTTATATGTTATTTTTTTAGAATTTAATGAGTTTTTTAAGCATTTTAAAGCATTGTTCTTTTTTAGCGAATGTTGTGTTCTCCTATAATTGGTTATACATTAAAATAATATGTTAGATTTAAGTAAATTGTGAATGTAATGTATGTATACTGTTGGAGATCCGTATCAACAAATAAATAAATAAATAAATAAATAAATAAAATGCAATAAATAATAATGTTTGTTTCAATGGAATGTATAATTTTACTTATTTATTTTTATTTATTAGGAAATATTATAGAGTTGTGACTTAGGTATAGTCCCTACTATAATTCAAAAAATCTTTTTATAACTGTGACCCAAATAAGCTTCTGACAAATAAAGCTACAAGCTTTAAGCGCTATAAAAAGTTACCCAATTTACACAAAGCACTTCAACTTTGGCGATACTCGCCAATTTATTAAGCTTCAGCTTGACATCGCGTATTATACTATTCAAACCCGTGGCATGCCATGCTTTCAAAATTGCGATCCCAAGCCTCTGGGCTCATCTAAAGATTCCTTAAAAATTAATCAAAATCGCTCCAGCCTTTTCAAAATATGTATATAGGGGTGTACTCATTAACTCATTATTGTGTAACTTAAAACATATTTATTAAAATCTTTTTTTAAAGAGAAATTAATAATTCGTTTGGTAAACTTGCTATAATATTTCATTAATAAGTTCGTTTAATTCGATATTACCCTTGTGACCCAATATATAGATTCTAGAGAAAAGTGTTGAGTTATATTTTAAATTTAAAAGCATGTATTTAAATCGTTAAAGGTCGAAATATGTAAAATACTGTTTGTTTCAATACTTGTATTAATAATACTTCCCTTTATAGATAAAGGATAAGAATTTTCTTATTTAATTTAAGTAAGAATATACATATATTGCGTAACTTTTAATAAATAGCACTATGAAATTAGTTTCGCTTAATTAAAATCAGAAATCCTTCTTAAGCATAAGCCAACGTGCGTAATAATAACTGTATTCTTAGATATAATTCAACATATTCAAGTTAGAAGCGACGGCGTAAGATTGTAATGAAATTTTATAGGCGACTCGTTTCGCTTTTTGTAGTGGCTCTAATTGCTATGCCAGCGATCGCGGGTTCGAGTCCCGGCCATTCATTTATTGAGTGGGAGTTTATATTTACGAGTATAATAATTTGTATAAAATATGTATTTCGAGTTATATGTGTAGTGTATCAACTATGTGGTATCCGTAACACATGGCTCGGAAATCGTAATTTACCATGGAACTAGATGGTGCCAAGGGTTAATGTCCTTACATATTTAATATGTACAAGCTTTTCCCGCGACTTCGCTCGCGTTGTAAAGGCTGAAAATCAAAAGAAATATTTTTCTCCCATTTATCGCTCCTATTGGTCGTAGCGTGATGTAATATACCCTATAGCCTTCCTATATAAACGGACTATCCAACACAAAAATAATTTTTCAATTCGGACTAGTAGCTCCTGAGATTAGCGCGTTCAACCAAACAAACAAACAAACTCTTCAGAAGTATAATATTAGTATAGATTTATGTAGTTTTAAATTTTGATGTGATTTTCCCATAAGTTTAAAAAACACATATTTCAGTACAACTTTATTACTTTCACTAATTGATTAAATCAATTAATTTGTTTTTCCAAATAGTTTTAAAAAGTGTTTTAATTAAAAGTTTAATCTAATTTGTCTTCACTTTGGACCATAACGTGAAAGTCTAAGATCCCTTTTAGGAAATCACCCTTTCGTGGTTAAAGTGCATTCCTGCGTTGCAATACTCGACTTACACAAGAAGAGCAGGAAAATATATTTTATAAGAATTCTCGAGTACGCCTTTAGCTTTAAGACAAACATTATATATGTAATTAGCCTCGTGCATTTGTTTCAACATTATGTCATATATCTTTATTAAGTACCCCCTTTAGGATAAAATTTTTACAAGTTTTGAATGTATTATTTATTTCTATATAATCAAAAGCGTAAAAATAAGTTTCAAGCTTCTAGATTTAAAAATGATGTAATTTCCGTACAAACTTTCATCCTCTATTCAACCTCTTACAGCCTTTTTTCCCCTTGAAAAGTATCCTACGTCCTTTCTCAGGATCTGAACTATCTGTGTACCAAATTTCATTTAAATCAGTTTAGTAGTTTTGGCGTGAAAGCGCGGCAGACAGATAGACAAACAAATTGATAAAGTTACTTTCGCATTTACAAGGGGCGGGCCTGTATCTATGCTTTTACGGTTCCCTTACGTCATGCTTCGCATGGTAGTGTAGGCGCAGGCCTATCCTACTGTCTCCTTCAGAGACGGTAGGGTGGCGTTGGTCTTGGGGGAGAGTGACGCTTTTGTTGCAAAGATCCCCAAGGCAAGTTCGGTGTACTATCCTTCTCGAGGTTGCCAGCCCTGTTTTTGGTCTAGTTCACTAGGAAATAGACGCAACAGAAAACACCGAGCGCTTTTGCTTTTGCTATAACCCATTTATTTATTTATTTATTTACTTATTTACCTATTCACTTCTTACTCACTCATTATCATTTAATATGTACATTCTAAGTAGTTTATCACAATGTATGAATATATTGTATGCATATTTACATATATATGTATGTATTTGTTAATGTATTATTTGTGTATGTATGTGTATTGTGTATATATAAATATATGTATAGATATGTGTATGTATAACAATTATATCATGTGTATATTTTTAAAAACCCAATCCAAGGTGTCATTCGTACCGTGCCGAGGGATGCGTGGCTGGGGGGGAGCTCAGTCGCTAACGGTGGCTATCCGACACCAGGACGAATCGGATAGTAGTTTTGTCCTCCCGTCGACATGCGGGGCTCTGTCGGCGGGTATCTTTATTTCCCTAGCTACTCGTGGGACCAAAATGGAAATGGACCTTAAAATAAAAAACTTAAATGACGTTACCACGTCACAATCCCTGGACGAACTGTGCCAGGACCTTATGCCGCTGACAATGGGTGCGGAGGAAACCGCCCAAATGTCAGCACAACCAATGGAGGTGACTGCAGGTACCGAAATGGCGATAGGGGCTCCTACGAACCCCGAATCACCTACTGGTAACCCTGCTACCACTTCCACGAATGCTGCCCGACGCAAACGTAAAAGATTGAGTGGGGCAGCTCAAGTCCGCTTTAAGGTTCTTAGGGAACAGGGAGTTGAGGCTGCAAAAGCCTACGAACTGTCCGCTAAAACTTTTGCGGAACTCAAGGGTATGGGGTATCGATTTGATGCTTCGAAATCCGAATCCGAGCGCCCTATCAAAAGGACTCGCTCGGAGGAGGAATCACCACAGGGACAGCCTGTAAGGAAGTCCCAAAGGTCGAGCGAAGCACCGTCAGCCCCTTCACCCCCAGCTGCCTATAGTGCGGCCTTATCCTCCTTCAAGGTTGGTGTGAGGGACTCCACTCCCATGACTGACGCACAGCTGCAGTCTCTATACAACGCCATTGTAGCCCAAATCACCGCCTCGGAGAAGGGTAAGGGACTCGCCTTTGGTGGACTATCATTCAAGCCAGGCTGGCTGCTTATCACCTGTGTCAACCAGCATGCCAGAGAATGGCTTGTACAATGTATACCCTCCCTTCAGCCTTGGTCAGGAGCTAAGCTCAATCTCATTAATGAGACGGACTTGCCCAAACCCAAGGTTGGAGTAGTATACATTCCTGATCCGGAGGCCAAAGACATTGACAAGGCGCTCTCCTGTCTCCGGATACAAAATGATGGCCTTAATACGGAGCTGTGGAAGATTCTCAACAGAAAGGTCGAAAAGGGCGGGATCACACTCACCCTCTCCATCGACGACCAATCTGTTGAGAGCCTTCAAAAAACCGACCTGAAGGCCTACTTGGCGTTCAAGTCGGTCCAGTTCCGGATTAAGGGCATCAACCAGCCCACAACAAATCCTGGGATCGAAAACTCTGAACCTGTGCCGTCTACCTCTCGTTCTGTGGCCGCGGCTCCTGGAGCCGGTGCCAGTGTGACAGCGCTTCCACCATCTAGTGCGGCTGCAACTGGTGCGGCTCCCGTGGCTGGGACCAGTGGAACGACTGGTACTCTGCACAGGTTTCCCCACAGAGGGGGGCATACCAGGGGTGGACAAACCCCCAGAGGCAATAGCCAGCGCCCCCGCAAACAAAAGGGACTCAGACCCAGTAAGGGACGTGAGAAGCGCAACGGGGCTCGTCCCCAATAGCGCCTCACACCTAAATGGCGACACCGATGTCCCCACAAAGATACTCCAAGCCAACCTACACCACGCTATCGCTGCCACAGCCGTGGCAGAAAATACTTTTAAGGCACTTGGCATGGATATAGCGCTGGTCCAGGAACCATGGCTTAACGCCAAGTCCAAGATTTTGGGCTTAAATGGAGTAGGTAAGATCCTAGCAAATGAAAATGGCACCAAACCTAGGGCCTGTATCGTTTTTAAGAAAGGAATTAACTTCTTGCCTGTTACAGAACTTTGCAGTGATGACACTATCGCTGCAATCACCGTTCTCAGAGGGCGTGGTCAAACTAGAGTACTCGTGTGCTCGGCCTACCTGCCCGGAGAGAAAGCCAACCCTACCGAAGAACTGTCTAAAGTCGTCGACTACGCTCGAAGACACAAGACAGAATTATTTGTCGGCTGCGATGCAAACGCCCATCACACAATATGGGGCAGTACTGATACCAACAAAAGAGGTGAGTTACTTTTCGATTTCCTACTAGCTAATGACCTACAAATACTTAATAAAGGCTGTTGTCCAACCTTCGTCACTAAAGCTAGGCAGGAAGTTATTGATATTACTTTCGCTACTGAACAGATTGCTAAACACATAACTAAATGGCATGTCAGTAATGAAAACTCTATGTCTGATCACAAACATATTCTCTTTAGCATACAAGGCTCTATAACTACTGAACCTATAAGGCTAAGAAATCCCAAAGCTACCTCGTGGGTGGACTTCAAAAACCTACTCGCTGAGGCAGCTAAGGATTTCCCAAAATCAATTAAGACACCCGATTCTCTTAACATTTTAAACAACTTACTAACGGAAGGCATCTTAAATGCCTATGAAAATAGTTGTCCTGTTAAGGAACTAAAGGTTAACACCAATACTCCGTGGTGGAACAAAAAGCTAGAACGACTTAGAGTTACCACCCGTCGCTTATTTAATCAGGCCACTACACCGAAGAGGTGGAAACGGTATAGGAAGGCTCTGACTAAATACCATAAACAGATCAGAAAAGCTAAAAGGGCGTCTTGGAAACGATTTTGTGAGAATATCGCCCAAACACATAAAGGTGCGAGAATCCACAAAATCCTCGCCAAGACACCAAATATCTTTCTCGGCTTTTTAAAAAAGCCAGATAACTCTTTCACGACCACAGAGATGGAAACGCTGGAACTTTTAAGAGCAACCCATTTCCCAGGATCATACCCTGTCTCTGACAGTGAATTAATCCCAAAGGACTACAGTTTCCACAGGGCCAATAGTAATGACTGGAATATGGCCAACACTATTTTTAGGCCTAACCAGATTAAGTGGGCTTTGAATAAATTCAAACCATTTAAATTAGCAGGTGAGGATGGCATCTATCCAGCCCTTCTCCAACAAGGCATGGATCTCCTCATTCCACATCTGGTAAAACTATTTAGAGCAAGCTTTGCTTGGGGCATTATACCAGAACAATGGACTAAGGTCAAGGTTACCTTTATACCGAAGATCGGTAAAAGTGACTATTCTCAGCCCAAATCCTTCAGACCTATTAGTCTTACTTCGTTCCTACTAAAAACAATGGAAAAAGTAATCGATCAGCACATTAGAACAAGGTATCTTGTGGCTAGACCACTCTCCAATAACCAACATGCTTACCAAAAGGGTAAATCCACAGAATCTGCCTTAGTAGCTCTGATCGATAAGGCAGAAAGGTCCCTAGAGGATAAACAGACCGCTCTATGTGCATTTTTAGACATTTTTTAGGCTTAGGCCTTTGATAACACACCTACAGCAACCATTCTTAAAGGGCTGAGTGCAAAAGGTGTTGATGACACAACCACCAGATGGGTGGAATATATGCTCTCCAACCGACGTGCAAATGTTACGCTCAACGAACACTCGCACAACTTCTATACTACCAGAGGTTGTCCACAAGGAGGAGTACTTTCACCCCTATTATGGACACTAGCAGTAGACCTGCTACTTGTAATCATGGCGGATCTCGACTACGACACACAGGGCTATGCAGATGACCTTGTTGTAATAGTACGAGGTCCCTGCCTGAACACAATTTCCACCAGGTTACAAGGAGCTCTTAACACCATAACTAAGTGGTGCAGTGAAAATGAATTATCAATAAACGCTGATAAAACGGTTATTGTACCCTTCACCAGGAAAAGGAAGCTTGAAAGGCTGACCGAGCTCAGACTAAATGGAAAAACCCTTAACCTATCCAATGAGGTAAAGTACCTTGGAGTCACTATTGATCAAAAGTTGACTTGGAACTCTCACCTCAACAACATTATACAAAAAGCCAAAATGGCTCTATGCATATGTTGTCGAATGGCTGGAGCCAAGTGGGGCCTAAAACCCAAAATGGCTCTCTGGATGTACACCGCTGTGGTAAGGCCGATCATAACATACGCCTCAGTAGTATGGTGTAACAAAACCAAACAAAAGACAACAATGAGTAAACTAGACA
Organism: Boloria selene; assembly: GCA_905231865.2. NCBI lineage: Eukaryota > Metazoa > Arthropoda > Insecta > Lepidoptera > Nymphalidae > Boloria > Boloria selene. Next base: position 572,234 of record HG993147.1, read on the forward strand.
GTGTACAACGGATGGCATGTCTAATCATGACAGGAGCCTTCCATTCGGCACCAGGAGACGCTCTAAATGCATTATTGAACATAGCTCCGCTATACCTGCACGTGCAAAAAGAAGCGAAATCTTGCCTCTACAGGCTCTGTACACAATCGAATGTAAAGTTGCAATCGCAATATATGAACAAACTCATAGAGTTGACATTCGAACACAATACTCTAAAAATGCCAGCAGATGGCATGAACACTGAGTTTAACTTTACAAAACAATACATAATAGATCTTCCCAACCGGGACATGTGGCTGAACGGCCAGGAATCTCACAAAAAGGGAAGTCATGTATGGTTTACGGACGGATCCAAGAAAGGATCTGATGTAGGGTGCGGAATCTATGGCCTTAAGCCTAGATTTAACATGAGTGTCAATCTAGGTAAGGAGGCCACCATCTTTCAGGCAGAAGTCTTCGCCATCAATAAATGTGCTGAAGTCATTCTGGAGAGAAAGCTTAGAAACCAAAACATCTACATCAACTCAGATAGCCAAGCAGCACTATTGGCTATAAATTCTCTTGAGACCAACTCCAAGTTGGTTAAGAGCTGCATAGACAACCTGAACGTCCTGGGTGCATCCAACAGAGTTATCCTCAGATGGGTCCCGGGTCACTCAGGTATAGATGGGAATGAAAAGGCAGATGTATTGGCAAAAATGGGCGCTGAAACCCCACAATGTGGCCCTGAGCCATTTTGTGGCATTGCCAAACAACATGCCTATTCAATTCTCAAACATGACTGCAATCTCAAAGCACTTAAAGAGTGGCAATCCGCCTCTGGACAAACTCACTCCAAAGCGCTAATTAAGGGATATCGCAAAACCTTTACAAAAGAGTTGCTCCAACTCAACAAGTATAAAACTAGTGCGGTAACCAGAATACTTACTGGCCACTGCAAACTCAATAAACATATGTTTACCCTCGGCCTCAGTCAGTCCGCAATGTGCAGACTATGCCATGAGTCAGAGGAAACTGCTATGCACATCCTCTGCTCGTGCGGACCACTCATGCACCGCAGAAGTATCTTTCTAGGGCAGCATATCATGCAACCGGAAGAGATACAGAAGCTCTCCGCTCAGAAAATCTGGAAGTTCCTGGAAGCAACAGGACTAAGCGGAGAACTCTAAACTCATTTTAAGGGAGCTACAATGGACCAACACTGGTCGACGTAGCAAGGGCCGACCCCGGCACCAATCCCAAAATATAAATAATAATAAAATTCGCATTTACAATATTAGTAAGGATTTACTTTATTCGTTCTCATATAATTGAAAGCATGGAATGCTTTTTCAATTATCACTGAAATAAATTACACGGTAGTAAATTTACCTGAAGTCATGTCAGAGTTACGTGTAGTGAAAAAAAACATCTATAAAAACTTACAGGAATTGTATTCAAATATATCAAGAACATACACAAAGCTTTTGCTGTGAGACAACTATCTATTAATCTTCTCATTATCTTATATTCCATCTTTCATATTTTCTTATTAATTTTGTTAACAAAATAGATTAGTGTGTTTGTTGCTTTATAAATTATTATGAACTCTAAAATCAGTTTTTTTTATCATTTAGTCACTATTGGAAAGTTGAAAGGTAGCGTAGGCATTTCATTTAAGTAATAACACAAAAACGTGAAACTTCAGCTACTTTTATTTTTCGAAATATAATTATGGTTCTGCTGAAAATTAAAATGTATCCAAGTACCTGGAGTGAAGCCAGGACATGTCACTAGTATAAAAATTAAATGATACAAAATACAATAAAATACCTTTGTTACGAAAATTAAGCTTTGGTATAAGTAAAGTTGTAAAACCAAAAATACAAGTCGCTATAACAAAGTCTTCCGTCCACACAAGCTTATTTCACATTTAGACCTTTGTTTCTGTTATTGGTCCCTCCGCTGTGTTTGAGAGAAGTGGTCATGCCGCTTAAACATCTCATACTCGGAGACTTCAAATTGTCTTCGGCTTGCCTTTGGGAGCTATCGCGGGGTGCAATTAATAACTTTTAGGTTTGAGAATGTGATTTTCTAGGAACAAAGAAAACTGACGTTTGTTTTACAAAATATACAGTAAATGCTATTCTTCTTCTGATGATTTTTTTTAAAGTAAGGAACGTTGAGAATAATTTAATAGAAGCAGTCATTACATATTATAGAATTAAGTTAATGCCGTGTCTATCCGTCTGGACTTAATAAACTCAAAAACTATTGGAACCGAGTGGATTTTCATGTAGTTTTCACTAATGCATAGAATGAGTCTTAAGCAAGGTTTATTTTTATTATTCATTAAAGCTTTGTGTAAGTTGACTGAAATGTGCTGAAGAATGTTGAAATTTGAGGAACATGTTAACTAGATGCTAGCTGTTTTCAAAAAGATTATTTACTTCTCATTAATAATAATACAATCGTGTATGTGATATATTTTTGTTTATCCCTAATATTGTTAACTGAACTAGCGTACACACAGGAATAAAATAATAAAATATTAACGTTCTTTAGATAATTTCCCTCAAAATAAAACAATTATTAGCTCTTTTATTGGCAGGTTTTTAACGTGAATGGCGTTGACAACATAAGCGTACCGACTTCTGCTAGGCGTAGCTTTACTTCTTTATATCTAGAGCTTTTTATAATATTTAACTTGTTCCAAGTTTAGAGTATTGAGATTTCCATATATTATGGTAATCGTCGCTATAATACGGTTGAATCGTGAATTTTCTCTCTGTTCTTGTCGTTCCCATAGGAGATAGTTTCAACACAATATATATTTATGGACGTACATAATATGAATAATGAATAAGTAAGCAGGTATTATGTACCTAATATATTAAGTAAATAATATTTTTCTTACACTTTAAAGCTTTCTTGCAAAGTTAATGCTAAAATAAAGAAAACCTAAACTTGTTAAGAAGACACCGCTGTAAATTGAAAATATTATATAATTTCTTTGCACAAAATTACCTCCAAATCCATTTTAGGATGCAGGTATAACAAAAACACACACACTTTTTCAGCCCATTTTATAACGTCCCACTGCTGGACCCGAGCCTTCATTGAGAGGGAGATCAGGCAATAGTTCAGCACACGGACTTAGTGTGGGTTGGCGGATTTTACATGTCTTTTGAACATGCTAGGTTTTCTGATACAGGCATGTTTCCTCATAATGTTCTAGACTTCATCTTCCCTAGTGTAAAGCAAGTGATCATTCGCAGCTTGACACCCGAGACTTGAACCCGCTACACTCGATTTTGCAAGCGAGCGTGTTACCGTTGAGCTATCATTGCCTAACAACACATACAATCTTCTAATAATAGTCCAATCTATACTAATATTATAAAGAGGAAAGGTTTGTATGTAAGTATGTTTGTAACGAATTGGCTCAAAAAGTACAGAACCTATAATTTGAATGCTACATTATCACTGATTAATAAAGGCTATTTTAATAGCAAGAAAAAATAAGGATCCCTACTAAAACTACAATACCAGTAGAGGAGGAGGAGTGCACGCTTCACATTATATATGAAATAGGTAGCCGCGCGGCTTCGGAGTATATTAAAGCTGGAGTAATTTTGGAGAATTTTCAACCCAGCGAGTGATCGAATGAAGTTTAGTAGCGATTAAAAAAACGACCGCGGGCGAATCCGCGCGTATTGCTAGTTTTAAATATTTTACATTATATTTAAACAGTGTGTGTTCATGAATTCAATGCGGGTCCGGTCGGTAACCATTGAACGAAATTACACCGCGCGGACACACTCGTCGTTATTAACTGCCCGCGAGTAAAACAAAACAAAGAATCTCACCGCTGCGATAGATAACGTAGTATATTGTGATAAATAATATTGATATTTATCACTTTACCCCCTTTGAAGATACGTTTGGCTCAGTTTGTAGTGACCCTACTTCCTATGCCAGCGGTCGCGGGTTCAAGTCCCGCTGAGGGCTTTCATTTGTCAAGCATATGCTTTAACTCCAGTACCTATAGGTAGTACTTATATTTAAAATATGTAATTTAAAATAGTAATTTAAAATATTAATAAGTATTTAAAGTTATATCTGTGTAGTGTGTAACTTACCCTCGTTTCACTCGATTTTTCCTGGCGCTTCTTCTTCTTATCGAATATAGGACATCATAATAAAACTTACTAGCGTTCTAATTACATCATATTTATATTAGTGTATTCGACACAATTCTATGTGCCTTACTTAATCCTTTACTCTTCTCTATATACTATATATTTTTTTTACTCTCTTACTATTCTCTATACTCTATATACTATTCTCTGTACTTACATCAATAAGATGGGGAGATATAGATTTTAAATTCATAAAATTAATTCATAAAATTCTATCTATTTTAATTCTGCCACATGTCGTATTCTGAAAGCGACGCGTGCCCGCAGCACACATGCCTACAGACTTGCGTATAGCCACATTGATTTTACTGCCTTTTGAATATAACCAACGTTACGCCATTGTATTGTAAAGCTATTGTTTCATAAACGAACTGTTTTGTACTAAAGTCAGGAAACGTAGCTCTTTTCTATTTTAAAAAGGAAGAATGGGAGTAAGTTTGATGAGATGGCTCCATCATGTGGCAGCACTGGCTTTCAATGTTCATATTAATACATGAATGATTTTTCGTTACGTTATCTATATATACATACCTACGTAAAATAATGCCTATGTTAACCTTCAACAAAGTTATAATTTTATTATATACCTATATATAATAAAATTATCTATGTATAAAATTATAACTTAGTAAAATCTGTATATAAAATATTTTTTGGAAAATATGAATAGTCATTAAAAGAGGCTGAATCTTTATTTTTTAGATTTTTTGTCAATCTGTCTGTCTGTCTATGTCATGAGAAAACCACTGGACAAATTTTAATAAACTTTGGTACGATGATAGCTGCTAATTCGGTTCAATATATAGGCTAGTTATTATGCGAGAAAATGACACATCTCTGAGAAACCTATACATAGGGAACGGATACGAGCAAACTAGGGTGAGTCTATAGTATAATGTATAAGATGGTATTATTACAATATTAATAACTTTAACATTATGTGTATCACAATATTTACGTGAAGACAAACACAATATTTACCCTAAGCTATCTAAATTCTAGAAATTTATTAATTGACTTAGACTGATTAAATATAATGGAAGTTGATAAACAATATTAAAGAGAGACTTATAGTATTAATATTTAACTAGTGATAATCATATAGTTAAAAGCCTTTCAAAGTTAGGTTCAATAACTGCATATAATGAAATATTATTTTAACGAAATTTAATCGAAAATCAACGTAAAAGGTCAATTTTAGTCGAGAAATTAAACTGAATTTTTAAATATTAGGTATATACGTTTTAAATTAAAATACTTAATCTAATATTTTCTTTGAATCAAACTATTATAAATATAATAAGTGTGATCAAACTTTGCCCAGCGAGTTATTACCCCACAGTTACTCTTATTTACATAATATTACCTATCTCATAACTTTTAATTTATTTCACGAAAATCTAATTCGTTATATAAATCAAAAGCCTAAGTACGTACTATAATTATAATACATATCAGTTATCTGCCATTGAAAGGTCGTTCAAAATTTGTCAAGCCGGTTTTTTTTCTAATAAGCATCGTTTACATGGCTATGTGCACTAAGTAAAAAACTCTTATTTCAGTATAACATTGTATGTTTTAAATCAAATCAAATAAAAATATACTTTATTCAAATAGCCTTTTACAAGCTCTTTTGATATATAGCGTAATACAGGCCGGCTAGGACTATAGCCTGTAGAGTCACCCAAGTATCTTTATAAAAATGATACATATAATTAAATTTTCTTATAAACAATTATTCTAGTTTATTCAGAAATCAATAACAAAAATTGCGCATTTCAAACAAGCTGCGATTAAATCCCCAATCAGGATTCGCATAAGCGATGTGATCGCCGTCAATTAGGCCGTTATCTGAAACCGTAAATATTAATGTACCAGATTAATCTGGTATCGTGATGTCTCATTGTACATCGAATATTTTGTTACTAAGTAGTTATAAAAATATAGTTTATTTGTTTGTCTGTTATATAAAAATAATTATAATATTTGATAAATTAGAAATAGTTTGTTATCACTTACGAGTATATATATATTTTGACAATCTCGATTCTAACCTGAAAAAGAGGAGGATCTTTTCGAAAGCTTGTTCCTTCTCTCGTCTAATTAAACAGTTTTTTTGTAAAGTAGCCATCTTCAGTCAATATAATTTACCGTTAAACTAAAAATTTTAAGATATAAATAAAATAATTATGGGGTTAAGCGGGTTCGAGTCCCGCTGCGGGCATTCGTTTGTTAAACTCGAATATACTCCAGTTTATTTATAACATGTATGTATTTAGACTTATATATGTAGTATATCAACTATCTGGTATCCGTAACACAAGCATCGTAGCTTACCACGGAACTGAATGGCGCTGTTGTAAGAATGTCCTAACATATTTATATTTATTTAATTATTTCGTGCCAAGTCTATGCGAATGGATGAGTCGATTAACCTCGGAACATGTTCAATTGCCTGGTCCGTGTTTTGTTTCAATCAATAGCTCTGTTATGTCAGGTGCGACCGCGTGATAACGATTACCATTTTATTTCGATGGGGAAATAAAGCTTTTATTGAATAATACATTATTCACATAGTTGAGAAGAATAAAATAAATTTTTTGACGACACGTTTGGTGCAGTTTGTAGTGACCCCACTTTCTTGCGCCAGCGATCGCGGGTTCGAGTGCCGCTGGGGGCATTCATTTGTTAAACTCGAATGTTTGTCCTCCAGTCATGGGTGTTTATATTTATAATATGTATGTATTTAAACTTATATATGCAGTATATCAACTGTCTGGTATCTATAACACAAGCTTCCTTCGTAGCTTACCACGGAACTAGATAGCGCTGTGTGTAATAATGCCCCAACAATAATTATTACTTTTACTTTATTATTTTTAGAGAAATGTTGCTGTATTTTAATAATATGACTAGCAACATTAGTTTTGAGGAGTTTGATCGATTATTGAAGGCCACATATTTTTTATTATTAACATTAATGCATGCTAGTAAACAAATGTTTTAAAAACTTATCTCTCTATTCTATCATTTGTTATCTATACTAATATTATAAAGCTGAAGAGTTTGTTTGTTTGTTTGCTTGTTTGTTCGGTTGAACGTGCTAATCTCAGGAACTACTGGTTCGATTTGAAAATTATTTTTGTGTTGGATAGTCCGTTTTTCGAGGAAGGCTATAGGCTATATTACATCACGCTGCGACCAATAAGAGCTGAGTATCAATGAAAAATGTTGCAAAAATATTTCTTTTGATTTTCAGCCTTTAAAACGCGAGCGGAGCCGCGGGAAAGGCTAGTGTATTATATTATTAAGAGGAAATGATGCTGTGACTCACAAATAAAATGCTTTACAGCTAACCTGTTTGTTTGCAATATGTAAAACGAAGGTAAAAAAATGTCTTCGTTAATCGCCTAAACCCTACAGCGGTGTTAAAAACCCTTCCAAAAAACCGCTGTAAATGGCATGCAATTTAGATGACAAAAACGCACACGTCGAATATATTCACTAGCGTATCTTAAAAAAGTTTATATGAAATCAACTTTAACTGAAAGGGGGAAGGTTTAGAATTGTTTGTAATTTAGAAATCACGTCGGATATTATCGTAGGATCTAGGCAGTGAGTGATCGCTGACATTCAGAAGATGGCGAAGTTGCGGATAACTAAGGCTCTATTCATACAATCAGGCCACTGTCAGTCTGAAATATTCTAGGACTCAAACAAAGAATATGTTCATATTTTCGTTGAGCTTAAAAGCTCAGTTTCGTACTTATGAAGTTAAAGATATTATGTATAAGAATCTTTTATTATTTATATATGTATATATAACAAGACTTAAGTATAGCTTTAACTAATTCGAATACTCTCAAGGAGGCTAAGAGAATATTTAACAGGATTTATTTCTATAGACAAGCCATAGCAATTATCAGACACTTTTATAAAAATTTAAACCTATTTAACTAATAACTGAAAAATATGATTATAAAAATGTGTAAATTTAAAATTTAAATGGTTTATTGATTAGATTTTCATCGTCAATTTTGTATGGTGTTACCGTTTTAGCTTGCGTTTCTGTTACATATATATATAGAAGAGTAATCTAAAGACCTGCAACCTAATGTAAACACGCACATTGATTCTGTAATGTCATTAAGGAGGTCGGTCAGAAATAAAGATACTCAAATTATGTCATTCCGCATTTAATTAAAGAGCTTTCATTTATCACAATTTTAAGATTAATATTTCAACTACTTGCTTACCAAATGAAGTTGATGATATTGATTAAATAATGTAACATATAAAAAACATTATTTCGTTTATGTTCAATCACGACATATTTAGTGAGGATTGAAGGTTTAAAAACTGAAGCAAAGCAAATTCGCATCAAATATCAATGTGCATATAATTTAATGTGATATAGTTATAATAAGTTCTACTTATCAATTATTAGGAAAGAATACCATTAAATTGACACCTTTAAATCTTATAATCTATCTTATCTTTCATAATATATTATAAATAATTATAGAACGCGAAAATTGATTAACCTATATTAAAAATACATTTGCACTTGTGATAGTACCATTTATGAATACTTTTCTACTGCACTCTTATTATTATTGTATTATCATCTTTATAAGTGAATATCTTTTCGAGACAATTATTACATTTATAATACTCCAGTAACATTAGTAGGGTATTAGGCTACTTCTCCAAACGATAAAAAAAAGTGCGTCTGCCTGGAGAAACACTTCTTCTAAAGATATTTTTATTATATAAAAATTGTTTTACATTGTAGTTTGATATTGTGCACCTTGGATATTTACATAATGGTGCCTAACTTTATTTTAAGTACATTAAAAAAAATCGTAAACAGTCAAAAATTGATCGCTCTGGTGTGTCCTGACTCCAGATTTGTTAGAATTATGTTTCATAACTTTTCTTCTATTACCGAATTTTGACTGGAAAAATGTTTATTAATTAACTAAATAATGGTTTTATTGAATCAAATTAATTTTATATAATTACGCTTATTAGTTTTGGTTCAATACAAAAAGAAAGAAGTGTCCGACGTGTTTTGTTGATAGCTCTGGAACAACATGAAATCATTTGCCAATCCCAAATTATGCACTCCAATACTCCACTCTCCTCCCAGCTAGGTGTTCTAAGTCGCGTTCCAAAAGCTACAAAGGTTCGTTGTGCTCTACACTTCCGCAATTTCGATGTACGAAGGTAAGTCATTGATAACTCTGGCTTTGGTTTTCAAAATTATTGATTGCTATGGCACATTTTTTTAAATTATTAATAAGTTGGTATATAAATTGATTAGCCTAAAGTGTGTGTAGTGAGAATGTTAAAATGATGTGAAAATAAGGAATTTCTAATGTTAAAACTTTTGTCAGAATTTATAAAAATGTTACTTTTATTGACTGCTATGGCACTGATCGCTCTGGGTAAAGTGGCCATAGCGATAAATATTGTAAGAAAATTTGTATCTGAGTATTAATTTCTTATTCAAATTATATTTGTTGCATATGTGTGGATTTATTACAAATCACTAAAATTTATATAAATACATATGTAACTCCAAAACGTTTTTTTTAATATTGCTCACAACTGTTAACTGGTTGTAAAACCAGATAGAATATTTGTTTGAAATCAACACAACTCTTTATAGTATGAAATTGGTAAATATCCTCGCTACACGCACCTCTTCCACGCGCATGCATCGCTACGATTCCTAAAAGTCTTCACTATCGCCAGTGTTAATCGCAGGTGTATGTGGGAGATAACAGTATACTTTCTTTCATGCACATACATTACAAATAATAAAAGAAAAGTGTTTTTTCAGATCATTAAAACGCTTCGAAAAACACTATCGATCGAAGAAAAGCGAGAGAAGAAGAAGTTGACTTGGATCGTCGTCGTATGGAAAAAATTAGAAGAGATCCTGATCTTTACGCTCAATTGCTAATTAAATCAAGAAATTGCTAATTAAATCAAGAAAAAGCTATCAAAGAAAAAAAGAACGAGGCAAAGTAGTACCAATTACAGTTCTCGAGGCATAAGCTCAGCTTTGCATTTGTGTGAGTGCAGTGTACGGATAGGCACAACCGAAGGCGTACCACGTTGCAAGTGGTTTAAACTGGTATAAACTGTTTTTGATGCGCGGCTATTGGCTTATAGCTATCACTCACACAAATGCAAAGCTGAGCTTACGCCTCGAGAACTGTAGTGCCTTTCGCATTTTTGTTTTTGCTTTTTGTTCTTTCGCCAGTTCTTCTCAGGCCAGAGGTTTCTTTTTTCCGAACTGGTGGTAGACTCATGATGTTCAGTAAGAAATTGTAACAATTTTTATGCTAAATAAAATATTTTGATTTGATTTGATTTGCCTTTACTTCAAAACAACAGAAATTAATGAGGATAAAAGTAGGGAAAGCCCTAATAAATATAGTGAAAAACAGCAGAAGAAAACACAGAATGTAATTCCTTGGAAGTTTTGTCTGACCATTTGCCGCTCGATATCTATAATGATAACTTAACAAAACCAATAACCAGATCTAGGGGATTATTACGCAATGTTACGAACTTATTGCAAAGTCATGAAATTCAGGGTGCAAGTTGTTCAAATATTAATGATACATCTACAGTTTGTCCTTCATCACCCCAAATATAGTATTGGTATCGCATAAAAAAGAAATGATTCTATTAGTTAAGATTTTCTATTAAAAATGATCCTATTTTCTTGAGTTTTTTTTTCATTTCTTGTATATTTAACAGGCTTCGACTGATATGTGATTGCTTTAACAGATTCTATTATGTTTTAGTCAGTGGATTGATATGAATTTTAATAATCTATACATATATAACAGTTTTTCTATGATTCAAAATATTTTTTGATTGCTCTGGCATCAATATTGATCGCTCTGGCTACGCAAAATTTCAAACATGAATTTCTCATAAACCGCTGGTAGAAAAAGAGAGACAATAAGAAAATTAGTTTTTTATATGCCTCCTTATTTGTAAAAAACACATTAAACTCTATTATTATTAATAAATAAAAATCACCAGAGCGATCAACTAAATAACGGTATTTTGGAGAAGTAGCCATTAATGCCAATTTTAGACTGATATTTAATAAAATCCATATGTAGTCTAAGGAGATAAGGACGGTATTGGTAACTAAGCTGCAGGTAATTGGTACAGTTTTAGTTCACTCAACAAGCTTATCTGGAGATCAAATACGAATCCAACAAAAAGCTTAGATATTACTAAATAACTAAAATAAACTATTTGTAGAAAGGTGAACCATTTATATAATTAATTAGTTTTAGTTATGAAAACTAAAATAGTATACCCACGCAATATCTCAATTTTCATCATATTTTGTAACTTTCAAAGCCAGTACAATGATGTGAATCACGCTTTAACTTTTAAGTAGTAACATTTCGTTTAGAATCTATCGAGAGTTTTGTTGTTTTGGGTTTCGGTCTAAATAAACTTTACACTTTGATTGCGATTTGGAATGACGTTGTTGAATGGATTTAGCTCCGCTGTAATTAATTCCTAGTCCGCCTAATTGCACATTAAACACGTTTAGACGCAGGCGAGATTTCGCATTTGTTTATATATTATGTTTTGTTAAACATGTCCCTTTCTCAGAAAAGTATATCTTTGATAATGGTCTAAGAGCCGGTGGAAGATCGACCTTCACCGACCTGATAACCAGATGAGACATATTTTTTATCAAATATAATTTATAAACAAATGTGCCTATAATGACTTGCCTATCTGAAAGTGCTCATGGCTATTTTTAATTAAATTAACTTTAATCGTTTTTTTTTTCATCACTTTCATTCTTTTGATAACCAAATGAATTTTATTTCACTGTTAGTTTTTAACACACAGAATATGCCTCAGTAGGTTTGCCTTCTCATTTTTGTGTATCTACCTGGCAAGCCGATGTGAACAGGTAAGTCAATATAGGTGACTCCATCGTTCTGCTAACTTATCGAAAGTTATATCAAATTTTAGATCATTTTATTACAAAATCAGTCATATAGACTTGCCTGCAAAAAATCATACTTAAAGCACTGTTGTCTAGCTAAAAATAGCCATGAGCACTTTCATATAGGCAAGTAATTATAGGCATATTTGTTTATAAATTATATTCGATAAAAAATATGTCTCATCTGGTTATCAGATCGGTGAAGGTCGATCTTCCACGGTCTCCTCTACTATAAATACTATTTTTATATATAGTAAAAATTGTTTTTAACGTCCCACTGTGGGCACGGGCCTCCCTTCATTGCGAGGGGATAAGGCCATAGTCCACCGCGCTGTCAAAGTGCGGATTGGCGGACTTCACAAGTCTTTCGAAAACTTGCTTGGTTGTCTCAGACATGCAGGTTTCGTCGCGATGTTTTCATTCGCCCTAAGAGAAGTGATAATCATAATACAAATGATTCGAACATGAAAATATATGAGGTACGAGACCCGAATGTGAATTCGCTTCACTCGGTTATATTGCCATGTAAAAATTTTCAGGATCAATTAAATAGTAAAGTTAAGCTAAAGCAAATAATATGCGCTTGATCGCCTGATTTTTACGTGTGAATCTCATTTTCGACACGGACTAATAAGTCCTCTTGCGGAGGGAAGAAAAATATCATACGAGAACCTTTTAATTTAAGAAATTCAACGAAATGAATGAAAGAAAGGAAATGTTTAAGAAAATTATGTAGTAAGCTCTCGCATTTTAGTTACAATACTCGTAGTAAGCCCGGCCCACTTTGCTGTGGCGTAAGTTTAAATAAATTAAACGGTTTTTATGCGTATATTATTTTCATAAATAAAAGTAAAATAGGCTACTCCTTATAATATTAGCTATTTACGAGTCAAAATACCGTCGAAATCGGTCTAGCTGTTTCAGAGATTAGCCGGTTCAAAAAGTTAGGTACTTTTTAACGGTCACAGCCATCTATACAATAAGTTATCTAGAGGCAGAATGCTCATAAAGTTGTTTTAGCTTTTTTCTTTTTTGTTCATAGTAGGTTCATTTTGCGGTAATAAAGATTCCCAGGTGACTTTAGTGTCTTTAAGTGTAACTTAACGACTGTAATTAATGAACAACAAGTTATAACCGGCTAACATATAATTCTCAGTTATAGACGTCATGATAATTTCTTAGGTTTACGGGAATATTTGACATTATAAATGAAACTATCTTTTCGGATTTTGTTGCGAATTTATTGATTTTTGGTTAAATTGTGGGTAGGCACTGTCTGTAACAAGTATATAACCCCCTGAGACGTCAAATATCTTAGTCTCTCCCGTGACCATGATTGCTGTAAAGCATTCGAAACGTTTGGAACCAAAAATCATAATAAATCCGCGACAAAATCCGAAAAGATAGTTTCATTTATAATATAGACGTCATCTTAGTATATGAAACTAGAAATTTTCTTAGAAAATCTGTTATGATCTTCCACCCCCATAAGAAATAAAACTTAAAATTAATCATATTATTATTATTAATAAAACCCAAGTGAACAAAATCGTATCCAACAATAAAAACTAGCGAGACTCGTCAGTGAATTCATTTACATATTAATTGTTGGTAACGAAGCGTACGCTAATAACGGTTTCACGTTTTTTGTTAACATTTCGCTATATTTTATTTCAGCAGCCGGCGTATAAACAAGCCATTGTTCTCAATGATTTTTATTCATTTTGAAATGCCTGCTGTCTTTTGTTAGGGCTGCTTTTCATTGTGAAACAAATGACGCATTCAACGGTTTACATATATTTGTAAGTGATAAGCTCTGAGCTTTGATGTGTCTAGTTTGGACATACAGAAGTTATTCCGTTTAGAGGTTATTATTATTGTAATTTTTATATAAAATGTACTTTTGATTTATTATTATATATATGACCAGCATTTTCCTTTTGCTTCGGGTACGTCTCTAGGTTTTCCCTGCCAAATTTAAAGTTTGCCGCACAAAAAATGAAGGACTTTCATACTAAAGTGCCAGAGGAGTTCTAATGCCTCCTTAATCCTTCCCTGTTAAAATCCATTCTAACTATAAACTACCTCCCTGCTAAATTTCATCTTTTGCTTTTATATATTTCGATTTGATAGATGAAGCTAAGTAATTATTGATACTCATTATTAAGACTACATCAAGTTTTTAATAAAATTCTGTTAAAATCATAATTTTTTCTATAAAACATTATATAACTTTTCCAAGAAATACTCGACCTTTTTAGCTTTAAATTACTTTTTTCAATTATTTACTGGACCAAATTTACTCATTATTCTCATTTTTCACAGACTCTTATGTAAATAAAAATATACGTCAACATTTTGTTTTTAAATTTCAAACTGCCCTCGTGTCTAACTTATTTATTAACCGTTTATAAGCGGAGTGGACGTGTCGAAATAAAATAAAAAAGCGCTTGATTCCATCGCTTGCCGTAAGCCGCAGTAATTGATTGTACCATGTCAGAAAAACCGGCTTCAAATAGATTTCCTGAAACTGCTTTAAAAGATACCTTGTACCTAAAATTTTATTCATGTTAAAGATAAATATTCCTTTTGTGTTTATAAAGTAAAATTAAATATTATTTCTATTCATTTATATATGGGTACGTAAAGAATTTGAGTTAGACAAGATAATTTGAAAACCATAAAACTAACTTTATGTAAGGAAATTGGAAAAATTATAAAGGGTAGGAGGTCATACCTCTAACATAAAAATATTATACATTTTATTTTAAATACGAAAGTGTACATGGCAATAAAAATATCTGCTACGAACACTTGTAATCTACTCTGCATAGAACTCAGTCACCACATCTTTATTTTTCATTGTATTTTATACAGCACTTTACACTGTATATTCCATCTAACAGTTAGCTCTCTTCTTATCAAAAAAATCGTTTCAAATTTCTTACTCTTAAAGCGCAGAAACCTCGTACTTACAGTGGGTTCAAACATCCAAACTCATCTTATATTTAGTTAACATTTAACAAAGACAGTACTGATATTATAATAACATTATTGTAATTTTAGTGTTATCATAATCACATCGAACCGCAAACTCAGAAATCATAATGGAAATGCAACACGTAACGCATTGTACGCCACAAATCACGAGAATTGATCGCTCAAATGTGAAATAGCTTGTGGAATATTATAATATCGAGAATGTCAGATTGTACTTGCATTGCACTTAGCATTTTGTCTACTTATAGACTAAACAGATGATGACAAGCAAAAGTTATATAAACTACATCTATACTAATATTATAAAGCTGAAGAGTTTGTTTATTCGTTTGTTAGGTTGAACGCGCTAATCTCAGGAACTACTGAAATCCCAATTGAAAAATTATTTTTGTGTTGGATAGTCTGTTTATCGAGGCAAGCTATAGGTTATATTACATCACGCTACAACTAATAGGAGAAGAGCATAAATGAAAAATGTTGCAAAAACTGGAGAAAAATACTTCTTTTGATTTTCAGCTTTTAAAATGCGAGCGGAGCCGCGGGAAAGGCTAGTATATAATAACATTAACGGTAGGCATAGTTTTCCCAAATATTTGTTACTTTCTCGCAGTAAAAAATATCCATAATGTTGACGGAACCAGCTATCATCATTTCAAAATCAAAATCCGTCCAGTGGTTTCCTCTCTATGCGTCCCAGCTTAGAGCTATACAGATAAAAATCACAAAAACTATATATACGGCCTCTATTTCGATAATATTGGCTATTTCAGTAAGATTGGTCAAACAAATATTTAATGTACAGATTCGTCTTACAATTTTATTAAAGTAGTGACCCTACTTTCTTGTGCCAGCGGGCGCGGGTTCGAGTTTCGCTGGTGGCATTTATTTGTTAAACTCGAATGTTTGTACTCCAGTCATTGGTTTTTATATTTATATTATGTATATATTTTAACTTGTATATGTAGTATATCAACTATCTGGTATCTGTAACACAAGCTTCATTCGTAGCTTACTACGGAACTAGATGGCGCTGTGTGTAATAATTTCCCAACATATTTATCATTATTATTATTTAATAGACAACGTGTTTATATGAGGAAAAAGTGGTAGTTTCTTTTTTCTTAAATTTCACGCCAAATACATATTATTATTCATTTAATAAAACATAGAGTCCGTGACCACGATTTCTACAAGCACTTGAAAGAATTGAAACCAAAAATCAAAAAAATCCGCGAAGATTGGTTCTATTTTGGGTTGACAGCTATAAAGAATATAATAACCACATTCTTCTTCTTCTGCCTGGCATTAATCCCGACCATTGTTGCCAGGGGCAGACCCTGACAACAACGGTTCCGACAAAGCCTACTCCACTTTGCACTTTAGTGTCCTCCAGGATAAGTCCGTTGGCTCTCATGTCCTGATATAATAACCACATTATATAAATACAATCAAAAGTGACTACGATAAAAATACAATTGACCCTATTCGAACTACTACCCTGGGACTATGAACTAAAGATGAACAATAATTAAACTTTTAATGGAAACTACCCTTACTAGAGTCCCGGCACGAACTTTTATATTCTCAATATTGGTATTTATAATTAAAACTAAAATATACTCCAAATTAAAAGTTTTAATTTTAGGCAAATTAATAATTATAGTAAGCCATTTTAAATCGTATAAGCTTATGACGATACGTATGATTCAGTTGGTAGTGACCATACTTTCTGCGCAAGCGGTCGCGGGTTCGAGTCCCGCTGGGGGCATTCATTTGTTGAGTACGAATGTTTGTACTTCAGTCATGGGTGTTTATATTTATTATATGTATGTATTTAAAATTTATGTGTAGTATATCAACTACCTGGTATCCGTAACAAAAGCCTCGTAGCTTACCACGGAACTAGATGCCACTGTTATAATAATATCCCAACATATTTATATATATATATATATTATTGTTTATATTGCAGTCACTAGTGACTGACCCTTGCTTCGCTCGGGTTTATTTAGTGCGTTTTAAAGGTTAGTATAGATATGTAAGAAAAAGTATACTAAGTTGACACGATAGCCTTTTCATTATTATAAAACTATAATCAACCAAACTTTAAATCTGTCACAGATATAAAGACAGAGACAAAAATTGTGAAAACCATAAATCCGAACACAAATTTACAGACTATGTATGCCAAATATTAAGCTTATGTATTTATCAATAACATAGGATATCTTACGAGTAACTCAATACGTTTGAGAGTCACCCCCAAATTTCATATTTACATTATATATATTTTATAAAATATATATTTATATAAAAAATATATTATTAAAATAATTTTCACATTTTAAACACCATTATTAATTTATAGGTACATATTATTCTACAATTCTGTTATTCTGAATTGAAAATAAATACGGACTAACGAATATCAGAAACAGACAACATTTCACGTTCAATTAACGTTGATTTTGGGCGAAAACGCAAAAATATTTGTAATCCAAATCAAAACATGTAAATTCGGCATTTCTCTTGGGATATGTATGCAATAAATTAAAAAAAAAGCATTGACATATGGCGTAGTGATGGCTATGGAGTTCGATTCTAGGACTGGCAAATTGTATTTATATTAATATGATGATCTTTAATGTATTTTATTAATCCTTTCTTAGGTTTATGTGAATATTTGACGTTAGAAATAAAAACGGAAAAATCCGAAAAGATAGTTAAATTATTATAATTATGATGCCAAAAAATTATAATTAAAGTGTCTGATTGCAATTTTAGTTTTTACATAGTATATATAAGAAAACATATTTTTGATTTTTTGTTGGTTTTTCGCCATATCTGTCTGTTTGTTTCGGCTATTCAGCGGAATGGCTGGACCACTATTAACAGGAATTTGATTGGAAGATAGGTAATATTATACAGAGTAACTGATACTATATTTTTTATGAAAAAATAATCAGGGTACGAAAAAGAAATTAAAATTTTTAACAAGTCCTTATAGAAGTACGGATGTACTCGAATAAAGCGATGGTAATTCGCTAGTTTCAAATCAATCTAAACCACTCATATCTATACAGTAAATTGGTCCAGTATACAAATTTTTACCTACATTATTATAGTAAAATTTCCGCACCGCAAATCGAAGCATAGATATCTAGAGGAAAGTTACAGGAATCCTCCGGATGTGGATAGCTCAAGACATTAGTCTAGATTAGATATTTTTAAAGAGTTTCCTGTTTCAAGTGCTACGAATTCTTTCAGAAAAGGTATTGAAAGTATTTCTCTGTACTTATCCACGAAATATTTTAACGTAATTTTTACCCACTTCAAATCATCAGATTAATTTGAAAAGCACAAATGTAGATGACCATACAATAAATTCTTTAAAATAACAATCATTAAAACTGATTTTTAAAGTGATTAACGAAATAATTTTTATTGTGAAGAAAGTAAGGCCTGCTTTGTACAATATTTTCATATTAACTTACTTTGAGAAATAGTACTAATGAAATATGAATAATAACTGATATGCACCTTGCGCTTATTATACTTTGATAATATAATCATAAATAAAAAATATAAATAATTAATAAACATTTTTTTATTTACATTTTATTTATTTTTATTTACATACATTATTTTATTTAAATGTTAAATTGACTATTAGAATAGTGTTGTACCAGTTTAGCCTAAAGCTAATAGTTTCTTAGATTTACGCGAATATTTTTTATAACTCGTCAATAGCTACTCAGCAAAACAAGGAAAATGGCTTCACAAACGAAGAATAAGTTAGATGGTTTTTTTATTTTTACTTATCTGTATAAAACTAAAAGTTTCAAAGTTTTTTATTATAACAGTAAAGCTTGTCAAAAGCTACTGAGCAAAAGGAAATCTATTGAAAAGGGTACCTACTATAGTTTTTTCTCAGAGTATTTAATTACATATAGACACGAAGATAAGCACAGTTTTTATAAACTTAATTAATACTAGCATTTCCCTCGGCTCCGCCTGCTTTCTAAAGACCAGAAACAAAATAGATTTCACATATGTGTGATGTTTCATAGCCGGTTTGTAACGATTAGTTGAAATTTCTCAGAAATGAGATATTTTCCCGCAATAAAAAGTATCCTATGTATTGACCCGAGTAACCAGCTATCATTAAACCAAATTTCATCCAAATCCGTCCAGTGGTTTTCTAGTGATACGGTCACAAACAGACAGATAGACAGACAAAAAATCTAAAAACAATAGATTTTGGCCTCTATATCGATAATAACGATTCAATTGGATTTTCCAAAAAAATATTTAATGTACGGATTTGACTCGGATAGAATTTTATTATATTATGTAAGCATTATTAGGGTATATTTTCTTTACACAAATGTATCTAAACCAGTCAATACGCAGTTTTCCCAAATAAATGGTTCAAACGATGATGATCGCTTGCGATCTTTAGTAGATAAAATGGATAAAAGAATAAAATAGCAATAATGGAGTCTAGACTAAACAGATTACATTGAAGACTGGTTCTCTAAGAGCAATAAAACTCAAGTGTGTTTAATAAAAGTAACATGAGCACAGCATACGAGTAATATAAAGACTATTCCTTATCCTATAACTCAAAAGTTAGAATGCAGAATGATAGTATAGAACAGCATATTGTCAGCACTAAGTCATTTTAAAATTAAAATTAGTAGGTAGTACTACTTATAGCGATGGACGTTCTCATATTTAAGTCCTTGCAGAAATTCATTTGGAGGACATAATCAATAACTCATAAATTATATGTCTGTGCTATCGACGCACAGACACGAACGCACATTCACGTATTTAGAAAACTTGTACTCATGAACGAATTAGCTTGTACTATTCACTTTTTATGTTACATAGACACGCCGCTATACCAAGGATCTGTAGACAGTAAAATACACTTTCTAAAGAACACGAAGAACTGGATATATTTTCTACTAACTTTTTTCTATTTAAAAGAAGTATTACCAAATTTATAAATTGTCATCTTTAGTATAATTATTCATTTGTTTTGCCTATTTTTTTTCTTTCGTTTATTAGTTTAATTTAGTTATTTTTGTTTTCATTTTAATTTTTGTTTACTTAGTCACAATATAAAAATAAGCAAGCTGTAGTCTCCTATAATTGAAGGAGCACACATAATTATTGTGTTTTATAATAACTTTGTATTTTTTTAAAGTAACGTGTGTATTTTATGTTGGAGACTCTTATTAAAAAATAAAAATAAAATAAAAAATAAAATAAAATAATCATTACATTACTTATTAGATTAAGATAAAAAAAATATCCCGCTGAGTTTGTTTCGCCAGTTCTTCTCAGGTCAGAGGTTTTTTCCTCCCGAACTGGTGGTAGACTCTTGACGTTCAGTAAGAAATTGTTATAAATATTATGCTGAATAAGATATTTTGATTTGATTTGATTTGACTAAGACATATTCTTATACATAATACTTTCTTAGGTTTACGCGAATGTTTGACATTATAAATGAAACTATCTTTTCGGATTGCGTCTAATACCTTAGTCTCTCTCGTGACCATGATTGCTGTAAAGCATTCGAAACATCGGGAACTAAAAATCATAATAAATCCGCGACTAAATCCGAAAAGATAGTTTCATTTATAATATTCTTATACAGTTATAACAAATTCCAATATTTTTAAGGCCATAACGACTTTTTAGTATCTCTCAGAGTACTAATATAACAATTAAAGTGCGTACGTATGTGTAAAACTATTGTAATTTCCAAATTAATTTACGGAACTATTTATTTGTCGTGTTGCCCGAATCAGTATTGCCAGCTCATAGGACAACCAATTACATTACAATATGAATGGATATCCAATTACAGCCCTCGCACAAGGACCGAATACGCGAGCTACAACTAAGTGGGTTAACACACTAATTGTTATTAGAAAATTACATAACATAGTTATATTGTCGTAAATAAACATCGCTTTTGATATAATGACCTAGTTTTCTTAAATGTAGAAAATTGTGTGAATTTTAGTCATGTTTATATAAGTCTAAATAAATATGTTGGGACATTATTACACACAGCGCCATCTAGTTCCGTAGAAAGCTACGAAGCTTGTGTTACGGATACCAGATAGTTGATATACTATATATATAAGTTTAAATAAATACATATTATTATAAATATGACCCATGACTGAAGAACAAACATCCCAGTTTAATAAATGAATGCTCCCAACGGGACTCGTACCCGTGAGTATAGTATATATTTTATTATCACACAGGACTGTGATCGACATTCGACTAATTATGGCGATAAATGAGAAAATGGTTTTCATTTAATTGTTTTAAGCGTTATATGTATTTTAATTTGTGTATGTATTTAGCCCTTTTTAATAACCCACTGCTGGGGACGGTTGTAGTTTCAATTGGAGGGGTAACAGAACATAGTCCACCAGGTTAGCTAAGTGCCGGTTGGTAGACTTCACATATAATTCAGAAACTTGCCAGGTTCTGTCAGACATGCAGGTTATCTTAAGAAGTAAAATCATAGCAAGTAGTTATCACGTTAGTAATTATTTTATTTATTTATTTATTTATTATTATTAAAATGTACATATTTTTTTTAATTAAATGTAACATTGTAAATCACTTAAGATTTGTATAATGTTACTTCCATAATTCATTATAATATATATTACATTATTAATATTAAATATATCATTATATATTATTATATACAATATTGTTACAATTTGGAACTAAATATTTTATTTAATATTAAATATTAAATCATTTAATCTAATTAATTAAAGATAAGAAATAGTTTTTTAGTTTTTCCTTAATATTTTTACTGTTAATTTCATTAATTAACTTTGGGGGCAAACTATTCATAAGCCGTGGAGTAATGTGCATAGTTGTTCTTTCTCCGTATGTATTCATTGCCCTCTCAGTACACAAGCGATCTTGCGCCACCGCTCTGGTATACACAGCATGTTCTATTTTTTTCTGTAGTTTACGGTTGAAAAAATTTTCTTTTAGAATTGTATATTTATATTTTTCATGAATAGGTAGTACTTTGCAATGTTTAAAAAGACCCATCTCGTCACCATTAAAGGATAATTTGATTTTTTCTGATACAATGTTTTTTAGTATTTTGAATTGTAATTTATAAATTTGATTAATATAGCTTTTGTACGTGCGACCATAACTACTGAGGCCATATTGAATGTATGACTCAGCCAGTGAGTAATAAAGCATCATTTTCACTTTGTAAGGAATTCTATTTTTAAGTATAATAATATTAGCCAAAAAGAGCCGTAGCTTATCACATACGTGTTCAATGTGATTTCTCCAGGTGAATTTTGTGTCTATCAGCATACCGAGGTATTTTTGTGTTTTAACTATTTCTATAAATGGGCAATTGCATATGGGTTCAGTCCTACTATGTAAGCATGTGTGATCATGGGCAACTAACGTGTAAGATGTGTTGAGACGTTGGTGTGGGGATTTAATGATTAATAATTTAGTTTTATTTGAATTTAGTACTAATCCTGCGTCATGACACCATCTTAACAGAGTATTAAAATCTGACTGTAGTTTTGCAAGAGCCCTCTGGGGGTCTCGGTCCGCTACTATGATGCAAGTGTCGTCTGCAAACTGATAGCATGTACTATGTTTAATACATTTATGCATGTCATTTACATAAGTTAAAAAGTGTAATGGGCCCAAAACTGATCCTTGTGCTGTACCTTCGGTGATTGAGATTGGAGAACTAAATATATTATCAATTTTCACGGAAAACGTTCTATTTTTAAGGTAATTACTACACCAATTTAGCAGCGGCCCTCTTATACCACAATTATCAATTTTGTTTATTAATTTATTATGATTTAATACATCAAAGGCACGAGAGAAATCGATAAACAGGGCAAGGACAACTTTTTTTTCATTTAAATGTCTATTAACGTCATCGGAAAACGATGATAGTAAGTCAGTCGTACCCTTCCCCTTTTGAAAACCAAATTGTTTTTGATATATTACATTATGATTTTCGTAGAATGTATATATTTGTTCACTAATAAATTTTTCTACTATTTTGTCTATAATAGATAGTAAAGTAATTGGGCGATAGTTAGAGTAGTCATTTCGCTTACCCTTTTTATAGACAGGTCTTACGCAACCTTCCTTTAATTCATCTGGATATGATCCTAATTTTACACTAGTATTTATTAAGTTAGATATGGCTAACGAGATATCACTTCCTAAAAATTTAATATCTGATGCTCGAATATTATCACTGCCCGAGGATTTTTTTGTATTAAGATTTTTTATAATTTTGTGTATTTTATCAATAGTAGCCTTTTTAAATAATATACTACATTCAAGTGACGCACAGTAATTATCAGGAACCAATAAATTGTTATTACATTTTGGAATGATATCTTTAACTGCTTTGTCAAATCCGTTTGCAAAATTTTCAGCTATTTGTTTTTTGGTAAGGCCATGTGCGTTGAATGCTTTCAAAATTGAATCATCTATTGATAATTTTAAGCGACCTAACATTTGGTTTATAATCTGATATATTTTCTTTGGATTTTTATAGTTATCTTTTATTTTCTTTATATAGTACTCGTTTCTTTTATATTCTAATATTTTATTTATTTTATTTCTTATTTTGTTATATTCTAGTCTTATACTTGGATTATATAAATTGGTTTTCCACATTTTAAACAATTTGTTACGTTTTTCACACAGATTAATGATATTATTATCGAGCCATGGAATTTTAATTTTTTTATACTTGCATTGGATTTTCACGTCAGTAGTAGCTAGCTTATATGCATTTGTAAACGATTTTTTAATAAAGTTAAGAATATCATTTGCGTTAGACATATTATTAGTTTCCGTCCATTTAACTGATCTTAATTCCTTGTATAATAGATCGTAGTTAATGATAGGTCTTTGGACATACTGTGTATATTTGAGCGGTATATTGTCGATACTAGTGAATAAAATCGCTCTATGATCTGCTAGGACAACATCTAACACTGCTGAGTACGTTTGCCTTGTGGGGAATCTTGCAAATATGTGATCAATACATGATTTAGTTGTTATATTTGCCTTTGGTTCTATTCTAGTGAAATCTGTTAGTCTGTCCGTCGTTTTGAATGATTCGCATATATCAAAGGAGAGACTCAGGAGTTGAACCCACATCACTTTGTTTCCCTAGAAAGGGTTAGTTTCGTACGTTTAGTTTATTTTAGTTAATTTAACACCAAAATAAATACATGGTCTTTGTATTGCATATCTGCGGATAGCATTTTTAAATTAAAAGTTTACACAATATTTTTTCAATAATGAATTTATAGTAAACCTAAAACCTCGTTATGATAAGTTTTGGGTAAAATGAATGTTTCAATCTAAAAATCTCATTGATATAATTAATAACTATAGACCAAATCACTGATTTGAGACTAACATTAATATACATTATAAATAATATATAATAATATTTTTACTTATCAATCTATGCAGGAAATTCTCCGTACATTACCATAATCAAACCTGCAACCATATACATACCTTTTAGGTAAAATCAGACAGACTAAATCAGGAACAATAAAAATAGAGATAAATCTAATCAACTTAAAAAACTACAGAAAAAATGAAATCAAAGCTCATCAATAAGCTCCTCAGGGTATGAAAGCGCAAAAGTCGTGGAAATAATGCAACTTTTTAATAGAAACTACGGCCAGTACCTCCCGAGGGCCGACCTTTGTCACTGTATCGACTCGTCATTATTTAAATTTTATACCCAGCAGATATTTTTATCGTATTGTTCAATTTCAAAGTCGGTTATTAGGTCGAGGAAATTTGCCTAGCAATAAATATTACTGTGGTAATCTAACTAGGGACTTAATATAACTTTTCTTGCTTATTTATACTAATATTATGCTGAAGAGTTTGTTTGTTTGTTTGTTTGTTTGGTTGGTTGAACGCACTAATCTCAGGAACTACTGGTCCGAATCGAAAAAATTTCTTTATTTTAGATAGTCCGTTTTTCGATGAAGTCTATATTACATCACGCTACGACCAATAGGAGCGGAGCATCAATGAAAAATGTTGCAAAAACGGGAACGGAACGGTTAGTTCTGTGAGGTAACATACCCCGCGACTCAGTAAGAATTTGGTTTCCTGTCTTTAGAACGAGTACGAAGCCGCGGGAAATGCTAGTTATGAATAAAATAATTTTGTCTAGATTATTGGTTTTCGTCGTTTTGAATGCTTTCTTATAAATAGGAATTATGGTCATGGGAGTGAACACGGTCACACACGGTTATGCTGTTATATTTTTTCATATTACGTATATTTTTAGTTTTATTTCTTCAGATTTCGCAAGTTAAAAAATTACTTACGTCTGTTCATATGACGTTTTTGAAGAGAACTAGAAGTTTACGTTATTATATTATAATAAAATCTTTCAAAGCGCAAACAACCGTGTCCTGAAATATTCCTCGACTAAAGCAACTCGTTGAATCAAAAATAGCTTGCTCCAGAGTTTCTGAACTATTTTTCTTGCATTGTACAGAGAGAGTTGTTTTGACGTACTTCCTACAAACTTCATAAGCGATGCATTCACTTAGCTGTGACCGGTTCGATGTTGATTTGCATAACTGGTTTTTAGTTTTGTTTAATGTTCTGGACCTGAAGTAGAACTGTGGATGACTTTCTTGAGGTCATCTAGGGAAATTTAAACAAGACTTCAGCTAAGTTCACTAATATCATAAGAAGAAAAGTTTTTTTCTGTATGTTTTTTGTACATAAGTTAAGTAATTAATATAAAATTATGTATCTGTATGAGAATAGTTAGAGACCCTGTAAAGAAAAGGATAGTCTTTATTTATATGATATGGATTAAGTTTAGTATTTTCAATGTTCATATAATATGTAAGTTCCAAGTATAATAATATATTATTGTAGTTAATTACATGTGTTGTATACAAATTACATGGTTTTTTCAGTTTTTATTTTAATATTACTAGATTTCCCATGTAGAGTCCCGTTAGTATATTATACATATAAGGCTTTCTTTTGAATAATAAAGAAAACTGCATCAAAATACGTTGCGTAGTTTTAAAGATCTAAGAATACATAGAGACAGACAGACAGTGAGAAGCGACTTTATTTAATACTATGTAGAGATAGTGGATTTATATATTATTGAAGGTAGAAATATCTAGAGTCATTTACTGCGTAGTGTTAGAGCTCGAAATCCACGTCAGGGCCATAACATAGGAAAACTTCCGAACAAGTAAAATGCAATAGTACGCTCTGTTATGATTTTCCGTTCTAACTACCTAGAATACATTGTGTCGAATCTTAGAAATGACATCAATGTTTTATAATTTTATAATAATTTCAATAATAATGTCTTCCCAACAAGACTATTAAATAAACATTAATTATAACTTAAGTATTAGATTATATTGTTCTCTAATTTAATGTATAATAATGAAAATATTTATATTCATGTTAAATAATTCTATTTCTTTTGATTTATTTATATCAATTTTCTAATATTATGTAATTAAATTCAATTTTTAAATCTTTTTATCCCTCAATTTATAAAATAATAATGCATGCTGATTGAGATAATAGTATTAATACTTTAGTATTATATGTCTACTGTACCCGTATATAGATTACTTGAGTGAATTACAAATTATTTTTTTAATTTTACAACGATCTCATGTGGGGACTCAATTTCTCAAAGTTGTTTTAAAACCATCAACTTCAATACAAAATAACCTCCCTGCATATATAAGCAGACACTATTTTTATATATAGTATATTTTCTACAACTATTTTACTTTTAAAGGAGATAAAAAGAAAATGGTATTTACAAATCTATTATTGACGTCATTTCTAATAATGTTCTATGTCCCGGTATTCCCATGAGAGTTCAGGCGACAACTCCCACAGAACGCCATTTTATAGTCGCTACATGAAATGGCGGCAGATATTGCATCATTACATAGGGACTAACGGTTAAATGTTTAAGATTGTTGCATACTTTAAGTACTTGCTTTACTTAAATGATAAGCGCATTAAAAGTATTTAAATGTTAGCTTGTTGTACTTCGATGACACATTTCGATACCTTAATTCGCGAATCGGCTAACTCCGTTAACGTGATTTTTTTAAGGGGCCACTAAAATCGTTATTATTTCAATAATAAGTGTTACAAACTCGTACAACATGATTTTTTTAGATTTATTAAGAATTTATCGTTAATATAAAAAAGTATTGTTCCGAATTTACAATAAATATTATTGTTTTTCTTGACTTTGGTAGCCTTTTAAACAATATTGAAAAGGAGTAACCGATTTGCGAACTAAGGTATCGATTTGGCTCTTGTACAATGTACATGCCGTGCCAACGGTCGCGGGTTCAAGTTCCGCTGAAGGAACGGAGTTTGTGTGATGAGCATTAATTTTTATAGCTTATTCATGGGTGTTTATATATAAAAATTAAAATATGTATGTATTTAAAGTTATATACTATGTGAATATATACATAACTAGCATTTCCCGCGGCTTCGCACGCGTTCTAAAGACCGGGAACCAAATTCTTTCTGAGTCGCGCGGTATGATACCCCGCAGAAATAACGCCCATCCGTCCCGTAGATATTGATATTTTCTTTAACATTGTGTTTTCGCAGCGCATGCGATGAAAGATATCTTATAGGCATTTTTTTTACACCTTGGGTAACATTATTGTAGTTTCAGTAGGGATCCTTTTTTTTCTTGCAATTAAAATAGCATACATTAATCAGTGATAATGTAGCATTCAAATGGTGAAAGAATTTTTAAAATCGGTCAAGTACCTACTTTTTGAGCCAATTCGTTACAAACATACTTACATACAAATCTTTCCTCTTTATAATATTATTAGTATAGACAAAAGCCTTGTAACTTACTGTCCTAACAACATATCCCATCTCTTTTTAGAAGTAGTGAATATTTAAGTTAAATTTAAAAAGGTGTAGTCCATTTTTTTCATAAAACTCCACTTTGAATAAAACGTTATAATTATAAGAGGTCCTTTTTGTGTTAGCTCAAAGAAGAATACTAGGGCTATGTAACTTAAAGGGTGGTAATATATTCTACACGCATTTAGTATGCTAAAATTAAAAGGGCTCAAATTTTTGGCGTTCCACAAGAGTAAAGGTCTTCAAAGGGGACGCACGTGGGCCCTAAACTTTGTAATGCGGGTCTCCCACGTTTGAACCCGTTGAAAAATTATTTTGTAGAAAAGGTATATAAGATACGACGTTATATAACTACTAAGATAAACTAATCTCTATACTAATAATTGCCGAGACGTTTTTTTTATTATTATGATTAGTATGCTTTATTTACATTTTAATATGATTTTTGTAAGCAAAGGTGGACTTATCCCTAGAAGAAATCTCTTCCAGTCAACCTTCATTTGTTAGAAGTAATGTTAATAAGGTGGTATAAAATGTGCACAAAGTTGATAGTCAAAGATAATTCGTTACTTAAATGTTATATATAGTATCATACAATACATACAGAATACGTAAATGTTTATTACATAAATACATACATAAATACATACATATATACATACATACATATACACACTACTATGAGATAATTTAGGATTGAGTAAGAATGTGCTGCTTCTTGAAGGAATTAATGGAAGCTGCCTAAAGAGTTGAATGTCTTTAGGCAGCTTATTTCAGAGCTTTGTGCCATATACTGAAAAAGAGTGCAAAAGGAACTTCGTTTTTAACTGCAAAAACTAAAAATGGGTAAACTTTGAACATTCATTCAAAATTTCACATTCATTGTATGGATCACTTATTTTCGCACGATTTTCTAACACTGTCAAGTCTTGACTAAGACTAAGAAATATTTTCTTAGTCTTAGTCTACATCAGTCTACATTCTTACCTTCTAATTAAAAATCTGTGACATAATTATATATTTTTCCTTTAATTACTTTTAAAACAATTTTCATATGAATTTATATTTTTAGTTCAAACTTAATTTCATTTATAATATTAGTTAACAAAGTTGAATATACTCGGGTTAAATTTTAAGTTTCAACCGTTTATTTTTATTCTCATACTATTTTATACGGTCTTATTTTAACTTATCTCTTTCTCAAGTTATAAAGAATGTCCCTGAAGAACTATATCAAATTAAAGTAAATAAAGTAAGAACATAAAAAGAGTCGTTATGAATTAATTTTATGGCGTAGTCAAATATTTATGAAGAAATAAATGTGTTTGATTGTAATTCTGTTTTATGTTGTATGCGGCCAAATAATTTGGTGCAAATTGCTATTTATATGAAATCGATGGAGAAAATAAAACGTTACTTCGCTATAATTGGGGTGTTTTTAGTATGCTTTAGTATTTTTTCGTATTAACATCTACGTTTCTCTTATATGAAAATCAAATATTCAAATAGATTTAACTAGCGACTCGCCCTCGCTTCGCTTGGGCTTTTTCCTAGATTTAGCACAGGCAAAGCCGCGGGATCCACTAGTTATGCATATAAACCTTCCTCTTGAATCACTCTATCTATTAAAAAAACCGCATCAAAATCCGTTGCGTAGTTTTAAAGCTTTAAGCGTACATAGGATATAGGGACAGAGAAAGCGACTTTGTTTTATACTATGTAGTAATAAAACACTATTGAAATCGTTATACTCTCTTTTTATTGCATACTAATGATAGGAAACACATTCACTTGTGAAGTTAGATGCCTTCGAAAAAGCCACGATTGTTTGTCTTTTGTCAGTCCATTCGCATCCAGTAGGCATTTGCGACTATGAAAAGTCGTTGCTACATCTTATGAGAGGCCAACTTACACTTCGCTTTCCGGTAGGTTTACCCAAATTGTAAAGTTCAAAGGTAAGCAGATCTAAAATTGTAAAATCAGTCTGTAGTAACACTACATACTGTGCCAGTGGTCGCGGGTTCGAGTCCCGCTGGTGGCATTTATTTATTGAGCACAAATATTTATACTCTAGTCATGGGTGTTTATATTTATAATATGTATTTAAACACAAGCCTTTATCGTTACACAACTCTTCTAGCCTACTACGGAACTAGATGGTGCTGTGTGTAATAATATATCTCTTATATGAAAACAATAATTTAGTTCAAGAAAACTTCTTTGACTTAAATATAACAGTAGCTAAAACCTACCAATCATTTAAGCGTATACAGTGATCTTGCAGCTAAGTTCCCGCAGTCCAAGCGCAAAGTATAAGGCCAAAGATAGACAGGCGGACCAGTTTTTATAAGACGATTAAAATCATTCAACTATTTGAAAGTTATAATGGGTTCAGCACTCAAATATCTCGCTTCTATAATTCTTCTTACAAAGAAATTAAGCTTTGAAGAAAACGTTCACACTGAATTGACTTTCACTGTAATCAATTTTGAACTCGAAAGTCCTTTGAGTTATAAATCGAGGCCATTTCAAGTAAAGAACAATGCTTAGGAATTTTTTAATTTGATGAAGATATTCTCTTAAATGAGTTTGAATGTTGAGTTCCGATTTATGAATTATTGGGAAGTGCCAATGAGAGAATCTTCTGAAACTTCGACAAAAAGTAATTCAGCAATTCTGTCTCATTTTTGTGAAATTCTTAAGTAGTTTTTCATAAAAATACAGTTCGATGGCTTGTTTATTTCTTAAATTTACCTTTTGTTATATATTATTTATATTATAAATATTTATATATAATAAAATTTAAGTGGTAGTGCCATGCTTATTACCTTCGGGTAGCAGCCGAATGGGCCGGCACGCCCCGTATAGTTCATTAGTACCACTCTCTCACAGAAGACCGGCGTGAAGTGGCAGCTATGCTGTCGCGTAACGTCCGGTGAGTGAGAGTCCGGGAGGCCCACTCTCCTTTCCCCCTCCCTCTTCCCTTCATCCTCCGCCTTTTTACCATAAAAAAAACCTCTTTACAAATTTTACGCATATTATACATACTTGTTTAATGAACTTAATTACTTTGTGATTTTTATATCAGCATATCCTAAATCAACATTATTTTCATAAAACCTTATGATTTATTGCGTACGCCATGGTCACAGCCTTACAATATAGCCCATATGCCTATACCCTTTGATATTTAATTTCTTCGTAACAAATATATAACATTTTATTTTCTTTGCGATGGTTTTTTTGCGAATAGCATCATAAGTAATTCCAGTCAAAAACACCACTCGACCGCTGTTGTAAATTTAATTTATACAATATAAAATATAATTTACATTTTTTATTAAACTATAAAAGGGGTTAGACCTTTAAATATTACACCCCGATTGCTTAGATTAGTCTGACGATCGTTTACGACTGTCGTTTGGGAGGGTGTAAAAATAAATATTAAAATGTACACTGGTATGTTTGTATTTATTTACTTATAAAATTGGCAGCATAATAAATTTTTACTATCGGTTATTGCTCTTATGAAGTCGGTTCTAAGGTTAATGAAGGGGATAGTTATACGACTTGATATCAAATTTAGTAATAACAATAATAGTAGTAACAAAGGGTTATTTTCTAAAAATGACTAATAAAAAACGTCATATTAAAATAAATAGGCGCATATATAAATGGATAAAATTTTCAGTGTTATAGAGGTACGATCTAGTCAAAGGAAAAAACACACTTAGCTTATGAAGTTAAATAAATTATATAGAAATTTGTATTAAAATCGGTTAAGCTTTGGTATCGTCTCAAATATAAAGTCATTGGTTTTAATTTTAAATTACTTTTTTTGTTTTCTATAGAAAAAAATATTTCGTACGTTTGAATATTTGTACTCTATGCCTGCCAAAATCATTTACCTAGAGCATAGCAAAGCCAGAGTAAATCACTAGTATACATCAATAAGGTATAAGCATTTTATGACATTTCTATATACATAACATGTCGTATGTTCTGGCTAAACGTTACAGTTAACTGAACTGTATATGAATAAGTTAAATCATTTCTTCTGATAACATTAAAATATTAAGCAGAAAACAATACACATCCTTTGTATATGACCGTAATTAGGCTTCAAACAATATGGTTGTAAAATCCCTTTCCAAATATTACATTCGTTCAAACCACTTTCCAAGTCAAAGACTAAATGATTCCAAGTACAAAGGGTTATATAAATACAAGCTTCCATTATGCGGATACGATTATTTACTTTTTATATTATTTGTTTTAAATGTTTAATGGGATTTTTCTCTGACTTTATCTAGCTTTAATAAAGAAGAAGTTAAAAGTTTGTTTGTTAGAAATGGTAATACAACATGTAATCATTAAAATTGTAATTTTTTATCCTGTTGTTATAATAGTAATTTTATATAAAATAACTAGTGATTCCCGTGGCTCTTCCCGTATGCTAATCCCTATTAAAAATAGAGATTGTAGAAGGATAAAGGGAAAATTTAGGGTTATATCTAGTTTTTGATGCCAAATCATAAAAAATAAAAGTTTGGACTAAAAAAAAGTCTATAGAGGGCCAACCTTTATAAAATAGCCTACGACCTATTCTCAGATCTACCAAATATGCACAAAAAATCATAGAGTTCGATAACAAACACTATGACACGAGATTTTTATATATTAGATAGTGTTTTAGTAGTTTTTATCATGTTGTTGCTTAAGCATAATGATTTGAAACAAAAAATAATCTAGAAAATAAGAATAATACAAGTACAGAAGCAAGTGGGAAAGGCTAGACTTAGAAAAAGACTATACTACACTTTATTACTATAGTATACTACTTTAGAGACCTTTCTTTCCCAAAACCGTAGGCAACCGAAACAAAATCTTATCACCGCCTATATTTTGTGAACGGCGCGTTAAATAACCATTTTCATGAAAGTTTTCGGCAATTTCACACTGTAATACCCAGAGAAGGCCGCAAATGAATAAACTTGTCCTATCTGAGTCCTCCACGTGCAATAATTAGGCGTCCAGTTACTGTAACTTCAGTTACATTCGTTAGGCTTGACTCTACGTTCCATTGGACTATTGCCAAACGTAAAAGTTTGCTTATATACCGTATGTTACACTATTACCCTAGTTTGCCTTGATCTTTTCTATCAATTAAAATATCTTAATTACAGTGTATTTTGTACTTTTATGTTTTTTATATTCAAAAATAATAATAAAATTATTTGGAGGCTTGTATTACGGATACTAAATAGGTAATAAACTACATAATACAAACATAACTTTAAATACTTACATAATAGTATAAAATTAGCACGAGCGAAGCCGCGGGTTCCGCTTAAACTTGACAATTAAATTACATGCGCATTTACATCATAGTAAAACCTTCCTCTTGAATCACTCTATCTATTAAAAAAACCGCATTAAAATCCGTTGCGTAGTTTTAAATATCTAAGCATACGTAGGGACACAAATAATTAAGTTGGAATATTATTACAACAGCAACCTCTACCGTGGTAAGCTACGAGGCTTGTGTTACGGATACCAGATAGTTGATATACTACACATACCTATATAAATTTTAAATACATACATATTATAAATGTAAACACCCATGACTGGAGTATAAACATTCATTGCTCAACAAAATGAAAGCCCCCAGCGGGACTCGAACCCGCGACCGCTGGCGCAGAAAGCGGGGTCACTACCAACTGAGCCAGTCTTTTAGTCTTTAAAAATATTTTATTTTTTATTCCAAAGGGAACCTCAATCTTTTATACACGACATAACATAAGGGAAAAATTTTAAACGTTATTTACAACATCGTAAAACTAAGCTATAAATTTTCTTTACAAGACTATACGGCCTTGTAAATGGCTGTAACTTTTC
This sequence comes from Boloria selene, assembly GCA_905231865.2. Lineage (NCBI taxonomy): Eukaryota > Metazoa > Arthropoda > Insecta > Lepidoptera > Nymphalidae > Boloria > Boloria selene. The sequence goes on from HG993147.1 coordinate 606,323, forward strand.
ACTTTTGCACACACTAAGTGAATTTACAGTGACCGACGATGGCACTGTCGAGTTAAAAGCAAATATCTCAAGTTCTATTCCTGGAGGAGGTATATTTTAAATTCAACTATAGTCTCCAGTAGACTCCAACAATAACTAAGTAATTAAAATTATTTTTTTTTCTTTTTAGTTTCAATTTGTAAGGTTTTGAAGTCGGTTTTCATTTTTGTTAAAAAATAATTTATTTTTAATTTTTTTGTGGAAATTAGATATTATGTTTAAATATAATATTGCAATGCTAACTAAACTACTGCTCCAATAAGTCAGCGAAGTTTTGAAATGAACGACAATAGTCAATATATAAACTCGTAGACGTTAATAAGATTTACCTTCTATTATCAATCCACCTAATATCCTGAATGAATACGACTATCAGTTCATAAGTACGTATAATATTAAAAGAATTTTCTTTCAACTCCTAACCGTTGAGGAGATATACCTTACATCATCACAAATTCTTGAACAGCTTTAGAAAATATATGAAAAAGGTAATCAGTGCCGATAAAATTTAAGGGTTGCCTTCGATTTCCCTGGGATCCCATCATCAGATCCTGACTTGGTGACAATGGGACCACCTCGGAACTATACCCTACCAATCAAAAGAAAAATTTTTGAAATCGGCCCACAGACGGCGGAGAAATCGGTGAACATACATAAAAAAAAATACATACAACGGAACATATAACCTCCTCCTTTTTTGAAGTCGGTTAAAAATAGGACAATTACGAGTCTGACTTGCATCTAAGGTTATGTAGCATAAGACGCACAGCAAGTTTTTGGGTTCTTTTGATTATATTTTAATGACTTAGATTTTATTTTTTCACAGATCCTAGGTATTGCAGACCTATTTTATATTTATTACAACAATACCTCTACAGGATTCCGAGGTGTTGCCAGACAGACGGACAAACAAGTTCCTATAAGGAATAATATAATATATACATTACACATTAACACACAGATTTATAAAGATATCTCTACACTGGTACTAAATACTAGTACTCTAGATAAGTACTAAGTACTACTACTAAAACAAAATACTAATAAAAAATATATTTTTAAACATTTAACTAAACATGAGAAATACACGTACATTTTTCACAAAAATGTTGAAATTAAGCTTGTAAGTTCACACCAACGTACCGTTTAGTAAGCCTCTAATCTGATAGCGACACGACCAAGTAACTTATGAGGTGCAAGTGAAAAAACATTTGTATTTCTATATTCTCAGTGAAATTGAATTGTAGTTTTGAATTTAAAATGCATTATAATTTTAGTTTTAAATTATAAATTGACATAATATTTCTAATTAAAACCTTTTAATTGAAATAATAAATATTTACTCTGAGATACAGGCCTAGTTCAGTCGTTAGTATACATTAACAAGAGTTATACTAATATTATAGTTATTTAAGAAAGTGTATTGAAACTACTATTAACTAACTAACTAACTACTTTGCTATTTGTTAATAGTATTTATAATTTGTGTCTGTTGTAGCTTCTAAGCGAATGAACCGATTATAAGAGTTGAATTCTGAGGTAGTCTTTGATCTCGCTACTCTAAATTAAATTAATGATTAAAAAGTGCATGTAAAAAGTCTTAATAAATTATAATTCCTGAACATAAAATAAACCTGACGAACGAAAAAAAAGTTGCCAGAGAAAGGCTCAACAATAGTCCTTAAAATGTTTTATTTACATGACTAAAATACAATAATTTTGCACTTATCCTACGTGAATATTAACTAGACAAAAACTTACAAATTTATATATACTTTTAACGTAATACTTTATTCTGTTTGGAAATAATATGATTTGTTTTGGTCTTAAATAACATTATTTTTAACAACAACAACAAATTTAGAGTTATAGATATTAAGCTTTTTAAGCTTTTCCCTAAAGATATACAGTTTCTGATACAAAAAATACGTTATTTTACAAAATGTCGAATGAAACCCAGTCGTTCAGGTTCTGGGATTATATTATGTGTACATCTGCCTCTCTCTCACATATCTGGTTATATAAGAAAAACTGTATTTCGCCTACAAAAACAATAGAACAAGGTGCAAAAGGGTTACTGCTTTATACTGACGCAAGGCATGGGATGAAGAAACAAATGGCAAATAGCTCTTCTGATATATTACGGCACAACAAACCCTTATGTGATGAGGGTAAGGTCTTTGGTGCCTATTAAAAGTTAGATTAGTGACAAATTTGAAATGGATTTTCAGCGATACAGAAAGTTTGGAAGTCCTGACGGGATTCACCTTTTACGTTTGTTTAATGTGACTCGGTAGCTGTCGGCTGGTATGTAACATAGTGTACAGACATGACAGGTAGACGGAATATGACAATTAATATAGTATTAACCGGTAAATGTTTTTCGGGTTTAATTTCAATGTGTGTTTCCTGTTTAAATAATAATGAAAATGACAAAATTACGCTTATTGCATTGAATGAAGCAGTAACATTACTAATTATAATTATTAGGTACTACTTTTGCACAAAAAAGTATTCCTAACTAAAAATTAACTTATCTTGTACGTACTTTTTGTCATAACTGCTTCGGTTGTGAAGTGGTCCTAAATTCATTACTCGCATCAGGCCAAGTTTTATTAATGAGTAATAGTATTAACACAGCGTGAGATATTCAAAATTATTTATTAAATAAATACATTAACATTATTATATACCACATAATATAAATTAGTTAACATTATTTTATCAAACGTTTCTATTGTAAGAATTTCTTTCTAAATTAAATATTGTATTACAAAGTACAAAGGTATTGAAGGACTTTATTTTTGTTATATTATAGATTTAGGGGAAGAAGGGGGAATGACGCTCACTGGGTAATGGCGCTCACCTCTGTAACTCTGTAAACATGATACGTAGCAACACACCACATCGCGTGAATTGTGAGGGGAGGGGGTCTCTTACAGACAGCGATACAAACATACAGTCAGATCGCGTCATGTGACTGTGAAGTGCTTTTCTTTGTTTCCGCCTGAACTGATCTAACTTTTGGTTAGGAGTTTCTTGACGGTAAGTTCTAAATTTTAATGCTTATTTAACTATTATTTTTTCTTCTGACAATAAAACTATTCTATTTTGTAATAATGCAATCAATTTTCAACAATTGTGTATGATTTTTTTTTAATGTCAATTCAATTACAAAACGAGCGTTTGGGGTCATACCGCTCATCTGAGCGCAATTACCCCTTAGTGACTTATTTTTTTTGTTGTAGATATGCCAAGAAATCCTCAAAAGACCACCGCTAAAGCGGCTTGGACCGAATAAATTCCTTCCTTTTAACCTTCAATCTGCTAAAACTCCTCAAAACCAAGGCCCAAATGTCCAGAAATTCGAATATGCGCAGTCTGATGGTACGGCCATAATTTCAAGACATACATCTCCTTTGGCAAGTCCATCAAATGAGGATCAATCCTCTGCATCTGTTTTGGCACGTGCACAAGCACGCAACCAAAAGCTAGTTCAATAATGAAGAACTCCGGTATCCTTTGCTGCTATAGCGACGGCAACAACAATTTAACCATTTTATAAACCACGTCAAAGAAAGCTAAATATTAACTGCGACTCCTATGAAAATTATTTTAGAGGATAATAAAAAGAAAAAGTCGCGAAACTCAATAAGACCGGTAAAGATGATAAATTAAGACCAAAACAAACATATGAAACAAATATCTTACAAAAGAAAGTTCTTCAGAGAGTGATGATAAAGAGCATCTTTGCGACGATGACAGTGATGACGATATAAATGTGGATGACGAAAGTTATAACAAATGTACTATTTGCAAAGAATTTGGAAAACGTAACGAGTTATGGTATCGGTGCACCATCTGCGGAGTATGGGCTCATGGTATATGTTCAGGATGGGATTCGCCAGATGAATACATCTGTCATTTATGTGACCAAAAATAAAATATTACTATTTCTAAGTTGTCTTACCTCCTTATAATAATAATAATTTTATATTATATTATAATAATTGAAGTTGATTTGATATCGAAGACTTCACTATATTTGTTAAATTGAAAAACGCTTATCTTACGTACAAATGGCGATAATTGATGCTAATTTGTTATTGTAGACTTTACTTTCATTGTAGTAGGTTCATCTCATTAATATTTCTTTAATTAAAATGTTAAATATGTAATTTACTAGTTATATTCCAAAAAACATGTTTGAGCGTCATTACCCCATACACTGAGCGGCATTACCCATAGTCAGGGGCAATGCCGCTCAAACATGATTTTTAAAAAATTTTTTATTACTACTAGTAGGTCAAAGATAAATGCTTTTGTTGTTAAAATCTTAATTACTCGATAGTTAAAGATTTTGTTATTTACCTTAATTTTGATATATAATAAATAATTTAGAAAATACAGCATGTTTTCCTTAAGTGAACGCCATTCCCCCTTCTTCCCTACTGCGAGCAAAGCCGCGGGTCCCGCTTTAATATGTATATAAAATTTCGAAAAATTATTTACTAAAATCTTTCTTGAAAACTACTCTATCCATTCGTGAAAAGAGCATGAAAATTATTGCGGCAGTTTTCGAGTTTATTTTAAACGGAGGGACAGACAGAATTTGTATAATAATAATATCTAGTGATTTAAAATGCATATTTTATAAGTCGTACAAAACAGGCAAAATAGCTTGAAGGGAAATTATCAATTTAACCTACAAAGTCACAGGATAGGTACTGTAAAGATGAACTATCTCGTTCGGGATACCTGAACTAATTGCAAGTTGAAATCTCTCCGCCAGACTGCAGAATTTCGACTCAGTGAACATTCTGTCCTTAAAATTACATTGTATGAATTCTAAATATTATCTTAGAACTTTTATTTATAAGTTATAGCAGTTATAAAAAAACATATACTGGTATAACAGGTATAAATTTTTATAATAGCGACCTACCCATCGTTTTTTTGGTGCCATTTTTATTATACGTATACAATGTTGAAAACTTTACCATATTTCGTATTAAATTTTTAGATGGTATGGATGACATTTATTGCCCAGTGGTAGAATAACCGAGTGATGCGGGTTCGAATCCGGGTCTCGCACCTCTGATATTTTCATGTGCGAATCATTTCTATCATGATTACCACTTGTCTTACGGTGAAAGAAAACATCGTGATAAAACCTGTCTGAGAGAACCTAACATGTGGTGTATGCCTTAACCCCCAGAGAGGCCCCTGGTGTCCTTAATAAATACTGAATACATGTTTTTGGATAAGTCATATTATGTATATTATTTATATTGTACTGTCTTCTTTAAAGATTCGATACGTCAAGAACCATTAATCAAAATAAAATCTACGCATGAAACCGGAAAGGATAGTCTTAATAAATTAGCGAATATTCGTATAAATTTAAGACGTTTAAACTCAGTTTAAGGATATACGTATTTGAATACAACCCATATTAGATTTCTTATATTGAAGTATAAAGGCGAAAGTTTCTTTACCTACTTTTAGTTAAAATTCTGTTAATAACGTACCTCCGCCGCGACGTGTTTTACTGCGCTCGGTTAAATTTAACTGAAACAAAAGCGCTTCGTTTGTTTTAGAAAGTTATTCGCGCTTCGAGTATAATAATTAAATAATAATTAACTTTTTGCGAGAAACTTTGTGAATTTAATTACAGCTTTGCAAATATTGCTTGTATGCAGGCGAGGGCAAAATCTGAAAAAGTAATGTATGAGCTGGATTGACTCATATTATTTTTACCTCCATAATAAGTTCAAAAATACATAGGAAATAAAATAAAAATGGTGACATTTAAAATTGATTTTCCAACCAACAGCTTAATAATATTTATAATATTATAGTGCTCCCAACGCCCTACTGCTGGGCACGGGCCTCCCTCAGTACGAGGGGGATCAGGCCATAGTCCTCCGCGCTGGCCTAGTGCGATTTGGCGGACTTCACATGTCTTTCGAACTTGCTACGTTCTATCAGACATGCAGGTTTCCTTACGATGTTTTTCTTCACCGTAAGACAAGTGATAATCACGGTAGAAATGATTCGCACATGAAAATCTCAGAGGTGTGATACCTGGATTCGAACCCGCATCACTCGGTTATCCAAGCGAGCGCGTTACCACTGCCTCAAAAATTATCTCTTATTTATTACTGTATACTATTACTTATATCTCTTAGTTTTAAGCAGCAAAGGAACAGATGTACTGTAAGTATTACATTATATTGAATTTTTGAGCAGTAATTACAAGTTTCTTCATTAAGGATAAGGCATAATATGAAATTAAGGGAGTGTTTGAATTTTCCATATTATTGAATCTAATTATAGATATCGCTTAATTAATTATCGTGCCGCCTAATACGTTAATTATAAAATTATATTGTTATACAGGCTGTTTCTTATCGTCCATATGAAATTTTAATGTAATTATGTTCGGACATTATTAAAACAGCGCCATCTTTTTCCGTGGTAAGTAACAAGGCTTGTGTTATGGATACTAGATAATTAATATACTACATACATTTTAATTTAAAATACATACATATTATAAATATAAACATACTTGACTGGAGTACAAACATTCATGATCAAGAAATGATTGTCTCCAGCGAGACTCAAACCCACGACCGCTGGCGCAGAAAGTAGTGTCACTACCAATTGAGCCAATTGACGATATTTTATTAATCGTTTTTAAATATAGTATTGCAGCGTTTAGCAGCTTCGTTGATATCAATATTCAATAACAACTAAACAGTTCGCCATTGTGATGTGGATGGAAGTATGCAATGTGTGAAATTAACTAGATGTCAGTTATCACTAAAAGATCATATTAGGTGAGGAAGCTAAAGCATAAACATAGTGCTAATACTATTTTAATCCCTTGTTATTAGCTTATTAACCCCAGAATCAATTAGCAGACTTACAAAATTGATATAACATATTACGTCAACATCATATTAGCTCAAACTAATCAACGATTAGTGTTAAACACTTCAGGCTGTCACAAATTATAAAATTACGAAAAGTTTAATAAATAGAGTTAATAACTTAGATGTATAAAAATATTAGTTGTGCAAAAACGGGATTTCAATTCGCTCCACGCGATTTCTCAATCAAGTGCGTTACCACTGCTTAGTTCTAATAGAAGATATATATTTTAAAATATTAATCGAATAATAATAATAGTATAGCATATAACTAAAATGACATTTGTATTCAGAAACTACATTTAAAAGCCGTAATTTTTGACCTTTCAAATTTAAACCACTCTGTATAAGCTGATATTCAATAATATCATGGTAATTATAGAGATATTGATATTACTTCATTAAATCTGTAGATGTTTGTAATATTTTTGGTAAACTTACTTCAAATTTAACAATTTATTATTATCTTATTGATTGAAGATAGAAATATTCTTGTAATATACTCGTATTTTATACAGAACTGTATTAAGCATTAGTGATGCGGCTTCAATACGCATTGAAAATTCGGATTACGGATATTATAGCCAGTGGTTAATTAGGAAAATGTACTGAGTAACAAGTATTGTCATCTAAATTTCAGGATGAGATACTAAAATAGGAGTATTTGACGCTTTAACTCAATGGCAAATTTCGATTGGGAAATCGAATGAAGCAGGTTCGTATCCCGGGTCTAGCACTTCTGATATTTTCACGAGCGAAGCATTTCATATATGACTAACTCATCTACTCGAATATTGAACAAATATCGTGAGGAAACCAATATCTACCTAGGGTACCTAGTATGTTTCCATAAAGAATGTGAAGACCGCCAACTTACTTGTAAAAAAATGTGGACTGTGTGGTGGACTATGGGGAGGACCCCTAGTGTCCAGTTATGGGGCGTTAAAACGGCTGAATAGAATTTGACGCTTCTAAAGTATTTTATATCTATACTAGCATTTCCCGCGGCTTCGCACGCGATCTAAGGACCGGAAACCAAATTCTTTCTGAGTCGCACGGTATGATACCTCGCAGAACTAACGTCCGCCCTTCCCGTTTTTGCAACATTTTTCATTGATGCTCCGGTCCTATTGGTCGTAGCGTGATGTAATATAGCCTATAGCCTTCCTAGATAAACGGAATATCTAACACAAAAAGAATTTTCCAAATCGAACCAGTAGTTCCTGAGATTATCACGTTCAAACAAACAAACTCTGCAGCTTCATAATTTTAGTATAGATTTCTGTTCGTGGTTCTACAATATCTTATCTGCGAGTATACTTAATATAAAAAGCTTTGTATTGTTCAAAGTAGTATTATTCAGGTCATACAACTTAATGAGCAATGAAAGCTTTTTTAAAGCTTAATATGCTTAAACATAGAAATTATGCTCAAAAAAGCCTTGTGAATTAAACTCCTTTGTATTGGCGAGTCGAGTAAAAAACAATTTCAAAAGTAATCGAAGGGTGAAGTGATGGAATAAATCGTTATAAGTATGTATTTACGCGTGGCCGATGTGAGTGACGGAGACAAATGGATCCCTGAACTATTCACACCTTTGTTTACATTGTATCGCCACTATATCGCATGTTATAAAATAACAAACAGACTGTTTGTTTTGTTATTTTATTGTAGTACTAGCAATACGCGCGGCTTCGTTCATTTTTTTAATCGCTACTAAACATCATTCGATCACTCGCTGGGTTGAAAATTCTAGAAAATTACTCCAGCTTCAATATACTCCTGAGCCGCGCGGCTACCTATTTCATGTATTATGTGCGGCGTGCACTCCTCCTCCTCTCCTGTTATTGTAGTTTTAGAAGGGATCTTTATTTTTTTCTTGCAATTAATATAACCTATATTAATCAGTGATAATGTACCATTCAAATGGTTTAAGAATTTTTGAAATCGGTCCAGTACTTTTTGAGCCAATTCGTTACAAACATACTTACACACAAATCTTTCCTCTTTATTATATTAGTATAGATTAAAATTTCTGTATTATTAAATAATACAATTGTATCACTGGACGTATTTACCTATACATGATATAGACTACTGGTAATTATCTAGGGTATAGCTCAAGCTAGGATGAGTCTCTAATTTGACATTAAGAGATTTTAGCAATCTAGCTTAGATATAAAATAAGTACCTATTCTATCTAGCCGTTATCAGAAACCATATAAAACTGTAACAACATCTATAGAAATACAAGATTTTATCATAATATTTATCATACATGAAATAAATTTATAGTTAAACAAGAATGGCTAATTTAATATTAAAAGATAGAAGAAGAAGAAGAACTGAGAACGAGACGAAGAAGACAAAAGAAGACAAATACATATATATACCTAATATATACATAATAAATTTATCAATTAGTACATATTGTATTCATAAATAAAAATAGTAGAATTACCGTAAGATTGTAGAATTAAAGTTATACTCACAACCTCAACAAGATAATATGTATATATGTATGTATGTATGTATGTATGTATGTATGTATGTATGTATGTATGTATGTATGTATGTATGTATGTATGTATGTATGTATGTATGTATGTATCTATGTATGTACAATGTACATATACGTATTTCCCTGAACCAATGTTTTCCAAATTCCAGCATTAGTTTCTAATATTCCTGGTATCTAGACGAAGTCACAGCTTTTATCTTTAGTGCTGGGTGTAGAAATGGGGTGGACATTAAGTGCTTGTTTTTGTTTGATGACGGCGACTGAGCAAACACTTTTAAGGAAAGGGAAAATGACTAAAAATATAGCGTCGCCTATCTGATGTTTTACCGGACGTTGTAGTGATAATGTTTTCATAATATTTATTTAATGAAAGAAAACTTTCGCTTTCTTTACGTTAAGTTGTATCATTAAAGTCATTAAATTATTAGTTTTATAGCTTTTCTTCAGCTTTTTTCAGGCAATTTGATTTAAAATGTACATTTGTGATAGTATAAATGAAACAACCTTTTCGGATTTTGTCGCGGATTTATTTGGATTTTTGGTTCCCAACGTTTCGAATGCTTTACAGCAATCACCGTCACGGGACCAAAAATCCAAATAAATCCGCGACAAAATCCGAAAAGGTAGTTTCATTTATAATGTCAAATACTCGCATAAATCTAAGAAAGTATTTATGATAGTAATAATCCTGTGAAAATTTCAGCTTTTTACAGGTATGATAGACGAAAGGCAGAGGCTTATAGTAAAAGCTCTACAAGCCCCGAGTAATGTTTTGTTTACATTATACTTTCTTAGATTTAGGCGAACACTTGTCATTTTAAGTAAAACAATTTATCTTTACGGATTTTTCGAGGGTTTATTTTAGTTTGTGGTTCCCGACGATTCGGATGGTTTAGATCAATCATAATTATAGAAAATATTAAAAATTAGAATCCGCAAAAACCGAAAATATAATAAAAATGTTTGTTGTGGACGAGATGTTTGGCTCAGTTTGTACTTGCTATGCCAGCGGTCGCGGGTTCGAGTCTCGCTTTCTGCATTTATTTTTGAGCATAAGTGTTTGTACTCCAGTCATGAGTGATTTATTTATAATATGTACGTTTTTAATACGTGTGTTTTATACGTGTAGTGTATAAATTATCGGCTATGCTCCAAATATTATTCAAAAACACCTCACGCTATATCGATGCTACTGATACTAAGAAATAACTTCATTAAATTACTCCATAAAGAAACCTATCTTGGCAAGCGAGTATGGGATCTACCAACAAATTAGTGAACAAAGTTCCCACAATTTGCTTTAGTGGCTTTATTTGATGAAGATGGCTCAACCCGAAAAACTTGATGGAAACACTGTAATGAAGGTGACATTACCTGCGATGGGACGTTACTGTAACGAGGTCGGACCCCTGAGGATGAAATTCGATCAGGGAACTGAAACAACGTGAAAATCGACTATATTACCCTAACATTGGGAATTAAGAATAAATTCAATTTAGGAAAATAATTTACTTACATTTTTCCTTTGTACTGTCATGATAGATTGAGTTTTGTACAAATACTACTTCAAGTTAAGTACACTTTTATTTGAAATGGTTAATAATACATATATGTGACAAATGTTTATTGTATTTCTATATCAATAAAATTTAGACCAGTGAGTGAATTAACGTGCTTTTTAAGAATAATGTATTTTTAATTAGAAAGACTGATAAAAATGACTTTTCATAGTAATAAATAGAATTTAGATGTTTGTATAAGAACTGTTTTTATTTCTTAACCGGGAAAATAATTCTAAGAGGATGTCTATTAGTCACATGATATTTTTAACCATTTTGAACACCAACCCTCGATACGTCGCGAGGTGTTTGCCTAAGCAATAATCTTCAGATCCTGAATCCAAAATATTTTGTATTTTATAAATTCATTCTTCAGTTCAAGGTTATGGGTGCAGAAATTGCGCGTTTCCACAAATGTTTCTTCTGGCTAATTACACATATTTAATGATTTTAATTACAATTAAATTATACTAGATTTGGCCTAGTTCCCCAATTAAATATCACATAACCTGTTAAAAAAGTCTATTATAACTATTAATTAACTAAATAACACTCATAAACTTTCATTTTCACAATATTAGTGCAATTTACAAAAGAAACCACACAATATTGCTACTTTACGACTAATACGTTACTACATCGAAGACAAATGGCTGAAGCTCTAGCTGGTAGGCTACGATTTATCTACGTGAGCAATGTCTGCGGTCACTCGGCTTTTTGTTCCCGACCAGTAACTGATAACAAGTGACCAAAACGACTCAATTTATTAGATAAAAGATAAAAGGGCGTTATATATTCAAAGTTTTTAAACCTCGTTATTTTTAAAAGCTCTACTGACGTTTAGTAATAATAGTTAAGGTTTTGTGTGAAGCACTCATTGAAATCGGCTCAAGGGTGTCCAAGATATAGATAAACTGCAATAAAATTAATTAATATATTTCAAAAAATCCTGGCTTCTATAACATTTTGATTTTACTACTTTCAATTAAGTTATATTCAAATTTTGTTAGGGCATTAATAGGCAGTGGTAGCCCAGTAGTAACGGACCCGCTTGGAACCGTAAGGTAGGTTCAAATCCGGGTCTCGCATTTCTGATATTTTCATGTGCGAATCATTTCTAACATGATTACCACTTGTCTTACGGTGAAGGGAAACATTGTGATGAAACCTGCATGTCTGAGAAACCTAGCAAGTTTTCAAAAAATATGTGAAGGCCGCCAGCCCGCACTACGCCAGCGCGGTGGACTATGGCTTGATCCCCCTCATATTTAAGGAGGGCCTATGCCCATTGCCCAGCAGTGGGACTTTACTAAAGGGCTGAATACCGTTCTACGTTTACAAGTTCATTTAAGTTACTTCAAAAAAATGTAAGAGTAATACTTAAAAAAACAAACGAAAACTAGAGTAATACCTATTACATGAAGATAATTCACTGAATTAAACCAACTCAAAGGCGGATATTCATCTGATGGGTTGCTTAGACGTTGCAAAGGTGTAATATCCCATGGGAGCTCTCGTATTTAACAGAGACCTAAAACGAACCTTTATACCTTGTATTAGAGATTATTTTCATTTGTACGTTGTTAATAAACAGATCTGTTGTGATTTCTGAAGATTATCTTTCGTTAAAAACCCCGAGCGGCGCCGCCTTCATCAAGAATCTTTTGACGCACTTTTTACGGCTGAAAGTGAACGCGGAGATATTATCAATTTATTCGCACTCGTTTTATTTAGTCTTCACGCTTCTATTGAGTTCGAAAATAAATTGTCGTGAGTTTATTACGTATGTGAAATTAACATATGTGAGTTCGTTTTTAAATATATTATGCACATACATTTACGTAAGTTAAGTATATAGCTATATATACATATAGCTTAATACGGCATATTTCATTTCATAATAAATATAGTTACACTTTAAGCTATTTTGAACCTGATTGGTAATTTTGGCTTTTTAAAAATCATAGTTAATGGAATAGTCATTGAACCGACTCAACTAAGCCGGTACAAATAACAAGGTAAATAAAATAAACGTAAAAGAATAATTATCGAAGGTTTTTTAATAAAATATGCCTGAGACCTGGTAAAATATCTACAAAAATTGTATTAAATAACAAACATAACCACAGGATGAGACAAGTATTCATTTAAATTAAAAACCTGTAGTTCTACTGACACCGTTTGAGTTTGAGAGCAAGAAAAAGTAATGAAGAGACGAAGTGTAAAAGGACAGCTTGCAATTTTAATTAATAATATAAAAAATGCTAAATAGAACGCTGTAACGTTCAAGAATCTACTGTGTTTGAAGTATTTAAGTTACTAGATACGCTTTCAACTTCGCTTCTTCTTCAGCCCTTTTTAATGACTCACTGCTGAGCACGGGTCTCCCTCAGTACGAGGGGATCCATTTTGATTATCAAATATTTTTAATACTTTCTTAGGTTTACGCGAATAGTTGACATTATAAATGTTAAAAATTTTTTTATTTATTTTTGTTTATTTAAAACATTTACAGAAAATTTTGCACTTATATTCTTTTTATATCATAGTTTATTTTACAATTTATATTTATGAAACAATAAAAGTCAAATAACGATACTTGTTTATTTATTCATAATAAAAAAATAGCTGAACGAATTTTAATACAACTTTTTACTTAATACAATTTAAACCAAAACATCGTTTAACCACATAAATCTATATACTATATGGGTAAAGCCAAAGAAAGTAGCTAACTTGTAATGAAAATCCTTTTCCCACTTCGGACATACAGACGCTCGGGGAACTTCATTTCATATTACGTAATGATAGATACAAAGTTGATACGTTCATACGTGTGACATCCCGCGGGACTCGAGTCCACACGTCATCGGACCCCTGTGGGAACAAACTTATATTTGCAATTGGTACTTACTCAAGAGAAATATCTCAAGGCTTGCATTTTCAGCACTTGAATGTTTAAATATCACTACATAGTATAAAACAAAGTCGCTTTCTCTGTCCCTATATCCCTATGTATGCTTAAATCTTTAAAACTACGCAACGGATTTTGATGCGGTTTTTTTAATAGATAGAGTGATTCAAGAGGAAGGTCTATATGCATAACTAGCGGAACCCTAACTAGGGAAGAGCCCGAGCGAAGCGAGGGCGAGTCGCTAGTTTTTAATAAAATACGATTATAGGTAAATTTTTGAAGTATGAGGCAATTAAAATAAGTATTTTAAACATATGAAAAAGAATAAATGTTGATGTAAATACCTGAAAGTCCCTTCAGAAAATCTCTTTAAATAACCTCAAATACAGCATCCACTACGCCTAGCTATGAAATATTTAAGAGCGCGTTTAGACTCATAGTTCCTAACTCAATAAATTACAAAGTTCCTGCTGAGAAATATTATCATTTTACGAACACACAAAAACAAAGACATTGATGAAAATAAATAAATTAATTAATTAATTAATATGTTGGGACATTATTACACAGTGCCATCTAGTTCCGTGGTAAGCTACGAAGGAAGCTTCTGTTACGGATACCAGATAGTTATACTACATATATAAGTTTAAATACATACATATTATAAATATAAACACCCATAACTGGAGTACAGACATTCGAGTTTAACAAATGAATGCCCCCAGCGGGACTCTAACCCGCGGCCGCTGGCGCAAAAAAGTAGGATCACTACAAACTGCGCCAAACGTGTCGTCAATACACTTTTATTATCAGTTTTAACCTTAGTTTAAAGTTATCGTCTCTTACGTTATATTAAACATGTAAATTGGCTCAAACATTTCTGTGTAATACATGTACAAACATACAAATAAGTACACGACAAAATCTAATCTAATTTACAAGTCGGTTGAACATTTTATAGCTATGTCTTAAGAGGCAAACAGCGGCGATCAAACGCTTATCGTTGAGAATTGAAACATAAAGCTTACGTTCCATAGGATGGAGTATATAAACTATCACTCACTCTCAGTTTCCAATGCACCGATTCTTCGCAAACTAAAAAAAAACTTTAGTTGTACTTGAAACCTCTCGCTCTATCCATCAATGCAAATTTTATTAAAATCAGTCTAGCTTTTTAGAAAACGAATTGTCGGTCTATTTGTATCAGTTTTTGTATTTTAAGGACTTGTCTATATAATAAAAAACCTCCAAAAAACCTTCTGACTATCAACAACTTGACTACAAAACTATCTTTTCGGATTTTGGATTAGTATGATTTTTTGTTCCTGACGTTTCACATGCTTTATTGCAATTAGGGTCATGGGAGAGACTAAGGTGTTAGACGTCTTAAAGGTTGTTCAAAAATATATAAATCATTGTACATCAGGAACCAAAAATCCAAAAAATATACATTCAATAAAAATATTATCTTATACTTGTTTAAATCTAAGAAAGCCATGCTTTTATATACAATGTGAACTGACCTTTAGGCTAAAACTAATTTCAAATAGTCACGCCCTTCCGCTAACGGCTCAGGTGTTGAATAGAATTGAATTTTGTACTTAGAGCTTTGAAGTGTAGACAATAGATTGTTTAATTTAGTTATATTTAATACAACAAGGTACATAGATAGCTACAAAAGATTGATACAATACTCCATATTAGGGCCGATTAGTTAATATGCAGGGTATCTGCAACAAATAGAAATGTAAAAATGAAAAATTAATTACATTTCACTTTCCAACTTCGATAGAGTTCATTAGTGAAGTACAAATATTAAAGTCGGATTCGCGTGGCCTTCCCGTAACGCGCTTTCTGATCCTTACTTATGTGTGAGAAAGTTTAAGAGAAGTTACTCCATGTGGGTGTATTTATTCATGTTAGTGTAGACATAATATAACAAAATTATAAAAATAGCAAATAAATAATTGCTACTTTAGTACGACTAACAAGTGTTGAAAAATGATAGATTTAAAAGTTATATATATTATTAAACATAGAATTAAAAAATATATCGAGTTTTATTTTATTTTTATTTTTTTAATTATAAATGAAACTGTCTTTTCGGATTTTGTCGCGGATTTATTATGATTTTTGGATCCCGACGTAAAAACCATATTAAAGGTTATTCGGATACATGGTAAGTAGAATCATCATGTCATGTCACGGAAAATTTCTGGATTAGCTAAGCAGTTAGTCCAGGATTTTAGTAGTCTACAATACTCCTGCACTTTTCAAAATACTTTAGCGTAACATTTTCTAACAACCAGTTTCCACGGTACACTTTAAAAATGAAAAATATAACTTAAAGAGAAATTGTAAAAGTGATGTAGTGTTCATTGAATCAATTAAATTTAAATGATCCCCAAAATTTACGTGGAAACCATGAGTTAGAAGATCATCAGCAATTATTCATAAGGGTTGAAGACCGAATCTACCCATAAATTATAAAATTATTCGAATTAAACAAATTATCGCGATACGGCGAGGACCGAGTTATATAATATTATAAATTTTAATAGTGACACCGGCTAATTAATTCGGCGGACATCTTTATTATGTTATAAAATTTTACAGATTTTGATACGAAAATTCATATTATTTCATAGTAATTTAATAAATTGCTTCATGCAATATGTAGCAGATAGGTAATTATCAAAATTCAATATTTTTGAGCAATTTTCGGTTAATGATGATCTTAGTTATTATATTACAGGCCATAAATAGCTAGTCATTCATACTTTAGGATTCATTTTTTTTTTATTAATAAGTAAAAATAACCTAATTATGAGGAAAAATTACAATGAAACTGAACATTATACTTCAATATGTAGAAATTCCATAATGAAAATGAAAGTCATGTCAAATGTGGAATTATAAAGTTAACTATAGGTTATTTTCTTCTAAATGACAATTATGATTGTTTGGACGATTTTTTTTTCAATTATTTTATAGATTTTTGGTCTTTAATATGTTAATTTCAATTTTACTATATAATATACTTATAAAGTGCCTAATTTACAAGGTTTTACTATTAATTATATTAAAACGTTTATTTACAGTTTATTTGATCGTAAAATGCATAAAATCGGGCTATTTGTCAAGTTCACTGGTAAAATTCATTAAGCTTGGTAATAATGGCATGTATTGTTTTATGTGCGGAAATATGCATTCGTCTGTCAGCTGCAAGAGAAGACTTTAGTAATTAATAAAATGACATTTATTATTCATCGCTTTTTCCATCGATCCACTGCTTTGCATCGGCATCTACCTTAAAAGAGTATAGTGCACCATGTTTTTTGAGAAGTTGTTAGGTTCCCTCAGAAATGCAGGTTTCCCACTATGTTTTCACTATAAGACATGTGGTAATCTTGTCAGTAATGAATTAATCTTGAGAATGGATTTTTGTTGGTCTCCCGTAGTCAAGTTTGTTGTAAAGAACTTGAAAAGTGAGGAATATGATATTTTGAAATATAACTATTAAAAAAAATAACAACTACTTATTCGTAAACAACTGCGAAGTTTTATGATAAAAATGATTTCCATAAAGAAATATGAATCAAACTACTTCTAATAAATACCCAGTAACGCAACAAAACTCCTTATTTTAGCATATTTTAAATCTATAAATGCAGACTGCAGATACCCAATTATATCAAAAGCTATTTAAAATGTATATATTCAGGCCTTCAGTTCCAAACAAGCTAAGTCCAACTTTGTACCACAAACGGTATTTGTAAGACCGAGCCTCTCTGTGTCTTAGAATTTAGATCCATCGCATATCGCAGACTTTCAATTTGTCGATAGTTTATTCGAATTTATTTACAAATCCTAAATATTTTCTACTATACGTATCTAACAATATAATTTGAATAAACTTGAAATTGACATTATTAATCAATATTAATAATATTAGAACTTGTGTGGAATTTCTAACTCAAGTTCGTAAATTCACATATAATTTACTAGACTGGATAGCTTTTAGACGAGTTGTCTTTGTTATTTTTGTGTGGGGATAGTTGGAAGTCTGAACAATAAAACGCAAATAAAATACTTTTTACAGCGGGAGATTCTCTCATTTCCACGAGAAAATGCGTTAATAATATAAGTTACGAGTAAAACATAATATTATATGGCTGTGATTGTTAAATAAATAAATAAATATGTTGGATTATTATTACACACAGCGCCATCTAGTTCCGTGGTAGGCTACAAAGGAAGCTTGTGTTATGAATACCAGACAGTTATTATACTACATAGATAAGCTTAAATAATTATAAATAAAACATGTCGTCACTAGTTTTTAAATATTTTTCTTAATTGTCTAATTACGAAACATATTTTATGATATCAAATACCTAGGTACTGTAGAATGCCATTTTGCCTAATTTTGCACGGTAAGAGAGTCATCTAAATTATTAGTATAGAAAGTCTATAGTGTGCGGTTCTTTCTATGCAAGTTGTTACATCAGAGCCCAACTATCTCGACTCCGCAAAATGAGATTTATCCATTATCATCCATTATTACGTTAGCTCGATGTACTTTAGGTGTATGAAATTTAAAGACATTTACTTATCTAAATATATTAAAGCGAGAGGTTTCTCAATACTCACTTAGATGATATATCGAAAACCGTTTGATGTAGCTTATAATAAGTACCGATGTCTTCGTAAATGTAAATCAGTTAAGAAAAGAGGTAATTAAGAATCGAAAATGAAGGCTTCATATATATTATATAATACAATATGAACGCTTTTAATTAGTTCTCTTTATATTGTCATGTTTTAGTACGTAAAGTAATTCAATAAATACTGGTTTGACCAATGATGGAATTTGACCACAGTATCTTTTAATATTGAGCTTATCTAAAGCTAATGTCAAAGGTATCAAAAGCTTAGGAAAATCGGCATACAAACGAGAAGAAAAAGGCACTGAACTATTTATAAATAGAAAACAATAAACTTATATATAACAGTCTTATATACGTTAATTTTTAATAAAGCTAATGATATCCACTAATTCCCATCAATTACACGAACATTATCTATATGATAAAGGTTGATATTACATTAGTTAATCAGCCATAAATAGGGTATGCGTCCCTATTGCGGGGTACTGAATTAATTATGCTTACAATATTAGCACATTATTAAGTTATAGTTATGTTTATATTCTCTATCCTAAGTAACTTAAGGGCTTATGAGAATATTTTCTTAGTTTGTTTTGTTTTGGTTTTGACATGTAAAAGGTACTTAATTACTATATACTGTTAAATTTACTTGTAATTATTAATTACTTAGGGAACTTTAAAGAAAGTAACAACGTGTTCGGCTGTGGCACAATGAAACCAAGGAAGCGGAAGTCGTTTTATTGCAAAGATAAAAGAAAACTTACAGATCACAGATAATATAATAAAGACATTAACAGATTATTTTGTTAAACTATTTAATTTATTATAACATCCTCACCTAACAAAATAATCTATCTCCCAAAACAAAAAAACAAAAAAAAATGTTTATTTCCTAACAAACTGACATGTAAACATATAATCATATATTACCATATTATATAACTAAACTTCAGATATGCCTAATAATTTTAAAAACTTGTAATGTTTATTTGCAGTTAAACTTTTTGTTAATATGTCTGCTGGCATTTCCGAAGTTGACACATACTCAATTTTTACTTTACCTTCTGAAACACATTCCCTAACAAAATGATGCCTTATATCAATGTGTTTGGTGCGCTTATTATGAAATAATGGGTTAGTTGCTAACTTGATAGAGCTTTGATTATCACTATACAAACAAAGAGACATATTCTCATTTGATACAATCAATTCACTCAATAAACTTTTTAGATATATTGCCTCTTTACAGGATTCTGATAACGCCATGTACTCTGCTTCTGTACTGGACAGAGCAACTGTTTTTTGTTTTTTAGACTCATATGAAATTACAGAACCTGACATTATAAAACAAAATCCAGTGTAAGACCTCCTATCTAAAGTGCAAGACCCCCAATCGGCATCAACAAAACCATAAAGATTACAATCTGTCTTTTTATATACTAAACTATAATTCTTAGTTTTCTTTAAATATTTTAAAAGACGTTTTAAATGTTTCCAATGAGTTTCATTAAAGTAGTTATTGTACTGGCTTAGAAAACTTACACTAAAAGAAATGTCTGGCCTGGTAAGTACAGACAAGTACATTAAGCTACCAATCAAATGCTGATAAGGATATTTTTTATCATGTTTGTTTACTTCCTTATCCAATTTTAAGTTAATTTCCATTGGTGTGTCTGAACAAGAACAATCTGTCATACTAAATTTCTTTAAAATACTTTCTATAAATTGCTTTTGATTAACAGTAATACAATCATTATGAATCTTAACATCCATTCCCAGACAATGTTTTAACTGACCTAAGTCTTTTATTCTAAATTTTGTTACTAACTCATTTATCAATATGCTATAAGTATTCTCACAATTATAGAAAACAAAAAAATCATCTACAAATAGTGCTACATATATCTTTACATTTTTCTTATTATATATAAATAAACATGGTTCATAGTTAGACTTTTTATATTCTAACTGTAAAAGACATTCTTCTACTCTAGTGTACCAGGCTCTGGCTGACTGCTTTAAGCCATAGACAGCCCTCTTTAATTTTAAAACTTTATTATTACAAATTTTAATATCTGAGCACTCTGGTATTTCCATATAAACTGTTTCATTAAGAAAACCATTAAGAAATGCAGTGGGTACATCAAGGTGATTTGACTTTAAATCTAGTTTTACACTTAATGCTAACAATAACCTTAAAGTAGAATATTTTAACACTGGTGAGAAAGTCTCATTATAGTCAATACCCTTTTTTTGAGTAAAGCCTTTCGCAACAAGCCTAGCTCTAAATCGCACTTCACCTTCACTGTTAAATTTTTTCTTAAACACCCACTTATTTTTAACAACAGTACAGTCCTTAAGCCTATCCACTAGCTCCCAAGTGTCATTATCATGAAATGATTTAAGTTCCTCTTTCATAGCACACTGCCACTGTTCTTTATCAGGTCCACTCATTGCATCACTAAGAGAAATATGATCACTAGACAATTCCACGCACATGTTTGCATTAATTCCATAATAATCTGGTTTGCGTCTAACACGTTTTTCTGGTAAATTAATATCATACTGCTGATTAACATGGTCCCTAGCTTCTGGTGACAAAGACAAGGTGTCAGCATAACTGTCATCTGTGTCACTTGATGAATTCTCAGGCACATATGTCTTATCATTTGGATTTTCTTCATCCAAGTTACTGGGAGAAACCACATCTGTCAGGTTGACTCTTCTCTTTTATTACAATTGATGTTGTTAAACTGTCATCTTTATTTTCTATAACAACAACATCTCTGGCTACTATGACATCGTGCGAAGTAGGATCATATAAGCGATAGCCTTTGATATTTTCCGAATATCCAACTAGGTACATTTTCTTTGCCTTTTTATCCCACTTTTTTCGTTTTTCTTTTGGGATATGGACCATTGCCTGGCTGCCAAAGATTCTTAGCTGACTCAAATTTGGCTTTCTACCTGTCCATATCTCAAAGGGAGTAGTATTCTGATCTAAGCCTGCTGTAGGTGATCTATTTTTTATGTATACAGCTGTATTGACAGCTTCCGCCCAAAGAAATTTCTCAAATTGAGCATCATAAAGTAAACAACGAGCTTTTTCCACTATTGATCTATTGTATCTCTCACATAGACCATTTTGTTCTGGTGTATAACTGTTTGTTTTTTGATGAACTATACCACATTGCTTTAAATAATTTGTCATTTCTGCTGAACAAAACTCACCTCCATTGTCAGATCTTAGTATTTTAATTTTTCTTGATTGTTGATTCTCAACTAACTGTTTATATTGTTTGAAAAATGTTAATGTTTCACTTTTAGATTTCAGGAAATATACAGTACACATTCTGCTGAAGTCATCAACAAACAACAGATAGTATCTAGCTTTTCCAAGAGACACATTCTCCATTGGCCCGCACAAGTCAGTGTGAACTAGCTCTAAGACCTCCTGACTTCTAGTAGTACTGCGAGGAAATGGCAGCCTTGTTTGCTTACCTTCATAACAAACTATGCAACTGGTACTTTTTGTATCATATTTTTCTTCAAAACAAACCCCTTCAGCTGCTCCATTTTTCAATTTATTCAGATCATTAGCATTGATATGGCCTAGTCTTCGATGCCATATTGCATTAGATTCTATCGCTGCAGCTGACAAGTGTACTGGAGTATTTAGTTTATACACCCCATTTACCAAACTAGCTGTTGCTACTAAAACTCCTTCTTTGTTATAAATGTCACAACCTTTCTCTCTGAAAGTCACTTTATTTCCTTTACTTATAAGTCGACTCACTGACAATAGGTTTGTGGTGAGACTCGGTACACACAAAACCTCCTCAACTGTCACATCAAAAATGCTTTGATCATTACATGTAGTGATCTGCACATCTCCATAGCATTTAACAGGCACTTTATTCTCGTTGGCAACCACAATCTCCTTGGTGTATGGCTCGTAGGATGCATTCTGAATCCAGTGTTCATTTGTTGTCAGGTGAACACTTGCGCCCGAGTCTATGTACCAGTCAGATTTACTATAAGCGCCACTAAGAAATACAGCACTAAAAGCATTTGTGTGCTTTCGATCCACTTCTTTCGAATTCGTTAAACTTGGACATTGATTTCGATAATGACCAGTTTGTTTACACTTAAAGCATCTTATGACTTTTGATCTCGACAGGTCGCCATCTTTGTTGCCAGCTTTCTCTTTGAATCTGCCATTTTTATTATTATGGCTCCACTGATTTCTACGTTGCAAAACACCAAATGCAGCACTATCGCTATTATTCACTTCTGATTCCATATCTAATAATTTAGATTTAATGGCGTCCGTAGTGATCGACATTCCTGAATGCTCTATGGCCATTATCATTGGTGAAAATTTTTCAGTCAACCCAGCCAATAATAATGAGCCAATCCATTCGTCGCTAATATTAAATCCTGTTCCCGCCAGCTTCTGACCAGTTTCCACTAACTGGGTAACATATGAATTCATCGACTCACAATTTTCAAGTCGAATGGATATTAGATTCCTTAATAGACTTATTCTTCTAGTAAATCCTGAATCATCATATAAAGATTTCAATTTGCTCCATAGTTCCCTCGTGGTTTTTACTTCTTTAATATGAACGTAGATAGAAGGATCTATTGTTAATATTAATTTTGCTTTGGTCTTGGCATCTTCTAGAACTCTGACCTCTGATTGATCTTGCTCTGGCTTGATACATCCTAGCATACCTTCTAATACTAGAAAGTTCTCTGCCGCGAAGCACCATTCATTGTAGTTCTCACGTCCCTTTAGTTTAGGTACGTTTACAATATAGTTTGAGTTGGACGACGCCATGGCGGAAACTACCACAACTGCACGAAACACGTAAAACACAACTGACTGTTCTCTTACTGCTTTGAAATATAAATATAACTGCGAGAAACTAGTTGCTATAAAACAGGAATGGTCTGGGCCCATAACCTGTTAAATTTACTTGTAATTATTAATTACTTAGGGAACTTTAAAGAAAGTAACAACGTGTTCGGCTGTGGCACAATGAAACCAAGGAAGCGGAAGTCGTTTTATTGCAAAGATAAAAGAAAACTTACAGATCACAGATAATATAATAAAGACATTAACAGATTATTTTGTTAAACTATTTAATTTATTATAACATATACTATATACTCTTTACAATTTTTTAACTTTTCAGTATTTTTTTAATCTTTCATACAAACCTAGTCCTGAAAATTATATAAATAAAAAAGAAGTGACGCGCTTTATTCGTTAGGCATTTGTTTTTATAGATTAGTCTCTGCTAGTATGTCTTAAATAGTATTAATTTTTACGAAATACGATTAAAGTGATATACGTTTATAATAATGTACCTTATTTTTCTAAAAATGACCTTTAAACTCATAAAACTAAAGCTGCAATAAATTTTAATATCAAACCCATAAATTTTTCGAATCGGCGTGTTTCTTCCAGATAACTCGAGATTGTTAGAGTGAGCGTCCATCAACTATAGATATGAGAAAAAAACAGATTTAAAGGCTTATAACCAACGTTTAAAAGGCTTCGTTTTAGTATTATTATATAAAAATCTTGAATTAATGTATTCTTTTAATAACGAGTCACCCTCGCTTCGAACGTGTTTTGATTATTTTGCGTGGAATCTTAAATATTCTTCTTAAATAATCAGTTACATATCAGCGAAACTCCCGTAAAATTCGGGCTAGCCATTTCGGAGATTAACAGGAACACACAAACAGACCGACTTCCAAATATTTAAAAATTATGTTATTTCATGTAAGTTTAGTAAAAAGCTATAACTTTCAGCTCACAAATAGACACTTCCACAATTTACAAAATGGCCAAAAATAACTAGGTATAGACTTTATGCTTTATATCAATTAACAGTAATATTTTTGCATACAACAAAAATGTAAAGAATAGCAATAAATAATTCTATAGACAACCAGGTAGCAAGGAACATGACCTCTCGTAACACTCAGGGATTTGCTTGCGCTACGATAATATCCCTAGAGGAACTACCAGCAAACATTGTCATACTTTCAACAGTAGTGGTAAGAATTCTATATCTTTGTGATTGCTACAAAATTAATGTTTAAAACTAAGGTAAATAATGTTAATATTATTACGTCTTATTATTAAGTGAAATAAGGTATGCAAAGTGTGTTATAGATCCGTAATTTTTTATTTATATTATAGACTCTTTAAATATTAAATATGTAAATCAGTAAGGTAGCCTTATTATTCTTCGCAATTCACGAAAATTTATAAGTTTTTTATATATGAAACAACAAGCAAGTTTGATACTTCCACTTCGAAAATAACTTTATAGATTAGAAACAGTACAATTATGCTAATAACTGCTCAAAAAACTTTTTTTAACAAAAAGCTACAGGACGATTTAAAATTTTCATTTCAAGAATTCACTAATAAGGCTCTATTTCATTCAGCGTATCCTTGACCAGAGAACATTACTAAGTTTGATAATTACAATTTGGCCCTCAAATTAAACCTCGGGTAGGGCAATACCCCGCACGTGTACCTTACTGCCTAAGTTGGAGCTATTGGTGCACCAATAAATTAGTTTCAACGCTCGTTCCATCCTTCTGTGACTATTTTTATGAACTTGTCTTTAAAATAGTCAAAATAACAAAGGCAATATCTTTTTCAAACATCTATAATGAAATTGCGTGTATTTTGCTACAAAAACAAAGAACTCTTCAGAAATCATTTCCCATGCATTTTCAAAGTGAAAAATTGAACAAACGGTTTAGTTACTATCATTACGTTTCTATGTATTCTATTTGCGGAAAAGGAAAAAATATGATAAAGGCACACTAATGTACTCGAATATTGGAAAGACCATGTTCATAATATTATTGGAAAATAATACTGTAGTATACAATGAGTGTAATGCTCTACTTCATAATATTCTTACTTATATCAATATTCCGATTCAAAGAAATCCTGGAAAATGTTCTTTTTGAAAGCTTTAAGTAATGCTTTTAAGCTTATGTAAATTTACTTAAAAACTAAAGTAGGAATGGCTTCAATTCCAATAATTTAAAATATTGAGATGCTAGCAAAAAGGCTCAGCTCTGCAGCGTTCGCGGTAAAAAAAATTAGACTTATTACAGACGTAGATACAGCTCGTATAGTATATTTTAGTTATTTTCATAGTGTTATGTCCTAAGGAATCTTATTATGGGGAAATGCTTCTACTGTTAATACTATTTTTGTCCTGCAGAAAAGAGCTATTCGTGCTATTTATAGTTTAGGCCCTAGAATATCATTAAGAGAAAAGTTTAAAGAAATTAAAATATTGACTGTTGCTTCTCAATACGTGTATGAAAATGTTGTGTATGTTCATAAAAATATACACGAATTTCCCAAGAATTGCGACATGCATAGCATTAATACTAGGAGCAAACATAAACTTGTAATGCCTGTAACTCGCTTACGCCGAGTTAGTAATTCTTTTTATGGACAATGTATACGTCTATACAACAGGATCCCAGAAAACGTTCAAAAAGCTTCTATTGCCAAATTAAAAAAAATTGTGAAGGAACGTTTGTGTACTAAGGGTTATTATACGATTAACGATTTTTTAGAAGACAGTACGCCTTGGGAATGATGTGATCGCCGCCAGGCTATTTCAACATATAGAATTATTGTAAATATGCAATTTAATTTAAAAAAAAAAGAATGAGATTAAGATAAAAAAAACATTAGTCCCGCTGAGTTTCTTTCGCCAGTTCTTCTCAGGTCAGAGGTTTCTTCTTTCCGAACTGGTGGTAGACTCATGACGTTCAGTAAGAAATTGTAACAATTTTTATACTGAATAAAATAATTTGATTTGATTTGATTTGATAATACTGAGGCTTAGTTTTATGTTCAAGTTTCAAATGCATAATTAAAAAGAAATTTATAAAAAAACATCGGCTTTCACTAACTATTAACTAGATATTCATTTAGAATCTTCTAGTTTTTTCAGTTTGAGGTTTAAAATTTTCAAATACAGTACTAAGCTCGCAATCGATTAAATCATTCGGAACTTTCTCGATGAATATCTAACATTCACAACGGAATGCGTTATGAAGCCATAATGTCAGCGTCTACTTTGGCCATCGCCCAAATTGCCCAACTTTTTCCTCGGAAACGTCAATTCCTAACTAACATAACCATTCGTTCATAAAACTCAATTCAGTTTATTTGAGTATTCATCACAATAGTTGGTACTCAATAGTTTTAAATAGTTATTAGAGTTAATTAAAAATTTTACGCCAAGCCAAATAAAATTTGAAAATACCAAACCATTTGTGGTACAGATAAATCACATTTTCTTTTTCCTTGCTCTATTTTAAGCTGCATGTTACATAAAACATAGTAAGACTTATTAATGATGTACTGACGTGTATGTTTTAGAACGTTTTATAAAAATCTAATACAGAGGAATATAAAAATGTTATTTTTATACTGCATAGAAATAATATAAACTTAAAAACAAAATCTCTATTGACATTAGATCCATTCTAGTTTTCAATAATGCCATGCGTGTGTCTTAACAGAACTGGTAGAACGTCTCAATAGAACAAGACGCTCTGAAACGGCTAAACAGATTCTGACAAGACTTTCACTAGCAGATAGCTTTATAAGTAGTAAATTAGGCTTCTTTTTTAAGAAAAATATTAGGGTTCCGCGCAATAACTTTAAACGCACCTATTGACAACCCCTCAACTCTACAACTATAAAATGCGTCAGAAGTTGCTTCTTTAATATTAGATAATGAGATTTTAATATAAAATTATCAATGAAAAATTATTAGATGTAGCTTGTTATAAAATATGAATAAGACTAGCTCTAATATTGGAAATGTTTTCTAAGAATATTGTTTTAATGTCATAATAAATCTATAATCGAAGGAGCGACTCGAGAAAACTATTATCTACGAAAATAGACGGGGAAAATCTTCGTACAATAACATCTTATGATAATATCTATAAGATCTAAATGTATTATCATGGAGATAGAAAAAAGCTCACTCGTAACCGCCTGGTACTTTTGCAAACACTACAATAATAATAATCCTCGACTTTTACTGGAGTATATCGTTTCCATAGAAGATATACTTCACTATCACTGCATAGTATAAAACAAAGTCGCTTTCTCTGTCCCTATATCCCTTTGAACGCTTAAATCTTTAAAACTACGCAATGGATTTTGATGCGGTTTTTTTAATAGATAGTGATTCAAGAGGAAGGTTTATATGCATAACTAGCGGATCCTACATCTACGGATGCTACATCTAGGGAAGAGTCCCAACGAAGCGAGGGCGAATCGCTAGTAATATAATAAATGAAAATATAAATCTGTCTGTTTGTTATACTATCAATCTTCAATCGCTGAGTGGACGTAGGCTAAGCTAGTAGTCTAAGAATCATAAAAAAACTACGACAGCCATAGTCAATCACGTTGGTTCTTCGGCGACTTGACATGTCTTTGGAAACATTCTAGGTTTTATCGAAAATTCAGTTTTCCTTTTTTACAAGAAAAGTGATAATTATGTTAAAGAGAATTCGCGAATGTTAATATCAGAGGTGCTACACCCGGGATTTGAACCCGCTTCACTTGGAATCCATACCAATTTGTGATGTACTCAATAGTGTTAAATAAACTTTAGTAATTGTTAATTTCTTTTATAATTAAATTGTAATATTCTTGAGAAATAAATGATCTTAAACCTGAGCTATATAAATATCTAACATAATAATAATATAGATAAGCCACTAATAATCATTAAATCGTATTTTTTATTTGTTGTTTATAGTACCTAACAATTGTAAAGTTTGTATCATTATTTTATATAGTTTCTAAGCATGTACACTAACCATTCCGACACTAAACGTAGTGGTACGGTCGGCCAAGAAAGTGGTGTACCACCCTTAGGTTGAATGCCGTTTGCAGATTCATAGGTGATAAAGATTAGTTTCGCTTGCAGATCGATCTGACAACTTTTATTGCCGTCCTTATCTGATTATTGACAATGATTATTACGATACTCTGTCTAATTTAGGATGATAATTTTTATGGATAAAAGACCTTTATAAAATTACCAAAAAAAAGTGCCGCGAATTGTTTTTAATTATATAGAAAATTACTTTCCTTACTAGAAATGCCCCCTTTTTTATAATTAAATTAAAATAACAACGATATCTTTCTTAATCTTTATGTAAATACCTTTAAAATGATATAATTATAACACTTACGTGTACGGTGTAAGTATAAAAATTAAAAGGAAAAATTAATTTAAATAAAATGAAAAACTTAAATGCGTGATTAAATTTGTAATTTGATATTTTTGAATAATGTCACTTTTATATTTAATATACCTACAATTTCTGTAAATTTGTAATTCCAATATGCGTTCAATAAAACAGTTTATTTCAGGATAAGTTTTTATTATATTGTCAGAAAGAAAAGCTAAAAATAGATTTATCCTTTTATTAAATTTCCACAACCACTGTTAAAATACTTAATATAAAAAACATAAACATAGTCATATGGTAACAAAAAAAAAAGTTGAAAAAATTTAAAAATTAGAAACGGATGTAACCGCCGTTGGCCTCTATAACCTCTAAAAGACGAGACCTCATTGAACCAACAAGCCGTGAGCAAATATCGGTTCCCCGCATTTCCTCCCAAATAGAATCACAGTGACTAATAATATCTTGTTTGGATCTTTCATTTTGATTCGACCATCGTTGCACCATAAGGCCCCAAAGATTTTCTATCGGGTTGAGGTCCGGTGATCTTGAGGGCCACGGAATTACCCTTACGTCAGTGTTTGAACGAAACCAGGCTCTTACGATCCTCGCATTATGAATTGAACAATTATCTTGAACAAAATCAAATTGTGGCACTTCGTTCTCCGGGTAAACATTACGGACTGTCGGTAGCATTGTATTCTGAAGCACGTCGATATAATTTACAGCCGTCGCTCGAGGAGATAGAGAGCACAATTCTCCTACACCATCAGCGCTCATCCAGCCCCAAATATTTACGGAAATTCGACCTGATTCTCTATTTGGGATTACATGATCATCTCTATTCCGTGTTGAATTATATCGCCAAAGGTGTAGACGTCCATGCTGACTGGACTTAAACGTTTTTTCATCACAAAACACTGTATGAGACCAATCAAAATCTAAGTGCTCTCTGGCGAAGTTCAGTCGAGCAAGTCTGTGAGCATCCGTCAAATATATTTTCTTAGCATAATGCCTGTGGTGCAACCCCATGTAATGTAGATGATTCCTTATTGTTTGGGCACTCACATCGAACATCTCCGCAAAATATTTTGTCGGCTTAAAACCATTGATTTCATATTCCCGTCTCATGAATTCTCTATCATTATTGGAGAGTGCAGGCCGGCGACCACTTCTTCTGCGATCCAACAAACTTCCCTCCTCTCCTTCACGACGAATCCAAAACCGGACACAACGTCTCGATATATTCAATTTCCTCGATATCGCACTGATACTGCACCCCTCTTTAAATTGGGCAATTATTTGTGCCCTTTCGGCAATGGTCAAGTTGGCAGGCATTGCAGATGATATTTTTATGCAGTTGAGTGAAAAATAACACGGAAATTATATCGATTTTAGAGGAAAATAATAAGAGAAATGACTTAAATATATTTGACAAAATGTCAATCGTTAGGTTTCTTTATCAAATGGATTTTGGTTGTCTATTTAAATAGTTTCTATTACTTTTGTTTGGAAACATTTAAAATTAATGTCCTTTTTTATTTGATTTATAATTATTTGTATAAAGTTTAAAATGTCATGTATAATAATGACGTATGCATACTTATCAATTAGGTTTACGTCATTTTTATGTCTCTTTCAGTAATATCTTTTAATAACGAACCTTGTTGTAATTTTCGATGACAAGGAAAATAAATCAAAACTGGTACACCACTTTCTTGGCCGACCGTACATCACGATAAGGTACGCTATAGAACATGCGACTGACTGTAATAGTTTTAAAAACCTTTATTAAATAGAGATTTTTACCCAACATGACTTTGTTAGATTATGTTTTAACGTCTCATTTACTTGTATATCAGTTTTAAAGTAATTCTAGTGGTTCAAGGGTTGGTAAAATTGGCATTTTGGTGTACACAATATTATATTATGTTTGATTAATAGTAAGGACTAACTTTTTATTGCTTGGAAAACTGCACTCATGTTGTTTGTTTTGAGAGTCTCATTTATTATAATTACTAACGACGACGCGCTATAGGGACGCTAGGGACTATACCCTATTTGATTCGGTTTAACGCGAGCGAAGCCACGCATTCCCATATAAGCCCTCCTCTTGTATCACTCTATCCATTAAAAAGAACCGCATCAAAACCCGTTACGTAGTTTAAAAGATCTAAGCATACATAGGAACAGACAGACAGCCGGAGCGACCGCAATTTTATCTTTTTTTTTTCTTTTTTAATGGTTAGTGTAGATTTCAGAGATTTATTTATTAAACACTGCCTAATACAATGAAGGAAACAAATGAGAAATTAGTTTCTAAGAGCGTGTAAATATGTCATACGGTAGGCCAGCATTAGGTCAGCATTATGCATTATCACTGGTCCTTGCTTTAAATTTGGCTCACACTCAGCTGTGGAAACTTAATAAACCTAGAATATGTAGTTAGGTTTAAAACTTTATCTATCTAGATAGTCTAGACAGAGAGACAAGTAAACAAGACGGCGCTCAAAGCAAATTAAATAGAAACAAAGCAAAAGAACACCCCAAGTAAGTACCAAAAACAGCTGTTTTAAAACCATAAGTAGCGAATATTACAGTTAAATAAATTTCTAAAGTTTGGAATGTAACAGATGGTGTTTTCGCAATTCAGAGCCGTTACGTATGATGAATGGGCAGCTTTAAATCTTATGCGCCCTACTTGCAGTTGAACTAGTGGTTAACACGATAACGAGTTAAATGCGCTATGCATGATGCAAATAATAAACTACCTTTGTGTCACTGCGAGTCTGCTTAATTGTGTTTCCTATGAAATCAAAGCGAATGTTAACATATTGAGCTTTCATACTTGCAATTTTGATAACGATTTTAGTGAAGGATTATTCATATGGAAAACGTAAGTTAGTGATAGTTACTTAAGTTGTAAGTACAAAGCTTAAAACAATATAAAAGTAATGGAAAATATAAATAGCTTTTATAACACTAAAAAAAGCTTTTATAAGATTATTCATATTATCTAATATTAATTGCAGTACTTACAAGATACAGCTTAAAGGCTTGTTAAAAATTACATATTTCATTAAATTTAAAAGCGAGCAAACCCGCATCCTATAGTTAGTAAACTGACGGTATTTAAAATTAAAAAACTAAGTAACTGTAAACATATTGTATATAAGAAAAAAAATAGCCAATGTAAAGAGTTAAATTGTACAGTGGAAGTTTAAAAACATAGTAGCGGTGTCGGTGGAGGAATTTCATTAAAGTTGCCTCGTTGACCGAGTTGTTCTGTTGGACGTTACTACATAGATACGTAAGGTCTGAGTTCACACAATTTAGAAGGGTTAAGTACTACGATAATACTGAAATAATTGCTTTTTTACTAAATATACATTGACTTTAAAATATCGTACTCATTTCTGCATAAGGTATGAAAAAGGGATGAATTAGTTTAACCAGCTTTAAGAATATTTATATAATATTTAGTATTAAAACAATATAAATGATATAAATTTTGATTTCTTATTATCAGTTGAGTTTCCGTAAACTCATACAGATCTATACTAAAGTAATTTAAGGCAGAGTTTGTTTGGTTGTTTTATTGTACGTGCTAACCTCAGTAACTGATAATTTGATAATAATCGTAAAACCTGAGTAAAAAGATTAAGTAAAAAATAAATTATAAGCTCTTGTAAACTGAGTAACTAAACCGATTTGGATGTAAAACTGTTATCTGGAGTAAAAATATTGTTGGTTACTAAGTTGTCCAAAAAGTGTATATAAAACTATAAAAAGAAAAGACACTAAGTAAATAAGCGAAGAAACAGAATGTTTCTAGTATATAAGTAATATTTCATATCTTAAAATCCATGAACGAAACTGAGTAAAGCAGTTAGTGAATGAATAATTAATAAGGGAACAAGAAAAATAGAATATGTTGCTTTAGCCGAGTCACTTTAGGACCTACATCGTACGTTTACTTTACATCTGGCTGTTAATACAAATATTCACTTTTAATTCATTTGGAGGTTGAAGATTAGCTAAAGAGCAAAAGTGAAACATAACGTTTTGAAATTATTACAATTGTTATCCACTTTTGTTTGAGTGATGAGTTCTGTCAGAAGCACTTAGCGCTTTTTTTTCCATCATATTTTTATTTAATAACGTACATCATTCACGAAAGCTCAAAGCTTAATCCAAATTCATTTACGTTTTATATTTTACATATTTTCTCTAAATAAGCTTAAATGTTACGTTTCGGTGTGACAGCAGCTCTAGAGGCTTTTTGATTTTATAGCCGTACTAATTTCACGTCTAAGCGGCGGGCACTTTGTCATAACGTTTCATAAAACATCTCTAATATTCGGCTCTGCGTCGTCGCAAAGTCTTGAACTCGACTATCTATTTCGTCTTTGAAACAAAATTTGTTCATTACTGGATATTACTTAATTTTGTGAATTTTATTAGAAATTTTATGAGTCAAGAGTTAATAGAGTTTAGTTTCGAGTTTAGTTTTAGTCTAGAGAAAGTACTATATTAACTACAATGATCAAGTATTAGCTCAAATTAAAGATACTTAGTCATTTTTTTAAATCAAACTATTTCAATTACCTTAAGCACCACTTGATTAACACACTAATATCTCTTCAGAAGTAATGGAACCCACGACCTAGGTTGAGTACTAATTATATCTCATTAAAGATAGCATTTTTGCAAAACATTTATAATTGAAATATACTGGGAGTCAAACTCGTGACCTATCGGTTTGACAATACGAAACAATAACTATAAACATTTTAGAAGTACTATTAATTTTAAAGCATAGCTCAATATAGTCGGTAAATCTATATTTTCAATTTACATGACACAAAATGGCGGCTCAACAAAATGGCGCAGAGCGTGTCGTGCAAATTGCGATCGCACTCAAAGCAATTCTATATCGAAGATAGATTCCTAGGTTTGCAAATCGTTGGAGCTGCAGTGAAAACCAAAGCCTTTGTAATGTTGCGACTACCATTTCTGTAGGCGACATATTTTATATTATAACATTTCTCTTTAACAATAGTTTAATATAATGGAGGCAGAGTTAATAATATAATGTTGTGAGGTTATTTAGCTTGTGGCACAGTTTGGTTATCATTGACTAATCTATACTAATATTATAAAGCTGAAGAGTTTGTCTGTCTGTTTGATTGTTATTTTTTGTGTTGGATAGTCCGTTTATAAAGGAAGACTATAGGCTATATTACGTCACGCTACGACCAATAGGAGCGGAGCATCAATGAAAAATGTTGCAAAAACGGGAAGGAAGGACGTTACTTCTGCGAGGTATCATACAGCGCGACTCAGAAAAAAATCGTATTCGGTCTTTAGAACCCGTTCGAAGCCGTGGGAAATGGTATTAGTAAGTATTATATAAGTTTCCAGTTCAATGTTCAAAATGATAACAAGAGATATTCAATCACACTTTTGCATGTGCTTTTGGATGATGTTTATTAATGTACTAAGCATACTGAAATTGTGTCAGGTTTTATGTACAATAATCACAAATATACACGTTTTATTTAAACTAGCAACTCACCCTTACTTTTCTGCTTCACTTGGATTCGTAAAGACGTTAAATTAACTTTGAAATAGAACCCTAAATAATTTTCTAAACAAAAGTGGCCTAAGTTATAACGATAGCTATCAGGTAGTTAAAAGTTAAAAGATGTCAAATTGTATTTTGCTTATTACAAACAAACATTTTATTTGTAAATATTATATATGTTTATTGATCTTTATTTAACCTTCAATATATTTATGCAAATGTAAAACTTGTAAAGGAAAAGATTGTGTTAACGTTTAACGTTCAACTTAATTTTCACATATTTTACATGTCAAAGAATATCGTTACACACGCGGCGAAGCTCTCCCAATAATATACATTTTATAAGTAAATTACCGCCAAGTTGAAAATAAGCAGAGCGAGTTTAAAATTTAAATGAAATTAAATTGAAAACGATAAATCATCCCGTCATCATCGTTTTTAAATAGCTTGTAATTTCTTCTTAAATTTCAATGGGTCGATTTTATTGCAATTTTCTTCATTTGAAAAATAAATAAGCCTAGTTAGTACATAGTTGTCAAATAATCAGGAAATCTCTTCAGGATTTCAAAACTAATTTATTTAATAAAAACTTAAAATATTTTACCCGACTGCGTCTGATATACTCTCGAAAAACATGACCCTCCTGGTCATGTTTTTCGAGAGTATATTATATATGTAATTGTTTGGAATGCTCTGCGACCTTAACAAATGAACATCTCGCGTGAAATGTGTATCTTTCCGACTGCATAATTCTATATTCCTTTGTCAACTTGTTTTCATCTTTTTAGTTAGCTTTTTTATTAAGTATCTTGTAAAGAATAGTCCGTATTTAACAGAGTAAAGTTGGATCTGTTGTACATAGCACAAGCCTTGTAGCTTACCATGCAACTAGATGGCGATGTGTCACGTGTGTTAAGTCCCAACAAAATCATTTATTTAATATTCGCTAAGATAACTTCGAGACGGTGTCAATAGAGAATATACCTACACACATAAGGATCTATAACACATAAGGACACAATCTGCGACTACATTATAAATAAAAAATATAAATATGTTGGTACATTTTTAACAATAGCGCCATCTAGTTCCGTGGTAAGCTACGAGGCTTGCATTACGGATACCAGATAGTTGATATGCTACACACATACATAATATAAATATTAACACCCATGACTGGAGACCAAACATTCATGCTCAACAAATGAATGCCCCCAGCGGGACTCGAACCCGCGACCGCTGGCGCAGAAAGTAGGGTCACTGCCAACTGAGCCAAACGTACATTATAACCTATTATTGCTTTCCAAGACAAAGCGCCGTACACCAGGCGAAGTTAACTGGGTATGAAATACAAGCTACGTATGTGTAATAAATACGACATGAGGAACGCGCGTGGGAGGGTGTACTCGTTATTACTGTTACATAAATTGTTTATTGAACTAAGGTATACCGTTTTATTGATGATTTCGATTGAAATTGTATCGTTTAAATGTTAATAGATTATTGTGTTGTCAGATTTTCTTCTTTTGTCTATTTTAGTTAGACATTCTTTATGAAAAATACATTTTTAATAAAACCTTTCAATAAAATGACTTTTACATCCGAGGAATAATTTATATTTATATATTATAAATATAAATTATAAATATACATAATATTCAAAATATATAAGAAAACGAACTTAACTAGTGCATTTGCGGGTAATATTACCAATTACTTACAAAATTGGACATAGTTATGCAAACTAGAACCAACCCACAAAAAGTAACTTTCGAGATAATTAGATTTTTGTTTCAAAAGTGTGTAGAAATGTTTAGGTAAGTTATTTAAGGTAAACGACTTAACAATGTCAAAGAGTAAGCATTGACGATGATATAGGATGACTAGATATTTAAAAAAACATATATTTAGTATTTGTTTTAGATCAAAAACCTGATGGTTCTTTATTGCAAAATTAGTGTTTTGTATTGTTTTATGGGTTGGTTCTTTGTAGCTTTATGTTTTACAGGTTTTATAGGTAGGCAGATTAATTTATATAACTGTAAAATACTTGTTTTAATTATATTTTTATTGTGAGTTGAACGTTCATAGTAGTTCTACACATTAAAATCTATGAGTAATACACTGTTGTCATCATTCTACATTGCCATTGAACACTTCTACTCAAAATCAACTTCACCACAGAACCTGTCCAAGTCATCTTCAACAGCCTTACACCCCGTTAATTTATTCTAAAAATTTTGGGCGTCTTTTGGGATAAGATGAAAAAACTTTTTAAGTCAGCCACCTTCGTTTTTGGGTTTGGTTTTCCAATATGCTAAATTAATAATAATATAGACAATTCCCACACACGCAAAATAGGCGCTAGTCGTCATGTTGCGGACAACAGCCCGTCTTAACCTGATAACCAACCATAACCATTCTATTAGATTTGGTTAAAGAGCCTGTATTTCCTCTTAATAATTTCTTTTAATTGACTTCTCTGATCTCATAAATTCAAAAACTCATCTACTTTATCTACTTTCTTAATCATCGATCTATTTTGTTTTTTGATATGTCCAAAATCGGTTTTGATACGTCCATTAGGCAAGAAACTGTAGCCAGATACTAGAAAGCAAAGTCTGATTGTTTGAAGTGTTGGGTGATTGCTTAATAAAGCTTTCAGCATCAACGTTTTCTTTATATTTCGGGTTTCTTTCACGCCGTTGTCATGACTCTCCATTACATGATTAAGAAGACAGGAGCCAACTTCTTGAGATCCCCTACCTGCTTCCACCACCCAAATGTCGCAATGAGCCTGTTTGTTGCTTCCTGAGCGGATTTCTGAAGTGTAAGCCTAAGGTCGTCTCTTATAAAATACCACATTGGTATAAGTTGAAGGAGTAGGATTTTTTGCAGGTCGAATGTAATTGTTTCGCTAGATAAATCATCTTGCGCTAATTTCGTGCCACTAAAGTGTGTTTTGCAATAATTCTGCTTTTTGCTTTGTAAAAGCTGCTGTATTTGACCTGCTAGCAGAACCGGCCCGCTTCGCTGGACTTAAGTTAATATAAATTGAGCGGTTTTTATTATTTTCCAATAAAATAAAAGAAGCCTTAGTTTCTTTGTATAAAATTAGCTATCTGCTTGTGAAGGTCCCGTCAAAATCGGTCCAGTCGTTCCAGAGATAAGCCGGAATAAACAGACAGACGGACAAAAATGTTTAAAATTGATTTTTTTATGTAAGTACCGTATATACATTCATATATATTTTGTGAAAAGCTCTTAATTTCAAATTTAAAACGGTCAACTCAATTTTATTTTAAATAGAACCAAACATCGTGGTTCCCTTAAACTAAAAAAATACAAACATAATGTGTCTTTTTATTTTTTAACCAGAACCACGTAGCTTGGTTCTATTTTGTTTAATGAAAATTCTGTGAGTCTATGGGTACCTTGCTACATGGGTCTTTTTGGCTTTTAAAAAGTGACTCAATTGAGGGTTGGTAACTTTGGCAGCTCTCATTATTTTGTATTTATACTATCTGAAGCATCTTGGATCTTCATTGAATATATGAAAGCTGATTCGTATATTCTATTGGTACCAATAACTCAATTTCAGCAATTTTGTGGGTTGGTTCTTGTTTGCATAACTATGTCCAATTGTCCTGCGAAAACAAAATTATTATCAACTACATTCTAAATCAATAAAACAATTATATAAATAATATAAAAGAATAATCCTGCACAAAAAAGTATTTGAAGTATTTGAAACTGCAGTAACGAAACCTATATTCATGCGAAATTGCATCGAAATTCGTACAGCTATTTAAACGTAATAACTAATACCTAATAATAGGTCCACAGTTACTTTTAAAATATATTTAATGTGTACGTAGAATAAGTAAAATTTCTATATAACATTCAATACCTTTTCTTTTTAAATGTCAACATTAGGTCGTATTATGGAGATAGCATCCTAAATAATAGCCCTTCAGCGCTGATAGCGAGTCTTTTGTTGGAAAACGCTAAATTGAATGCGTGCTCTCATACGTGATACCTGTCTGAGATAATCAGCGTTGAGTTTATTCTTATCGGTTGCTCAATTCCCATAACATTCGCAGAATATAAAGTGTAGACGCTTCTTTCTTAGAGTCGCCAGACCGTGAGAGATTATCGAATTTCCTTTATGAATATATATATATAAAGACTTTTTGGATGTTTTGTCTATGTATGTAGTATATGAGTAAAAAGGAAAATGGAAAATTCTTATATATGTGAATTGATTGTTCTCTATAATACATGGAGTAAATGGAGAGCGCTTGCGGGGGCAACCGCGCTACACTAAATCAAGCTTGTGCGACGTCAATGTTGACGTCTCGTCTATTTTTCTCGAAAGTGCTGTTGCACTATCGCAACAATTTATATCGATGTAATTCAAGATTAGAGAAGTTGTATTTTACTGTAGGTGTTATTATTGATTTATTTAAAGACAAATGGGCCTTGGGATAATTAAAAATATGTATTTTGTATGATATAAAATTTGCAGATTTCCCAACGATGACAGCAAGAAGAAAGAAATTTTGATTAATGCTTTTTAAAGTGACAATTTTTTAAAAAAAACAATGCATAGCGTTGTATGCTCTAGACCTTTCACACCGCATTGCTTTGCCTTTCACTAGTAATAATCAAACAATTATCGATATCGATATTTTTAAGTAACTCTTTTGGAGTCCCTAGAGAATCAGTCATCACTTGGTTGTCACTTCGTTACCCAATTACAGCTAGCGAAGCTTGCCTCTCCCCCCGCCGTAAATTGGTCATATTGAGCTAATACTAAAACATGCCAATTCGCACTCCATTGGTTTTATCCTCCATGCTATAATCTATTAATATGTAGACGTAGCCTATAGACTAGCTTTTAAAAGTGGTAGTGCCATGCTTGTTACCTTCGGGTAGCAGCCGAATGGGCCGGCACGCCCCGTATAGTTCATTAGTACCACTCTCTCACAGAAGACCGGCGTGAAGTGGCACCTATGCTGTCGCGTTTCGTCCGGTGAGTCTCCCACTCTCTTTCCCCCCTCCCTCTTCCCTTTATCCTCCGCCTTCGTTCCCCCGTCTCTCCCACTTCCCTCCTCCCCTCTCCCTCCTCCATCCCTCCCTTTCCTGAAAGGCCGGCAACGCATCTGCAAGCCTGGCTTGCAGATGTCCATGGGCGGAGGTGATCACTTCCCATCAGGTGAGCCTCCTGCCCGTTTGCCTCCTTTGTACCTTAAAAAAAAAAAGCTTAATAACCGTTTAGAGTGGTAAAAGCAAAGCACTCTTAGTAAATAACTTTCTAATTCTATATATAGTTACTGGCACTTATTGAGTTGAGAAAAAGATTTTTTTTGAAAAATCGATGCAGATCATCAACCCGAACTTTACCAATATAATGGACTATTATAATATCCCTCTCCACGGTAAGCTACGGCTTGTTTTACACATACCATGTAGTTGGTACACTGCACATAATATGTAACGTTAAATGGTTACATATTACAAATGTAAACACCCATGAGTGGAGTACAAATATTCCTGCTTTGGCGCAGTTTGAAGTGATCCTACTTTTTTCGCCAGCGGTCGCGGGTTCGAGTCCCGCTGAGGGCATTAATTTGTTAAACTCGGATGATTGTTCTCCAGTCATTTGTGTTAATATTTATGATATGTATGTATTTAAACTTGTATATGTTGTATATCAACTATCTGGTATCTGTAGCACAAGCTCCGTAGTTTACCACGAAACTTAATGGCGCTGTGTGTAATAATGCTCTAATATCCACATAACTGAAAGCGTCAAGCGGGAATCGAACCACGGGCTGGCGCGTAACAAGTAGGATACAAACTAAGCCAAATTTAGGAAAAATCTGGTTTTAAAACATAATCAAAAAGAACAAGATATAAAGGGAGAGTTAAAAAATATAAAGTTACCTAACATTACGAGTGCTCAATGAATTTTCCGCGCGACAGCAATTTGCCGTGAGCCCAGTTGGCTAATAGCTCTGGTCTAATTACGCATACGCCGAGTTTTTGTTAATGATGGCTTTAATCATAATCTTTTGTATGAAAACGGAAAGTTATTTAATTATAATATACGTGTTCTCAAAATCTTATAATTCATGAAAAAGGTTTTTCTTAAATTAATCTTAGATTTTCAGATGAAAATAATTAACGGTAATAATGGTAACGGTAACGGTAAATAAAGTCAGTAACAACGGTAACAAGTAAGTAACAACGGTAGTAACAGTAATTAGTTGTTTCTGTAACAGATCGACTGTTAAGAGATTCTAAATGAAATTGACCATAAGAATCTATGCACAGTTTAAATATATTTTAGCGGGATAGTATTTCAGTTTAATTGTTATTTTATCAACATACCTACTACATTTTAAAATTACCTACTAATATAAAAAGATTAAGAATTCTGAATTACTGTATTTGTAATTTTTAAAGTGTTATAGTATAGAAAACATAGTCGCATTATTTACGTAACTCATAACTTACAAAGTGGCACATGAATTATACTGATAACTATTAAAATATTAAAAAAAACATTAATCAAATTAACGATGTTTGATGTATTATCACAGTTGCCATTAGCAAATGTACGAGTATAATGTATTAATAATTTTTTCTTACTAATCGTTAAAACGGATCTAGGGACAACTCAAGGAGAGCAATATTGAGAAGCAAGTACTAAAATAATATAATTATGTAAAAAGCTTCAATTTTGTAAATCGTGTAACTAGCAATTAACAGTCTCTCTGTGCTGCTTGAAAATAAATTAATTTCCATGAAAATTTGATAATACGAATATGTTCAATAAACATGTAACAGTAATAACAAGTACACCCTGCCACGCGAGTACCTCTTGTCGTATTTCGTATTACGTTACTTGTATTTTATACCTACGTCGCCTGGTGTACGAAGCTTTGTCTTGGAAAGCAATAATAGGTTATTTCTAATTAATAGTTATTTTTTATACAAAGATAATTGTTTTACTGATAACACTTATTAAAACCATCTGTATTTAATTATGTTTGTTATCAAAACCATCTGTTATAGTTATTATTAATTGTTGTTGTAACTTTTTTTATAATTTTAATTGTACCTTTTAATAATAATGTATTGAATTATGTTTTAATTACTTTTTACTTTAGATTCAGTAACTGGTTAACTATTTTTCATTGGATGTACCTACTTATTGTTTTTTATTATATCTAACTATACGTGTTTTATCATTGCCATGCGTGTAACACTTAAGATAATATTTAGGGTCTTTGTAGACATGTTATAATAATGTAGTCGAAAATTGGAT
The DNA here is from genome assembly GCA_905231865.2 of Boloria selene. Taxonomy (NCBI): domain Eukaryota; kingdom Metazoa; phylum Arthropoda; class Insecta; order Lepidoptera; family Nymphalidae; genus Boloria; species Boloria selene. The sequence continues at coordinate 648,171 of HG993147.1, forward strand.
CGCAGTATGTGTCAGATGCATTATCTATTGACTCATGTCATAGGTACGCTAAGTCTATGCGAGTATTGCTCTATCCTCTATGTTGACCCGGACATCCAGCTATGAAAATACGAAATTTTCTCAAAATATGTCCAGTGGTTTTCTCGTAATCTGGTAAGACAGACAGACAAAATATATTCTAATAACTATATATTTGGCATTTTAATGTTTAGAATTACTTCTTCAATTAGATTTCAAAAAAAATGTTAATTTATAGATTCAGTCAGAAATTTATTATATTATGTAAATCATGGACTAAGCTTACGATAGCTTGCCTTTTTTTTCTGAAAATACATTAAAATAGGAATTGTTAGAAAAAAAAATGTGTTTTTGTTATATTATTAAGTAAAGAAACAGTACGATACTACATAAATTATGAACATAATATTTCTTATTATTTTCATGATATAAATCATAGGTGAAAACATTAATCACATAATACAAAATTATCGTTCTTTCTATAATCTAGTCTATAATTCATTTTTTTCTATACAATAAATAAAACTCTCTATGAAAAACACTTCACCATAATAGCATTAATAGAGCTTTTATAAGAACAAAGAAATATTAAGTTAGCTCTAAACAACGATCAAGTAAAGCTTTCTCAAGCAGTCGGTAATACTTTTTTATTCTCAGAAAAACAAATGAGTCGTAATTCATATCATTACAAGAGCGAATCGAGATTAATGACTCAAAACGAAATATTTGCATAGTGATAAATCTGGGGTAACTTCATAGGCATTTGTATTCGGGAAATAGGAAAGTTTTTTGTGGAAAGTAATGTACTTTTCTTCAAGTTTGTTAGACTATTGATGACTTTCTTTAGTGAGTAAGAAGTCTAAGGTTTGATATGTATTTGTATATATTATTATCTTATTTTACAACATTACATGAGCGACTATATAGTATGTATATTATAAATTCACTTCGTCTATCTCTGAAAGTGTCCTCTGAAGTGGTCCTTCGCTCGATAAAGCTTGTAGCGAAAATAATACATGTAACTTCATACAAAAAGTGCCTACTTAACATTTAAGTATCGTAACAAAGTACATTAGACATTGTTTTCGTACATATGGTTTGTTTAAACAGCCTGGTTCTGACGCAGAGTTAATTCAGTATGAACGACGGACGTCCCCGTATAATTGAATTGAAGGAGATTTAATAAGAATAAAAAGTGAAGAACGTTTAAATACACTGAGTTAAAACGACGAATGATTTTTTTATAAATGTATCGCAGTATTGAAACGTCTCTTTGGATTTTGTGGGACTTTTTTCAATATAAACATTTCTGTATCTTTTAATTTTTTTTTGTAACTGTGTCAATGCAAGATATTTCGATAATTTAATTTCGTAAAAGCTACTTAAAGGCGCACTAACAAACTTACTAACATATCTTAAACGACATTAAACAAGGTATTAGTGATAGTTAAACTATTTAAAATAAACATCATCATCATCATCATCATCATCAGCCCTTTTTAACTTCCCACTGCTGGGCGTGGGCCTCCCTCAGTACCTCATGCCATAGTCCACCGCGCTGGCCTAGTGCGTGTTGGCGGACTTCACATGCCTTTCGAAAACGTGTTAGGTTTTCTCAGACATGCAGGTTTCCTCACGATGTTTTCTTCACCGTAAGACAAGTGGTAATCATGATAGAAATGATTCGCACATGAAAATATCAGAGGACCCGGATTTGAACCCGCATCACTCGGTTATCAAAGCGAGCGCGTTACCGCTAGGCTACCACTGAAATAAACATACCTATACATAAAATCGAAATTCTACGCACTTGTAATTTTCTCTTCTGGACACATAATATGTCAATAGTCCAAAGAAGACTAAAACACAAAGATTCTGTAAACATTTTTTTGATTTAGCTTATTGATTATTAAGAATTAAAAAACTTATCTTCAAATATAACCTGTAATCTCCTTATGTGCCTCAATAGGCTTTCACATTACAGTAATAAAACCATGAAAGCCCCAATTGGGTAGAGGTCTTCAAGTAGATTTCTAAGACCCACAAATACGACGCGAGGGACGCACGTGTTGATTCAATTTATAGTGAAAATTTAATTTACTATTACATTACTGAGCCTAAAATGATTTGGTTCGGTTTGCATTATACAAATAGTTTAACTAAGGTACAACTCAATTCGATTTGAATTGCTTTATTGGCTTCTAGAATAGTGAAAGTTTATTATGAAGTTTTTTAGGATGGCGGAAGTTTATTTTAAGCTTTTATATGCCTATCTATCTTTGCGGGAATTAAAGAATAATTAAATAGGGAGTTTTAAATAAGTAATTAATAAGAGTAATAGGCTTTTTATTTATATAAATAAGAAAAAAAATTGTTTAAAGTAAACACAGCTGTTAAAAGCGCAGTAATTGGGTATAAATAAATACTTGGGTATAAATAAACGCGCGGATAAAGTCAAAAAACTTCAGTTCTTCTAGTTTCTTCAGAGTCAAAGCTTTCGGCGTTTAATATTGTCATGATTTTACATTTAATTTAATTAAAATTTTAAGGATTAAAGAAAACATCTATGAAAAAAATGTAATAAGTCCTTAGTGAAACATTTTACTAACTTTCATTGAAAAGATACGAAGACCGTATCCATCTCAGTTCTAAAGAATCAAATTATTATGAACAAATTTCATATACCTACTTGCAAAGTTTCAATTCGATACACAATAAGAAGTTAGATGAAATCGAGTTCCAAGATTTTATTATATATAAAGTTACAAAGAAAGTAACAAAAACGTGCTGAGCTTTTATATACTTTTCTTACAACGCAAATACATTGAGATTACAATATTTGTAATCTTAATTATAATAAACAAAAAAAACACTCCTCTATTGCTGTACAAGTTGTCTCAAATGTATGTTTTATAAGTCAGATGAGAAAGTTGATTGTAGTGTTTGTAAAAGTCATACAAGATCTAATATAGAATCTAAGGTGTTATGTCTTTGGAAAGGCCCGATAAGGTGGCTAAGTTAAGTTTTCTGATTGTCGCTAGATTCAATGGATTTAGACAAAAACTAGTACATAATATGGATCAAATCTGAACTAGAACAAAGGCTTTAACTAAGAATTTAATATGGCTTGTTACAAATAAAAATAATCACGCCAAACGAACATAAAATCCAAAGAAAAATAAAATAACAAATACTATTATTTTATAAAATTCGCAATACATAAAGATTTTCTAATTTGTTCCGAAAAAATCCTTAAAAATATCTCCGTTCTTGTGAAAAACAAGAACATTAAAATGCGAGGTTTACGATATTATCAAAAAAATAACTCTAGTCCTAACAAAAGTCATTCTAGACCTAATCTAAAAACTAAACTAGTTATGATGAACTTAGAAGGATCCTTTTAAAGGCATAGATATAAAACTATCAAATGAAATACGTAATTGTAAATGAAACTATCTTTTCGGATTTTGTCGCGGATTTATTTGGATTTTTGGTTCCCGACGTTTTGCTTTATAGCAATCATGGTCACGGGAGAGACTACCCCTCTCTCTGTCTGACTCTCTCTCTCTCTATCTCTCTCTCTCTCATTCGAAACGTTTCATTATATTATAGTTTCATTTATAATATCAAATATTCGCGTAAACCTAAGAAAGTATTACTTAATTGTAATACAAAATAACTTTTCAGTGCAAAAAATACAAGTGCTTACAAATACTAAAGTTAAACAGTTACAGCCTTTAGGAGTATTCTGTGCGTGAATAGTTGAAGAGAGTGTGGTGGAACTTTGTGTATACTTTACCCGGCGTTGGAATAATAACGTTTTGACATCAAAGCCGTGATATATGTTCTCTGATAAATGTTTTTCCACATATCTATTGGTTTGTTATATTATTTCGTAAGTCTTCGATATTTTTTACGTACTTACTTTTTATAATATTAGTGATGTAAATTATTTTCGTTTAATTTTTTTTTATTTTGAAAGGGTCTAAAATTTTCAACAATTATTATAAAATCTATGAATTTACTTTGATTTATTTATTTATATATACTTAATTAAAGCAGGCATATAATGAAATCGACTAATTTTTTTATAAAAAAATACACTATAGGTATAAACTATTTTTTTATTAATGGTTACTTAAAGTTTCACTGAAACCTTTCGTAGTAAACAGTAAATTCATATGTTATTATTATTTACGCTACTAATTATAAGAAAAATACATGAAGGCTATAGGCTATATAACATCACGCTACAACTAATAGGAGCGGAGCATCAACGAAAAATGTTGCAAAAACGGTAAGGGCGGTCGTTAGTTCTGCGAGGTACCATACCGCGCGACTCAGAAAGAATTTAGTTTTCGGTCTTTAGAACGCGTGCGAAGCCGCGGAAAATGCTAGTATAGAATATTTTGATTCTGCTCAAAAAATAAATAAAATGATATAATGACGACCCATTCGAACCGACGGTGAGTCGCTATATTCATTATAAGTTATAACACATAATCTAGTCCAGGAAAAACATAAATACTACTTACAGCGTATCATCTGCGTAAATCATAAATATCGCACGACTCGGACATAGCGTCCTATCGGGAACAATGGGTCAATACGGCGAAATAAATCAGGTGGTTTCGAACCCTCCCTCCGCTTTGTCGGTAAATGTGATCTTTGTGATCACAACTTCCTGTTATTGTTCGTATAATCGATGACTAGTTCACTTATTTTGTAACTTTAACAATAGTTAGAAAGATGGAACTATTTTATATTATGTAAAAAATAATTTTAATCTTTACAAAGACAAGAAAAGTGCCTTCTTGTTTGTCTTACTTTTTATTTTAACTGATTTCTTTTTTATTGCTAAGTAACTTGAATAATTTAAAAAAAAAACATATTAAAATTACTTTTTTATATATACATTTTTATTAACAGTTAATAAAAATGTATATATAAAAAACGCAATATGTAAAACGCTAATGAATATTAGCTTCTTAATCTTAGCTATCTCCATTACGACTTTATATAATCGGCTAATACGGACAAAATAATCGTAAGTTATAAATTTACACAAAGATTTTTGACCCAAGGAAAAGTAATTTATAGATCCTAGTTACTATTATGTTATTTAGATCACTGCCCAAAATATATATTTTAAGTAACTACATAATATAAATAATTGTATATATTTACGGTAAAAAAATAATAAATACGTTATATTAAGATAATATTTAAGGGCAGTGAGTCATACGAGATTTTATTGCCAATATAAGTAAACGGGTGGACATTAATCTTCATATCTAATATCGGAAACCTACTCGATTCTCTTTTAGTCTTAGTCTTTCAGGGATTTATATAATAAATATTATGCATTTTCATGTACGCTTGCAAAATTAAAAATAAATTGCCAACAAAACTATAATATCTGTCTCATAAACATTAAAATTTTTCAATTTCTCTTTCAATTTTCGATTTGATGCTTCCGAAAAAAATGAGATGAAGAGTAATATTGGTCTTTGCTAGTATAATGAGCAACAACTATGGACTACGTTATCCAGCAATTCCCTTTTTTCTTACAACGGATCTGGAAACGACTTTTTCCTTGGCCCAAAAATATTTGTGTAATTCTATAACTTACTAGAATTTGCAGCTAATATTCATTAGCGTTTTATATATTGCGTTTTAGAAAATAACATAATATTGTTATTAATATTACATAAATAGCAGTTAAAGACTGTTTTCTAATTGATATAGATGCCTATTGATTAAATGTAAAGCAATATACTTTCATATGCATTAAGTAAAAAAAACTGTTTATTTGAAATCAAAAACAGACACTTAAATTTTATTTATATGTACTGATACAGTTGATCCTTATAACTTGTGTGCCAGATACATTCCTCAAATAGCTCGTAACTTATGTTAACTTGATGGGATGAAAGAAAAGTTGGTAACTTTTGGAGAGTTGTACAAACATATGCCAAAGCAAACGTTGCCATCTTTTTCGGCGAAATTATGCTTGAAGAATTAGGTATTCAAATAAAATGTATAGTTAACCTATACATAATATAATAAAATTCTGAGTCATCTGTAAAATAGATCTTTCTTTTCTTTCTTTCTTTTCTTTATTTCTTCTTTTTTTTGGAAAATCTTATTGAAATAGTCCGAAACTATTGTTTTTTAGAATTTATATCGGTATGTCTGTTTGTAACCGCATTTTGATTTGGATGTAATTTAATATGATGAAAGCTGATTATCTGGGTCAATTTATTTAGTTTTTACTGCGGAAAAATATCTTTTTTTTTAAAAAATACTAAAATATAGTGAAGATCGGAGAAATAAAATTACGGGGTAAAGGGAAGAATTGTAATCGAAATTGCTACATCTGAAATCAATTTCACTACAGAAATGCTCGTTCGTATTTCCAAGTTCGAGAATACACTGACGGGTCAGTGCGCTCGGCGCAAGTTAGAAACTACTCGTATTGCCTAATAAGTTGATCTGGTACATACTCCAGAATACTATGCATTTACTTTTCGTGTTTCTTTTTGAGGAAAGGTTTGTATGTAAGTATGTTTGTAACGAATTGTCTCAAAAAGTACTGGACTGATTTTAAAAATTCTTTCGCCATTTGAATGCTACATTATCACTGATTAATGTAGGCTACTTTAATTGCAAGAAAAAAATAAGGATCCCTACTAAAACTACAATAACAGGAGAGGAGGAGGAGTGCACGCCGCATATAATGATACCATTGTCTTGTACTGCTTACTGTTTTTGTTTATTTTTCTTGTTTTATCATCAGTTTTGAACACATGTTTGTTGTTGAAGAAGTTGAAAGCAATTTCATCATTGTCATTGATGTTTATCTTAAGTAATTATAACCAAAAAGTACGCTGTTTTTAACTGACAAGTAGCATATTATAAACTATTTCCTTTTAAATAAACAATTAACAAAATCGCAATTCTAATTTATTTATTATGTATCATTACTGGAATAGTAGAAGCATTAGGGATATAATCTAACTCGTATAGACAAACATTTGACGAATATTTGATTTTCTATGGGAGTCGAACCTACGATCTTCAAGATGTCAAGATTATCTTTCATATTTATAAGACTGAAAACGCCTCAGACCCCCATATGTACCGATTATAAACTATGAAATTATAAAGAAGACTCGCTCTATCCAGTGTAGCGGCTAATGTAATTTTTTCCGAACCTAAGTAGTTGAAGCTCCGGTCAAGTTTTTACGTGATGTTCCGAAATTTTGTTATCTCACTAGATGTGTATTATCGGGACTCAGCTTTATGTTTTGTTTCTCTCTCAAACCCCATTCTTTATATATGAAAGAGGGAGACAAAAACATTAAGAAATACCGCTATAATGTACAAAGTTTTTTTTTTAAATTTGGATTGTAAATGAAAAGATCTTGCCAGTATCGTGAGGATTTAAATCTGAGCGAATTTGTAGCACGTACTTCTTTCTTTGAGAGAAATAAAACTAAAAGTTTTAATAATGTCTTTAGTTTGTCGTATTGTAACGTAGTGTTTTAGAATTTTTATTTTCTTTAAATGTCTTTACACAGCTTTTAAACTGTAGACCTACTTAAGTTTTAATGGAAAATAACTATTTCTACACTAATGTTATAATATAAATAAAGAACGAATATGTGAGTGAGTGATAAATGGATGAATGTTCATATTTTATGTCATTAGGCTAAAAGAAATTGATTACCCAATTAACAAAAATGAAAACCGCCTTCAAAACGTTACAAATCGAAACTAAAAAGAAAAAAAAATAATTTTAATTACTTAGTTATTGTTGGAGTCGGTGCCAGCCAAGAAGGACAGTTTTATCCTGCCTTTGCAATGAACTTTCGAACGGATATTTTAATTATATTTACAAATTGATACATTAATTAAATTGTATTAAGATTATTTTGCTTTGGCTGGCACCGACTCCAACAATAACTAAGTAATTAAAATTATTTTTTTTTTTTAGTTTCGATTTTTAACGTTTTGAAGGCGGTTTTCATTTTTGTTAAAAAATAATTTATTTTTAATTTTTTTGTGGAAATTAGATATTATGTTTAAATATAATATTGGAAGGCTAACTAAACTACTGCTCCAATAAGTCAGCGAAGTTTTGAAATGAACGACAATAGTCAATCGAGATTTGTCCACGTCTATTTTTCCACATAACTCGTAGACGTTAATAAGATTTACCTTCTATTATCAATCCACCTAATATCCTGAAGGAATACGACTATCAATTCATAAGTACGTATAATATTAAAAGAATTTTCTTTCAACTCCTAACCGTTGAGGAAATATACCTTACATCATCACAAATTCTTGAACAGCTTTAGAAAATATATGAAAAAGGTAATCAGTGCCGATAAAATTTAAGGGTTGCCCTCGATTTCTCTAGGATCCCATCATCAGATGCTGACTTGGTGACAATGAGAACATCTTGAATGTATACCCTACCGAACAAAAGAGAAATTTTTAAAATCGGCCCACAATTCACGGAGAAATCGGTGAAAACACATAAAAAACTATTGTTGAGGAATTTTACCTTCCATCATCAGCTCATCCACATGAGATGATGATTTTCATACTTAAAAGCTTTGTCGGTTTTAGAAAATATATCAAAAACATAATAGGTGCCTGTAAATTTTGAGAGTTGCCTTCGATTTGCCTGGGATTCCATCATCAGATCCTGACTTGGTGACAATGGAACCACCTCGGAACTATACCCTACCGAACAAAAGAAAAATTTTTGAAATCGACCCACAGACGGCGGAGAAATCGGTGAACATACATTAAAAAAATACATACAACGGAACATAATATAACCTCCTCCTTTTTTGAAGTCGGTTAAAAAGAACTAAATTTTAAAATATTATGAAATTTTAACTAAGTCAAATTTTTTTTTTTTTCATATATTCATTATCATCGATACAATCCGCATAATCCGCCGAATCCACAGTTTCTAAAATTTTTGTCTGTTTGTGACTTCTTCACAAGAAAACTACTGAACAGATTTATGTATTGACAATATTAGTTGGTTATCCGTTATTATATACCGAGGACTATATTATAATACTTTTACCGTGGGAAAATACCTATCTAATTTATGATTAATCGGTACTAATCGTTAGAACACATCGTGTCATATAAAATTCATCACTATTATTCTTATTATTTATTTGGTTAAATAAAATAATAAATGCCTAGATATTTTAACCAAGCCAAAGCATCTTTTAAAAATATGACAATCGAATAATAAAAGTATCTAACAAATAATCAATGTCATGAATAATGGAGTACTTTCGAATAAAATGTCAACAATAGGCCCTTTGTGTTACGTTTAAGAGGAATTGTCGACTGATTTCGTAAATAAAAACATCAAATACGTTTGTAAAGATACCTTCGAAGCTTTAGCAAGCTTTTGATTATAATATTGATATCATTTTTTGTTCTATTGTTTTAAAGGAATTTGTAAAGCTCCTATTATATATCCAATAGAGAACCAATTTAGCTCCTGTTTTTTTTTCAATTAAAGATACTACGAAGAAACTCTCTTCTCGTATATCATTAAGATAATACAGCATTTATAAAGAAGAAAGGTTGCATCTCCCTTGTGTGTAGTGTGTGGAAAAAATGAGGATACTTATCATATTTTCATGGAATGAGTTCGGAATGAATCGTTTCATAATATAATTAGTAATGGTGATATGAATTTTGGATTTGCTATAGTATGTTAACTCCCTCACTCAAGTTCGGCAAAAAATTTGTATATATTTAGTTAAATTAGGCTTAAATAAGAGATAAATGTTGAGAAATTATTCACAACGAGAAAAAGTTACAAATAAATTAAACTATCTTTTCGGATTTTGTCGCGAGAGACCTCTGTCCCTCCCGTGATCATGATTGCCGTAAAGCATTCGAAACGTCGGGAACTAAAAATCCAAATAAATCCGCGACAAAATCCGAAAAGATAGTTTCATTTATATAATATCAAATATTCGCGTAAACCTAAGAAAGTATTAAGTTACAAATACACTCAAATTATTAAAATATTATGTTTTATGATATCACCTTCCCTTTCATCCGCATAAAAATATAAACACAAGTCTAATACAATTATCGAAAACAGATAATGTGAAAAAAATATCCACAAACAAAGATCCCCTTTACTTCTTAAGAACCAACTGGATCTGAACTTCACTAATTTAATTTTTTCTTTCTTCCCTCTAGCATACATATTAGTTACCAGAACCCATAGAATAATACTATAATCTCAATGAAATATCAACCATTGCGGACTATCTATGAACATTATCATAACATTTATAAGAAAAACAGCAATGGTTGTATCGCAAGGGAATATTATTATTTTCTAAGTTATTTAAGTACGAGTAAGAAAAGGGATTTGGGCTACTACTTCGTATTCGTAATACAACACCACTATTTATCTCTATACATTCACGTCACGTAATAAATCGGAATTATTTAATTTACTTATATGAAGATGCCGGCCTTTGTGTGTTTACTTTGATAATTGATTATGAGGTTTTTATTGATTTTATTGTTTGTATCACAATTTTCGATTATAAATGCAGTATTTTCTAATAATATCTAAATTATATAATATCTAAATTATATAATATCTTATAATATACTAGCCTTTCCCGCGGCTTTTCTCGTTTTCTAAAGGCTGAAAATCAAAAGAAATATCTTTCGCCCGTTTTTGCAACATTTTTCATTGATGCTCCGCTCCTATTGGTCATAACGTGATGTAATATTGCCTATAGCCTTTCTCGATAAACGGACTATCCAACACAAAAAGAATTTTTCAATTCAGACCAGTAGTTCCTGAGATTAACGCGTTCAACCAACCAAACAAACAAACTCTTCAGTTTTATAATATTAGTATAGATTATCAAGTGTGAAAATGAAATTCGCCTGTCTTGTCTACTTTTTGTCGTAAAGCAGTAGAGTTTTCAGTAGAAAGAAAAGATGTGAAGCGGATATAAAAAGATATATCGCTACCGGTAGCATCCTAAACGTAGAGCACGTTATATATATGCGATAATAGAATGGCAGGCTGTAAGTAAATCGCGCACTTGGCAGTACACAGTGTAGTATCTGTACTAACTTTATCAGACTACATCAATATTCAAAATATCGGACCTAGTAAGAGTATGAAAGCGATATAAATACTTTTATACTAAATTGCCTGAGTTAAAGAAAAAAAAATATTCAAGTTTTATAATGATGTTACATGGTTCAGAGTAGCTGTAGAAAAGGCAAGTTGGCGACAATTGGAGAACGTTTTTATCCTAGGAGCGGTGCTAGTAGCTAACGCAAAATAAAAAAAACAAGTAAGAAATTAAATCTGTAGAATAATGGTAATAAAAGTAGATGTAAACATGAATAAAAGATAAAAAATACAAAGCGTTAAAATAACACTTTACAAAGTTAACGAATAGTTAAGTTTGCAAGAGGTAAAAGCTTAGTCATTTTTATTTTTATAATAATACTATTAGGTTAAAAATATAAATAGACGAAACCAAATGCAGCCGCTAGTGTTATTTTGCAATATTATTTTCCATTTCTACAAAAGTACTACAAAAGGAGCAACCTCTAGACGTACAAATAAAATAATAACTCGTCCGCTCTCGCACGTAAACACTTCAGTATAATCTGTTTTTAATTACTTCCTACAATTTCGGAGTTATTATTCTAAGTGAACTTGTTTCGTTAGTATCAAATACAAATTTTAATATTTAGTGTAGTATTTGGTGAAAAGTAATTTGGTAGCAAGTTTTCGAAAGACATGTGAAGTCCGCCAACACGTACTAGGCCAGCGCGGTGGACTATAGCACTGCTGATCCCCCTCGTACTGAGGGAGGCCCGTGCCTAGCAGTGGGACGTTAAAAAAAGGGCTGATGATGATGATTTGGTGAATATATTTTGGTGAATTGTGTATATGAATGTAACGTTTAAATAAATAAATATATTGGGACAATATTACAACTAAGCTAAGCTACGAGGCTTGTGTTACGGATACTAGATAGTTGATATACTACATATATTATATACATTTTAAATACATATATATTGTAAATATAAACATCCAATAAAAATCAAGAAAGAATCGAATAGCAGTGATAGCTCAGTGGTAGCGCACTCGCTTGGGAAATCAAGCGCTAATTCAAGTCCCGGGTATAGCATCTCTATTTAAAATGTGCGAAGCATATCTAATATGAATACTACTTGCTTTACAGTGTAGAAAAACACTGTTAGGAAACTTGCATGTCTGAAAGAACCTAGCATGTTTTCAAAAATATATCCCTCAAGAAATCCCTCAGGACGTCTACCCGAGTCGTCAACATAGTAAGTTGTGCGAAACGCAATTCACACGCTATGACGGTCGGCAATCAATAAACACTATAAGCGCCATGGGATACTTGTCGCTAATATTTTTATACGCCATCCGTACTCAGCTCGTAAATCATAGGCCAGTTTACAGCGCGCCTGTAAACCGAAGGTTTACGATCGGTGATGTTCATCGTTGATGTATCGCACTGGAAATGACAAAAATTCGCTTCTATATATAAAACTAGTTATTCACCCCCGCTCCGTTTGGATTGATGCCTTAACGGTTTTAATATGTTGGGACATTTATTACAACAGCGCCATCTAGTTCCGTGGTAAGCTACGAGGCTTGTATTACGGATACCAGATAGTTGATATACTACACATATAAATTTTAAATAAATACGTAATATAAATAAATATTAACACCCATGACTGAAGAACAAACATTCGTACTTAACAAATGATTGCCCCCAGCGGGATTCGAACCCGCGACCGCTGGCGCAGAAAGTAACCCTGCCAACTGAGCAAAACGTGTCGTCAAAACGTTTTACGGTTTTAGAGGTATGTATTAACATTAGTGTAGATTGCTCAAAGATGACGCTGTAAATAGTATACGTAATGTTGACCCAAATCACCAGCTATTACCATATCAACAATTTTAGTCCAATTTTTTCTCATTAATCGTTTCCAGACAATCAGAAAGATAGAAAAATATTCCAAAAAAGCTACAAATTCGGTCTCTGGATAATAATGACTTTTGCAAAAAGAATTTTGTATTACATATTTAATGGAGTCAGCATCAGAATTATATTATTTGTATAGGATAAAATAAATATTGTGGTCAGAGTTCATAATATAATTCACAAAGTCAACCAGCAAACCTAAACCAGTGCTATATGCAGTGGTTCGTTAATGTAATCGTAAACAAACAAGTATACTTAGACAAAGTTTTTACATATACATATATGAATGGAAATACTATTTACTATTGTTAATATTATGATTTTTTGTTACTGCTACTTCTACTGCCGCGACTTAACCAATTTGGATGAAATTATCTACCCCTACCGCATGTGACACAAGTTATCAAAATAATAGTGATAATAGTTGTCTTATCTTAGATATTTAAATGTCTCTTCCATAATTTTATATGTCGAACTCCATCCCCTTGACCCGCCGTTAATCACCACTCAGCTCTGTTAACTCTGCTAACTCTGTTAACACGGGCGGCCGTGTACAACGCGTCGAGAGCATCGTTTAACTGTTACAGCTATATTACGGTTTTTACTAACCTTTTATAAGCTTTACTCATGTTATTATTGTAATCTTTTTACGTGTTTATTTTATGAGAGGAAGAGAAGAGAGTAGAAAGATTTTGCGCACATTATTTTTTTTTATAGGACAAAGGGGGCAAACGGGCAGGAGGCTCACCTGATGGAAAGTGATCACCACCGCCCATGGACATCTGCAACACCGCAGGGCAACATTATGTTAATTAGCTGTTTGGTTTTATTATAAATTAAAACAATGTATAATGTTATATTTGCTTATCGTTTACATCATGTTTGTTTAGCTGTTTATGGGTAATTGTAGGTACTGCTCTCATAGCAGAGTGAAATGTGAAGCAACCCCTTAGCTGTATAGACTTCTTAGTAGACCTACCGGACCGTCGAGTCAACGTGGTTGCATGCGTTCTACTAGTAGTATTGCCATAATCGTGAATCAATTTTCTTCCTCCATCTTATACAATAGAAGACGAGAAGGGATTTGAACCCACGCCACTTAGTTTCACAAGCGAGCGCGTTATTAACTAGCCTACCACCGCCTTTTTAATTAAGATATTAATATAACTATTCTAAAGTTACTTAATGGCTAGCTAACTGTTACGTGATACTATATACGTAGCTTTTTTTTCGTTTGAAGCGTAAGGTTTAAATATTTCAATTTACATTTTAAACCCCACTTACATAACACTACAATTCTTATGAAAGAAGTTCTAATATGAATATAAAAAATGCGAGTGAAACCGCGGGCAAAGATAATATAAAACTTGATAAAGTATAAACGTAACAACAAAGCTTAGGGACGTAATTTATAACCATTTATACTTACTCGAGTCATATAGCATTAATAAATAAGTAAAGTTAAATTCACTGAGTGTTTAACTTTTGATGTGCCATTGTTTTTTAATGGCAAGAAACTTCGAGAATAATGAAAGTTAATAGAACAAACAGAGTTAAGCATAAAATAATAAAAGCCTTTATTGCGACACGTAGAATTTGAAATAAGCCCAAATAAAACGATTAAAATACAAAACTTAGATCAGCTCGATTTCTATTAATGAGGAGGTCTTAGAAGAAAGTTAAAGGCGATTTCAAATATTTAATTTAAAATCTGAAAATGAATATTACAACACTATTGTTTTTATAATATATATGTATTTAAACTTATATATGTATATCAACTATCTGGTATCCGTAACACAAGCTTCGTAGCTTACCACGGAACTAGATGGCGCTGTGTGTAATAATGTTCCAACATTGTTTATTTTATATACATTTGTAAATAATATGTTATTATACTATTTTTTACATTTTTATTATATATTGTGAATGTGAATGGCTACTTCTCCAAAATACCGTTATTTAGTTGATCGCTCTGGTGATTTTTAATTATTAATAATAATAGAGTTTAATGTGTTTTTTACAAATAAGGAGGCCTTTAAAAAACTAATTTTCTTATTGTCTCTCTTTTTCTACCAACGGTTTATGAGATATTCATGTTTGAAATTTTGCGTAGCCAGAGCGATCAATATTGATGCCAGAGCAATCAAAAATATTTTGAATCATAGAAAAACTGTTATATATGTATAGTTTTTTAAAATTCATATCAATCCACTGACTAAAACATAATAGAATCTGTTAAAGCAATCACATGTCAGTCGAAGCCTGTTAAATATACAAGAAATGAAAAAAACTCAAGAAAATAGGATCATTTTTAATAGAAAATCTTAACTAATAGAATCATTTATACTATATATATTTATTTACTAAAAATTATCACAATACTATATTTGGGGTGATGAAGGACAAACTGTAGATGTATCATTAATATTTGAACAACTTGCACCCTGAATTTCATGACTTTGCAATAAGTTTGTAACATTGCGTAATAATCCCCTAGATCTGGTTATTGGTTTTGTTAAGTTATCATTATAGATATCGAGCGGCAAATGGTCTGACAAAACTTCCAAAGGGATCACATTCTGTGTTTTCTTCTGCATCCCGATTATCACAAACGATTGGTTGCTCTTGAATTTGAGCTAATTTTGCTAATCTGTTTTTCACTATATTTGTTAAAATATTTTATTCAGCATAAAAATTGTTACAGTTTCTTACTGAACGTAATAAGTCTACCACCAGTTCGGAAAGAAAAAACCTCTGGCTTGAGAAGAACTGGCGAAAGAACAAAAAGCAAAAACAAAAATGCGAAAGGCACTACAGTTCTCGAGGCGTAAGCTCAGCTTTGCATTTGTGTGAGTGATAGCTATAAGCCAATAGCCGCGCATCAAAAACCAGTTTATACCAGTTTAAACCACTTGCAACGTGGTACGCCTTCGGTCGTGCCTATCCCTACACTGCGCTCACACAAATGCAAAGCTGAGCTTATGCCTCGAGATCTGTAATCGGTACTACTTTGCCTCGTTCTTTTTTTCTTTGATAGCTATCTCTTGATTTAATTAGCCATTGAGCGTAAAGATCAGGATCTCTTCTAATTTTTTCCATACGACGACGCTCGGCCAACTTCTTCTTCTCTCGCTTTTCTTCGATCGATAGTGTTTTTCGAAGCGTTTTTATGATCTGAAAAAACACTTTTCTATTTATTATTTGTAAAATATGTGCATGAAAGAGAAGAAAGTATACTGTTATCTCCCACATACACCTGCGATTAACACTGGCGATAGCGAAGACTTTTAGGAATCGTAGCGATGCATACGCGTGGAAGAGGTGCGTGTAGCGAGGATATTTACCAATTTAATTCTATAAACAGTTGTATTGATTTCAAACAAATATTCTATCTGTTTTTGCAACCAGTTAACAGTTGTGAGCAATATTAAAAAAAACGTTTTGGAGTTACATATGTATTTATATAAATTTTAGTGATTTGTAATAAATCCACACATATGCAACAAATATAATTTGAACAAGAAATTAATACTCAGATACAAATTTTCTTACAATATTTATCGCTATGGCCACTTTGTCCAGAGCGATCAGTGCCATAGCAGTCAATAAAAGTAACATATTTATAAATTCTGACAAAAGTATTAACATTAGAAATTCCTTATTTTTACATCATTTTAACATTCACACTTTAGGCTAATCAATTTATATACCAACTTATTAATAATTTAAAAAAATGTGCCATAGCAATCAATAATTTTGAAAACCAAAGCCAGAGTTATCAATGACTTACCTTCGTACACCGAAATTGCGGAAGCGTAGAGCACAACGACCCTTTGTAGCTTTCGGAACGCGACTTGGAACACCTAGCTGGGAGGAGAGTGGAGTATTGGAGTGCATAATTTGGGATCGGCAAATGATTTCATGTTGTTCCAGAGCTATCAACAAAACACGTCGGACACTTCTTTCTTTTTGTATTGAACCAAAACTAATAAGCGTAATTATATAAAATTCATTTGATTCAATAAAAACATTATTTAGTTAATTAATAAACATTTTTCCAGTCAAAATCCGGTAATAGAAGAAAAGTTATGAAACATAATTCTAACAAATCTGGAGTCAGGACACACCAGAGCGATCAATTTTTGACTGTTTACGATTTTTTTTAATGTACTTAAAATAAAGTTAGGCACCATTATGTAAATATCCAAGGTGTAGAATGGCAAACTACAATGTAAAACAATTTTTATATAACAAAAATATCTTTAGAAGAAGTGTTTCTCCAGGCAGACGCACTTTTTTTTGTCGTTTGGAGAAGTAGCCGAATGTTTGTTTGTTTATTTGTTACTTCTTCTGACTATCACTATCACATAGGTTTATACGTCGCAAAAGATATTAGTACTCGTATATATTATGTAGATGTATCAATTATCAATTGTATCATGATAACACAAAAATTACTTTTTACTAACAACCTAAATCTAATAATAAAATAATCGTTCAAATAAAAGCGGATAGGAACAAATGATTAATATGATGTGTTATTTTAATGATAAATAACACAATAAAGCTAGAAAATTGAGCTAAAGTATATTATGAATGTATAACGAGGGACCACGAATAGAGAATAATAAAAGTAAGGGGCTTTTTTTCCATTCCATACGGTTTCTATGATACGGCCATAGGGTTATAACTTACGCCATACACCAAGAGTTGCTTGAGACAATAACGCTGTTGGGCAAACTTCATCCCATCAATTTTATTATCCAAGTTTGGTAAGTTCACCCCGACTTGCCATTCTGCCTTCGCGTCAGCGAATGGGACAAGGAAGATGATATGGTAATCAATTGTTTGAGTTACTCTAATAATATTATAATGTTAAAAGCAAGGCAGTGGTAGCCCAGTGGGTGACGCAATAGATCGATTAACCTTGTGTAGCGGGCTTAAATCCAGGTCTTTTACTATTATAACCTATATATTTGGATGTTCGAATAATTTCTAACATGAATACCTGCAATCGTCTTACGGCGAAGAAAAACATCGTGAGGAAACCTGCAGGTCTGGGAAAAAGTAGAAAGTTTTCGAAAGATATGTGAGATCTGGGCTTTAAAATGGGCTATAAATAACAATAACAATATATTTTTGAAATAAAAGACTTAGCAATTTTCAATTTCACATTAACCAGAATTTTCACTTTAATTACAAAAATTATGAAACACAGTAAGAAAATTCAGCTTGTTTCGCCCGTAGTTAATTGAAATTTGTTTGTGCCATTTTTCTATTATACGAAGTGTCTATTCACATTTTCAATTTGACGACACAATTGTCTTTCTGTCCCTTTGTCTTTTGCGCAGATATCGTGAATTTGTTCCTCTTTTTAACGGAAATACATAATTAATATGTTCTTTTTTAGTTTTTATTTAGTTTATCAATTAATGCGTAAGAGAAATAAGTGTTATACAATATCTTTATACTAATAATACTAGCCTTTCTAAAGGCTGAAAATCAAAAGAAATATTTTTCTCCCCTATTTGCAACATTTTTCATTGATGCTCCGCTTCTATTAGTTGTAGCTTGATGTAATATAACCTACTGCCTTCTTTGATAAACGGACTATCCAACACAAAAAGAATTTTTCAATTCGGACCAGTAATTCCTGAGATTACCGCGTTCAACCAAACAAACAAACTCTTCAGTTTTATAATATTAGTAGGTATAGATTATCAGGTGTGAAAATCAAATTTGTCTGTCTTGTCAACTTTTTGTCGTAAAGCAGTAAGAGTTTTCAGTAGAAAGAAAATATGTGAAGCGGATATACCCGTACCCGTACCCGTATGCTAGTAGAAATATGTATCGATGCCGGTAGTATCCTGAACGTTTTCTATATGCGGTGATATAATAGCAGGCTGTAAGTAAATCTCGCACTTGGCAGTACACAGTAGAATATGGGTACAATATCGAACCTAATAAGAGTATGAAAGCAATTAAATAGTTTTATACTAAATTTCCTGAGTTAAACAAAAAAACTATTCAAGTAGTATAATGGTGTTACATGGTACAGAGAAGTTGTAGAGAAACAAACAAACTCTTCAGCTTTATAATATTAAGTATAGATAAGTTTATCATTTAATTTGTTTGTCTTACAATTTTTGGTAATAACAGATATTGTTAAGTGCTTTATAATAGTATGTAAGAAAATTACAATATAATATATAGAAATCATGTTATTGGAGTATACTTCAAAAGGAGGAAAGGGAAATTTACTTTCGTCTGTTTGACTTTTGGTACATATCATATTGTATCGTAAATTGGAGTACCTCTAATTGTTTGTTGTTTTTGGTAATAATAAATATTGACAAAAATATTGTCAAAAGAAAACGTTTTCTATTTGAATTACAAATATAAATATTCCGCTTTATTCCTTTCGTAATTGTGTAGAATTGCGTAAAAAGACGCTATATATTCATTCCGCTTATTTTATCTACGAAGCTTTTGATAGTAAAATATGAAAAGTTGTTGTACAGCAAAACTACCACTGTTTTACGCAAAAATTAGGTTGCGATATGCAAATACTCTCTAGCATGCAGGTTTTCTTACAATATTTTGCTACATCATCATTGCAAGTGATGATCATGTTGAATATCGTCAAAGGTGCAAGACTCAGTGTCGAACCCACTTCAGTAGTTTTTTTAAGCTTTAGCCAAAGAGCTATCACAATTGCACTAATACTTTACAAAATCTTCTAAATCTTCGTTTAAGAAAACGGACCTACACTTATATAAGATTTATTCTGGGTAATTTACCCAACCCTAAAAAAGGCATATAAATGACATGTAACATTTAACCTGAATCAAAGGTCTAATATATTGAAAGGGAAATTAAAACGATTCGAAGTAGGAGAGAAAAAGCTCGGGATTAAGAAATCAAGGAGCGGATGTGGACGAGAGGATAATCCGTACTGATGGATCGCTGACCTTAATCTGTTTTTACCGTTTTTGAGTATTTTTGTTGTCCCCTTTTTTGCAATTTAAAATAACTTCAACTGTAGAAAAGTTAGACCAAAAGATATTATTGTCTTGTCATTTGACTTAAAGTATTATCTTATTATTGACTACTTATTATTGACTACTTATTATTGACTACTTATTTCGAAGGAAATTAAGATTTTGAGCAATACAAATAGTTCATTAATTCATTGTTGTTTTTATCTCCCTCTCTCTCTCTCTCTCTCTCTCTCTGTACTTCTTATTTCTTTATCTTTTGTGGAATCTTGATAAGTGTTATCACCTTATTATTTATTATTATCAATGTTATATTATACTGTATTTTTTCCAAAGAAAGTATACGTAAATGAATATAAATAATATAAAATCCAACGTATGCCACAGCATAATATAAAAGTACTCTTTGCTGAGCAGTTTTCTACTAAATCTGATAACATTGGAGTGCATGTAAAACATTTTTATAAATATTTTAATAATATAAAGAGCTTTAGCCTTAGTATTACTCATACCGGTACTTTATCCCATCTGATATTATAATAATAAAGTACAAAAGAGAAGGGTTAGTCTGAAACATTTATTCCATAGTTAATATAGTTAGAGGAAGAGTTAGTAATTTATTTCGGTAATCGAGTAATTTGTCGACGCGGATTGGACCCATTTGTTTTCAGGTGAATCTTCACCCCGACATTAGGTACGTTATTTCATAGCGTAGCCTATTACAGTATTTTTAGGTTTCAGTAAAATTAAATTAACTTGAAACTTTTACAATTAATACTACTGAGCCTTTACAATTAGTGTATTTAATTGTGATCATATAATCAAGAAAACTAGTTTTTACTTGTGGTTATATTTGTTTGGTATCATCAACTTCAATATATATAATAAAATTGATTTAGCGTCAGCGAAGCCACAGATTGCTAGTTAAAATAAATTAAATTAAGTTTATTTTTTACCTCCTGATAATAAATATGTAGTTAGACAGATATAAAGATTTTAATTAGTTATTCCTTTTAAACTATTCTTTCAATTTGATTTCTGAACGACGGGAGACACGTCAAAGGAAAAACAAAATCGTTGTTTATATTTAATTCCAAGCATTTTCCTATTTATTCACCTTTATAACCTTCTCTGGACTTCCACAAATAATTCAATACCAAAATTAACAGTAACAACAAAAATAACAGTCCAGCCGTTATATATATACAGATATATATTATATATATAGATATATACAGATGACGTCTCATGAACTGAACATTAAATATTGTTTTGGAAAACCCTATTGAAGTAGTCATTATTAGGGAAACAAAGGCTGACTTTATAGTTTATTTGTCTGTGTGTGTGTCTGTGACCGAATTTTGAGTTAAATTGATGAAGTTTGAAATGATGATAGCTGGTTATCCCAGTCAACACATAGGATACTTTTTACTGTAAATATCTCTTTTCTAAAAATGTTATTATTCGTGTAAACGTATCTAGGGACGAGCCCAAGCGGAGTAAGGGTGTATCGCTAGTATGCTGTATAGTTCATAAATACATATAACAGCGTTTACAAGATACATGATTTTGTTTGGAAAATACACAACAGTCTAGAAAGTATGTCATTGAATAATATGACATGTATATTGTATATGTAAGCAAAAATATATTATTATAATTACATACTGCATAGGTAAGATTTTACAAACTTACAAACATAATAACTTTAATGTGACATTAACAATGTATGTAAACTACGAGTATACACAACATTCATAGGCATTACTAACCAAACACAATGTCGCTATTACGCCGAATAATCATCTAGTTTACCAAATAACCTAGGTTTAAATAGGCATTGTGAATTTACCTAACTCAATCCTATCTATTTACCTCCCACATACTCGTATATAGCTTCGTAAATGGCACCACTTGCCGTTCGTCCATTCTAAATCCCTATTCGGTGAAACATACGACATTTTATAATTTAGTGTTAGCGATAATTAATGTGTTAGTAAGTATTCGAAGATATACATTATACTTATTTATTCTATAAGTTGCCTCTATTATTTGTTCATGGCACAAATAAAAATTAATAACCTATTTACTGTTTCAATCTACAATCTATCCTGATGCCAAATTTCATCTAGATCTGTTTAGCCATCCTGCCCTGATTGAGTAAGTCCGAAAAACTTTCACATTAATTACAATAGTAATTTAAATCATTAAATATGTGAGATTTTAATGGATTTTATTACTATATATTTACATTACTAAGGGAAGTTCAGAATAAGTCCTCACTGTCAGTGCGAGCAAATACTGAAGCGTCGCGGCGACACGACGCACGCATTAGCCCGAGAGCCTCTACAACTAGAGTCCACTTCACTAGCTGAATTAGATCACGAGTTCAATATATAATATAGATTCATATTAAATTATATTACCTATACAGAAAAATTGTATTGTCTGATTGCAATGTTAAAATAACACAAATTTAATGACATTATAGATGGTGGTTACATTAAATACAATTTTATATGTGTATGTCTGTTTATTTCGGCAATTTTCCATGCAGACTATTTTTTGATGGATCTTTTACTGATAGATATATGATGCTATGAAATAACTTAGGAAGGAACTGAGGACACAACCGAGAGAAGCCAAGATAAGCTTTCTTACGTTTACGCGAATATTTGACGATATAAATGAGATTTCAGGGGAGACTCTCCCGTGACCATGATTGTTGTAAAGCATTCGAAACGTCGGGAACCAAAAATCAAAATATATTCGTGACAAAATCCGAAAAGATAATTTCATTTATAATCGTCAGTATAGAATTAATTTAAGATTTCTCAAAAGTAAATTTGTCTTCCTTCCTTCATCAGGTTGGCTCTATCATCACGGCATCTAATTATTGTACTCTCATTCAGATTTTACATAATTACAGTTTAAAAGCGATACAACATTTAAAAGTAGGTTGAAATCCACTTATAAAGATTGAATAAACACTTATAGTGAATGAATTACATTAAATTTTTGTACAGTAATAGTTAAGCTTACATTTGTTTTGTTCATATAATTAAGAAGGTATTTTTATAATTTAACTAGCCGTAGAATATGTTATTTAAATGTCAAACTTTAATATGTAAAAAATAAATTACCTTCTTGTTTATTATCTTACTTATACTATTGACCGACAACAACAATTAATGTAATAATTAACACATGAAAATATTAGAGGTACCTAACTCGCTTTACTCAATTTCCCGATCGAACCCGCTACCACTGGGCTAACTGGGCCACTACGTGGTAAGTATATGTTTTATTATATGGCATGAATGTACATGTGCCATGTGTCTTTTCATTTAAGTCAGCGCTAAAATATTAACCAATACACGAAAGGGCTCTACGTTCAACTGAGCTCTGTCCAGGAAAATATGAAACAGCATTTCAATTACACGACGCATACATTAGTATCAAGAACCATTGCAGTGAAGAGAGATCTCGGCCATATGCGTACTCTTCAATGATAAAAGCAACTGATAGAGCTTATTTGCTATGCAGATTATTTTTACTCTATTTTTCTTAGATATGAGCAATTTTAAGAGCTTTTACTTAGCTTTTACGTCTTTCTTTAGTAGGTTTTAGTATTTTGAAATTCATGGCTTTAAAATGTATACAAGCGACTCCCTCGACCCCTTTACATATTAAATTTTTAGGAACTTTCACATATATCGCTTAGGGCTATCTATTCGAATAAATGTTAAAACCTGGCCAGATACTGCAATTTTATTGTAAAAATCATGTAAAGAAAGGTGCAAATAATGAGCGAATGTTTTTCATAAGACACTTAAACGTTACGTTAAACATATTTTAATAATTTAGTTTCAACAACACCGTAGAGCGATATTTTCTATAAAAAGTTTTGAAAAATCCAAGCCCAAACAACGAGATAAAATGGAAATTTAACAAGTATTTAATTCGGAAATCTATACACTGGGAGCTTTCGAAAGTTTTTGAAGGCTTTGAAGTTTAATATATGCAAATGGTTTCGTGCAGAGAAATATAGTCCAATTACAAGTTTAACAAAATGCGCCAATCCCGGGCGAAACCTGTCGAGTGAGCGCGTTGGAAATATTGGTGTAAAATAAAAGCCATGCTGAGTTCAAAGTAGGGCCACTACATTTTAGTATTTAAGGTCTTATATAAACTTCTATGACAATTTTTCTCGCTTCAGTTTTTTATTATTTTATATTATACAAGGTCCGCGTAAAATAATATAAAAAATTCAATATGCATAAATTAGTATAATGGTATATAATATGTAAATAATATGTTCCATAAGTATATAGAGATGATCTATATTATGCTATTTCTCAACTATATACTATTTCCGAAAAGTTATATATTTACATAAGGACATACATTTAATGATAATTAGTCGTATTTCAATGTTAAATAATTAACAGTTATTGAACTGTATGGAAATCTTGTTAAGTTTTGTAATTAAAAATTTTAGTACGTCTCTACCTCCAAACAACATCATAAAGTTAGTTAAATGGTGACACCATTATTAGAAAGTTTATGTTATAAGTCAGATAAATTTAAATTGTCGTACAATATACAGATTATTTTCTAAAGTTTAATTATTTTGCTAATTCGTTATGTTTAGTACCTAGAATAATTAAAAAACTAAAATTTTAATCCGCCATTTTCATGGCCCTGTTGGGCATCCTGACGCGTTAATGCGCCTTGATGAATGTTCGCTCACTGACAGTCGGATTACGTTCGTCTACCATCTGGTGGACACAGCACTGATGTCACTTGTTTAACTAGTTGTGTCAGGAGGCGTCACTCGACGTCATATTGTAATACTTATAACATTGCGTATTTAGTTGATGTTTTGGGTTTAGTTAGTTACGATTGTTTTTAGAATTATTTATTTGGTAATAAGTAATAATTGTGAAAGGTTTGATAGTTATATATGAGTTAATTCAAATTTAGTGCCTTTCAAAATCTAATTGGGTTTTTGACATTGGCATTTCACAATAATTTTGAAATAATATGAAAACAAGATGTATAGCCAATACAGTTTTGAGCATTTTGTGGTACATTTTACTGAAAAACTATCATAAAAGTCTAATAGTAATGAAAGTCAAACTCATAACCCTCTTTGTGAAATTCGGCATAATTAGTTTAAAAAGGCGTACGTTTCAATACGTCAAACGAAATAAATAATGTATGTAGAAAAGCGTGAAAAATATTTAAAACAAGCAAATTGTAAAAAAATATCTCTACATTCTAAAACAATCTAACGAACGTAGCAAATAAAAATAACTGAACCGTATCAATTTACCTAATCAATAAAAGTAATATTGACAAAAATTGTAAAGTGAATTAAGCTCAGCTTTCAGTTAGGAAGTACACTGGAAATTGTACTGGTAAGCTTTTTTTCATCAAAAAACGTGAAGTTAAGTAACGGGAATGAGCGAACTCAAAAGCCGTTACTCTATTAAATTATTCCGAGTCGTCAGTTCAAAATGCCGGCGTAATGTTGCCAGTTGTCAAAAGAGACTGTCGCTAGA
Organism: Boloria selene; assembly: GCA_905231865.2. Classification (NCBI taxonomy): domain Eukaryota; kingdom Metazoa; phylum Arthropoda; class Insecta; order Lepidoptera; family Nymphalidae; genus Boloria; species Boloria selene. Next base: position 673,827 of record HG993147.1, read on the forward strand.
GCTTTTTGCGAGCTTTTTTCGTGGTCAAGTGTCCTCCTTTCATGTTTGTCCAAACTGTTATATTTTGCTCTGATTTAATTTTTTGGATATTAAATTTTTTACACGTATGAAGCTTTTGGAAATGGGTCGAAGCGGGTTGCCTTACAAATGGATAGGAGTTATACGAGTAGTTACGTATGACTGACATTTTTTTGTAAGTTTGTCTGTGATTTCGTGTATATTTCATGACGGAAAATATTAAGCTCTATATAAAGCTTGCAGGAGGTTATTTTTTGTTAAAGTTTGCTACATCAAATGCTTATTAAACTATTTGTGTATTAAAAAAACTTTGATTAGAATTATGATTGATTATGATGTTGTATGAATAGTATCCATTTAACCCCTCGAGGGTCGGCCTCCGTTTTACGAAAAGGCTCGAAGCGTCGGCGTAATTTCAAGGACGTTTGATAGATAGGGTAGACCTTCGGAAAAACGATGAATTCGTTGATATGTATATATTAAAACGGTATAAATTATACCTTCCCGGCTTCGTTATGAGTTTATCTAACTATTTATATAATTTAATAAGCAAATAAAAGTAACCTTATCTCGCAGTGATGTATTATATTTTTTTTTTCATAATTTTTACTCACATAGCCTTGACACTTTATCACAATATACAGAATTCACATACATATTCACCAAAATAACCCTTTATTACGGTAAAACTGAAGTGTAAGCATTGATAAGACAACTCATTCTACTTTGAAACACAATAACTTCACCATAAAACCACTTGAAATAAACACCATCTAGTAATGATGACGATAACAATACGCATTAATACCAACAGGTATTAGCCAATTTATGTCCATAGATAAGTATTTTAGCAACTTATATGTATTTTGTGCGATATACAAGGATACATCACATAAACATTACGAAATACGGTCATCAAGGTCAAAATTAGTGCACTTCAAAAGTTTTGTTACTTTATCATTAAAATATTTATGATATTTCAAAAAAATATCAGGCAATACAAAATCTACACTTATTTCTCAGTAATTCTGTATAAAATTTATTATAAGATTACTTAACGTTTTCGTGCTATATTAATTTTTATCACACACAAAATTCACGAGGTCGACAGTAATGGCGTCGCGCGTCACTGAATCACAGATGCACTTCGTTTTTGTTTCCTTTTGTTTTAATACAGAGTCGTTCCGTTTCAAATGTTACTAAGATCGGTCTATTGTGAATCCCTTAGTTTTATATGGCGGCCAGATGTTGTTGTTAGTGTAATCAAACGTAAAAAATCAACGACCAATGGCAACCGGTAAATTATGATACTTATGCGGAGCCGTCGACGCCTCGAGCCTTTTCTCTTATGATCTTACGGGGTATCGTGAAACGTTCGAGGGGTTAATAAAATTATTTTAAGAACTATCCTCGCTTCACTTAGTCACTAGGTCACGTTTTCAACAGACTATCAACCCACGGGAGCTACATAATGTACTTCAATAATAAATTATCTTTCTAAAAAATTGTATAAAATGTATAATAAGATGTTCAATATTTATCAAGTCCTTCTGTAATAGAAGAAATAAATCAAAATACAGAAAAATGAAATGAAAATAAGAAACATAGTAACGTCTTTGAAGATGCTATGTAATGTAGTGAGCTTTAGTTTAAGCTTAATATTTACACTAAACCTTAATTTCTTAAGCTTAAGTGTTATGTTCGAGCTTTCTTACAAAATCTTTCCATCCATATGCTTGATGTGTGCTTGATAGAAACCTTATTTTCTAATCTCTATTTAAAGGTGTGAAAAGATTCTCATTAATTTCCTCGGCTTTTGAATGCCAGATATGCTATAACTAAGCCATGATGGTTAAATGAAACTTATATAATAATAATTACATACATATATATTTCATAACATTTATTTCATAACCAATACCAAATCCAGCAAATATTTTTTCGCTATTGCTCAAACGACTTTTCCGAGTAATTTAATTAATTAAACCGAATGGACACTGGAAGCTATTGTATTCAAAACTTTTGCTTCAAATTTTAAAGTATGAAAATTTAATCCATTTGTTAAAATCAGTTACATCGTTTTTATGCAATTGCATGTTAATGTGACTATACACTTAACTTATAACTGACTAAAACTTACTTTATTCTTTGACCAAATAACCAGTTATTATCATACCAAATTTCATCAAAATCGTTCCAGTGGTTTTCTTATAGTGATCTCATAGTTTTAAGACATAATATTGACTATTTCATCAGACAGTGGTAGCCCAGCGGTAACGCGCTCGCTTAAATAAGCGAGTGATGCGGGTTCAAATCCGGCTCTCGCACTTCTAATATTTTCATGTGCTAATCATTTTCTATTATGATTACCACTTGTCTTACGGTGAAGCTTGTGTTACAGATACCAGATAGTTGATATAAAACATATATAAGTTTAAATACATACATATTATAATGACTGGAGTGCAAACATCCGAATATAAATGAACGTTCCCAGCGGATCTCGAACCCGTGACCGCTGGCGCAAGAAAGTAAAGTAACTACAAACTGCGCCAAACGTGTCGTCAATTTATTCAGGAAGCTAACAATATTCGTTTGGAACGTATACAATACTTAAATAAAAAAATCAAATAATGATCAAATTCAATGTACTATAGCTTAGAGAACTCAAGTTTTCAACAAATTGTAATAAAACTACATATAATAGTAGAAATTACTACATAACAACTATAGTAGATACAGAGGTTCAGTGTTAGTGGGCACGTGGCTGATAAGGGGTTCAGGTGTGCTATTGCGCTCTCACCCTAATGTTTGTTGTTCAAATATACTATTACTGCATCGCGCGATATGGACACTATACTGCATTATTGTATATCTGGACAGGCTAGAGATATTTAATCTATACTAATATTATAAAGCTGATGAGTTTGTTTGTTTGTTTGTTTGTATGTTTGTTTGGTTGAACGCGCGAATCTCAGGAACTACTAGTCCGAATAGAAAAATTCTTTATGTTTTGAATAGTCCGTTTATCAAGGAACGCTATGTGTAATATAACCTATATTACATCACGCTACGACCAATAGGAGCGGAGCATCAATGAAAAATGTTTCAAAAACGGGATAAAAACATTTCTTTTGAATTTCAGCCTTTAGAACGGATAAGTTCAGACTGTTTAATGTGTACATGAATAACCAACCGTTAAAAAGCACACAGTAACGAAACCAAGTGAAGTGATGTTGAAATACCATTGTAATTTAATATTACAGATACACACAAAAAACAGAACTAGACAAATATATTTAAATACCTCTATCTAATTATAAATTGTATAAACCATAAAGATTATTATACTATCAGAATCTAGTATTGAGTCGGTCAGCAAGTAGACGGCTGGGACGCACGTGGGCTATTATCCAAGCTCAGATGGCGGATGTGTGCAATTTACCGGCTAATGGTCTTGTTTAAACCGGCCATTCAGTGCACTGCAATGCTATGATAATTTAAGTGTGAACTGTTATCACACTAATGTCTTTAATCCATCTATGTACCATAGTCTGTTATATGAATTGTTTCTTGCTTACCTGGAGAATTTTTGTATACTATGTACAAATATCAATAAATATGTTGGGACATTATTACACACAGCGCCATCTAGTTCCGTGGTAAACTACGAAGGAAGCTTGTGTTACGGATACCAGATAGTTGATATACTACATTATATAAGTTTAAATACATACATATTATAAATATTAACACCCATGAGTGGAGTACAAACATCTGAGTTTAACAAATGAATGCCCCCAGCGGGACTCGAACCCGCGACCTCTAGCGCAAGAAAGTAGGGTCACTACCAACTGCGCCAAACGTGTCGTCATTGAATATAACTATGGACACCAAAATGCTTGAAGCAAATCATATATTTCAGACAATTTTCGGATTAGTCTAGTTTATTCATACAAACAAACATAGTAATTTTTTTTACTTTATAATAGCAGTACAGATTACCAGTTATTATAGTTCATTAAATTTTGACATTTGACGCAACGTTTGGCTCAGTTGGCAGTGATCCAGCTACTTGCTGCGCCAGCGGTCGCGGGTTCGAGTCCCGCTGGGGGCATTCATTTGTTAAGCACGAATGTTTGTTCTCTAGTCATGGGTGTTTATATTTATAATGTATGTATTTATAAGTTATATGTGTAGTATTATTACTTACTTTATTATAACTATCTGGTATCCGTAACACAAGCATCGTAGCTTACCACGGAACTGGAGGACGCTGTTGTAAGAATGTCCTAACATATTTTTTTATATCTATTTAATATTTTGCACAGTAATCAAACTTGTAACTATTTGTACCACTGTGTCGTAAGTTTTAGTAACTTCATAACCGTGTAAAAGCTGAGAGATTAGGGTATAATGTATCAAAGCAAGTAAAATTAATCCTGAAAAAATTTGGCTTGTAAAATATGTGAGGGGAAGCCACATTCAGAACTTATGAAGTTATTTTAGAGGTTTATCATTTTAGTAATTGGTTATCGTGGTCAGGTTTTATGACAGTATTTTTAGCTATATTCGAGGTAGCAGGTTTGATTTCTGTTCAACTTAGTTTTTTTTATTGGCTTTACTGGTTTGATGAAGTGGATACAAAGTGCTAATGTGATAAGAAATTCATTTACTAGCGAAACCAACTGCTGGGGGTGGGCCTCCCTCAGTACGAGGGGGATTAGGCCATAGTCCACCGCGCTGGCCTAGTGCGAGTTGGCGAACTCAAAATGTCTTTCGAAAACATGCTAGGTTTCCTCAGACATGCAGGTTTCCTCACAATGTTTTCCTTCACCGTAAGACAAGTGGTAATCATGATAGAAATGATTCGCACATGAAAATATCAGAGGTGCGAGACCCGGATTTGAACCCGCATCACTCGGTTATCCAAGCGACGCGTTACCGCTGGGCTACCACTTATAATACGAGTATAAAATTAAATAATAATTATATTTTACTTATTCCCAAAAGTAGGAGATAGGTACTTTATCATAAGAACTTCGATATTTGTGAACATTCGTCAACAATAAATGTAAGAAGAGAAGGTCCATCCAACGGATGTACAAAGCGTAGTTTGTTTTTTTTTTATTTTTCTAATAAGGAAGTCGCATTTTTACATTAAACTTTATTAAGTTTACTTCAATACTTTTCAATCTTCGGATAAATAATCCACTTATTAAAATATTGGATCATCATTATTTATAACTAGCGACTTGTACTTCCGGTCTTAGATACATTTCAAGGCTATATTATGTCATAAAAACTATAAATGTTTACTAGTAGTCAAAAAATGTTTTAGGCCATGAACTTTAAGAACAATGCGCCTGTCCCTATTAACATTGTCGGATATGCATATTTGCCATTTTCTTTTTATTTCACTAATTACTTCTAAAAAGCCCCTTCTTTCAATGGCTGCAACAAAAAATATTTTTTTACGGGTAGTTTTTAAAATAGCCACGTTAACATTGTCGAATCTGCCACGATAGCCAGTTAACAATGGCGGATGTTATCTTGCGACATTGTTTGCGGGGCGCGAGGGTCGGATGCACGGTCGGTTGTACCAGTACCAACCATGTTACACGGGCGAGCGCATGATACATTGTATTACATTACTATTGATTATTATTTACTATAATATTTCGATCTTATTACAAAATATTATTAGTACGATACTCACGCTTAATAAAACTATTCAATAAACAATCTGAAGATTTTTTTGGATAAACACAAAAGTTTTGATTTAAATATTTGGCTACTGCACATGAAGATAGACAAACAGCTAAAGATTTAATATTATTTTATTCCTAAAATAGCTTTTTGTACGTGATACTAATTATTTAAGAATAAACTAATTTAAATATCTACTTTTATTTTATTATTAATTAAATATTTGGACTAGTTCGGATAAAATTGTAGGATATGACATAACCAACATTGTTAGTTGTCTTTAATGGAGTAAAATATGTCGGTAGTACCACATCCAACATTGTTAATCGTCTTTTGTAAGGTAAAGTATGTCCGTAGTACCAGATCCGACTTTATTCATTGTTTCGATGTTATGACCAATTTGTCGGAAGTGTTACTTCCCACTTTGTTAACGGTGCGTATTTTAAAATGTTATGTTAGATGTGGTATATACTACTTTGTTAACTGTTTAATGATGTGTTTTATATGTTGGTTGAGGTATTTATTATAGGTATTTTATATTGCTATTATAAAAAAATGCATATTGACGCTTTTATTTTACCTATACTGGTATTGTTCTATTGACAATTAGTAATTTCCGCAATAAATAAAAAAATATAGAACCTTCTAAGGTTCACAAAAATATATTATTTTATTTATTCCTAACTTTTTAATATTAATATATTTTTTCAAAATTAGTTAATGAAGTTGAATGAACACCAAGCATTGGTGTTGTTTTCGATGACCATGATACACCAGAAATAGAAAATAATGCATCCACATATCCTCGAGCTTATTTTGAAATTGCTTCTGAAATTAATATTGGTGTTGACTATGACATTACATTAAAACTCCAATGCCTTCCCCATCCCCTTATGGGATTTGCAATCAGAGCTTCCGTGCTACGTATTCAGAATGTGAACAACTTGCCCACATCAACTGTAACTTCCTTTTCCAGTGTTTGTACACCCACTTCTTCTAAAAGTAAACAAAGGCAGTCTACTTTTAAAAGTGATTAAGAAGGAAGAATAGATGAAGAAATGGTCAGAACCGTATGTGATCTCGTCAAATCAGTGTTTACTCGTGTTCACGTTCAATCAGTTTTATTTAGTGGAAGGCTTCAAAGAAATTACATTTAGAGGATGTTAAAAAGTGCATCTCGCATGTTTAGCTTGTATTGTGAATGGTTTTGCAGTGACAAATATCGCTGTAAATCATAAAAAATATGACAATATCGCGATATCCTTAACGCAAATTTCAACATGGCTTTCACTAACCGAAGTAAGTTCTATGTGATATCTGTCACGGCTTATCTCATAAAGAAATTTCGATCTTAGTGTATATAACTATACAGATAATTATATACTACACATAAATTTACCTTGTACGAGTTAGCTACATAAGAATACACTTGCATTATGTGGCAACAGGCAATAGCAAAATGTGGCGCAAACGAGGTTTCTAGTTGCCTCCGTTTATTAAACAGAAGAGCTTTACAAAATAGATTAATTAAAGCTTAAGCTTTACAAAGCAGGAACCGCATAGTTTTTCCCTTTATCTTCTGGCTATGTAGGAATTTGGTGTCTCTATCACCCATCGTTTTATGGAGAAGATCCATATCCAGAACGAGGGTAACAGTGTCCATTCGACTATTGAGTGTAGACTGACTAGTGGCCGTAGGTTAATCTATGTTCCAGAAGGATGGTAGTGTCCTGTTTGCTGGGCTAAAGCTGAAAATAACCCTTATAGAGTAAAAGAGATGACAACCTGTGATATATTTGACTTTAAGTCTCTTAACAAATAAAAACTGATCGACTCGCTAAAGAGAGGTACATGAACATCATATATGTATATGACAGGATTGAATATAAGTATTATTTTGAAGATTAAGTTAACCTCCTTCAAAGTGGAACAATTCCGGAGAAATATCACAAATTTTACCGTAAATTTTACCGTAAAACGTAAAATTTGATCTGATGAATTGATTTAATGAAGACATTTATGGGATAGGATCATTTGAATTAGTAATGTCTTTTAACACTGGTGATTTTTTCCTGTTAGGATAATAAAACCTAAGCAGTAATGTAAAATGTAAAATAATATATAAAGTGCCATTTTTACAATAGTTACGAGTTTTTTGAATTTAGGTTGAGTTCTTATAGGTTATTATAGAAGCTTTTTTACTTAATGTTAAATTATTATTACAACTTTAGTCAATTTTATTTTAATCCTCTTAAAGTCACTACATATACAAATTTATGAGTTTTTTTATGTCTAATGCTATATTCATCAAGTCATTTCATTGATTATACTCCTAGAGTTTTGTTCTAAATAGTGTAATAAGTATTTAATACACAAAAATACATTAAAAATGTGTTTAAATATGTTTTATTTTCAATTTTGCTGTAGATACATCAGACTTTTGTTTAGGGTTTACCATTAACAATGACGTATATGGCACTTCCAATACTTAACAAATAAGTTTTTACACGTAATATTGTCGTATGTGGCAGATCCGACAAATTAATATTGATATGGTACGCTTAAAAAAGTCATTTCTGACTTTTAACATACTTAGAAAAATAAAAACAATTCTTTATTACTATGTAATTAAGATCATAAACGTGTATTAAAATTCAGTAAATTTTTGTTAACCTAACTTGAACATTATAAAAAATATCAACAATTCAAACTTTGACGCGCTCTCTTGTAAAGTTGCCGAATTTCACATCCGACAATGTTAATAGGGACAGGCGGTTTGTACTCCAGTCATGTGTGTTTATATTTATAATATGTATGTAGTATTATGTATATATTTAATCTAGTAGTAGTAGTAGCTATCTAGTAACCGTAACATAGGCTTCGTAGCTCACCACGGAACTAGATGGCGCTGTGTGTAATAATTTCCCAACATATTTATTATTATTATTATTATTATTTAATAGATAACGTGTTTATATGAGGAAAAAGTGACAGTTTCTTTTTCTTAAATTTCACACCAAATACATATTATTATTCATTTAATATAAAACATAGGAGAGTCCGTGACCACGATTTATACAAAGCACATTCTTCTTCTTCTGCCTGGCATTAATCCCGACCATTGTTGCCAGGGGCAGACCCTGACAACAATTGTTCCAACAAAGCCTACTCCACTTTGCACGATCTTTAGTATCCTCCAGGATAAGTCCGTTGGCTCTCATGTCCTGATATAATAACCACATTATATACAATCAAAAGTGACTACGATAAAAATACAATTGACACTATTCGAACTACTACCCTGGGACTATGAACTAAAGATGAACAATAATTAAACTTTTAATGGAAACTACCCTTACTTGAGTCCCGGCACGAACTTTTATATTCTCAATATTGGTATTTTATAATTAAAACTAAAATATACTCCAAATTAAAAGTTTTAATTTTAGGCAAATTAATAATTATAGTAAGCCATTTTAAATCGTATAAGCTTATGACGATACGTATGATTCAGTTGGTAGTGACCATACTTTCTGCGCAAGCGGTCGCGGGTTCGAGTCCCGCTGGGGGCATTCATTTGTTGAGTACGAATGTTTGTACTTCAGTCATGGGTGTTTATATTTATTATATGTATGTATTTAAAATTTATGTGTAGTATATCAACTACCTGGTATCTGTAACACAAGCCTCGGAGCTTACTACGAAACTAGATGGCTCTGTTGTAATAATGTCCCAACATATTTCTATTTTATTATTGTTTATATTGGAGTCACTAGTGACTGACCCTTGCTTCGCTCGGGTTTATTTAGTGCGTTTTAAAGGTTAGTATAGATATGTAAGAAAAAGTATACTAAGTTGACCCGATAGCCTTTTCATTATTATAAAACTATAATCAACCAAACTTTAAATCTGTCACAGATATAAAGACAAAGACAAAAATTGTGAAAACCATAAATCCGAACACAAATTTACAGACTATGTATACCGGAGCTTATGTATTTATCAATAACATAGGATATCTTACGAGTAACTCAATACGTTTGAGAGTCACCCCCAAATTTCATATTTACATTATATATATTTTATAAAATATATATTTATATAAAAAATATATTATTAAAATAATTCTCACATTTTAAACACCATTATTAATTTATAGGTACATATTATTCTACAATTCTGTTATTCTGAATTGAAAATAAATACGGACTAACGAATATCAGAAACAGACAACATTTCACGTTCAATTAACGTTGATTTTGGGCGAAAACGCAAAAATATTTGTAATCCAAATCAAAACATGTAAATTCGGCATTTCTCTTGGGATATATGTATGCAATAAATTAAAAAAAAGCATTGTCATATGGCGTAGTGATGGTTATGGGGTTCGGTTCCAGGTCTGGCAAATTATATTTATTTATATTATTATATTTATATTAATTAATATATTTATATTAATATGATGAACTTTAATGTATTTTATAATACTTTTTTAGGTTTATGCGAATATTTGATAATAGAAATAAATCTTTGTGGATTTTGTTGCGGAAAAATCCAAAAAGATAGTTTAATTACTATATTTTATTCGAAATATTAGTTCATTTTAATTATGATGTCGAATAATTAAAATTAAAGTATATGATTGCAATGTCACATTTTTTATATAGTAAGAAAAAATATTTCAAATTTTTTGTCGGTTTTTTGCCATATCCATCTGTCTATTTGTTTCGGCTAATCAGCGAAATGGCTGGACCTATATTGACAGAAATTTGATTGGTAGATAGGTATTATTACAAAGAGTAACCGAGACTACATTTTTTATGGAAAAATAATCCGGGTACGAAAAAGAAATTAAATTTTTAACAAGTCCTTATAGAAGTATGGATGTACTCGAAAGAAGCGATGGTAATTCGCTCGTTTCAAATCAATCTAAACCACTCATATCTGTACAGTAAATTGGTCCAGTATACAAATTTTTACCTACATTATTAAAGTAAAATTTCCGCACCGCAAATCGAAGCATAGATATCTAGAGGAAAGTTACAGGAATCCTCCGGATGTGGATAGCTCAAGACATTAGTCTAGATTAGAAATTTTTAAAGAGTTTCCGGTTTCAAGTGCTACGAATTCTTTCAGAAAAGGTATTGAAAGTATTTCTCTGTACTTATCCACGGAATATTTAAACTTAATTTTTACCCACTTCAAATCGTCAGATTAACTTGAAAAGCATAAATGTAGATGCCACACAATCAATTCTTTAAAATAACAATCATTAAAACTGATTTTTAAAGTGATTAACGAAAAATTTTTATTGTGAAGAAAGTAAGGCCTGCTTTGTACAATATTTTCATATTAACTTACTTTGAGAAATAGTACTAATGAAATATGAATAATAACTGATATGCACCTTGCGCTTATTATACTTTGATAATATAATCATAAATAAAAAATATAAATAATTAATAAACATTTTTTTATTTACATTTTTTTTTTTTTTATTTACATACATTATTTTATTTAAATGTTAAATTGACTATTAGAATAGTGTTGTACCAGTTTAGCCTAAAGCTAATAGTTTCTTAGATTTACGCGAATATTTTTTATAACTCGTCAATAGCTACTCAGCAAAACAAGGAAAATTCCTTCACAAACGAAGAATAAGTTAGATGGCTTTTTTATTTTTACTTATCTGTATAAAACTAAAAGTTTCAAAGTTTTTTATTATAACAGTAAAGCTTGTCAAAAGCTACTGAGCAAAAGGAAATCTATTAAAAAGGGTACCTACTATAGTTTTTTCTCAGAGTATTTAATTACATATAGACACGAAGATAAGCACAGTTTTTATAAACTTAATTAATACTAGCATTTCCCTCGGCTCCACCTGCTTTCTAAAGACCAGAAACAAAATAGATTTCACATATGTGTGATGTTTCATAGCCGGTTTGTAACGATTAGTTGAAATTTCTCAGAAATGAGATATTTTCCCGCAATAAAAAGTATTCTATGTATTGACCCGAGTAACCAGCTATCGTTAAACCAAATTTCATCCAAATCCGTCCAGTGGTTTTCTAGTGATACGGTCACAAACAGACAGATAGACATACAAAAAATCTAAAAACAATAGATTTGGCCTCTATATAGATAATAACGATTCAATTGGATTTTCCAAAAAAATATTTAATGTACAGATTTGACTCGGATAGAATTTTATTATATGTATACATTATTATTTATTAGATTATATTTTCTTTACTCAAATGTATCTAAACCAGTCAATACGCAGTTTTCGCAAATAAATGGTTCAAACAATGATGATCGCTTGCGATCTTTAGTAGATAAAATGGATAAAAGAATAAAATAGCAATAATGGAGTCTAGACTAAACAGATTACATTGAAGACTGGTTCTCTAAGAGCAATAAAACTCAAGTGTGTTTAATAAAAGTAACATGAGCACAGCATACGAGTAATATAAAGACTATTCCTTATCCTATAACTCAAAAGTTAGAATGCAGAATGATAGTATAGAACAGCACATTGTCAGCACTAAGTCATTTTAAAGTTCTCAGGTCAGAGGTTTTTTCCTCCCGAACTGGTGGTAGACTCTTGACGTTCAGTAAGAAATTGTTATAATTCTTATGCTGAATAAGATATTTTGATTTGATTTGATTTGACTAAGACATATTCTTATACATAATACTTTCTTAGGTTTACGCGAATGTTTGACATTATAAATGAAACTATCTTTTCGGATTGCGTCTAATACCTTAGTCTCTCTCGTGACCATGATTGCTGTAAAGCATTCGAAACATCGGGAACTAAAAATCATAATAAATCCGCGACTAAATCCGAAAAGTTAGTTTCATTTATAATATTCTTATACAGTTATAACAAATTCCAATATTTTTACGGCCATAACGACTTTTTAGTATCTCTCAGACTACTAATATAAAAATTAAAGTTCGTGTTTGTGTATGCAATATATACATATAGCTAAAAACTATTGTAATTTCCAAATTAATTTACGGAAATATTTATTTGTCGTGTTGCCCGAATCAGTATTGCCAGCTCATAGGAAAACCAATTACATTACAATATGAATGGATATCCAATTACAGCCCTCGCACAAGGACCGAATACGCGAGCTACAACTAAGTGGGTTAACACACTAATTGTTATTAGAAAATTACATAACATAGTTATATTGTCGTAAATAAACATCGCTTTTGATATAATGACCTAGTTTTCTTAAATGTAGAAAATTGAGTGAATTTTAGTCATGTTTATATAAGTCTAAATAAATATGTTGGGACATTATTACACACAGCGCCATCTAGTTCCGTAGAAAGCTACGAGGCTTGTATTACGGATACCAGATAGTTGATATACTACATATATAAGTTTAAATATACATATTATAAATATAGACACCCATGACTGGAGAACAAACATCCGAGTTTAATTTTAATTCCAAGGGGACTCGAACCCGTGAGTATAGTATATATTTTATTATCACAGAGGACTGTAATTGCCATACGACTAATTATGGCGATAAATGAGAAAATGGATAACCATTTTAATTATTTTAAGCGTTTTATTATGTAGTTTAATTTGTGTACTTATTCAGCCTTTTTGAATAACCCACTGCTGGGCACGACTGTAGTATCAATTCGAGGGGTAACAGACCACGCTAGCCTAGCCTAGGGTTGGTAGACTTCACATATCTTTCAGAAACTTGCCAGGTTCTGTGAGACATGTAGGTTTTCTTAAGAAGTTTTTAAAATCTTCGCAAGTATATATTATATCAGTGGTACGAGACTCTGGAGTTGAACATCACTCTGTTTCCCTAGAAAGCGTTAGTTTCGTACGTTTAGTTTATTTTAGTTAATTTAACACCAAAATAAATACATGGTCTTTGTATTGCATATCTGCGGATAGCATTTTTAAATTAAAAGTTTACACAATATTTTTTCAATAATGAATTTATAGTAAACCTAAAACCTCGTTATGATACGTTTTGGGTAAAATGAATGTTTCAATCTAAAAATCTCATTGATATAATTAATAACTATAGACCAAATCACTGATTTGAGACTAACATTAATATACATTATAAATAATATATAATAATATTTTTACTTATCAATCTGTGCAGGAAATTCTCCGTACATTACCATAATCAAACCTGCAACCATATACATACCTTTTAGGTAAAATCAGACAGACTACATCAGGAACAATAAAAATAGAGATAAATCTAATCAACTTAAAAAACTACAGAAAAAATGAAATCAAAGCTCATCAATAAGCTCCTCAGGGTATGAAAGCGCAAAAGTCGTGGAAATAATTCAACTTTTTAATAGAAACTACGGCCAGTACCTCCCGAGGGCCGACCTTTGTCACTGTATCGACTCGTCATTATTTAAATTTTATACCCAGCAGATATTTTTATCGTATTGTTCAATTTCAAAGTCGGTTATTGGGTCGAGGAAATTTGCCTAGCAATAAATATTACTGTGGTAATCTAACTAGGGACTTAATATAACTTTTCTTGCTTATTTATACTAATATTATGCTGAAGAGTTTGTTTGTTTGTTTGTTTGTTTGGTTGGTTGAACGCACTAATCTCAGGAACTACTGGTCCGAATCGAAAAAATTTCTTTATTTTAGATAGCCCTTTTTTCGAGGAAGGCTATATTACATCACGCTACGACCAATAGGAGCGGAGCATCAATGAAAAATGTTGCAAAAACGGGAACGGAACGGTTAGTTCTGTGAGGTAACATACCCCGCGACTCAGTAAGAATTTGGTTTCCTGTCTTTAGAACGAGTACGAAGCCGCGGGAAATGCTAGTTATGAATAAAACAATTTTGTCTAGATTATTGGTTTTCGTCGTTTTGAATGCTTTCTTATAAATAGGAATTATGGTCATGGGAGTGAACACGGTCTTTAATCTTTATGCTATGTTATATTTTTTCATATTACGTATATTTTTAGTTTTATTTCTTCAGATTTCGCAAGTTAAAAAATTACTTACGTCTGTTCATATGACGTTTTTGAAGACAACTAGAAGTTTACGCATTATTATATTACGTTATAATAAATTTGACTTTCAAAGCGCAAACAATCGTGCCCTGAAAAATTCCTCGACTAAAGCAACTCGTTGAATCAAAAATAGCTTGCTCCAGAGTTTCTGAACTATTTTTCTTGCATTGTACAGAGAGAGTTGTTTTGACGTACTTCCTACAAACTTCATAAGCGATGCATTCACTTAGCTGTGACCGGTTCAATGTTGATTTGTATAACTAGTTTTTAGTTTTGTTTAAAGTTCTAGAGCTGAAGTAGAACTGTGGATAACTTTCTTGAGGTCATCTAGGGAAATTATACAACACTTCAGCTATATACACTAATATCCTAAGAAGAAAAGTTTTTTTCTGTATGTTTTTTGTACATAAGTTAAGTAATTAAGATAACATTATGTATTTGTATGAAAATATTTAGTTAGAGACCCTGAAAAAGACCTGTGAAGTTCAATGTTCATATTATATACCAAGTATACAAATAAAAAATACAAATTACATGGTTTTTTCTTTAAAATTTTTATTTTAATATTACTAGATTTCCCATGTAGAGTCCCGTTAGTATATTATACATATAAGGCTTTCTTTTGAATAATAAAGAAAACTGCATCAAAATACGTTGCGTAGTTTTAAATATCTAAGAATACATAGGGACAGACAGACAGTGAGAAGCGACTTTATTTAATACTATGTAAAGATAGTGGATTTTTATTTTGAAGCAAAAAGACGCAAGCAGTAACTGGTGTTTAAATATTATAGATATATAGGTAGAAATATCTAGAGTCATTTACTGCGTAGTGTTAGAGCTCGAAATCCACGTCAGGGCCATAACGTAGGAAAACTTCCGAACAAGTAAAATGCAATAGTACGCTCTGTTATGATTTTCCGTTCTAACTGTACCTAGAATACATTGTGTAAAATCTTAGAAAAGTCATCAATGTCTTATAATTTTATAATAATTTAAATAATAATGTCCTCCCAACCGATTCTTGCCACGGCGCGGCGGCCCATTCCGGGGCTATTATTGACTGAGAAACACTATATGCCTTTTTTTTCGGTCCGACCCAGGAGTCAAACCCAGAACCTCCGAATTAATACTTCTAGGGACTACCAAGGCAGTTTTATGTTAGATAATAATATTTTTACTTTAGTATTATGTATATTGTACTCGTATATACATTATTTGCAAGATATAGATATTATTTTTTTGACCAACGACATTTCGAGTACTTTAATTTCAGAACGATCTCATGGTGGAGAGTCAATTTCTCAAAGTTGTTTAAAATAAATCAACTTCAATACTAAACAACCTACCTATGTATATAAAGAGACAATGTATTTATACATAGAATATTTTCTTCAACTATTTTGCAAAAGGAGATAAAGAGAAAATGGTATTTACAAATCTATTATTGATGTCATTTCTAATAATATTTTATGTCCCAGTATTCCCATGAGAGTTCAGGCGACAACTCCCACAGAACGCCATTTTATAGTCGCTACATGAAATGGCGGCAGATATTGCATCATTACATAGGGACTAACGGTTAAATGTTTAAGATTTTTGCATACTTTAAGTACTTGCTTTACTTAAATGATAAGCGCATTAAAAGTATTTTAATGTTAGCTTGTTGTACTTCGATGATAAATTTGTCTCTTGTACTTGCCGTGCCAACGGTCACGGGTTCAAGTTCCGCTGAAGGAACGGAGTTTGTGTGATGAGCATTAATTTTTATAGCTTATTCATGGGTGTTTATATATAAAAATTAAAATATGTATGTATTTAAAGTTATATACTATGTGAATATATACATAACTTCTAAAGACCGGGAACCAAATTCTTTCTGAGTCGCACGGTATGATACCCCGCAGAAATAACGCCCACCCGTCCCGTAGATATTGATATTTTCTTTAATATTGTGGAACATTTTTTTGTTCTATCCAATAGTTTTCACAGCGCATGCGATGAAAGATATTTTATAGACATTTTTTTTACACCTTGGGTAACATTATTGTAGTTTCAGTAGGGATCCTTATTGTTTTCTTGCAATTAAAATAGCATACATTAATCAGTGATAATGTAGCATTCAAATGGTGAAAGAATTTTTAAAATCGGTCCAGTACTTTTTGAGTCAATTCGTTACAAACATACTTACATACAAATCTTTCCTCTTTATAATATTACTAGTATAGACAAAAGCCTTGTAACTTACCATGGAACTAGACTGTGTAGTGTGTTACTGTCCTAACAACATATCCCATCTCTTTTTAGAAGTAGTGAATATTTAAGTTAAAATTAAAAAGGTGTAGTCCATTTTTTTCATAAAGCTCCACTTTGAATAAAACTTTATAATTATAAAAGGTCCTTTTTTGTGTTACGAGTAGCTCAAAGAAGAACAAGATATACTAGGGCTATGTAACTTAAAGGGTGGTAATATATTCTACACGCATTTAGTATGCTAAAATTAAAAGGGCTCAAATTTTTGGCGTTCCACAAGAGTAAAGGTCTTCAAAGGGGACGCACGTGGGTCCTAAACTTTGTAATGCGGGTCTCCCACGTTTGAACCCGTTGAAAAATTATTTTGTAGAAAAGGTATATAAGATACGACCTTATATAACTACTAAGATAAACTAATCTCTATACTAATAATTGCCGAGACGTTTTTTTATTATTATGATTAGTATGCTTTATTTACATTTTAATATGATTTTTGTAAGCAAAGGTGGACTTATCCCTAGAAGAAATCTCTTCCTGTCAACCTTTGTTTGTTAGAAATAATGTTAATAAGCAGGTATAAAATGTGCACAAAGCTGATAGTCAAAGCTAATTTGTTACTTAAATATTATGTATAATATCATACAATAAATACAGAATACCGTACATATTTAGTACATAAATACATACATATATACATACATACTACTAAGTTATAATCTATATAATAAGTTCAATATTTAATAACAGTAATTAAGATAATTTAGGATTGAGTAAGAAGATGCTGTTTTAATATCTTCTTGAAGGAATAAATGGAAGGACTAAGTTGCATGTGTTTAGGCAGCTTATTCCAGACCTTTGTGCCATATACCGAAAAGGAGTACAAAAGGAACTTTGTTTTTTTGTTTACTTTAACTGTGAAAGCTACTAACGAGTAGACATGGAACTTATTTCATTGGATAGATCACTTATTTTCGCACGATTTTCTAACACGGTCAAGTCATTTAAACGTCAGGGACGAAAAATATTTACTTACTGCCAGTTTCAATAACTCTATCTAACGATGACTGGTAGTTACTTTCATACTATTTTGACACATTAAAAGTTACAACCTGTCAAAATCGTATGAAAGTAACTACCAGTCATCGGTAGATAGTTATTGAAACTGGCAGTTAGTCGCTACATTCTTACCTCCTAATTAAAATCTGTGACATAATAGTATATTTGTTTGACGACACGTTTGGCGCAGTTTGTAGTGCCCCTACTTTCTTGCGCCAGCGGCGGTCGCGAGTTCGAGTCCCGCTGGGGGCATTCGTTTGTTAAACTCAGATGTTTGTACTCCACTCATGGGTGTTTATATTTATATTATGTATATATTTAAACTTTTATATGTAGTATATCAGCTATCTAGTATCCGTAACACAAGCCTCGTAGCTTTCCACAGAATTAAATGGCGCTGTGTGTAATAATGTCTCAACATATTTATTATTTATTTATTTTTCCTTTCATTACTTTTAAGACAATTTTCATATGAATTTATATTTTTAGTTAAAACTTAATTTCATTTATAATATTAGTTAACAAAGTTGAATATACTCGGATTAAATTTTAAGTTTCAACCGTTTATTTTTATTCTCATTCTATTTTATACTATGTTATTTTAACTTATCTCTTTCTACAGTTATAAAGAATGTCCCTGAAGAACTATATCAAATTAAAGTAAATAAAGTAAGAACATAAAAAGAGTCGTTATGAATTAATTTTATGGCGTAGTCAAATATTTATGAAGAAATAAATGTGTTTGATTGTACTTCTGTTTTATGTTGTATGCGGCCAAATAATTTGGTGCAAATTGCTATTTATATGAAATCGATGGAGAAAATAAAACGTTACTTCGCTATAATTGGGGTGTTTTTTGTATGCTTTAGTATTTTTTCGTATTAACATCTACGTTTCTCTAATATGAAAATCAAATATTCAAAAAGATTTAATAAAACACAATTGAAATCGTTATACTCTCTTTTTATTGCATACTAATGATAGGAAATACGTTCACTAGTGAAGTTAGATGCCTTTAAAAAAGCCACGATTGTTTGTCTTTTGTCAGTCCATTCGCATCCAGTAGGCATTTGCGACTATGAAAAGTCGTCGCTACATCTTATGAGAGGCCAACTTACACTTCGCTTTCCGGTAGGTTTACCCAAATTGTAAAGTTCAAAGGTAAGCAGATCTAAAATTGTAAAATCAGTCTGTAGTAACACTACATACTGTGCCAGTGGTCGCGGGTTCGAGTCCCGCTAGTGGCATTTATTTATTGAGCACGAATATTTATACTCTAGTCATGGGTGTTTATATTTATAATATGTATTTAAACACAAACCTTTATCAGTAACACAACCCTTCTAGCCTACTACGGAACTAGATGGTGCTGTGTGTAATAATATATCTCTTATATGAAAACAATAATTTAGTTCAAGAAAACTTCTTTGACTTAAATATAACAGTAGCTAAAACCTACCTATCATTTAGGCGTATACAGTGATCTTGCAGCTAAGTTCCCGCAGTCCAAGCGCAAAGGATAAGGCCAAAGATAGACAGGCGGACCAGTTTTTATAAGACGATTAAAATCATTCAACTATTTGAAAGTTATAATGGGTTCAGCACTCAAATATCTCGCTTCTATAATTCTTCTTACAAAGAAATTAAGCTTTGAAGAAAACGTTCACACTGAATTGACTTTCACTGTAATCAATTTTGAACTCGAAAGTCCTTTGAGTTATAAATCGAGGCCATTTCAAGTAAAGAACAATGCTTAGGAATTTTTTAATTTGATGAAGATATTCTCTTAAATGAGTTTGAATGTTAGTTCCGATTTATGATTTATTGGGAAGTGCCAATGAGAGAAATCTTCTGAAACTTCGACAAAAAGTAATTCAGCAATTCTGTCTCATTTTTGTGAAATTCTTAAGTAGTTTTTCATAAAAATACAGTTCGTTGGCTTGTTTATTTCTTAACTTTACCTTTTGTTATATATATTATTTATATTATCAATATTGATAGGTAATAAAAAAACTCTTTACAAATTTTACGCATATTATACATACTTGTTTAATGAACTTAATTACTTTGTGATTTTTATATCAGCATAACCTAAATCAACATTATTTTCATAAAACCTTTTGATTTATTGCGTACGCCATGGTCACAACCTTACATAGCCCATATGCCTATACCCTTTGATATTTAGTTTCTTCGTAACAAATATATAACATTTTATTTTCTTTGCGATGGTTTTTTGCGAATAGCATCATATGTAAATCCAGTCAAAAACACCACTCGACCGCTGTTGTAAATTTAATTTATACAATATATAATATAATTTACATTTTTTATTAAACTATAAAAGGGGTTAGACCTTTAAATATTACACCCCGATTGCTTAGATTAGTCTGACGATCGTTTACGACTGTCGTTCGGGAGGGTGTAAAAATAAATATTAAAATGTACACTGGTATGTTTGTATTTATTTACTTATAAAATTGGCAGCATAATAAATTTTTACTATCGGTTATTGCTCTTATGAAGTCGGTTCTAAGGTTGAAGGGGATAGTTATACGACTTGATATCAGATTTATGTGTACTACAACATTTTTAAGCACTTAATAAGTAACAAAGGGTTATTTTCTAACAATAACCGTTCAAACATGAAATTAAAATAAATAGACGCATATAAAAATGGATAACATTTTAAGTGTTATAGAGTTGCGGTTTAGTCAAAGAGAAAAACACACTTAGCTAATGAAGTTAAATAAATTATATAGAAATTTGTATTAAAATCGGTTTAGCTTTAGCATCGTCTCAAATATAAAGTCATTGGTTTTAATTTTAAATTATTTTTATTTATTTTTTACTATATAAAAAATCATTTCGTGCATTTTAATGTTTGTATTCTATGCGTGCCAAAGTTATTTACCTAGACCTAGAGTATAGTAAAGCCAGAGTAAATCACTAGTATACATCACTAAGGTATAATCATTTTATTAGTAAATTTCTATATAAGTAACATCACTACATAGTATAAAACAAAGTCGCTTTCTCTGTCCCTATATGCCTTTGTACGCTTAAATCTTTAAAACTACGCATCGGATTTTAATGCGGTTTTTTTTAATAGATAGAGTGATTCAAGAGAAAGGTTTATATGCATTACTAGCGGATTCCGCAGCTTTGCCTGTGCTAAATCTAGGAAAAAGCCCAAGCGAAGCGTATATTCTGGTTAAACGTTACAGTTAACTGAACTGTATATGAATAAGTTAAATC
Source organism: Boloria selene (assembly GCA_905231865.2). Lineage (NCBI taxonomy): Eukaryota > Metazoa > Arthropoda > Insecta > Lepidoptera > Nymphalidae > Boloria > Boloria selene. The sequence goes on from HG993147.1 coordinate 695,165, forward strand.
ATTTCTTCTAATAACATTAAAATAAATACACATCCTTTGTATATGACCGTAATTAGGCTTCAAACAATATGGTTGTAAAATCCCTTTCCAAATATTACATTCGTTCAAAACCACTTTCCAAGTCAAAGACTAAATGATTCCAAGTACAAAGGGTTTTATAAATACGAGCTTCTATTATGCGGATACGATTATTTACTTTTTATATTATTTGTTTTAAATGTTTAATGGGATTTTTCTCTGACTTTATCTAGCTTTAATAAAGAAGAAGTTAAAAGTTTGTTTGTTAGAAATGGTAATACAACATGTAAACATTAAAATTGTAATTTTTTATCCTGTTGTTATAATAGTAATTTTATATAAAATAACTAGTGATTCCCGTGGCTCTTCCCGTATGCTAATCCCTATAAAAAATAGAGATTGTAGAAGGATAAAGGGAAAATTTAGGGTTATATCTAGTTTTTGATGCCAAATCATAAAAAATAAAAGTTTGGACTAAAAAAAAGTCTATAGAGGGCCAACCTTTATAAAATAGCCTACGACCTATTCTCAGATCTACCAAATATGCACAAAAAATCATAGAGTTCGATAACAAACACTATGACACGAGATTTTTATATATTAGATAGTGTTTTAGTAGTTTTTATCATGTTGTTGCTTAAGCATAATGATTTGAAACAAAAAATAATCTAGAAAATAAGAATAATACAAGTACAGAAGCAAGTGGGAAAGGCTAGACTTAGAAAAAGACTATACTACACTTTATTACTATAGTATACTACTTTAGAGACCTTTCTTTCCCAAAACCGTAGGCAACCGAAACAAAATCTTATCACCGCCTATATTTTGTGAACGGCGCGTTAAATAACCATTTTCATGAAAGTTTTCGGCAATTTCACACTGTAATACCCAGAGAAGGCCGCAAATGAATAAACTTGTCCTATCTGAGTCCTCCACGTGCAATAATTAGGCGTCCAGTTACTGTAACTTCAGTTACATTCGTTAGGCTTGACTCTACGTTCCATTGGACTATTGCCAAACGTAAAAGTTTGCTTATATACCGTATGTTACACTATTACCCTAGTTTGCCTTGATCTTTTCTATCAATTAAAATATCTTAATTACAGTGTATTTTGTACTTTTATGTTTTTTATATTCAAAAATAATAATAAAATTATTTGGAGGCTTGTATTACGGATACTAAATAGGTAATAAACTACATAATACAAACATAACTTTAAATACTTACATAATAGTATAAAATTAGCACGAGCGAAGCCGCGGGTTCCGCTTAAACTTGACAATTAAATTACATGCGCATTTACATCATAGTAAAACCTTCCTCTTGAATCACTCTATCTATTAAAAAAACCGCATTAAAATCCGTTGCGTAGTTTTAAATATCTAAGCATACGTAGGGACACAAATAATTAAGTTGGAATATTATTACAACAGCAACCTCTACCGTGGTAAGCTACGAGGCTTGTGTTACGGATACCAGATAGTTGATATACTACACATACCTATATAAATTTTAAATACATACATATTATAAATGTAAACACCCATGACTGGAGTATAAACATTCATTGCTCAACAAAATGAAAGCCCCCAGCGGGACTCGAACCCGCGACCGCTGGCGCAGAAAGCGGGGTCACTACCAACTGAGCCAGTCTTTTAGTCTTTAAAAATATTTTATTTTTTATTCCAAAGGGAACCTCAATCTTTTATACACGCCGTAACATAAGGGAAAAATTTTAAACGTTATTTACAACATCGTAAAACTAAGCTATAAATTTTCTTTACAAGACTATACGGCCTTGTAAATGGCTGTAACTTTTCACTTTTGCACACACAAAGTGAATTTACAGTGACCGACGATGGCACTGTCGAGTTAAAAGCAAATATCTCAAGTTCTATTCCTGGAGGAGGTATATTTTAAATTCAACTATAGTCTCCAGTAGACTCCAACAATAACTAAGTAATTAAAATTATTTTTTTTTCTTTTTAGTTTCAATTTGTAAGGTTTTGAAGTCGGTTTTCATTTTTGTTAAAAAATAATTTATTTTTAATTTTTTTGTGGAAATTAGATATTATGTTTAAATATAATATTGCAATGCTAACTAAACTACTGCTCCAATAAGTCAGCGAAGTTTTGAAATGAACGACAATAGTCAATATATAAACTCGTAGACGTTAATAAGATTTACCTTCTATTATCAATCCACCTAATATCCTGAATGAATACGACTATCAGTTCATAAGTACGTATAATATTAAAAGAATTTTCTTTCAACTCCTAACCGTTGAGGAGATATACCTTACATCATCACAAATTCTTGAACAGCTTTAGAAAATATATGAAAAAGGTAATCAGTGCCGATAAAATTTAAGGGTTGCCTTCGATTTCCCTGGGATCCCATCATCAGATCCTGACTTGGTGACAATGGGACCACCTCGGAACTATACCCTACCAATCAAAAGAAAAATTTTTGAAATCGGCCCACAGACGGCGGAGAAATCGGTGAACATACATAAAAAAAAATACATACAACGGAACATATAACCTCCTCCTTTTTTGAAGTCGGTTAAAAATAGGACAATTACGAGTCTGACTTGCATCTAAGGTTATGTAGCATAAGACGCACAACAAGTTTTTGGGTTCTTTTGATTATATTTTAATGACTTAGATTTTATTTTTTCACAGATCCTAGGTATTGCAGACCTATTTTATATTTATTACAACAATACCTCTACAGGATTCCGAGGTGTTGCCAGACAGACGGACAAACAAGTTCCTATAAGGAATAATATAATATATACATTACACATTAACACACAGATTTATAAAGATATCTCTACACTGGTACTAAATACTAGTACTCTACATAAGTACTAAGTACTACTACTAAAACAAAATAGTAATAAAAAATATTTTTTTAAACATTTAACTAAACATGAGAAATACACGTACATTTTTCACAAAAATGTTGAAATTAAGCTTGTAAGTTCACACCAACGTACCGTTTAGTAAGCCTCTAATCTGATAGCGACACGACCAAGTAACTTATGAGGTGTAAGTGAAAAAACATTTGTATTTCTATATTCTCAGTGAAATTGAATTGTAGTTTTGAATTTAAAATTCATTATAATTTTAGTTTTAAATTATACCTAAGATGACATTATATTTTTAAGTATAGTAAATATTTCTAGTAATCTTTTTAATTGAAATAATAAAATATACCTAGTTGTTTAAGAAAGTGTATTGAAACACTTTTGTTATTTGTCTACAAAGATTATTATGGTAAAAAATATTTTGATTCTGATGATGTTGATGCTTAGATAACCTATAGATTACCTTGTTAAGACAAAAGTATAATATTTTTAAAAGATTTTGGGAACTTTTGTCTTATTAACTACGTTATATTTAATATATACATGTACATAATATTTATAGCCATCGATATAAAGAGAGAGGTGTTTAAATATTGGTATAAAATTATGTATGGAAATAATATAAATTTGTTTATCACGCTTCTCTTTATTTTGGTCTTAAATAACATTATTTTTAACAACAACTTATACATAAGTTTTTAAGCTTTTCCCTGAAGGTATACTTTCTGATACAAAAAATATGTTATTTTACAAAATGCCGAATGAAACTCGATCCTTCAGGTGCTGGGAATATATTATGTGTACATCTGCCTCTCTATCACATATCTAGTTATATAAGAAAAACTGTATGTCGCCTACAAAACAATAGGACAGGGTGCCAAAGGGTTACTGCTTTATACTGACGCAAGGCATGGGATGAAGAAACAAATGGCAAATAGCTCTTCTGATATATTACGGCACAACAAACCCTTATGTGACGAGGGTAAGGTCTTTGGTGCCTATTAAAAGTTAGATTAGTGACAAATTTGAAATGGATTTTCAGCGATACAGAAAGTTTGGAAGTCCTGACGGGATTCACCTTTTACGTTTGTTTAATGTGAGTCGGTAGCTGTCGGCTTGTATGTAACATAGTGTACAGACATGACAGGTAGACGGAATATGACAATTAATATAGTATTAACCGGTAAATGTTTTTCGGGTTTAATTTCAATGTGTGTTTCCTGTTTAAATAATAATGAAAATGACAAAATTACGCTTATTGCATTGAATGAAGCAGTAACATTACTAATTATAATTATTAGGTACTACTTTTGCACAAAAAAGTATTCCTAACTAAAAATTAACTTATCTTGTACGTACTTTTTGTCATAACTGCTTCGGTTGTGAAGTGGTCCTAAATTCATTACTCGCATCAGGCCAAGTTTTGTTAATGAGTAATAGTATTAACACAGCGTGAGTAATTCAAAATTATTTATTAAATAAATACATTAACATATTATATACCACATAATATAAATTAGTTAACAATATTTTATTAAACGTTTCTATTGTAAGAATTTCTTTCTAAATTAAATATTGTATTACAAAGTACAAAGGTATTGAAGGACTTTATTTTTGTTATATTATAGATTTACTGCGAGCGAAGCCGCGGGTTCCGCTAGTATACAGCTTTCAGATCCGGTGGTAGTTTACTCACAGACTTGCAGACTGGCATTTAATATTAAAAATGTAAAAATGACGATTCAAAAGAGCTTGTAAAAGTCTATTTGAATTAAGAATATTTTGATTTGATTTGATAATATGTATACAAAAACTTGATAAATAATATACTAAAACCTTCCTTGAGAACTACTCTATCCATTGGTTAAAAACATCATAAAAAATCAGTACAGTAGTTTTGAGTTTATCACGAATAGACAGGCAGATGCGGCAAAGGACTTTTATTTATAATAATAATATGCATATTTTATAAGTAGTACAGAAAAGGCAAAATAGCTTGAAGGGAAATTATCAATTTAACCTACAAAGTCACAGGATAGGTACTGTAAAGATACAATTTGAACTACCTCGTTCGGGATACCTGAACTAATTGCAAGTTGAAATCTCTCCACCAGACTGCAGAATTTCGACTCAGTGAACATTCTGTCCTTCAAATTACATTGTATGAATTCTAAATATTATCTTAGAACTTTTATTTATAAGTTATAGCAGTTATAAAAAAAATATATACATGTAACAGTTATAAATTTTTATAATAGCGACTTACTCATCGTTTTTTGGTGCCATTTTTATTATACGTATACAATGTTGAAAACTTTACCATATTTCGCATTAAATTTTTAGATCGCATGGATGACATTAATTATTGCCCAGTGATAGGATAACCGAGTGATGCGGGTTCAAATTCGGATCTCGCACCTCTAATATTTTCATGTGCGAATCATTTCTAACATGATTACCACTTGTCTTACGGTGAAGGAAAACATCGTGAGGAAACCTGCGTGTCTGAGAGAACCTAACATATTGTGATGTATGCCTGAACCCCCAGAGAAGTGTCGTTAAAAAGGGCTGAATACATGTTTTTGGATAACTCATATCATGTATTATTTATATTGTAGTACTGTCTTCTTTAAAGATTTGATACGTCAAGCATAAATCAAAATTAAATCTACGAACAAAACCCTGGAGGATAGTCTTATTAAAATAGCGAATATTCGTGTAAATTTAAGACGTTTAAACTCAGTTCAAGGATATACGTATTTGAATACAACCCATATTAGATTTCTTATATTGAAGCCGAGGCTACTTCACAATCTATATATATTTATTGATATATTTATTTATTTATATATTTATATACTTATTTATTTATATATTTATTTGTATAGATATACACACGCCTACACACAACACTAACATACATTACATACTGCCTTACCAGTCGGTCGATAAATTTACCATCGATAGTCGATCGTCACTGAACTATCGACCGACCCGCGTCACTAATTACCAACATCCATATAGCTATACACTGCCGGCTACGGTGACGCGGGCGCAAGCTTTTCACCTTAGTCGACCTCACCAGTCAAGATCGCATCTCGACGCTGAGTGCACGCTTGTCGCCACAATATTTTATACTCGTTGCATTGCGTATTAGCTTTTATTTTACTTATATAATTTCATACGTACTTCAATCTCTGTCTATCATTCTTCTGCTTTCGTCCTTCCTCTATATACTGTGCTTGTGCTTGTGAACATTGTGACTATTTCCTATTGTGCCTTCTAACCTTAGTAATTTGTGTAAAGACTTGTGGACAATATATATATTTTAAATAACGTGAGTTTGCATACTTATTTATACCATCTACACACACACTTAACTAAAAAGTATAAAGGAGAAAGTTTCTTTACCTACTTTTAGTTAAAATTCTGTTAATAACGTACCTCCGCCGCGACGTGTTTTACTGCGCTCGGTTAAATTTAACTGAAACAAAAGCGCTTCGTTTGTTTTAGAAAGTTATTCGCGCTTCGAGTATAATAATTAAATAATAATTAACTTTTTGCGAGAAACTTTGTGAATTTAATTACAGCTTTGCAAATATTGCTTGTATGCAGGCGAGGGCAAAATCTGAAAAAGTAATGTATGAGCTGGATTGACTCATATTATTTTTACCTCCATAATAAGTTCAAAAATACATAGGAAATAAAATAAAAATGGTGACATTTAAAATTAATTTTCCAACCAAAAGCTTAATAATATTTATAATATTATAGTACTCCCACTGCTGGGCACGGGACTCCCGCAGTACAAGGGGGATTAGGCCATGGTCCTCCGTGCTGGCCTAGTGCATGTTGGCGGACTTCACAAATTTTTCGAACTTGCTAGGTTCTCTCTGACATGCAGATTTCCTCACGATGTTTTCCTTCACCGTAAGACAAGTGGTACTCATGATAGAATTGTTTCGCACAAGAAAATATCAGAGGTGCGAGACACGGATTCGAACCCGCATCACTCTGTTATCCAAGCGAGCGCGTTACCGCTGGGCTACCACTGCCTCAAAACATTATGATTTAAGTACATATAAATGTAATTTAACAATATCTCTTACTTTTAAGCAGCTAAGTAGTAGAAGTATTGGTATTACATTATATTGAATTTTTAAGCAGTAATTACAAGTTTCTTCATTAAGGATAAGGCATAATATGAAATTAAGGGAGTGTTTGAATTTTCCATATTATTGAATCTAATTATAGATATCGCTTAATTAATTATCGTGCCGCCTAATACGTTAATTATAAAATTATATTGTTATACAGGCTGTTCCTTATCGCTCATATGAAATTTTAATTTAATTATGTTGGGACATTATTAAAACAGCGCCATCTTTTTCCGTGGTAAGTTACAAGGCTTGTGTTATGGATACTAGATAATTAATATACTACATACATTTTAATTTAAAGTACATACATATTATAAATATAAACATACTTGACTGGAGTACAAACATTCATGATCAAGAAATGATTGTCTCCAGCGAGACTCAAACCCACGACCGCTGGCGCAGAAAGTAGTGTCACTACCAATTGAGCCAATTGACGATATTTTATTAATCGTTTTTAAATATAATATTGCAGCGTTTAGCAGCTTCGTTGATATCAATATTCAATAACAACTAAACAGTTCGCCATTGTGATGTGAATGGAAGTATGCAATGTGTGAAATTAACTAGATGTCAGTTATCACTAAAAGATCATATTAGGTGAGGAAGCTAAAGCATTAACATAGTGCTAATACTATTTTAATCCCTTGTTATTAGCTTATTAACCCCAGAATCAATTAGCAGACTTACAAAATTGATATAACATATTACGTCAACATCATATTAGCTCAAACTAATCAACGATTAGTGTTTAACACTTCAGGCTGTCACACCGAGTATTTAATTATAAAATTACGAAAAGTTTAATAAATAGAGTTAATAACTTAGATGTTTAAAAATATTAGTTGTGAAAAACGGGATATAAAAACGCTCTACTCGATTTCTCAATCAAGTGCGTTACCACTGCTTAGTCTTAAAATATTAATCGAATAATAATAATAGTTTACCATATAACTAAAATGACATTTGTATTCAGAAACTACATTTAAAAGCCGTAATTTTTGACCTTTCAAATTTAAACCACTCTGTATAAGCTGATATTCAATAATATCATGGTAATTATAGAGATATTGATATTACTTCATTAAATCTGTAGATGTTTGTAATATTTTTGGTAAACTTACTTCAAATTTAACAATTTATTATTATCTTATTGATTGAAGATAGAAATATTCTTGTAATATACTCGTATTTTATACAGAACTGTATTAAGCATTAGTGATGCGGCTTTAATACGCATTGAAAATTCGGATTACGGATATTATAGCAAGTGGTTAATTAAGGGTTAATTAGGAAAATGTACTGAGTAACGAGTATTGTCATACAATTTTCAGTATGAGAATAAAATAAAAGTATTTGACGCTTTAACTCAATGGCAAATTTCGCTTGGGAAATCGAATGAAGCAGGTTCGTATCCCGGGTCTAGCACTTCTGATATTTTCACGAGCAAAGCATTTCATATATGACTAACTCATCTACTCGAATATTGAACAAATATCGTGAGGAAACCAATATCTACCTAGGGTACCTAGTATGTTTCCATAAAGAATGTGAAGACCGCCAACTTACTTGTAAAAAAATGTGGACTGTGTGGTGGACTATGGGGAGGACCCCTAGTGTCCAGTTATGGGGCGTTAAAACGGCTGAATAGAATTTGACGCTTCTAAAGTATTTTATATCTATACTAGCATTTCCCGCGGCTTCGCACGCGATCTAAGGACCGGAAACCAAATTCTTTCTGAGTCGCGCTGTATGATACCTCGCAGAACTAACGCCCGCCCTTCCCGTTTTTGCAACGTTTTTTATTGATGCTCCGGTCCTATTGGTCGTAGCGTGATGTTATATAGCCTATCTCGATAAATAGCCTCGATAAATAGCCTTCCTCGATAAATGGAATATCCGACACAAAATAATTTTTCAAATCGAACTCGTAGTTCCTGAGATTATTGTGTCCAAACAAATAAACTCTTCAGCTTCATAATATTGGTATAGATTTCTGTTCGTGATTTTACAATATCTTATCTGCGAGTATCTTAATATTAAAAGCTTCGTATTGTTCATAGTAGTACTATTCAGGTCATACAACTTAATGAGCAATGAAAACTTTTTTTAAAGCTTAATATGCTTAAACATAGAAATTATGCTCAAAAAAGCCTTGTGAATTAAACTCCTCTGTATTGGCGAGTCGAGTAAAAAACAATATCAAAAGTAATCGAAGGGTGAAGTGATGGAATAAATCGTTATAAGTATGTATTTACGCGGGGCCGATGTGAGTGACGGAGACAAATGGATCCCTGAACTATTCACACCTTTGTTTACATTGTATCGCCACTATATCGCATGTTATAAAATAACGAACAGACCATTTGTTATGTTATTTTATTGTAATATTAAAATTTCTGTATTATTAAATAATACAATTGTATCACTGGACGTATTTACCTATACATGATATAGACTACTGTTAATTATCTAGGGTATAGCTCAAGCTAGGATGAATTTAATTGACATTTGACATATTTATCTCTCTAATTTGATATTAAGAGATTTTAGCAAACTAGCTTAGATATAAAATAAGTACCTATTCTATCTAGCCTTTATCAGAAACGATATAAAATTGTGTTAATTTCTGTAACAACATCTATAATTAAAAATACAGGATTTTATTATAATATTTATTATACATGAAATAAATTTATAGTTAAAAAAGAATGGCTAATTTAATATTAAAAGATAGAAGAAGAAGAAGAACTTAGAACGAGATCAAGAAAACAAAAGAAGACAAATACATATATGCCTATACCAAATATATACATAATAAATTAATCAATTAGTACATAATGTATTGATAAATAAAAATAGTAGAAATACCATGAGATTGTAGAATTAAAGTTATACTCACAACCTCAACAAGATAATATGTATATTTGTATGTATGTATGTATGTATGTATGTATGTATGTATGTATGTATGTATGTATGTATGTATGTATGTATGTATGTATGTATGTATGTATGTATGTATGTATGTATGTATGTATATATGACGACACGTTTGGCGCAGTTTGTAGTGACCCTACTTTCTTGCGCCAGCGGTCGCGGGTTCGAGTCCCGCTGGGGGCATTCGTTTGTTAAACTCAGATGTTTGTACTCCAGTCATGGGTGTTTATATTTATAATATGTATGTATTTTAACTTATATATGTAGTATATCAACTATCTTGTATCCGTAACACAAGCTTCCTTCGTAGCTTACCACGGAACTAGATGGCGTTGTGTGTAATAATGTCCCAACATATTTATTTATTTATATTTATAATTTATATGTATGTATGTATCTATGTATGTACAATGTACATATACGTATTTCCCTGAACCAATGTTTTCCAAATGCTAGCATTAGTTTCTAATATTCCTGATATCTAGACGAAGTCACAGCTTTTATCTTTAGTGCTGGGTGTAGAAATGGGGTGGACATTAAGTGCTTGTTTTTGTTTGATGACGGCGACTGAGCAAACACTTTTAAGGAAAGGGAAAATGACTAAAAATATAACGTCGCCTATCTGATGTTTTACCGGACGTTGTAGTGATAATGTTTTCATAATATTTATTTAATGAAAGAAAACTTTCGCTTTCTTTACGTTAAGTTGTATCATTAAAGTCATTAAATTATTAGTTTTATAGCTTTTCTTCAGCTTTTTTCAGGCAATTTCATTTAAAATGTACATTTGTGATAGTATAAATAAAACAACCTTTTCGGATTTTGTCGCGGATTTATTTGGATTTTTGGTTCCCAACGTTTCGAATGCTTTACAGCAATCACCGTCACGGGACCAAAAATCCAAATAAATCCGCGACAAAATCCGAAAAGGTAGTTTCATTTATAATGTCAAATACTCGCATAAATCTAAGAAAGTATTTGTGATAGTAATAATCCTGTGAAAATTTCAGCTTTTTACAGGTATGATAGACGAAAGGCAGAGGCTTATAGTAAAAGCTCTACAAGCCCCGAGTAATGTTTTGTTTACATTATACTTTCTTAGATTTAGGCGAACACTTGTCATTTTAAGTAAAACAATTTATCTTTTCGGATTTTTCGAGGGTTTATTTTAGTTTGTGGTTCCCATTCGAATGCTTTACCGCAATCATGATTATAGAAAAGACTAAAAATTAGAATCCATGAAAAATACCGAAAAGATACTTATAATGTTTGTTGTAGACGAGATGTTTGGCTCAGTTGCTATGCAAGCGGTCGCGGGTTCGAGTTTCGCTTGCTGCATTTATTTTTTGATTATGAGTGTTTGTACTCCCATACATAACTGCATGGGTGTTATTATTTGTAATTTGTAATATAACTATCTGCTATCCGTTATACAAGCTTACTACGGTACTAAAAACCCAATATGTTTATTTTATAACACAGTTATTCTAAAATAATATAAATCCAAAGCATCGAAATTATTCAAGAACACCTCACACCATATCGATGCATCACTAAGAAATGACTTCATTAAATTACTCCATAAAGAAACCTATCTTGGCAAGCGAGTATGGGATCTACCAACAAATTAGTGAACAAAGTTCCCACAATTTGCTTTAGTGGCTTTATTTGATGAAGATGGCTCAACCCGAAAAACTTGATGGAAACACTGTAATGAAGGTGACATTACCTGTGATGGGACGTTACTGTAACGAGGTCGGACCCCTGAGGATGAAATTCGATCAGGGAACTGAAACAACGTGAAAATCGACTATATTACCCTAACATTGGGAATTAAGAATAAATTCAATTTAGGAAAATAATTTACTTACATTTTTCCTTTGTACTGTCATGATAGATTGAGTTTTGGACAAATACTACTACAAGTTAAGTACAGTTTTATTTGAAATGGTTAATAATACATATATGTGACAAATGTGTATTGTATGAATAAAATTTAGACCAGTGAGTGAATTAACGTACTTTTTAAGAATAATGTATTTTTAATTAGAAAGACCGACAAAAATTGACTTTTCATACAAATAAATAAAATTTGGTTGTTTATACACGAACTGTTTTTATTTCTCAACAGGTGAAATAATTCTAAGAAGATGTCCATTAGTCACATGATGTTTTAACCATTTTGAATACCAACGCTCGTGATAGGGAAGTCGTGAGATTTTTGCCAAAGCGATAGTCTCCAAATCCGCAAGCTTAAATATCTTGTATTTTATAAATTCATTCTTCATTTCAAGATTATGGGTGTAGAAATTGCGCCTTTCCACAAATGTTTCTTCTGGCTAATTACACATATTTAATGATTTTAATTAAAATTAAATTATACTAGATTTGGCCTAGTTCCCCAATTAAATATCACATAACCTGTTAAAAAAGTCTATTATAACTATTAATTAACTAAATAACACTCATAAACTTTAATATTCACAATATTAGTGCAATTTACAAAAGAAACCACACAATATTGCTACTTTACGACTAATACGTTACTACATCGAAGACAAATGGCTGAAGCTCTAGCTGGTAGGCTACGATTTATCTACGTGAGCAATGTCTGCGGTCACTCGGCTTTTTGTTCCCGACCAGTAACTGATAACAAGTGACCAAAACGACTCAATTTATTAGATAAAAGATAAAAGGGCGTTATATATTCAAAGTTTTTAAACCTCGTTATTTTTAAAAGCTCTACTGATGTTTAGTAATAATAGTTAAGGTTTTGTGTGAAGCTCTCATTGAAATCGGCTCAAGGGTGTCCAAGATATAGATAAACTGCAGTAGTCGTACTTTTTAAATTAATTAATATATTTCAAAAAATCCTGGCTTCTATAACATTTTGATTTTACTACTTTCAATTAAGTAAGTTATATTCAAATTTTGTTAGGGCATTAATAGGCAGTGGTAGCCCAGTAGTAACGGAGCCGCTTGGAACCGTAAGGTAGGTTCAAATCCGGGTCTCGCATTTCTGATATTTTCATGTGCGAATCATTTCTAACATGATTACTACTTGTCTTACAGTGAAGGAAAACATGGAAACAAATTGCGTGTCAAAGAGAACCCAGCAAGTTTTCAAAAAATATGTGAAGGCCGCCAGCCCGCACTACGCCAGCGCGGTGGACTATGGTCTGATTTCCCTCATATTGAAGGAGGGCCTATGCCCAGCAGTGGGACTTTAAAAAGGGCTGAATACCGTTCCACGTTTACAAGTTCATTTAAGTTACTTCAACAAAATGTAACAGTAATACTTAAAAAAACAAACGAAAACTAGAGTAATACCTATTACATGAAAATAATTCACTGAATTAAACCAACTCAAAGGCGGATATTCATCTGATGGGTTGCTTAGACGTTGCAAAGGTGTAATATCCCATGGGAGCTCTCGTATTTAACAGAGACCTAAAACGAACCTTCCTACCTTGTATTAGAAGTTATTTTCATTTGTACGTTGTTAATAAACAGATCTGTTGTGATTTCTGAAGATTATCTTTCGTTAAAAACCCCGAGCGGCGCCGCCTTCATCAAGAATCTTTTGACGCACTTTTTACGGCTGAAAGTGAACGCGGAGATATTATCAATTTATTCGCACTCGTTTTATTTAGTCTTCGCGCTTCTATTGAGTTCGATAATAAATTGTCGTGAGTTTATTACGTATGTGAAATTAACATATGTGAGTTCGTTTTTAAATATATTATGCACATACATTTACGTAAGTTAAGTATATAGCTATATATACATATAGCTTAATACGGCATATTTCATTTCATAATAAATATAGTTACACTTTAAGCTATTTTGAACCTGATTGGTAATTTTGGCTTTTTAAAAATCATAGTTAATGGAATAGTCATTGAACCGACTCAACTAAGCCGGTACAAATAACAAGGTAAATAAAATAAACGTAAAAGAATAATTATCGAAGGTTTTTTAATAAAATATGCCTGAGACCTGGTAAAATATCTACAAAAATTGTATTAAATAACAAACATAACCACAGGATGAGACAAGTATTCATTTAAATTAAAAACCTGTAGTTCTACTGACACCGTTTGAGTTTGAGAGCAAGAAAAAGTAATGAAGAGACGAAATGTAAAAGGACAGCTTGCAATTTTAATTAATAATATAAAAAATGCTAAATAGAACGCTGTAACGTTCAAGAATCTACTGTGTTTGAAGTATTTAAGTTACTAGATACGCTTTCAACTTCGCTTCTTCTTCAGCCCTTTTTAATGACTCACTGCTGAGCACGGGTCTCCCTCAGTACGAGGGGATCCATTTTGATTATCAAATATTTTTAATACTTTCTTAGGTTTACGCGAATAGTTGACATTATAAATGTTAAAAATTTTTTTATTTATTTTTGTTTATTTAAAACATTTACAGAAAATTTTGCACTTATATTCTTTTTATATCATAGTTTATTTTACAATTTATATTTATGAAACAATAAAAGTCAAATAACGATACTTGTTTATTTATTCATAATAAAAAAATAGCTGAACGAATTTTAATACAACTTTTTACTTAATACAATTTAAACCAAAACATCGTTTAACCACATAAATCTATATACTATATGGGTAAAGCCAAAGAAAGTAGCTAACTTGTAATGAAAATCCTTTTCCCACTTCGGACATACAGACGCTCGGGGAACTTCATTTCATATTACGTAATGATAGATACAAAGTTGATACGTTCATACGTGTGACATCCCGCGGGACTCGAGTCCACACGTCATCGGACCCCTGTGGGAACAAACTTATATTTGCAATTGGTACTTACTCAAGAGAAATATCTCAAGGCTTGCATTTTCAGCACTTGAATGTTTAAATATCACTACATAGTATAAAACAAAGTCGCTTTCTCTGTCCCTATATCCCTATGTATGCTTAAATCTTTAAAACTACGCAACGGATTTTGATGCGGTTTTTTTAATAGATAGAGTGATTCAAGAGGAAGGTCTATATGCATAACTAGCGGAACCCTAACTAGGGAAGAGCCCGAGCGAAGCGAGGGCGAGTCGCTAGTTTTTAATAAAATACGATTATAGGTAAATTTTTGAAGTATGAGGCAATTAAAATAAGTATTTTAAACATATGAAAAAGAATAAATGTTGATGTAAATACCTGAAAGTCCCTTCAGAAAATCTCTTTAAATAACCTCAAATACAGCATCCACTACGCCTAGCTATGAAATATTTAAGAGCGCGTTTAGACTCATAGTTCCTAACTCAATAAATTACAAAGTTCCTGCTGAGAAATATTATCATTTTACGAACACACAAAAACAAAGACATTGATGAAAATAAATAAATTAATTAATTAATTAATATGTTGGGACATTATTACACAGTGCCATCTAGTTCCGTGGTAAGCTACGAAGGAAGCTTCTGTTACGGATACCAGATAGTTATACTACATATATAAGTTTAAATACATACATATTATAAATATAAACACCCATAACTGGAGTACAGACATTCGAGTTTAACAAATGAATGCCCCCAGCGGGACTCTAACCCGCGGCCGCTGGCGCAAAAAAGTAGGATCACTACAAACTGCGCCAAACGTGTCGTCAATACACTTTTATTATCAGTTTTAACCTTAGTTTAAAGTTATCGTCTCTTACGTTATATTAAACATGTAAATTGGCTCAAACATTTCTGTGTAATACATGTACAAACATACAAATAAGTACACGACAAAATCTAATCTAATTTACAAGTCGGTTGAACATTTTATAGCTATGTCTTAAGAGGCAAACAGCGGCGATCAAACGCTTATCGTTGAGAATTGAAACATAAAGCTTACGTTCCATAGGATGGAGTATATAAACTATCACTCACTCTCAGTTTCCAATGCACCGATTCTTCGCAAACTAAAAAAAAACTTTAGTTGTACTTGAAACCTCTCGCTCTATCCATCAATGCAAATTTTATTAAAATCAGTCTAGCTTTTTAGAAAACGAATTGTCGGTCTATTTGTATCAGTTTTTGTATTTTAAGGACTTGTCTATATAATAAAAAACCTCCAAAAAACCTTCTGACTATCAACAACTTGACTACAAAACTATCTTTTCGGATTTTGGATTAGTATGATTTTTTGTTCCTGACGTTTCACATGCTTTATTGCAATTAGGGTCATGGGAGAGACTAAGGTGTTAGACGTCTTAAAGGTTGTTCAAAAATATATAAATCATTGTACATCAGGAACCAAAAATCCAAAAAATATACATTCAATAAAAATATTATCTTATACTTGTTTAAATCTAAGAAAGCCATGCTTTTATATACAATGTGAACTGACCTTTAGGCTAAAACTAATTTCAAATAGTCACGCCCTTCCGCTAACGGCTCAGGTGTTGAATAGAATTGAATTTTGTACTTAGAGCTTTGAAGTGTAGACAATAGATTGTTTAATTTAGTTATATTTAATACAACAAGGTACATAGATAGCTACAAAAGATTGATACAATACTCCATATTAGGGCCGATTAGTTAATATGCAGGGTATCTGCAACAAATAGAAATGTAAAAATGAAAAATTAATTACATTTCACTTTCCAACTTCGATAGAGTTCATTAGTGAAGTACAAATATTAAAGTCGGATTCGCGTGGCCTTCCCGTAACGCGCTTTCTGATCCTTACTTATGTGTGAGAAAGTTTAAGAGAAGTTACTCCATGTGGGTGTATTTATTCATGTTAGTGTAGACATAATATAACAAAATTATAAAAATAGCAAATAAATAATTGCTACTTTAGTACGACTAACAAGTGTTGAAAAATGATAGATTTAAAAGTTATATATATTATTAAACATAGAATTAAAAAATATATCGAGTTTTATTTTATTTTTATTTTTTTAATTATAAATGAAACTGTCTTTTCGGATTTTGTCGCGGATTTATTATGATTTTTGGATCCCGACGTAAAAACCATATTAAAGGTTATTCGGATACATGGTAAGTAGAATCATCATGTCATGTCACGGAAAATTTCTGGATTAGCTAAGCAGTTAGTCCAGGATTTTAGTAGTCTACAATACTCCTGCACTTTTCAAAATACTTTAGCGTAACATTTTCTAACAACCAGTTTCCACGGTACACTTTAAAAATGAAAAATATAACTTAAAGAGAAATTGTAAAAGTGATGTAGTGTTCATTGAATCAATTAAATTTAAATGATGCCCAAAATTTACGTGGAAACCATGAGTTAGAAGATCATCAGCAATTATTCATAAGGGTTGAAGACCGAATCTACCCATAAATAATAAAATTATTCGAATTAAACAAATTATCGCGATACGGCGAGGACCGAGTTATATAATATTATAAATTTAAATAGTGACACCGGCTAATTAATTCGGCGGACATCTTTATTATGTTATAAAATTTTACAGATTTTGATACGAAATTTCATATTATTTCATAGTTAATTAATAAATTGCTTCATGCAATATGTAGCAGATAGGTAATTACCAAAATTCAATATTTTTGAGCAATTTTCGGTTAATGATGATCTTAGTTATTATATTATGCAGTCCATAAATCATGGTAGTCATCCATACTATATAATTCGGATTCGAAATATTTTTTATTGATTAGTGAAAAATTAACTTAGTTTGAGGAAAAATTACAATGAAACTAAAAATTATACTTTAATATGTAGAAATTCCATAATGAAAATGAAAGTCATGTCAAATGGAATTATAAAGTTAACTAGGTTATTTTCTTCTAAATGACAATTATGATTGTTTGGACGATTTTTTTTCAATTATTTATTACTATTGATTGTATGAATGTTAATTTTAATTTTACTATATAATATACTTATAAAGTGCCTAATTTACAAGGTTTTACTATTAATTGTATGAAAACGTTTATTTACAGTTTATTTGATCGTAAAATGCATAAAATCGGGCTATTTGTCAAGTTCACTGGTAAAATTCATTAAGCTTGGTAATAATGGCATGTATTGTTTTATATGCGGAAATATGCATTCGTCTGTCAGCTGCAAGAGAAGACTTTAGTGAATAAAATGACATTTATTATTCATCGCTTTTTCCATCGATCCACTGCTTTGCATCGGCATCTACCTTAAAAGAGTATAGTGCACCATGTTTTTTGAGAAGTTGTTAGGTTCCCTCAGAAATGCAGGTTTCCCACTATGTTTTCACTATAAGACATGTGGTAATCTTGTTACTAATGAATTAATCTTGAGAATGGATTTTTGTTGGTCTCCCGTAGTCAAGTTTGTTGTAAATAACTTAAAAAGTGAGGAATATGATATTTTGAAATATAACTATTAAAAAATTTAATAACTACTTATTAGTAAACAACTGCAAAGTTTTATGATAAAAATGATTTCCATAAAGAAATATGAATCGAACTACTTCTAATAAATACCCAGTAACGCAACAAAACTCCTTATTTTAGCATATTTTAAATCTATAAATGCAGACTGCAGATACCCAATTATATCAAAAGCTATTTAAAATGTATATATTCAGGCCTTCAGTTCCAAACAAGCTAAGTCCAACTTTGTACCACAAACGGTATTTGTAAGACCGAGCCTCTCTGTGTCTTAGAATTTAGATCCATCGCATATCGCAGACTTTCAATTTGTCGATAGTTTATTCGAATTTATTTACAAATCCTAAATATTTTCTACTATACGTATCTAACAATATAATTTGAATAAACTTGAAATTGACATTATTAATCAATATTAATAATATTAGAACTTGTGTGGAATTTCTAACTCAAGTTCGTAAATTCACATATAATTTACTAGACTGGATAGCTTTTAGACGAGTTGTCTTTGTTATTTTTGTGTGGGGATAGTTGGAAGTCTTAACAATAAAACGCAAATAAAATACTTTTTACAGCGGGAGATTCTCTCATTTCCACGAGAAAATGCGTTAATAATATAAGTTACGAGTAAAACATAATATTATATGGCTGTGATTGTTAAATAAATAAATAAATATGTTGGATTATTATTACACACAGCGCCATCTAGTTCCGTGGTAGGCTACAAAGGAAGCTTGTGTTATGAATACCAGACAGTTATTATACTACATAGATAAGCTTAAATAATTATAAATAAAACATGTCGTCACTAGTTTTTAAATATTTTTCTTAATTGTCTAATTACGAAACATATTTTATGATATCAAATACCTAGGTACTGTAGAATGCCATTTTGCCTAATTTTGCACGGTAAGAGAGTCATCTAAATTATTAGTATAGAAAGTCTATAGTGTGCGGTTCTTTCTATGCAAGTTGTTACATCAGAGCCCAACTATCTCGACTCCGCAAAATGAGATTTATCCATTATCATCCATTATTACGTTAGCTCGATGTACTTTAGGTGTATGAAATTTAAAGACATTTACTTATCTAAATATATTAAAGCGAGAGGTTTCTCAATACTCACTTAGATGATATATCGAAAACCGTTTGATGTAGCTTATAATAAGTACCGATGTCTTCGTAAATGTAAATCAGTTAAGAAAAGAGGTAATTAAGAATCGAAAATGAAGGCTTCATATATATTATATAATACAATATGAACGCTTTTAATTAGTTCTCTTTATATTGTCATGTTTTAGTACGTAAAGTAATTCAATAAATACTGGTTTGACCAATGATGGAATTTGACCACAGTATCTTTTAATATTGAGCTTATCTAAAGCTAATGTCAAAGGTATCAAAAGCTTAGGAAAATCGGCATACAAACGAGAAGAAAAAGGCACTGAACTATTTATAAATAGAAAACAATAAACTTATATATAACAGTCTTATATACGTTAATTTTTAATAAAGCTAATGATATCCACTAATTCCCATCAATTACACGAACATTATCTATATGATAAAGGTTGATATTACATTAGTTAATCAGCCATAAATAGGGTATGCGTCCCTATTGCGGGGTACTGAATTAATTATGCTTACAATATTAGCACATTATTAAGTTATAGTTATGTTTATATTCTCTATCCTAAGTAACTTAAGGGCTTATGAGAATATTTTCTTAGTTTGTTTTGTTTTGGTTTTGACATGTAAAAGGTACTTAATTACTATATACTGTTAAATTTACTTGTAATTATTAATTACTTAGGGAACTTTAAAGAAAGTAACAACGTGTTCGGCTGTGGCACAATGAAACCAAGGAAGCGGAAGTCGTTTTATTGCAAAGATAAAAGAAAACTTACAGATCACAGATAATATAATAAAGACATTAACAGATTATTTTGTTAAACTATTTAATTTATTATAACATCCTCACCTAACAAAATAATCTATCTCCCAAAACAAAAAAACAAAAAAAAAAATGTTTATTTCCTAACTAACTGACATGTAAACATATAATCATATATTACCATATTATATAACTAAACTTCAGATATGCCTAATAATTTTAAAAACTTGTAATGTTTATTTGCAGTTAAACTTTTTGTTAATATGTCTGCTGGCATTTCCGAAGTTGACACATACTCAATTTTTACTTTACCTTCTGAAACACATTCCCTAACAAAATGATGCCTTATATCAATGTGTTTGGTGCGCTTATTATGAAATAATGGGTTAGTTGCTAACTTGATAGAGCTTTGATTATCACTATACAAACAAAGAGACATATTCTCATTTGATACAATCAATTCACTCAATAAACTTTTTAGATATATTGCCTCTTTACAGGATTCTGATAACGCCATGTACTCTGCTTCTGTACTGGACAGAGCAACTGTTTTTTGTTTTTTAGACTCATATGAAATTACAGAACCTGACATTATAAAACAAAATCCAGTGTAAGACCTCCTATCTAAAGTGCAAGACCCCCAATCGGCATCAACAAAACCATAAAGATTACAATCTGTCTTTTTATATACTAAACTATAATTCTTAGTTTTCTTTAAATATTTTAAAAGACGTTTTAAATGTTTCCAATGAGTTTCATTAAAGTAGTTATTGTACTGGCTTAGAAAACTTACACTAAAAGAAATGTCTGGCCTGGTAAGTACAGACAAGTACATTAAGCTACCAATCAAATGCTGATAAGGATATTTTTTATCATGTTTGTTTACTTCCTTATCCAATTTTAAGTTAATTTCCATTGGTGTGTCTGAACAAGAACAATCCGTCATACTAAATTTCTTTAAAATACTTTCTATAAATTGCTTTTGATTAACAGTAATACAATCATTATGAATCTTAACATCCATTCCCAGACAATGTTTTAACTGACCTAAGTCTTTTATTCTAAATTTTGTTACTAACTCATTTATCAATATGCTATAAGTATTCTCACAATTATAGAAAACAAAAAAATCATCTACAAATAGTGCTACATATATCTTTACATTTTTCTTATTATATATAAATAAACATGGTTCATAGTTAGACTTTTTATATTCTAACTGTAAAAGACATTCTTCTACTCTAGTGTACCAGGCTCTGGCTGACTGCTTTAAGCCATAGACAGCCCTCTTTAATTTTAAAACTTTATTATTACAAATTTTAATATCTGAGCACTCTGGTATTTCCATATAAACTGTTTCATTAAGAAAACCATTAAGAAATGCAGTGGGTACATCAAGGTGATTTGACTTTAAATCTAGTTTTACACTTAATGCTAACAATAACCTTAAAGTAGAATATTTTAACACTGGTGAGAAAGTCTCATTATAGTCAATACCCTTTTTTTGAGTAAAGCCTTTCGCAACAAGCCTAGCTCTAAATCGCACTTCACCTTCACTGTTAAATTTTTTCTTAAACACCCACTTATTTTTAACAACAGTACAGTCCTTAAGCCTATCCACTAGCTCCCAAGTGTCATTATCATGAAATGATTCCTCTTTCAGTTCCTCTTTCATAGCACACTGCCACTGTTCTTTATCAGGTCCACTCATTGCATCACTAAGAGAAATATGATCACTAGACAATTCCACGCACATGTTTGCATTAATTCCATAATAATCTGGTTTGCGTCTAACACGTTTTTCTGGTAAATTAATATCATACTGCTGATTAACATGGTCCCTAGCTTCTGGTGACAAAGACAAGGTGTCAGCATAACTGTCATCTGTGTCACTTGATGAATTCTCAGGCACATATGTCTTATCATTTGGATTTTCTTCATCCAAGTTACTGGGAGAAACCACATCAGCTGATCTGTCAGGTTGACTCTTCTCTTTTATTACAATTGATGTTGTTAAACTGTCATCTTTATTTTCTATAACAACAACATCTCTGGCTACTATGACATCGTGCGAAGTAGGATCATATAAGCGATAGCCTTTGATATTTTCCGAATATCCAACTAGGTACATTTTCTTTGCCTTTTTATCCCACTTTTTTCGTTTTTCTTTTGGGATATGGACCATTGCCTGGCTGCCAAAGATTCTTAGCTGACTCAAATTTGGCTTTCTACCTGTCCATATCTCAAAGGGAGTAGTATTCTGATCTAAGCCTGCTGTAGGTGATCTATTTTTTATGTATACAGCTGTATTGACAGCTTCCGCCCAAAGAAATTTCTCAAATTGAGCATCATAAAGTAAACAACGAGCTTTTTCCACTATTGATCTATTGTATCTCTCACATAGACCATTTTGTTCTGGTGTATAACTGTTTGTTTTTTGATGAACTATACCACATTGCTTTAAATAATTTGTCATTTCTGCTGAACAAAACTCACCTCCATTGTCAGATCTTAGTATTTTAATTTTTCTTGATTGTTGATTCTCAACTAACTGTTTATATTGTTTGAAAAATGTTAATGTTTCACTTTTAGATTTCAGGAAATATACAGTACACATTCTGCTGAAGTCATCAACAAACAACAGATAGTATCTAGCTTTTCCAAGAGACACATTCTCCATTGGCCCGCACAAGTCAGTGTGAACTAGCTCTAAGACCTCCTGACTTCTAGTAGTACTGCGAGGAAATGGCAGCCTTGTTTGCTTACCTTCATAACAAACTATGCAACTGGTACTTTTTGTATCATATTTTTCTTCAAAACAAACCCCTTCAGCTGCTCCATTTTTCAATTTATTCAGATCATTAGCATTGATATGGCCTAGTCTTCGATGCCATATTGCATTAGATTCTATCGCTGCAGCTGACAAGTGTACTGGAGTATTTAGTTTATACACCCCATTTACCAAACTAGCTGTTGCTACTAAAACTCCTTCTTTGTTATAAATGTCACAACCTTTCTCTCTGAAAGTCACTTTATTTCCTTTACTTATAAGTCGACTCACTGACAATAGGTTTGTGGTGAGACTCGGTACACACAAAACCTCCTCAACTGTCACATCAAAAATGCTTTGATCATTACATGTAGTGATCTGCACATCTCCATAGCATTTAACAGGCACTTTATTCTCGTTGGCAACCACAATCTCCTTGGTGTATGGCTCGTAGGATGCATTCTGAATCCAGTGTTCATTTGTTGTCAGGTGAACACTTGCGCCCGAGTCTATGTACCAGTCAGATTTACTATAAGCGCCACTAAGAAATACAGCACTAAAAGCATTTGTGTGCTTTCGATCCACTTCTTTCGAATTCGTTAAACTTGGACATTGATTTCGATAATGACCAGTTTGTTTACACTTAAAGCATCTTATGACTTTTGATCTCGACAGGTCGCCATCTTTGTTGCCAGCTTTCTCTTTGAATCTGCCATTTTTATTATTATGGCTCCACTGATTTCTACGTTGCAAAACACCAAATGCAGCACTATCGCTATTATTCACTTCTGATTCCATATCTAATAATTTAGATTTAATGGCGTCCGTAGTGATCGACATTCCTGAATGCTCTATGGCCATTATCATTGGTGAAAATTTTTCAGTCAACCCAGCCAATAATAATGAGCCAATCCATTCGTCGCTAATATTAAATCCTGTTCCCGCCAGCTTCTGACCAGTTTCCACTAACTGGGTAACATATGAATTCATCGACTCACAATTTTCAAGTCGAATGGATATTAGATTCCTTAATAGACTTATTCTTCTAGTAAATCCTGAATCATCATATAAAGATTTCAATTTGCTCCATAGTTCCCTCGTGGTTTTTACTTCTTTAATATGAACGTAGATAGAAGGATCTATTGTTAATATTAATTTTGCTTTGGTCTTGGCATCTTCTAGAACTCTGACCTCTGATTGATCTTGCTCTGGCTTGATACATCCTAGCATACCTTCTAATACTAGAAAGTTCTCTGCCGCGAAGCACCATTCATTGTAGTTCTCACGTCCCTTTAGTTTAGGTACGTTTACAATATAGTTTGAGTTGGACGACGCCATGGCGGAAACTACCACAACTGCACGAAACACGTAAAACACAACTGACTGTTCTCTTACTGCTTTGAAATATAAATATAACTGCGAGAAACTAGTTGCTATAAAACAGGAATGGTCTGGGCCCATAACCTGTTAAATTTACTTGTAATTATTAATTACTTAGGGAACTTTAAAGAAAGTAACAACGTGTTCGGCTGTGGCACAATGAAACCAAGGAAGCGGAAGTCGTTTTATTGCAAAGATAAAAGAAAACTTACAGATCACAGATAATATAATAAAGACATTAACAGATTATTTTGTTAAACTATTTAATTTATTATAACATATACTATATACTCTTTACAATTTTTTAACTTTTCAGTATTTTTTTAATCTTTCATACAAACCTAGTCCTGAAAATTATATAAATAAAAAAGAAGTGACGCGCTTTATTCGTTAGGCATTTGTTTTTATAGATTAGTCTCTGCTAGTATGTCTTAAATAGTATTAATTTTTACGAAATACGATTAAAGTGATATACGTTTATAATAATGTACCTTATTTTTCTAAAAATGACCTTTAAACTCATAAAACTAAAGCTGCAATAAATTTTAATATCAAACCCATAAATTTTTCGAATCGGCGTGTTTCTTCCAGATAACTCGAGATTGTTAGAGTGAGCGTCCATCAACTATAGATATGAGAAAAAAACAGATTTAAAGGCTTATAACCAACGTTTAAAAGGCTTCGTTTTAGTATTATTATATAAAAATCTTGAATTAATGTATTCTTTTAATAACGAGTCACCCTCGCTTCGAACGTGTTTTGATTATTTTGCGTGGAATCTTAAATATTCTTCTTAAATAATCAGTTACATATCAGCGAAACTCCCGTAAAATTCGGGCTAGCCATTTCGGAGATTAACAGGAACACACAAACAGACCGACTTCCAAATATTTAAAAATTATGTTATTTCATGTAAGTTTAGTAAAAAGCTATAACTTTCAGCTCACAAATAGACACTTCCACAATTTACAAAATGGCCAAAAATAACTAGGTATAGACTTTATGCTTTATATCAATTAACAGTAATATTTTTGCATACAACAAAAATGTAAAGAATAGCAATAAATAATTCTATAGACAACCAGGTAGCAAGGAACATGACCTCTCGTAACACTCAGGGATTTGCTTGCGCTACGATAATATCCCTAGAGGAACTACCAGCAAACATTGTCATACTTTCAACAGTAGTGGTAAGAATTCTATATCTTTGTGATTGCTACAAAATTAATGTTTAAAACTAAGGTAAATAATGTTAATATTATTACGTCTTATTATTAAGTGAAATAAGGTATGCAAAGTGTGTTATAGATCCGTAATTTTTTATTTATATTATAGACTCTTTAAATATTAAATATGTAAATCAGTAAGGTAGCCTTATTATTCTTCGCAATTCACGAAAATTTATAAGTTTTTTATATATGAAACAACAAGCAAGTTTGATACTTCCACTTCGAAAATAACTTTATAGATTAGAAACAGTACAATTATGCTAATAACTGCTCAAAAAACTTTTTTTAACAAAAAGCTACAGGACGATTTAAAATTTTCATTTCAAGAATTCACTAATAAGGCTCTATTTCATTCAGCGTATCCTTGACCAGAGAACATTACTAAGTTTGATAATTACAATTTGGCCCTCAAATTAAACCTCGGGTAGGGCAATACCCCGCACGTGTACCTTACTGCCTAAGTTGGAGCTATTGGTGCACCAATAAATTAGTTTCAACGCTCGTTCCATCCTTCTGTGACTATTTTTATGAACTTGTCTTTAAAATAGTCAAAATAACAAAGGCAATATCTTTTTCAAACATCTATAATGAAATTGCGTGTATTTTGCTACAAAAACAAAGAACTCTTCAGAAATCATTTCCCATGCATTTTCAAAGTGAAAAATTGAACAAACGGTTTAGTTACTATCATTACGTTTCTATGTATTCTATTTGCGGAAAAGGAAAAAATATGATAAAGGCACACTAATGTACTCGAATATTGGAAAGACCATGTTCATAATATTATTGGAAAATAATACTGTAGTATACAATGAGTGTAATGCTCTACTTCATAATATTCTTACTTATATCAATATTCCGATTCAAAGAAATCCTGGAAAATGTTCTTTTTGAAAGCTTTAAGTAATGCTTTTAAGCTTATGTAAATTTACTTAAAAACTAAAGTAGGAATGGCTTCAATTCCAATAATTTAAAATATTGAGATGCTAGCAAAAAGGCTCAGCTCTGCAGCGTTCGCGGTAAAAAAAATTAGACTTATTACAGACGTAGATACAGCTCGTATAGTATATTTTAGTTATTTTCATAGTGTTATGTCCTAAGGAATCTTATTATGGGGAAATGCTTCTACTGTTAATACTATTTTTGTCCTGCAGAAAAGAGCTATTCGTGCTATTTATAGTTTAGGCCCTAGAATATCATTAAGAGAAAAGTTTAAAGAAATTAAAATATTGACTGTTGCTTCTCAATACGTGTATGAAAATGTTGTGTATGTTCATAAAAATATACACGAATTTCCCAAGAATTGCGACATGCATAGCATTAATACTAGGAGCAAACATAAACTTGTAATGCCTGTAACTCGCTTACGCCGAGTTAGTAATTCTTTTTATGGACAATGTATACGTCTATACAACAGGATCCCAGAAAACGTTCAAAAAGCTTCTATTGCCAAATTAAAAAAAATTGTGAAGGAACGTTTGTGTACTAAGGGTTATTATACGATTAACGATTTTTTAGAAGACAGTACGCCTTGGGAATGATGTGATCGCCGCCAGGCTATTTCAACATATAGAATTATTGTAAATATGCAATTTAATTTAAAAAAAAAAGAATGAGATTAAGATAAAAAAAACATTAGTCCCGCTGAGTTTCTTTCGCCAGTTCTTCTCAGGTCAGAGGTTTCTTCTTTCCGAACTGGTGGTAGACTCATGACGTTCAGTAAGAAATTGTAACAATTTTTATACTGAATAAAATAATTTGATTTGATTTGATTTGATAATACTGAGGCTTAGTTTTATGTTCAAGTTTCAAATGCATAATTAAAAAGAAATTTATAAAAAAACATCGGCTTTCACTAACTATTAACTAGATATTCATTTAGAATCTTCTAGTTTTTTCAGTTTGAGGTTTAAAATTTTCAAATACAGTACTAAGCTCGCAATCGATTAAATCATTCGGAACTTTCTCGATGAATATCTAACATTCACAACGGAATGCGTTATGAAGCCATAATGTCAGCGTCTACTTTGGCCATCGCCCAAATTGCCCAACTTTTTCCTCGGAAACGTCAATTCCTAACTAACATAACCATTCGTTCATAAAACTCAATTCAGTTTATTTGAGTATTCATCACAATAGTTGGTACTCAATAGTTTTAAATAGTTATTAGAGTTAATTAAAAATTTTACGCCAAGCCAAATAAAATTTGAAAATACCAAACCATTTGTGGTACAGATAAATCACATTTTCTTTTTCCTTGCTCTATTTTAAGCTGCATGTTACATAAAACATAGTAAGACTTATTAATGATGTACTGACGTGTATGTTTTAGAACGTTTTATAAAAATCTAATACAGAGGAATATAAAAATGTTATTTTTATACTGCATAGAAATAATATAAACTTAAAAACAAAATCTCTATTGACATTAGATCCATTCTAGTTTTCAATAATGCCATGCGTGTGTCTTAACAGAACTGGTAGAACGTCTCAATAGAACAAGACGCTCTGAAACGGCTAAACAGATTCTGACAAGACTTTCACTAGCAGATAGCTTTATAAGTAGTAAATTAGGCTTCTTTTTTAAGAAAAATATTAGGGTTCCGCGCAATAACTTTAAACGCACCTATTGACAACCCCTCAACTCTACAACTATAAAATGCGTCAGAAGTTGCTTCTTTAATATTAGATAATGAGATTTTAATATAAAATTATCAATGAAAAATTATTAGATGTAGCTTGTTATAAAATATGAATAAGACTAGCTCTAATATTGGAAATGTTTTCTAAGAATATTGTTTTAATGTCATAATAAATCTATAATCGAAGGAGCGACTCGAGAAAACTATTATCTACGAAAATAGACGGGGAAAATCTTCGTACAATAACATCTTATGATAATATCTATAAGATCTAAATGTATTATCATGGAGATAGAAAAAAGCTCACTCGTAACCGCCTGGTACTTTTGCAAACACTACAATAATAATAATCCTCGACTTTTACTGGAGTATATCGTTTCCATAGAAGATATACTTCACTATCACTGCATAGTATAAAACAAAGTCGCTTTCTCTGTCCCTATATCCCTTTGAACGCTTAAATCTTTAAAACTACGCAATGGATTTTGATGCGGTTTTTTTAATAGATAGTGATTCAAGAGGAAGGTTTATATGCATAACTAGCGGATCCTACATCTACGGATGCTACATCTAGGGAAGAGTCCCAACGAAGCGAGGGCGAATCGCTAGTAATATAATAAATGAAAATATAAATCTGTCTGTTTGTTATACTATCAATCTTCAATCGCTGAGTGGACGTAGGCTAAGCTAGTAGTCTAAGAATCATAAAAAAACTACGACAGCCATAGTCAATCACGTTGGTTCTTCGGCGACTTGACATGTCTTTGCAAACATTCTAGGTTTTATCGAAAATTCAGTTTTCCTTTTTTACAAGACAAGTGATAATTATGTTAAAGAGAATTCGCGAATGTTAATATCAGAGGTGCTACACCCGGGATTTGAACCCGCTTCACTTGGAATCCATACCAATTTGCGATGTACTCAATAGTGTTAAATAAACTTTAGTAATTGTTAATTTCTTTTATAACTAAATTGTAATATTCTTCTTGAGAAATAAATGACCTTAAACCTGAGCTATATAAATACCTAACATAATAATAATATAGATAAGCCACTAATAATCATTTCATCGTATTTTTTATTTGTTGTTTATAGTAACAATTGTAAAGTTTGTATCATTATTTTATATAGTTTCTAAGCATGTACACTAACCATTCCGACACTAAACGTAGTGGTACTTCGCGATAAGGTACGCTATAGAACATGCGACTGACTGTAATAGTTTTAAAAACCTTTATTAAATAGAGATTTTTACCCAACATGACTTTGTTAGATTATGTTTTAACGTCTCATTTACTTGTATATCAGTTTTAATGTAATTCTAGTGGTTCAACAGTTTGTAAAATTGGCGTTTTGATGTACACTATATTATATTATGTTTGATTAATAGTAAGGACTAACTTTGTATTGCTTGGAAAACTGCACTCATGTTGTTTGTTTTGAGAGTCTCATTTATTATAATTACTAACGACGACGCGCTAAACCGAATCAAATAGGGACTATACCCTATTTGATTCGGTTTAACGCGAGCGAAGCCACGCATTCCCATATAAGCCCTCCTCTTGAATCACTCTATCCATTAAAAATAACCGCATCAAAACCCGTTACGTAGTTTTAAAGATCTAAACATAGAAACAGACAGACAGTCGGAGCAACCGCAGTTTTATTATTTTTTCTTTTTTAATGGTTAGTGTAGATTTCAGAGATTTATTTATTAAACACTGCCTAATACAATGAAGGAAAGGCATGAGAAATAAGTTTCTAAGAGCGTGTAAATATGTCATACGGTAGGCCAGCATTAGGTCAGCATTATGCATTATCACTCGTCGCTTTAAATTTGGCTCACACTCAGCTGTGGAAAGTTAATAAACCTAGAATATGTAGGTTTAAAACTTTATCTATCTAGATAGTCTAGACAGAGAGACAAGTAAACAAGACAGCGCTCAAAGCAAATTAAATAGAAACAAAACAAAAGAACACCCCAAGTAAGTACCAAAACAGCTGTTTTAAAACCATAAGTAGCGAATATTACAGTTAAATAAATTTCTAAAGTTTGGAATGTAACAGATGGTGTTTTCGCAATTCAGAGCCGTTACGTATGATGAATGGGCAGCTTTAAATCTTATGCGCCCTACTTGCAGTTGAACTAGTGGTTAACATGATAACGAGTTAAATGCGCTATGCATGATGCAAATAATAAACTACCTTTGTGTCACTGCAAGTCTGCTTAATTGTGTTTCCTATGAAATCAAAGCGAATGTTAACATATTGAGCTTTCATACTTGCAATTTAGATTACGATTTTAGTGTAGGACTTAAACATAAGCTTGGTGATAGTTACTTAAGTTGCAAGTACAAAGCTTAAAACAATATAAAAGTAATGGAATATATAAATAGCTTTTATAACACTAAAAAAAGCTTTTATAAGATTATTAATATTATCTGTTATTTATTGCAGTAGTTACAAGATACAGCTTAGTTAAAAACTACACATTTAATTGAATTTAAAAGCAAGCAAACCCGTATCCTCAACTTAGTAAACTGATGGAACTAAAAATTAAAACACTAGCTAAATCTAAACATATTGTATAAAAGAAAAAAAATAGCCAATGTAAAGAGTTAAATTGTACAGTGGAAGTTTAAAAACATAGTAGCGGTGTCGGTGGAGGAATTTCATTAAAGTTGCCTCGTTGGCCGAGTTGTTCTGTTGGACGTTACTACATAGATACGTAAGGTCTGAGTTCACACAATTTAGAAGGGTTAAGTACTACGATAATACTGAAATAATTGCTTTTTTACTAAATATACATTGACTTTAAAATATCGTACTCATTTCTGCATAAGGTATGAAAAAGGGATGAATTAGTTTAACCAGCTTTAAGAATATTTATATAATATTTAGTATTAAAACAATATAAATGATATAAATTTTGATTTCTTATTATCAGTTGAGTTTCCGTAAACTCATACAGATCTATACTAAAGTAATTTAAGGCAGAGTTTGTTTGGTTGTTTTATTGTACGTGCTAACCTCAGTAACTGATAATTTGATAATAATCGTAAAACCTGAGTAAAAAGATTAAGTAAAAAATAAATTATAAGCTCTTGTAAACTGAGTAACTAAACCGATTTGGATGTAAAACTGTTATCTGGAGTAAAAATATTGTTGGTTACTAAGTTGTCCAAAAAGTGTATATAAAACTATAAAAAGAAAAGACACTAAGTAAATAAGCGAAGAAACAGAATGTTTCTAGTATATAAGTAATATTTCATATCTTAAAATCCATGAACGAAACTGAGTAAAGCAGTTAGTGAATGAATAATTAATAAGGGAACAAGAAAAATAGAATATGTTGCTTTAGCCGAGTCACTTTAGGACCTACATCGTACGTTTACTTTACATCTGGCTGTTAATACAAATATTCACTTTTAATTCATTTGGAGGTTGAAGATTAGCTAAAGAGCAAAAGTGAAACATAACGTTTTGAAATTATTACAATTGTTATCCACTTTTGTTTGAGTGATGAGTTCTGTCAGAAGCACTTAGCGCTTTTTTTTCCATCATATTTTTATTTAATAACGTACATCATTCACGAAAGCTCAAAGCTTAATCCAAATTCATTTACGTTTTATATTTTACATATTTTCTCTAAATAAGCTTAAATGTTACGTTTCGGTGTGACAGCAGCTCTAGAGGCTTTTTGATTTTATAGCCGTACTAATTTCACGTCTAAGCGGCGGGCACTTTGTCATAACGTTTCATAAAACATCTCTAATATTCGGCTCTGCGTCGTCGCAAAGTCTTGAACTCGACTATCTATTTCGTCTTTGAAACAAAATTTGTTCATTACTGGATATTACTTAATTTTGTGAATTTTATTAGAAATTTTATGAGTCAAGAGTTAATAGAGTTTAGTTTCGAGTTTAGTTTTAGTCTAGAGAAAGTACTATATTAACTACAATGATCAAGTATTAGCTCAAATTAAAGATACTTAGTCATTTTTTTAAATCAAACTATTTCAATTACCTTAAGCACCACTTGATTAACACACTAATATCTCTTCAGAAGTAATGGAACCCACGACCTAGGTTGAGTACTAATTATATCTCATTAAAGATAGCATTTTTGCAAAACATTTATAATTGAAATATACTGGGAGTCAAACTCGTGACCTATCGGTTTGACAATACGAAACAATAACTATAAACATTTTAGAAGTACTATTAATTTTAAAGCATAGCTCAATATAGTCGGTAAATCTATATTTTCAATTTACATGACACAAAATGGCGGCTCAACAAAATGGCGCAGAGCGTGTCGTGCAAATTGCGATCGCACTCAAAGCAATTCTATATCGAAGATAGATTCCTAGGTTTGCAAATCGTTGGAGCTGCAGTGAAAACCAAAGCCTTTGTAATGTTGCGACTACCATTTCTGTAGGCGACATATTTTATATTATAACATTTCTCTTTAACAATAGTTTAATATAATGGAGGCAGAGTTAATAATATAATGTTGTGAGGTTATTTAGCTTGTGGCACAGTTTGGTTATCATTGACTAATCTATACTAATATTATAAAGCTGAAGAGTTTGTCTGTCTGTTTGATTGTTATTTTTTGTGTTGGATAGTCCATTTATCGTGGAAGGCTATAGGCTACATTATATCACGCTACGACCAATAGGAGCGGAGCATCAATGAAAAATGTTGCAAAAACGGGAAGGACCGACGTTACTTCTGCGAGGTACCATACAGCGCGACTCAGAAAAAAAAATCCGTATTCGGTCTTTAGAACCCGTTCGAAGCCGTGGGAAATGGTATTAGTAAGTATTATATAAGTTTCCAGTTCAATGTTCAAAATGATAACAAGAGATATTCAATCACACTTTTGCTTGTGCTTTTGAATGATGTTTATTAATGTACTAAGTGTACTGAAATTGTGTCAGATTTTTGTATAATAATCACAAATATACACGTTTTTTTAAACTCACTTTGCTTCACTTGGATTCATAGAGACGTTAAATTAACTTTGAAATAGAACCCTAAATAATTTTCTAAACAAAAGTGGCCTAAGTTATAACGATAGCTATCAGGTAGTTAAAGTCCCGTTAAAGCTGTCAAATTGTATTTTGCTTATTACAAACAAACATTTTATTTGTAAATATTATATATGTTTATTGATCTTTATTTAAACTTCAATATATTTATACATGCAATTGTAAAACTTGTAAAGGAAAAGATTGTATTAACGTTTAACGTTCAACTTAATTTTCACATATTTTACATGTCAAAGAATATCGTTACACACGCGGCGAAGCTCTCCCAATAATAAACATTTTATAAGTAAATTACCGCCAAGTTGAAAATAAGCAGAGCGAGTTTAAAATTTAAATGAAATTAAATTGAAAACGATAAATTTCGTTGATGCATGATCATCTCGTCATCATCTTTTTTAAACAGCTTGTAATTTCTTCTTAAATTTCAATGGATCGATTTTATTGCAATTTTCTTCATTTGAAAAATAAATAAGCCTAGTTAGTACATAGTTGTCAAATAATCAGGAAATCTCTTCAGGATTTCAAAACTAATTTATTTAATAAAAACTTAGAATATTTTACCCGACTGCGTCTGAAGGAGGGTCATGTTTTTCGAGAGTATATTATATATGTAATTGTTTGGAACGCTCTGCGACCTTAACAAATGAATATCTCGCGTGAAATGTGTATCTTTCCGACTGCATAATACTATATTCCTTTGTCAACTTGTTTTCATCTTTTCAGTTAGCTTTTTTATTAAGTAACTTATAAAGAATAGTCCGTATTTTACAGAGTAAAGTTGGATCTGTTATACATAGCACAAGCCTTGTAGCTTACCATGCAACTAGATGGCGCTGTGTCACGTGTGTTAAGTCCCAGCAAAATCATTTATTTAATATTCGCTAAGATAACTTCGAGACGGTGTCAATAGAGAATATACCTACACACATAAGGATCTATAACACATAAGGACACAATCTGCGACTACATTATAAATAAATAATATAAATATGTTGGTACATTTTTAACAATAGCGCCATCTAGTTCCGTGGTAAGCTACGAGGCTTGCATTACGGATACCAGATAGTTGATATGCTACACACATATAAAATATAAATATTAACACCCATGACTGGAGAACAAACATTCATACTCAACAAATGAATGCCCCCAGCGGGACTCGAACCCGCGACCACTGGCGCAGAAAGTAAGGTCACTGCCAACTGAGCCAAACGTATATTATAACCTATAATTGCTTTCCAAGACAAAGCGCCGTACATTAGGCAACGCTGGGTATGAAACACAAGCTATGTATGTGTACTAATAAGACATGAGGAACGCGCGTGGGAGGGTGTACTCGTTATTACTGTTACATAAATTGTTTATTGAACTAAGGTATACCGTTTTATTGATGATTTCGATTGAAATTGTATCGTTTAAATGTTAATAGGTAACTGTGTTGTCAGATTTTCTTCTTTGGGTCTATTTTAGTTAGACATTCTTTATGAAAAATACATTTTTAATAAAACCTTTCAATTAAATGACTTATACACCCGAGGAATAATTTATATCTATATATTATAAATATAAATTATAAATATACATAATATTCAAAATATATAAGAAAAAATCAAATCGAACTTAACTGGTGCATTTGCGGGTAAACTTACCAAGAATTTAAAATATTTGTCGTACGACAACAAAATTATTAAAAAATTACAATCGAAATAAATATAATAATTAAATGAATAATATAAACGAATAATCCTGGATAAAAAGTATTTGAAATTTTGAATCCTGTTATGACTCCACTAAATCAATCTATATACATACAAAATGTCATCAAAATTGGTTCAGCTATTTAAACGTAATAACTAATACCTAATAATAGATTCACAGTTACTTTTAAAATATATTTAATGTGCACGTAGAATAAGTAAAATTTCTATATAACATTCAATACCTTTTCTTTTTAAATGTCAACATTAGGTCGTATTATAGAGATAGCATCCTAAATAATAGCCCTTCAGCGCTGATAGCGAGTCTTTTGTTGGAAAACGCTAAATTGAATGCGTGCTCTCATACGTGATACCTGTCTGAGATAATCAGCGTTGAGTTTATTCTTATCGGTTGCTCGATTCCCATAACATTCGCAGAATATAAAGTGTAGACGCTTCTTTCTTAGAGTCGCCAGACCGTGAGAGATTATCGAATTTCCTTTATGAATATATATAAAGACTTTTTGGATGTTTTGTCTATGTATGTAGTATATGAGTAAAAAGAAAAATGGAAAATTCTTATATATGTGAATTGATTGTTCTCTATAATCCATGGAGTAAATGGAGAGCGCATGCGGGGGCAACCGCGCTTGCTAAACATACACTAAATCAAGCTTGTGCGACGTCAATGTTGACGTCTTGTCTATTTTTCTCGAAAGTGCTGTTGCACTATCGCAACAATTTATATCGATGTAATTCAAGATTAGAGAAGTTGTATTTTACTGTAGGTGTTATTATTGATTTTTTTATAGACAAATGGGCTTTGGGATAATTAAAAATATGTATTTTGTATGATATAAAATTTGCAGATTTCCCAACGATGACAGCAAGAAGAAAGAAATTTGGATTAATGCTTTTTAGAGACAATTTTTTCCAACAAAGCATAGCGTTGTATGCTCTAGACCTTTCACACCGCATTGCTTTGCCTTTCACTAGTAATAAGTCAAACAATTATCGATATCGATATTTTTAAGTAACTCTTTTGGAGTCCCTAGAGAATCAGTCATCACTTGGTTGTCACTTCGTTACCCAATTACAGCTAGCAAAGCTTACCTCTCCCCCCGCCGTAAATTGGTCAATTTGAGCTAATACTAAAACATGCCAATTCGCACTCCATTGGTTTTATCCTCCATGCTATAATCTATTAATATATAGACGTAGCCTATAGACTAGCTTAATAACTGTTTAGAGTGGTAAAAGCAAAGCACTCTTAGTAAATAACTTTTTAATTCTATATATAGTTACTGGCACTTATTATGAGGGTTAATAGTTGAGTATAATTCGCGTCATGTAAAAAGAACGCTGGCTGTCAAGTTGCGCAGAGGCGATTTATCGGACAATTTGGTGGTAAGACGCGGGGCGCGGGACGGCGAGGCACGCGCCGCATGCTTTCCGGCTCGCTATTGGTTTGTCAGTTGAAAATACCATCGCGCACACAAAAGTTATTAATTACGAAATGATTTTATATAATATAAAAAATAGTGAAAAAATATTTTTGACGTATATTGTTTCATAAAGAAAGAGTGATAATAATGCAGTTAAATAATTAAAAAAATATATTAAATGAAATAATAATCAAATTTTTTGTAAGTAGATTAAACTTTATACATTGAATCAAACATATTTTATTAATTAATAGAATTGTATTTAATGACATTCAATTTTTTTTTTTCTTATGGTAAAAAGGGGGCAAACGGGCAGGAGGCTCACCTGATGGGAAGTGATCACCTCCGCCCATGGACATCTGCAAGCCAGGTTTGCAGATGCGTTGCCGGCCTTTCAGGAAAGGGAGGGATGGAGGAGGGAGGGAAGTGGGAGGGAGGGGGGAACGAAGGCGGAGGATGAAAGGAAGAGGGAGGGGGGAAGGAGAGTGGGCCTCCCGGACTCTCACTCACCGGACGAAACGCGACAGCATAGCTGCCACTTCACGCCGGTCTTCTGTGAGAGAGTGGTACTAATGAACTATACGGGGCGTGCCGGCCCATTCGGTTGCTACCCGAAGGTAACAAGCATGTCACTACCACTTTATAATAAATTTTTAATGTACCTATCAATAATCAATATAGGTATATCGTGAGCGAATGGTTAGTTCAAAAATAAAAGAATAAGCTTAGGAATTTCGTATGCGAATGTACCGATGCGCAAACACACCCCGCACCACTTTCTTCCAGCGTTCTTTTTACGTGACGCGAACTGTAAAACATTTTTTTTTGAAAAATCGATGCAGATCATCAACCCGAACTTTACCAATTTAATTGACTATTATAATATCCCTCTCCACGGTAAGCTACGAGGCTTGTTTTACACATACCATGTAGTTGGTACACTGTACATAATATGTAATGTTACAAATGTAAACACCCATGAGTGAAGTACAAATATTCGTGCTTTGGCGCAGTTTGTAGTGATTTTACTTTCTTGCGCCAGCGGTCGCGGGTTCGAGTCCCGCTGGGGGCATTCGTTTGTTAAACTCGGATGTTTGTACTCCAGTCATGGGTGTTTATATTTATAATATGTATGTATTTAAACTAGTATATGTAGTATATCAACTACCTGGTATCCGTAGCACAAGCTCCGTAGTTTACCACGAAACTTAATGGCGCTGTGTGTAATAATGCTCTAATATCACATAACTGAAAGCGTCAAACGGGAATCGAACCACGGGCTGGCGCGTAACAAGTAGGATACAAACTAAGCCAAATTTAGGAAAAATCTGGTTTTAAAACATAATCAAAAAGAACAAGATATAAAGGGAGAGTTAAAAAATATAAAGTTACCTAACATTACGAGTGCTCAATGAATTTCCCGCGCGACAGCAATTTGCCGTGAGCCCAGTTGGCTAATAGCTCTGGTCTAATTACGCATACGCCGAGTTTTTGTTAATGATGGCTTTAATCATAATCTTTTGTATGAAAATGGAAAGTTATTTAATTATAATATACATATTCTCAAAATCTTATAATTCATGAAAAAGGTTTTTCTTAAATTAATCTTAGATTTTCAGATGAAAATAATTAACGGTAATAATGGTAACGGTAACGGTAAATAAAGTCAGTAACAACGGTAACAAGTAAGTAACAACGGTAGTAACAGTAGTTAGTTGTTTCTGTAACAGATCGACTGTTAAGAGATTCTAAATGAAACTGACCATAAGAATCTATGCACAGTTTAAATATATTTTAGCGGGATAGTATTTCAGTTTAATTGTTATTTTATAAACATACCTACTACATATAAAATTACCTACTAATATAAAAATATTAAGAATTCTGAATTACTATATTTGTATTTTTTAAAGTGTTATAGTATAGAAAACATAGTCGCATTATTTACGTAACTTATAACTTACAAAGTGGCACATGAATTATACTGATGACTATTAAAATATTAAAAAAAAACATTAATCAAATTAACGACGTTTGATGTATTATCACAGTTGCCATTAGCAAATGCACGGGTTTAATGTATTAATAATTTTTTCTTACTTATCGTTAAAACGGATCTAGGGACAAACTCAAGAAGAGCAATATTGAGAAGCAAGTACTATTAAAATAATATAATTATGTAAAAAGCTTCAATTTTGTAAATCGTGTAACTAGCAATTAACAGTCTCTCTATGCCGCTTGAAAATAAATTAATTTCCATGAAAATTTGATAATACGAATATGTTCAATAAACATGTAACAGTAATAACAAGTACACCCTGCCACGCGAGTACCTCTTGTCGTATTTCGTATTACGTAGCTTGTATTTTATACCTACGTCGCCTGGTGTACGAAGCTTTGTCTTGGAAAGCAATAATAGGTTATTTCTAATTAATAGTTATTTTTTATATAAAGATAATTGTTTTACTGATAACACTTATTAAAACCATCTGTATTTAATTATGTTTGTTATCAAAACCATCTGTTATAGTTATTATTAATTGTTGTTGTAACTTTTTTTATAATTTTAATTGTACCTTTTAATAATAATGTATTGAATTATGTTTTAATTACTATTTACTTTAGAATCAGTAACTGGTTAACTATTTTTCATTGGATGTACCTACTTATTGTTTTTTATTATATCTAACTATACGTGTTTTATCATTGCCATTCGTGTAACACTTTAGATAATATTTAGGCTCTTTGTAGACATGTTATAATAATGTAGTCGCAAATTGGATCGCAGTATGTGTCAGATGCATTATCTACTGACTCATGTCATATGTGTACGCTAAGTCCAAGCGAGTATTGCTCTACCCTCTATGTTGACCCAGATCCAGCTATGAAAATACGAAATTTTCTCAAAATATGTCCAGTGGTTTTCTCGTAATCTGGTAAGACAGACAGACAAAATATATTCTAATAACTATACATTTGGCATTTTAATGTTTAGAATTACTTCTTCAATTAGATTTCAAAAAAAATGTTAATTTATAGATTCAGTCAGAAATTTATTATATTATGTAAATCATGGACTAAGCTTACGATAGCTTGCCTTTTTTTTCTGAAAATACATTAAAATAGGAATTGTTAGAAAAAAAAATGTGTTTTTGTTATATTATTAAGTAAAGAAACAGTACGATACTACATAAATTATGAACATAATATTTCTTATTATTTTCATGATATAAATCATAGGTGAAAACATTAATCACATAATACAAAATTACCGTTCTTTCTATAATCTAGTCTATAATTCATTTTTTTACTATACAATAAATAAAACTCTCTATGAAAAACACTTCACCATAATAGCATTAATAGAGCTTTTATAAGAACAGAGAAATATTAAGTTAGCTCTAAACAACGATCAAGTAAAGCTTTCTCAAGCAGTCGGTAATACTTTTTTATTCTCAGAAAAACAAATGAGTCGTAATTCATATCATTACAAGAGCGAATCGAGATTAATGACTCAAAACGAAATATTTGCATAGTGATAAATCTGGGGTAACTTCATAGGCATTTGTATTCGGGAAATAGGAAAGTTTTTTGTGGAAAGTAATGTACTTTTCTTCAAGTTTGTTAGACTATTGATGACTTTCTTTAGTGAGTAAGAAGTCTAAGGTTCGATATGAATTTGTATATATTATTATCTTATTTCACAACATTACATGAGCGATTATATAGTATGTATATAAATTCACTTCGTCTATCTCTGAAACGGCTTTATCGATTTGAATCAAATTTTGTATTTAAATATAATTTTGTTTTTAAGTTTTTACATCAATGCTTTTTTAAGTACTAACTCATTATTATCTATCTGATCTCATTTTAACTATATCATATATCTAGTCTGATAGCAAATTAACTTGCTTATATAATATTACTATATTACAAGCCTCGTAGCTTACTACGGAACTAGATAGCTCTGGGGTGATAATGTCCCAACATATTTATTTATTATAAGAGTACCAATCACCAATACTTTATTGTATATGATTTTACCTATAAAATAACTACATGCTTCTAAAAAAGGTAGCCGATATTCTAAATTATAACCCAAACGTCCAAACTAAAGATTTTCCAAAAAATATTTTCTACTTTTTATTGTATAGATTGCAATGTCCCATGTTGAACATTTGATATGCTAAGAAGTGGTCCTTCGCTCGATAAAGCTTGTAGCGAAAAAATACTATTACATTTATATATATGTAACTTAATACAAAAAGTGCCTACTTAACATTTAAGTATCGTAACAAAGTACATTAGACATTGTTTTCGTACATATGGTTTGTTTAAACAGCCTGGTTCTGACGCAGAGTTAATTCAGTATGAACGACGGACGTCCCCGTATAATTGAATTGAAGGAGATTTAATAAGAATAAAAAGTAAAAAACGTTTAAACACACTGAGTTAAAACGACGAATGATTTTTTTATAAATGTATCACAGTATTGAAACGTCTCTTTGGATTTCGTGGGACTTTTTTCAATATAAACATTTCTGTATCTTTTAATTTTTTCGTAACTGTGTCAATGCAAGATATTTCGATAATATAATTTCGTAAAAGCTACTTAAAGGCGCACTAACAAACTTACTAACATATCTTAAACGACATTAAACA
This sequence comes from Boloria selene, assembly GCA_905231865.2. NCBI lineage: Eukaryota > Metazoa > Arthropoda > Insecta > Lepidoptera > Nymphalidae > Boloria > Boloria selene. Next base: position 736,297 of record HG993147.1, read on the forward strand.
AGGTATTAGTGATAGTTAAACTATTTAAAATAAACATCATCATCATCATCATCATCATCAGCCCTTTTTAACGCCCCACTGCTGGGCACGGGCCTCCACCAGTACGAGGGGGATCAGGCCATAGTCCACCGCGCTGGCCTAGTGCGAGTTGGTGGACTTCACATGTCTTTCGAAAACTTGTTAGGTTTTTTCAGACATGCAGGTTTCCTCACGATGTTTTCTTCACCGTAAGACAAGTGGTAATCATGATAGAAATGATTCGCACATGAAAATATCAGAGGTGCGAGACCCGGATGTGAACCCGCATCACTCCGTTATCAAAGCGAGCGCGTTACCGCTAGGCTATCACTGAAATAAACATACCTATACATAAAATCGAAATTCTACGCACTTGTAATTTTCTCTTCTGGACACATAATATGTCAATAGTCCAAAGAAGACTAAAACACAAAGATTCTGTAAACATTTTTTTTGATTTAGCTTATTGATTATTAAGAATTAAAAAACTTATCTTCAAAGATAACCTGTAATCTCCTTATATATCTCAATAGGCTTTCGCATTACAGTAATAAAACCATGAAAGCCCCAATTGGGTAGAGGTCTTCAAGTAGATTTCTAAGACCCACAAATACGACGCGAGGGACGCACGTGTTGATTCAATTTATAGTGAAAATTTAATTTACTATTACATTACTGAGCCTAAAATGATTTGGTTCGGTTTGCATTATACAAATAGTTTAACTAAGGTGCTACTCAATTCGATTTGAATTGCTTTATTGGCTTCTAGAATAGTGAAAGTTTATTATGAAGTTTTTTAGGATGGCGGAAGTTTATTTTAAGCTTTTATATGCCTATCTATCTTTGCGGGAATTAAAGAATAATTAAATAGGGAGTTTTAAATAAGCAATTAAGTAATAAGAGTAATAGGCTTTTCATTTATATAAATTAGAAAAAAAATTGTTTAAAGTAAACACAGCTTTTAAAAGCGCAGTAATTGGGTATAAATAAACTTGGGTATAAATAAATACTTGGGTATAAATAAACGCGCGGATAAAGTCAAAAAACTTCAGTTCTTCTAGTTTCTTCAGAGTCAAAACTCTCGGCGTTTAATATTGTCATGATTTTACATTTAATTTAATTAAAATTTTAAGGATTAAAGAAAATATCTATAAAAAAAAGAAATAAGTCCTTAGTGAAACATTTTACTAACTTTCATTGAAAAGCTCCAATACGAAGACCGTATCCATCTCAGTTCTAAAGAATCAAATTATTATGAACAAATTTCATATACCTACTTGGAAAGTTTCAATTCGATACACAATAAGAAGTTAGATGAAATCGAGTTCCAAGATTTTATTATATATAAAGTTACAAAGAAAGTAACAAAAACGTGCTGAGAGCTTTTATATACTTTTCTTACAACGCAAATACATTGAGATTACAATATTTGTAATCCTAATTATAATAAACAAAACAAACACTCCTCTATTGCTGTACAAGTTGTATGAAATATTTGTTTTATAAGTCAGATGAGAAAGTTGATTCTAGTGCCTGTAAAAGTCATACAATATCAATATCAATATCAATATCAAAATATTTTATTCAGCATAAAAATTGTTACAATTTCTTACTGAACGTCATGAGTCTACCACCAGTTCGGAAAGAAGAAACCTCTGACCTGAGAAGAACTGGCGAAAGAAACTCAGCGGGACTAATTTTTTTTTTATCGTATTCTCACTCTTTTTTTTAAATTAAATTGTAGATTAACAATAATTCTATATGTTGAAATAGCCTGGCGGCGATCACATCATTCCCAAGGCGTACTGTCTTCTAAAAAGTCGTTAATCGAATAATAGCCTTTAGTACACAAACGTTCCTTCACAATTTTTTTAAATTTGGCAATAGAAGCTTTTTGAAAGTTTTCTGGGATCCTGTTGTATAGACGTATACATTGTCCATAAAATGAGTTACTGACTCGGCGTAAGCGAGTCACAGGCATTACAAGTTTATGTTTGCTCCTAGTATTAATGCTATGCATGTCGCAATTCTTGGGAAATTCGTGTATATTTTTATGAACATACATAACATTTTCGTACACGTATTGGGAAGCAACAGTCAATATTTTTATTTTTTTAAACTTTTCTCTTAATGAGACTCTAGGTCCTAAACTATATATGGCACGAATAGCTCTTTTCTGCAGGACAAAAATGGTATTAACGGTAGCTGCATTACCCCATAATAGGATTCCATACGACATAATACTATGAAAATAACTAAAATATACTACGCGAGCTGTATCTACGTCTGTAATAAGTCTAATTTTTTTTACCGCAAACGCTGCAGAGCTGAGTCTTTTCGCTAGCCCCTCAATATGGAGATTCCACTGTAATTTCGAATCTATGATGATACCTAGGAATTTAGTTGATTCTATCGGCCTTAACATCTCTCCACCCAATACTACACCATTATCAGCAATTTTAACATTAGGTGTTGTAAATTTTATTAATTTTGTTTTTTTGTTATTAAATAATAAGTTATTCGAATCGAACCAATAGACAACCTTTGAGAGAGCATCGTTTACATCGTCGTACATAAGTAAATTACGTTTTACCTTAAAAATAAGTGATGTGTCATCTGCGAACAATACTATCTCATGTTTGTCCTGTACAAAGAATGGCAAATCATTTATGTAAATTAGGAAGAGAAATGGACCAAGAATAGAACCTTGTGGAACCCCCATAGCAAACGGAGCTCCAGGAGATCTCTTACCATTTACATCAACCCTCTGAATTCTATTACTGAGATAGGAATTCAGGAGGTTGAGTGCCTTATATCTAATCCCATAATGATGCAGTTTCCTGATCAACGTTTCGTGATGCACACAATCAAAGGCCTTGGATAAGTCACAGAATATCCCAAGAGCATCCTGTGACCTCTCCCAAGCCTCAAAAATATTTTTTACTAGCTCAACACTAGCATCTGCTGTGGAGCGACCTTTCGTAAAACCGAATTGTTTCTTATGAAGTAGATTGTGTGCATTGAAATGCAATAACATTTGCCCGAGTATGATTTTTTCAAAAATTTTACTAAATGTTAGGAGTACTGAAATTGGTCTAAAATTATTGGGGTCTAAGGTACTACCTGATTTAAAAATAGGAATGACTTTACTGTGTTTCATTAGATCAGGAAAAACACCATGTTCTATACAGCCATTAAATATAGTAGCAAGATGAGGCGCAACAACATCAATTATCGAATTAACAACTTTTATAGATATACCCCATAGATCAGCTGTTTTCTTGAGGTCCAGACTTCTGAAGGCTACCATTATGTCTTTGGGGTTTACTTGTTTAAATTTAAATATAACATTACATTCTTTGACGTTTTTCTTTAGCAAAAGTTCGGCAATGTCGGGAGACGAATTAAGTGATTGCGTTGTTGAAAGTGGAATGTCAGTGAAAAATTTTTCAAACTCAGATGCAACTTCTCGGTCTGAAGTAATAAAATTTTCATTAATATTTAACTTAAAATCAAAGCTGCGATCTGCGACTCTTCCACTTTCACAAGCAATTATGTTCCATGTCATTTTGATTTTATCATGCGCATTTCTTATTTTATCTTTAATATACAAGGATTTTGCCATGGAACATACTCTTCTAAACAATTTGGAGTAGGCAGTTACAAAAGAAGCGAAAGCTATACTATGATTATAGGTTCTTTCATTATACAATTCATATAGCCTTCGCCTGCTCTTGTATATGCCAGGAGTTGCCCATTCACCGAATGTCAAGAGACCCCCTGAATTGACTGTTTTAGAAGTAAATATTGTAGAAAATTCTGTTTTTACTAATTTAAATAAAGAGTTATATAAGTAGTTGGGGTCATTAATGTAGAATAAATAGGGAAGTTTTGCCACAATATTACCTCTGAACTTCTCCATACGTGTAGTATTTATAGGTACAAAAGTCTTTTTTAAGTTATTTTTGTTGGTATTTAAAGAATAAGAAAAGGAAGCAAACTGGCCACAATGGTTCAGGTACAGGATCTAATATGGAATCTAAGGTGCTACGTCAATAAGTTAGCTAAGTTAAGTTTTGTTAATGTCGCTAGATTAAATGGATTTAGACTAAATCTAGTAACAAAGGAACAAATCTGACAGTTTGACACAGTTTGTAGTGAATTTTCTTGCGCCAGCGGTCGCGGGTTCAGGTCTCGCTGAGGGCATTCATTGTGTGTGTTACATGTTAAACTCGGATGTTTGTACTCCAGCCATGGGTGTTTATATTTATAATATGTATGTATTTAAATTTATGTATGTAGTATATCAACTATCTAGTATCCGTAACACAAGCTTTCTTCGTAGCTTACCACGGAACTAGATGGCGCTGTGTGTAATAATATCCCCACAAAAATATACTAACAAATACTATTATTTTATAAAATTCGCGATTTATAAAGATTTTCTAATTTGTTACGAAAAAAATCGTAAAAAATAACATCGTTCTTGTGAAAAACAAGAACATTAAAATGCGAGGTTTACGATTTTATCAAGAGTAAAACTCTAACCCTAACAAAAGTCATTTTAGACCTAATCTAAAAACTAAACTAGTTATGATGAATTTAGAAGGATCCTATTAAAGGCATAGATATAAAACTATCAAATGAAATACTTAATTGTAAATGAAACTATCTTTTCGGATTTTGTTGCGGATTTATTTGGATTTTTGGTTCCCGACGTTTCCAATGCTTTATAGCAATCATGGTCACGGGAAAGACTACCCCTCTCTCTGTCTGACTCTCTCTCTCTCTCTCTCTCTCTCTCTCTCATTCGAAACGTTTCATTATATTATAGTTTCATTTATAATGTCAAATATTCGCGTAAACCTAAGAAAGTATTACTTAATTGTAATACAAAATAACTATTCAGTGCAAAAAATACAAGTGCTTACAAATACTAAAGTTAAACAGTTACAGCCTTTAGGAGTATTCTGTGCGTGAATAGTTGAAGAGAGTGTGGTGGAAGTTTGTGTACGTGAACTTTACCCGGCGTTGGAATAATAACGTTTTGACATCAAAGCCGTGATATATGTTCTCTGATAAATGTTTTTCCACATATCTATTGGTTTGTTATATTATTTCGTAAGTCTTCGATATTTTTCTTTACGTACTTACTTTTTATAATATTAGTGATGTAAATTATTTTTGTTTATTTTTTTTTTATTTTGAAAGGGTCTACAATTTTCAACAATTATTATAAAATCTATATATTTACTTTGATTTATTTACTTATATATACTTAATTAAAGCAGGTATATATAATGAAATAGACAAATTTTTTTATAAAAAAAATACACTATAGGTATAAACTATTTTTTTATTAATAGGTACTTAAAGTTTCACTTAAACCTTTCGTAGTAACTAGTAAATTCATATGTTTTTATTATTTACGGTACTTATAAGAAAAATACATGAAGGCTATAGGCTATATAACATCACGCTACAACTAATAAGAGCGGAGCATCAACGAAAAATGTTGCAAAAAAGGTAAGGGCGGGCGTTAATTCTGCGAGGTACCATACCGCGCGATTCAGAAAGAATTTTGTTTCCGGTCCTTAGAAAGCGTGCGAAGCCGCGGGAAATGCTAGTATACAATATTTTGATTCTGCTCAAAAAATAAATAAAATGAACATAAGGACGACCCATGCAAAGCGACGGTGAGTCGCTATATTCATTATAAGTTCTAACACATAATCTAGTCCAGGAAAAACATTCATACTACTAACAGCGTATCATCTGCGTAAATCATAAATATCGCACGACTCGGACATAGCGTCCTATCGGGAACAATGGGTCAATACGGCGAAATAAATCAGGTGGTTTCGAACCCTCCCTCCGCTTTGTCGGTAAATGTGATCTTTGTGATCACAACTTCCTGTTATTGTTCGTATAAACGATGACTAGTTCACTTATTTTTTAACTTTAACAATAGTTAGAAAGATGGAACTATTTTATATTATGTAAAAAATAATTTTAATCTTCACAAAGACAAGAAAGGTGCCTTGTTGTCTTCCTTTTTATTTCATCTGATTTCTTTTTTATTGCTTAGAAACTTGAATAATAATAAAAAAATACATATTAAAATTACTTTTTTATATATAAATTTTTTATAATTAATTATAATGTTCTTTAGATCACTGCCCAAAAATATTATATATTTTTAGTATTTATAAATAATTGTATATATTAATGGTAAATAAATAATAAATACGTTATATTAAGATAATATTTAAGGGCAGTGAGTCATACGAGATTTTATTGCCAATATAAGTAAACGGTTGGACATTAATCTTCGTATCTAATATCGGAAACCTACTCGATTCTCTTTTCGTCTTAGTCTTTCTGGAATTCATATAATAAATATTATGCAATTTCATGTACGCTTCATCATCACTACATAGTATAAAACAAAGTCGCCTTTTCTGTCCCTATATCCCTATGTGCGCTTAAATCTTTAAAACTACGCAACGGATTTTGATGCGGTTTTTTTTAATAGATAGAGTGATTCAAGAGGAAGGTTTATATGCATAACTAGCAGATCCCGCGGCTTTACCTGTGCTAAATCTAGGGAAGAGCCCGAGTGAAGCGAGGGCGAGTTGCTAGTGCAAATATAAAACTAAGTTGCCAACAAAACCATTGCCGACGAAAAAATGAGATGAAGAGTAATATTGGTCTTTGCTAGTATAATGAACAACAACTATGGACTACGTTATCCAGCAATTCCCTTTTTTCTTACAACGGATCTGGAAACGAATTTTCCCTTGGCTCAAAAATCTTTGTGTAATTCTATAACTTACTAGAATTTGCAGCTAATATTCATTAGCGTTTTATATATTGCGTTTTTGGAAATAAAGTATCGTTATTAATATTACATAAATAGTTAAAGACTGTTTTCTAATTGATATAGATGCCTATTGATTAAATGTAAAGCAAAATATATTATAGCAAACTCAGCCCGCTTCGCTGCGCGTAAGTTAAAAAAAATTGAACGTTTTTATATTTTTATATACATTAAAAGTAGCCTAAGTTACTCTTTATAACATTAGCTATCTGCTAGTGAAAGTCTCATCAAAATCAGGCCGGCCTTTTTAGAGATTAACCGGAACAGAAAGACAGATAAAAATTTTAAAAATTGACTTTTTTATGTAAGTACCGTATAAACTTTCATAATAAGCATTAAGTAAAAATGCTGTTAATTTGAAACCAAAAACAGACACTTAAATTTTATTTATATGTACTGATACAGTTGATCCTTATGTTGATCTTATAACTTGTGTGCCAGATATATTCCTCAAATAGCTCGTAACTTATGTTAACTTGATGTGATGAAAGAAAAGTTGGTAACTTTTGGAGAGCTGTACAAACATATGCCAAAGCAAACGTTGCCATCTTTTTCGGCGAAATTATGCTTGAAGAATTAGGTATACAAATAAAATGTTATATACAGTTAACCTATACATAATATAATAAAATTCTGAGTCATCTGTAAAATAGATCTTTCTTTTCTTTCTTTCTTCTTTTTTTTGGAAAATCTTATTGAAATAGTCCGAAACTATTGTTTTTTAGAATTTATATCGGTATGTCTGTTTGTAACCGCATTTTGATTTGGATGTAATTTAATATGATGAAAGCTGATTATCTGGGTCAATTTATTTAGTTTTTACTGCGGAAAAATATCTTTTTTTTTTTAAATACTAAAATATAGTGAAGATCGGAGAAATAAAATTACTGTGAACTATGTTATGTGCAATAGAATATTTTGTCTATAGTAGTCACCTATGATCTATGCTTTTTCTATCTGTCATGGCGTCTCGTGCTCATTGCTAAGTGTGTGGTTAAGAAATAAAACAATAGTATATGCTTCTAAACTCTGCGTGTTTTATTTAAAAGTCCTAACAGGTTATGGGCCCAGGTTCATAATTCTGTTTTAGGTGAAGATCGCTGGAGATATTGTGTGGCGAGGACACTAAGAGTTTAGTGATGGGCGTAGGCGAAAGAAAAAAAACGTGGCGTCGTCAGTGAAGTAAAACACTATATTTGTGTTTTATTGAAAGCGGTGTCTGAAGGAGGTCGTGCGGAGGTTAAAGTACGACATCAGGTGCACGCAGGGGATTCAAATCACGACTGTCGAGGGAAGCGGAATTAAATTCGAGAAAATGGATCTACACACAATGGCGGTGGCATCAACTTCCAATATGATCAAATTAGAAGGGCAGAAAAATTGGAATGTGTGGAAATTCCAAGTGGCAGTTACCTTAAGAGGGGCGGATGTGTTCCTTGTAGTGAATGGAACTGAAAAGCCAGATGATAAAAATATTATCGAGTGGGCGAAGAAGGATGTTAAGGCCCAAACTATAATTGTTTCTAGGCTGAGCGAGGCGGCTATGGTTCACGTATTAACGTGTGAGACTGCGGCCGAAATGTGGCAAAAATTGCATAGTGTTTTTGAAGCCAAATCAGCAACAAGTACCATGATGCTGCAACAACGTTTTCTTCAGTGTAAGTTTGAAGATGGAGAGCTGTCAGTGTTCTTAGCTAAAGTTCAAGAGATGGCTTGTCAATTAAAACAATCAGGCGAAGAGGTGTCTGAGAAATTCTTAATGACTAAAGTGTTGTTGTCATTACCAGCAACATATAGTCACTTTATCTCTGCTTGGGAGTCAGTTGAAACAAATAAGCAAAAGTATGATGACTTAGTGTCACGCCTGCTTGTAGAAGAGGAAAGATTGAAAGCCAGGGACAAAGATAAGGAAGAGGACAACAACATGGCATTGTTTACAAAGAGGCGAGGTGGATTTGTAAAAAAATGTCACAGATGTGGAAATTCATCGCATTTAGCCAAAGATTGTAAAAGTCAAAAGGAAAATCGCAGGTGTTTTGGGTGTGGGGCAGTGGGTCACCTAAAATTTAACTGTCCTAAGCGGGAAAACATATATAAACTAAGTGGACATTCATCAAAGAAAGTAAACTCGGGAAATGCATTCACAGTGGCTATGACAACCGAGTTTGATAGTGAGTTTTTGAATTACACAGACAACAAATCACAGTTATGGGTGATTGACAGTGGTGCCAGCTGTCACATGACAGGAGATCGTTCACTGTTTATGAACTATAATACATTGTCTGAGACAAGTCAATTTGTTATTGTTGGTGATGGTAGGCGTTTACCGATTGTTGGGATTGGTGATATTAAAATTAATGTATTTAATGGTGAAACCTATGTTGAGTCAATATTGAACAATGTGTTACATGTTCCGGACATTAAAATTAATTTGTTCTCAATACCAAGTGCGACTAAAAGGGGTTATGCTGTCACAATGTCGAATGATCAGTGTTTATTTTATAAGGACAAGTTACTGTGTGCATTAGGAAATCGTGAAGGAAATTATTATGTACTGAAAGTGTCAAACTGTGTTTATGAAGGTGTTGCAGCTGTTGCAACATTAACCGAGTGGCATGAGAGACTGTGTCACCAGAGTGTTGAGTATGTGAAACAAGTGCTCAACAATAATAACATTAAATATACAGGTGAAAGTTTTAAATGTGAGCCATGTTTAGAAGGTAAGATGCACAGATTACCTTTTAATAGAAGGGAGCAGCATACCAAAGAATGTTTAGAGTTGGTTCATGCTGATGTGTGTGGCCCAATGGAGGTAGATAGCATAGGAGGCTCTAGATATTTTTTGTTGATAAAAGATGATTATTCAAACTATCGTGTAGTATATTTTCTAAAGAAAAAAAATGAAGTATTTGATCAGATAAAGATTTTTGTTACATGGGCAGAAAGACAGACAGGGCTTAAAGTCAAGGTAATCCGAACTGACAATGGAGGTGAGTTTATCAATAGAGATATGCAAAAATTTGTGAAAGAGAGAGGTATACAACATCAAACAACTGTGGCTCACACTCCTCAACAGAACGGAAAAGCGGAGAGAGATATGAGAACGATAGTAGAAGCAGCTAGGTCTATGCTAAAAAGTAAGAATTTGTCAAAAGAACTATGGGCAGAAGCTGTGAATACCACAGTGTATGTATTAAACAGAACGTCGAAGAGTAGAGAAGAGGGACAGACACCCTATAAGACATTTTGTAAGCGTGATTTTGACTTACAGAACTTATGTGGAGTATTCGGAGATCATGTGTATGTCCATGTTCCAACAGTTAAAAGATTAAAGTGGGATGTAAAAGGAGAAAAAGCTACTTTTGTTGGCTATGATGACAGTAAAGGTTATAGAGTATATTATGAGGACAAAAATGAAGTGTATATTAAGAGAGACATAGTATTTATGGATAAAGTAAAGCAAAAAGAACAAATAAAGAATAAGGAAACAGTCATTGTACTTGATGTTCCTGCAGAGAATAATTATGAAGACTCTTCCTCATTAACTGGAGAAAGTGAAGAGGAGTTCTACGATACTGATCTATTAGAGAACCAAGTAAAAGGAGAAGGAGAACCGGATGTGACGCATGATATGATACCAGAAACAACTCAAGAAGTGGGACATGAAAATATAGAAACAGAAGAAAGTCAGAGAGAAGAAAGTAGATTTAGAAGAAAAGTAAAAAAACCAACATATTTAGATGACTATCACTTGTATGTTGCTGAACCTAAAAACTATAAGGAAGCCATAATGTCCGCAGAGGCTGAAAACTGGAAAAGTGCCATAAAAAAGGAGATTATGCAACTAAAAGAAAATAATACTTGGACTGAAATAGATGAGATACCGAAAGGAAAAGAAGCTATTAGTTCAAAATGGGTTTTGAAAAAAAAGGCAGATTGTTACAAAGCTAGATTGGTGGCCAGGGGTTTTGAACAAGAATGTGATGAGAACTTGTATGCCCCTGTGGCAAAGTTAAATACTTTTAGGATTTTTGTGTCTGTAGCTACTAAATTAGGGTTAGAAATTAATCAAATGGATGTTTGTGGAGCTTTTTTAAATTCAAAACTTGAAGAAGAATTGTATTTAATTCTATCAGAGGGAACTGATACTAAATATGTAAAGCTTAATAAGTCAATCTATGGTTTAAAAAGGTCTCCTAAGTATTGGAATGAAACATTTAATAATGTAATGATATCATTAGGGTATAAAAGATGTGATAAAGATTTCTGTTTATATTCAAAATGTAAAGGGGAACAGAAAACATTTTTGTTATTATATGTTGATGACATTTTGTATTTTGGTAATAATAAGGAATCTTTGTGTGAGCTAAAAGATGTATTGTGCAAAACTTTTAAGATGAAAGTTATGGGAGTAATAAGTAAATTTTTAGGGATAGATATAAAACAAGATATTGTAAAAGGAATCACTATTATTTCACAGAAGGATTATTTATTAAAGTTGTTATCTGATTATAACATGTTGGATTGTAAAATTTTGCAGTTACCTATTGATAAGAATTATAATTTTCATATATTAAAGAGAGAAAGATCAGAGAGTGTTGAAATTGAGAATAAATGTAGAAAGTTAGTGGGAAGTTTAATGTATGCAGCTATGGGGACGAGACCAGATATTTGTGCAGTTGTTAACATTTTAAGCCGATATCAGAGTTGTGCATCAGAACTGTTATATAAACTTTTGTTAAATGTTTTAAGATATGTAAGAGGGACTATAGATTTGTGTTTGATATATAATAGAGACTGTAATAATGATGTTGTAAGCTATGTTGATAGTGACTGGGGTGGTTGTAATGATTGTAAATAAACCTCAGGGTGTATTTTTAAAGTGTTTGGTTGTTCAGTAATTTGGTTTTCAAAGAAACAGCCAACCGTAGCGTTGTCTTCTACAGAGGCGGAGTATATTGCTCTATGTTTAGCAACTAGTGAGGCTTGTTGGCTAAAATATATTATGATTACATTTGGGTTTGAGGTGAACATAACTATTTATGAAGACAACCAGTCCACTATCAAGATGGCACAGATGGCCACTGGTAATTCTAGAGTTAAACATTTGGAAATAAAGCAAGCATTTGTAAAAGAGAAACTTGAAAAGAAAATAATAAATTTAAAGTATATAAATACCAGTGACCAGCTTGCTGACATACTTACTAAAGCGTTAGGGGGTATAGCATTTAAAAGATTAAGAGAAAAACTGTTTTGTTTTTAGTTTTGTTTAGTTATTCAAAATATTTTATTGAGGGGTGATGTGAACTATGTTATGTGCAATAGAATATTTTGTCTATAGTAGTCACCTATGATCTATGCTTTTTCTATCTGTCATGGCGTCTCGTGCTCATTGCTAAGTGTGTGGTTAAGAAATAAAACAATAGTATATGCTTCTAAACTCTGCGTGTTTTATTTAAAAGTCCTAACAATTACGGGGTAAAGGGAAGAATTATAATCGAAATTGCTACATCTGAAATCAATTTCACTACAGAAATGCTCGTTCGTATTTCCAAGTTCGAGAATACACTGACGGGTCAGTGCGCTCGGCGCAAGTTAGAAACTACTCGTATTGCCTAATAAGTTGATCTGGTACATACTCCAGAATACTATGCATTTACTTTTCGTGTTTCTTTTTAGGTTAATCTTATTATTATTATTATTATTACTTATATTATAAAGAGGAAAGGTTTGTATGTAAGTATGTTTGTAACGAATTGTCTCAAAAAGTACTGGACTAATTTTAAAAATTCTTTCGCCATTTGAATGCTACATTATCACTGATTAATGTAGGCTACTTTAATTGCAAGAAAAAAATAAGGATCCCTACTAAAACTACAATAACAGGAGAGGAGGAGGAGTGCACGCCGCATATAATGATACCATTGTCTTGTACTGCTTACTGTTTTTGTTTATTTTTCTTGTTTTATCATCAGTTTTGAACACATGTTTGTTGTTGAAGAAGTTGAAAGCAATTTCATCATTGTCATTGATGTTTATCTTAAGTAATTATAACCAAAAAGTACGCTGTTTTTAACTGACAAGTAGCATATTATAAACTATTTCCTTTTAAATAAACAATTAACAAAATCGCAATTCTAATTTATTTATTATGTATCATTACTGGAATAGTAGAAGCATTAGGGATATAATCTAACTCGTATAGGCAAACATTTGACGAATATTTGATTTTCTATGGGAGTCGAACCTACGATCTTCAAGATGTCAAGATTATCTTTCATATTTATAAGACTGAAAACGCCTCAGGCCCCCATATGTACCGATTATAAACTATGAAATTATAAAGAAGCCTCGCTCTATCCAGTGTAGCGGCTAATGTAATTTTTTCCGAACCTAAGTAGTCGAAGCTCCGGTCAAGTTTTTACGTGATGTTCCGAAATTTTGTTATCTCACTAGATGTGTATTATCGGGACTCAGCTTTATGTTTCGTTTCTCTCTCAAACCCCATTCTTTATATATGAAAGAGGGAGACAAAAACATTAAGAAATACCGCTATAATGTACAAAGTTTTTTTTTAAATTTTGTATTGTAAATGAAAAGGTCTTGCCAGTATCGTGAGGATTTAAATCTGAGCGAATTTTTAGCACGTACTTCTTTCTTTGAGAGAAATAAAACTAAAAGTTTTAATAATGTCTTTAGTTTGTAGTATTGTAACGTAGTGTTTTAGAATTTTTATTTTCTTTGAATGTCTTTTAAACTGTAGACCTATTTAAGTTTTAATGGAAAATAACTATTTCTACACTAATGTTATAATATAAATAAAGAACGAATATGTGAGTGAGTGGTGAATGGATGAAGGTTCATATTTTATGTCATTAGGTTAAAAGAAATTGATTACCCAATTAACAAAAATGAAAACCGCCTTCAAAACGTTACAAATCGAAACTAAAAAGAAAAAAAAATAATTTTAATTACTTAGTTATTGTTGGAGTAGGTGCCAGCCAAGAAGGACAGTTTTATCCTGCCTTTGCAATGAACTTTCGAACGGATATTTTGATTATATTTACAAATTGATACATTAATTAAATTGTATTAAGATTATTTTGCTTTGGCTGGCACCGACTCCAACAATAACTAAGTAATTAAAATTATTTTTTTTTTCTTTTTAGTTTCGATTTGTAACGTTTTGAAGTCGGTTTTCATTTTTGTTAAAAAATAATTTATTTTTAATTTTTTTGTGGAAATTAGATATTATGTTTAAATATAATATTGGAAGGCTAACTAAACTACTGCTCCAATAAGTCAACGAAGTTTTGAAATGAACGACAATAGTCAATCGAGATTTGTCCACGTCTATTTTTCCACATAGCTCGTAGACGTTAATAAGATTTACCTTCTATTATCAATCCACCTAATATCCTGAAGGAATACGACTATCAATTCATAAGTACGTATAATATTAAAAGAATTTTCTTTCAACTCCTAACCGTTGTGGAAATATACCTTACATCATCACAAATTCTTGAACAGCTTTAGAAAATATATGAAAAAGGTAATCAGTGCCGATAAAATTTGAGGGTTGCCCTCGATTTCTCTAGGATTCCATCATCAGATGCTGACTTGGTGACAATGAGAACATCTTGAATGTATACCCTACCGAACAAAAGAGACATTTTTAAAATCGGCCCACAATTCACGGAGAAATCGGTGAAAACACATAAAAAACTACTGTTGAGGAATTTTACCTTCCATCATCAGCTCATCTACATGAGATGATGATTTTCATACTTAAAAGCTTTATCGGTTTTAGAAAATATATCAAAAACATAATAGGTGCCTGTAAATTTTGAGAGTTGCCTTCGATTTGCCTGGGATTCCATCATCAGATCCTGACTTGGTGACAATGGGACCACCTCGGAACTATACCCTACCGAACTAAAGAAAAATTTTTGAAATCGACCCACAGACGGCGGAGAAATCGGTGAACATACATAAAAAAAAATACATACAACGGAACATAATATAACCTCCTCCTTTTTTGAAGTCGGTTAAAAAGAACTAAATTTTAAAATATTATGAAATTTTAACTAAGTCAAATATTTTTTTTTTCAAATATTCATTTTCATCGATACAATCCGCATAATCCGCCGAATCCACAGTTTCTAAAATTTTTGTCTGTTTGTGACTTCTTCACAAGAAAACTACTGAACAGATTTATGTATTGACAATATTAGTTGGTTATCCGTTATTATATACCGAGGACTATATTATAATACTTTTACCGTGGGAAAATACCTATCTAATTTATGATTAATCGTTAGAACACATCGTGTCATATAAAATTCATCACTATTATTCTTATTATTTATTTGGTTAAATAAAATAATAAATGCCTAGATATTTCAACCAAGCCAAAGCATCTTTTAAAAATATGACAATCGAATAATAAAAGTATCTAACAAATAATCAATGTCATGAATAATGGAGTACTTTCGAATAAAATGTCAACAATAGGCCCTTTGTGTTACTTTTAAGAGGAATTGTCGACTGATTTCGTAAATAAAAACATCAAATACGTTTGTAAAGATACCTTCGAAGCTTTAGCAAGCTTTTGATTATAATATTGATATCATTTTTTGTTCTATTGTTTTAAAGGAATTTGTAAAGCTCCTATTATATATCCAATAGAGAACCAATTTAGCCCCTGTTTTTTTCAATTAAGGATACTACGAAGATAACTCTCTTCTCGTATATCATTAAGATAATACAGCATTTATAAAGAAGAAAGGTTGCATCTCCCTTGTGTGTAGTGTGTGGAAAAAATGAGGATACTTATCATATTTTCATGGAATGAGTTCGGAATGAATCGTTTAGAAGTCATAATATAATTAGTAATGGTGATATGAATATTGGAATTTGCTATAGTATGTTGGGAGTTAACATACTATAGCAAATTCCAATATTCACTCAAGTTCGGCAAAAAATTTGTATATATTTAGTTAAATTAGGCTTAAATAGATAAGAGATAAAGTTGATAAATTATATATAAATTTGTTCGCCTACCAGAAATAGTTTAAGTTGCCTATTTATGCATGATTTCATAAGAATGTATATACTGCTAAGGATTTAAAGTTGTTATTCTGTTTGTAAGAAGCTTGAACAGGACGACATGTTTCTTCTTCTTTGCGAACAAGTCCTTTAAATAAAGATAATACAGATTCCAATGTATGCGTAAGTGTGAGCTGGAGATGAGGAAATTAATATTATATCAGCAAGTTATCTCGATTCGTACCGATGTTGTATCGTAGATTATCACTACGTAGTATAAAAACAAAGTCGCTTTCTCTGTCCCTATATCCCTTTGTACGCTTAAATCTTTAAAACTACGCAACGGATTTTGATGCGATTTTTTTTAATAGATAGAGTGATTCAAGAGGAAGGTTTATATGCATAACTAGCGGAACCCGCGGCTTTGCCTGTGCTAAATCTAAGGAAGAGCCCGAGCGAAGCTAGGGCGAGTCGCTAGTTGTAAATAAGATATTCTCCATTTTAGGTAATAATATAAAATATACTTTTTTATTTTTATTTTTTTGTTAAGTTATTCTAATTAATAGTTTAGTTTAATATGTTAACGATTTAAGTTGGATGTTCTTATATTAGGCTAAAGTCATTGATATAACATGACAGTTTACAATATACTAAGGCCCGATTTCACCAAAGTAGAATAACTTTTATTCCTAGGATAAAGCTGTTATTTACTCTAAGATAACCATGCTTTCATTTCACCAACTACTTATCCTGAGTATAACAAAGCTATACGAGAGTAACTCTTATACCGCCAATTTTGAAAGAATAACCGGCTTATTCCTCAGATAAAATCAAAATGGTGTCAAATTTTATGTCAGTAAACTGTTGATTCATATTTTTGCACATTGAATTGTAATAAGGAGAAAATATTATTAAAATGCAGCGTTTGAGAAGAATGTTATCGGACAGTGAAAGCGATAGTGAAGATAACTATTTTATTTTGAGACGTCCAAGGTGGTTTAAAGAAAGAAATGAGCATTTTTGCAACTACGATGAAAAGGATTTCATGATTAGATTTCGTTTTAATTAAATTAATTATTAATTAAATTAATTATTAATTAAATTTATTATTATTTAATTTATTATAATTTTTAAAAAAACACATAGCAAACTAAACGAAATTAACTTGAAAAATAGCACTGACACATTGACATAAGTTCAAACTGACGACTAAATTAAAAATGTCCTGTTATGCTATACTGTACTAAGATAATGACATGTCTATTTAATTTAACTGCATTTACATTCAATTCTCATTCAATGTGCCACAGGTAAAAAAAACATTAATCTAAGAATAGTTATACTAGGATTAACATTTTGTCTTTACAAAGCGGTGAAACGTACTACGAGTTATTCTGAGAGTAAATGCAGCGAATAATTTTATACCTGGCATAGTTATTCTTGGATAACGACATCATTGGTGAAATTGGGCCTTAGTAAAAGAGTTTAATCAATCTATGAAGGCCATATTTACGATTTTGACGACCAATTTTCTAAGTATTTTCTAATCATTATTAATCTTTTTAGGTAAGCCTACGTGAACTTATTCATTTTAATAAAATATATATTGTGAAAACTTCACTATTTTTCACTTACTACTCCGCCTGTGGGATATACATTATATAATTTACGTATGCTCATGTGTTCTTAAGAAGTATACTCTGCTATAATTTAGGCTATAAGCTTTCCACGATCTATAGTAACCATTCACAATGAAAATAAAAACTACTTTGCCAAATTATCTTAAATTTTTATGGGACCAAATGGCAACTATTCCGCATTAAACAAAAAAGAATAACGTAAATCGGATCATATATCACAGAGTAATCGGTATACATACATAAAAGTATACCGATCGAATTGATGACCTCCTCCTTTTGGAAGTCAGTTAAAAAGTTACAAATACACTGAAATTATTAAAATATTATGTTTTATAATATCACCTTCCCTTTCATCCGCATAAAAATATAAACACAAGTCTAATACAATTATCGAAAACAGATAATGTGAAAAAAATATCCACAAACAAAGATCCCCTTTACTTCTTAAGAACCAACTGGATCTGAACTTCACTAATTTAATTTTTTCTTTCTTCCCTCTAGCATACATATTAGTTACCAGAACCCATAGAAAAATACTATAATCTCAATGAAATATCAACCATTGCGGACTATCTATGTACATATAATCATAACATTTATAAGAAAAACAGCAATGGTTGTATCGCAAGGGGATATTATTATTATTAAGTTATTTAAGTACGAGTCAGAAAAGGGATTTGGGCTACTACTTCGTATTCGTAATACAACACCACTATTTATCTCTATACATTCACGTCACGTAATAAATCGGAATTATTTAATTTACTTATATGAAGATGCCGGCCTTTGTGTGTTTACTTTGATAATTGATTATGAGGTTTTTATTGATTTTATTGTTTGTATCACAATTTTCGATTATGAATGCAGTTTTTTCTAATAATATCTAAATTATTTAATATCTTATAATATACTAGCCTTTCCCGCGGCTTTTCTCGTTTTCTAAAGGCTGAAAATCAAAAGAAATATCTTTCGCCCGTTTTTGCAACATTTTTCATTGATGCTCCGCTCCTATTGCTCATAACGTGATGTAATATAGCCTATAGGCTATCCGCGGCTATACTTCTTGATAAACGGACTATCCAACACAAAAAGAATTTATCAATTCAAACCAGTATTTCTTGAGATTAGAGCGTTCAACCAAACAAACAAACTCTTCAGTTTTATAATATTAGTACAGATAATCAAGTGTGAAAATGAAATTTGTCTGTCTCGTCTACTTCTTAAAGCAATAGAGTTTTCAGTAGAAAGAAAAGATTTGAAGCGGTTATGGAAAGATGTATCGCTACTGGTAGCATCCTGAACGTGCTATATATGCGGTGATAGATCGACAGGCTGTAAGTAAATCGCGCACTTGGCTGTATGCACACACAGTGCAGTATGGAAACTTACCATATCATATTACAATAATACTCAAAATATCAGACACAGTAAAAGTATAAAAGCAATATAAATATTTTCATACTAAATTGCCTGAGTTAAACAAAAAAACTATTCAAGTAGTATAATGATGTTACATGGTACAGAGAAGTTGTAGAGAAGTCAATTTGGCGACAATTGGAGAACGTTTTCATTCTAGGAGCGGTGCTAGTAGCTAACGCAAAATAAAAAAAACAAGTAAGAAATTAAATCTGTAGAATAATAGTGATAAAAGTATATGTAAATATGAATAAAAGATAAAAAATACAAAGCGTTAAAATAACACTTTACAAAGTTAACGAATAGTTAAGTTTGCAAGAGGTAAAAGCTTAGCCATTTTTATATTTATAATAATACTATACTAGTTTATAAATATAAACAGACGAAACCAAATGCAGCCACTAGTTTTATTTTGAAATATCATTTTCCATTTCTGAAGTAGTACAAAAGGAGCAATCTCTAGACGTACAAATAAAATAATAACTCGTCCGCTCTCGCACGTAAACACTTCAGCGTAATCTGTTTTTAATTACTTCCTACAATTTCGGTGTTCTTATTCTAAGTGAACTTGTTTCGTTAGTAACAAATACAAATTTTAATATTTAGTGTAGTATTTGGTGAAAAATAATTTGGTAGCAAGTTTTCGAAAGACATGTGAAGTCCGCCAACACGTACTAGGCCAGCGCGGTGGACTATAGCACTGCTAATCCCCCTCGTACTGAGGGAGGCCCGTGCCTAGCAGTGGGACGTTAAAAAAAGGGCTGATGATGATGATTTGGTGAATATATTTTGGTGAATTGTGTATATCAATGTAACGTTTAAATAAATAAATATATTGGGACAATATTACAACAGTAACACCTAAGCTAAGCTAAGCTACGAGGCTTGTGTTACGGATACTAGATAGTTGATATACTACATATATTATATACATTTTAAATACGTATATATTGTAAATATAAACATCCAATAAAAATCAAGAAAGAATCGAATAGCAGTGATAGCTCAGTGGTAGCGCACTCGCTTGGGAAATCAAGCGCTAATTCAAGTCCCGGGTATAGCATCTCTATTTAAAATGTGCGAAGCATATCTAATATGAATACCACTTGCTTTACAGTGTAGAAAAACACTGTTAGGAAACTTGCATGTCTGAAAGAACCTAGCATGTTTTCAAAAATATATCCCTCAAGAAATCCCTCAGGACGTCTACCCGAGTCGTCAACATAGTAAGTTGTGCGAAACGCAATTCACACGCTATGACGGTCGGCAATCAATAAACACTATAGGCGCCATGGGATACTTGTCGCTAATATTTTTATACGCCATCCGTACTCAGCTCGTAAATCATAGGCCAGTTTACAGCGCGCCTGTAAACCGAAGGTTTACGATCGGTGATGTTTCACGTTGATGTATCGCACTGGAAATGACAAAAATTCGCATCTATATATATAAAACTAGCTATTTACCCCTGCTCCGCTTAGGTTAATGCCCTAACGGTTTTAGTGGTGCGTATTGAACATTAGCGTAGATTGCTCAAAGGTGACGCTGTAAATAGTATACGTAATGTTGACCAAATCACCAGCTATTACCATATCAACAATTTTAGTCCAATTTTTTCTCATTAATCGTTTCCAGACAATCAGAAAGATAGAAAAATATTCCAAAAAAGCTACAAATGCGGTCTCTGGATAATAATGACTTTTGCAAAAAGAATTTTGTATTACATATTTAATGGAGTCAGCATCAGAATTATATTATTTGTATAGGATAAAATAAATATTGTGGTCAGAGTTCATAATATTATTCAGAAAATCAACCTACAACAAACCTAAATCTTTATGCAGTGGGTCGTTAATGTATAAAAAAATCGTAAACAAACAAGTATACTTAGACAAAGTTTTTACATATACATATATGAATGGAAACACTATTTACTATTAATATTATGATTTTTTATTATTAATATTATGATTTTTTGCCACTGTTACCTTTACTGCTGTGACTTAACCAATTTGGATGAAATTATCTACCCCTTACCGCTTGTGTAGTCACAAGTTATCAAAATAATAGTGATAATAGTTGTCTTGTCCCAGATATTTAAATGTCTCTTCCATATATTTTATATGTCGAACTCCATCCCCTTGACCCGCCGTTAATCACCACTCAGCTCTGTTAACTCTGCTAACTCTGTTAACACGGGCGGCCGTGTACAACGCGTCGAGAGCATCGTTTAACTGTTACAGCTATATTACGGTTTTTACTAACCTTTTATAAGCTTTACTCATGTTATTATTGTAATCTTTTTACGTGTTTATTTTATGAGAGGAAGAGAAGAGAGTAGAAAGATTTCGGCACATTATTCTTTTTTATGGTAAAAAGGGGGCAAACGGGCAGGAGGCTCACCTGATGGAAAGTGATCACCACCGCCCATGGACATCTGCAACACCGCAGGGCAACATTATGTTAATTAGCTGTTTGGTTTCATTTTAAATTAAAACAATGTATAATGTTATATTTGCTTATCGTTTACATCATGTTTGTTTAGCTGTTTATGGGTAACTGTAGGTACTGCTCTCATAGCAGAGTGAAATGTAAAGCAACCCCTTAGCTGTATAGACTTCTTAGTAGACCTACCGAACCGTCGAGTCAACGTGGTTGAATGCGTTCTACTAGTAGTATTGCTATAATCGTGAATCAATTTTCTTCCTCCATCTTATACAATAGAAGACGAGAAGGGATTTGAACCCACGCCACTTAGTTTCACAAGCGAGCGCGTTATTAACTAGCCTACCACCGCCTTTTTAATTAAGATATTAATATAACTATTATAAAGTTACGTAATGGCTAGCTAACTGTTACGTGATATTATATACGTAGCTTCTTTTTCGTTTGAAGCGTAAGGTTTAAATATTTCAATTTACATTTTAAACCCCACTTACATAACACTACAATTCTTATGAAAGAAGTTCTAATATGAATATAAAAAATGCGAGTGAAACCGCGGGCAAAGATAATATAAAACTTGATAAAGTATAAACGTAACAACAAAGCTTAGGGACGTAATTTATAACCATTTATACTTACTCGAGTCATATAGCATTATTAAATAAGTAAAGTTAAATTCACTGATTGTTTAACTTTTGATGTGCCATTGTTTTTTAATGGCAAGAAACTTCGAGAATAATGAAAGTTAATAGAACAAACAGAGTTAAGCATAAAATAATAAAAGCCTTTATTGCGACACGTAGAATTTGAAATAAGCCCAAATAAAACGATTAAAATACAAAACTTAGATCAGCTCGATTTCTATTAATGAGGAGGTCTTAGAAGAAAGTTATAGGCGATTTAAAACATTTAATTTAAAATCTGAAAATGAATATTACAACACTATTGTTTTTATAATATATATGTATTTAAACTTATATATGTATATCAACTATCTGGTATCCGTAACACAAGCTTCGTAGCTTACCACGGAACTAGATGGCGCTGTGTGTAATAATGTTCCAACATTGTTTATTTTATATACGTTTGTAAATAATATGTTATTATACTATTTTTTACTTTAATTTTATATATTGTGAATGTGAATGTTTGTTTGTTTATTTGTTACTTCTTCTGACTATCACTATCACATAGGTTTATTCGTCGCAAAAGATATTAGTACTCGTATATATGTAGATGTATCAATTATCAATTGTATCATGATAACACAAAAATTACTTTTTACTAACAACCTAAATCTAATAATAAAATAATCGTTCAAATAAAAGCGGATAGGAACAAATGATTAATATGATGTGTTATTTTAATGATAAATAACACAATAAAGCTAGAAAATTGAGCTAAAGTATATTATGAATGTATACCGAGGGACCACAAATAGAGAATAATAAAAGTAAGGGGCTTTTTTTCCATACTATTCCATACGGTTTCTATGGTACGGCCATAGGGTTATAACTTACGCCATACACCAAGAGTTGCTTGAGACAATAACGCTGTTGGGCAAACTTCATCCCATCAATTTTATTATCCAAGTTTGGTAAGTTCACCCCGACTTGCCATTCTGCCTTCGCGTCAGCGAATGGGACAAGGAAGATGATATGGTAATCAATTGTTTGAGTTACTCTAATAATATAATGTTAAAAGCAAAGCAGTGGTAGCCAAGTGGTAGAGGCGTTCTCTCGATTAACCGAGTGTATTAGTGGGTTCAAATCCAGATCTACTATTATTACCTATATATTTGGATGTTCGAATCATTTATAACATGTATACCACTCGTCTCACGATTATTAAAAACTTCGTGAGGAAACCTGCATGTCTAAGAGAAAGTAGCATATGTTCAAAAGGTATGTGAAGTCCTACAAGATACACTTAAAGGCCAGCGTCGTGGACTATGGCCTTGTCCCCCTCGTATTGTAGGGCCCACCCCCAGGAGTGGGATGGCAAAAAGTAGTGGCTGAGTACAATAAAATAATGTATTTCTGAAATAAAGATTCAACAATTTACAATTTCACATGAACCAGAATTTTCACTTTAATTATAAAAAATATGAAACACAGTAGAAAAATTTAGCTTGTTTCGCCCGTAGTTAATTGAAATTTGTTTGTGCCATTTTTCTATTATACGAAGTGTCTATTCACATTTTCAATTTGACGACACAATTGTCTTTCTGTCCCTTTGTCTTTTGCGCAGATATCGTGAATTTGTTCCTCTTTTTAACGGAAATACATAATTAATATGTTCTTTTTTAGTTTTTATTTCGTTTATCAATTAATGCGTAAGAGTAATAAGTATTTAACAATCACTACATAGTATAAAACAAAGTCGCTTTCTCTGTCCCTATATCCCTTTGTACGCTTAAATCTTTAAAACTACGCAACGGATTTTGATGCGGTTTTTTTTAATAGATAGAGTGATTCAAGAGGAAGGTTTATATGCATAACTAGCAGATCCCGCGGCTTTGCCTGTGCTAAATCTAGGAAAAAGCCCAAGCGAAGCGAGGGCGAGTTGCTAGTATCTTTATAATAATATTAGCCTTTTCCGCGGCTCCGCTCGCGTTCTAAAGGCTGAAAGTCAAAAGAAATATTTTTCTCCCGTTTTTGCAACATTTTTCATTGATGCTCCGCTTCTATTGGTCGTAGCTTAATAAAATATAGTCTATAGCCTTCATCGATAAACGGACTATCCAACGCAAATATAATTTTTCAATTCGAACCAGTAATTCCTGAGATTACCGCGTTCAACCAAACAAAAAGCAAACAAACAAACTCTTCAGCTTTATAATATTAAGTATAGATAAGTTTATTATTTAATTTGTTTGTCTTACAATTCTTGGTAATAACAGATATTGTTTAGTGCTTTATATTATAAATGTATGTAAGAAAATTACAATATATATAGAAATCATGTTATTGGAGTATACTTCAAAAGGAGGAAAGGGAAATTTACTTTCGTCTGTTTGACTTTTGGTACATATCATATTGTATCGTAAATTGGAGTACCTCTAATTGTTTGTTGTTTTTGGTAATAATAAATATTGACAAAAATATTGTCAAAAGAAAAGATTTCCTATTTGAATTACAAATATAAATATTCCGCTTTTTCCTTTCGTAATTGTGTTGAATTGCGTAAAAAGACGTTATTATTCATTCCGCTTATTTTGTCTACGAAGCTTTTGATAGTAAAATATGAAAAGTTGTTTTACAGCAAAACTACCACTGTTTTACGCAAACATTAGGTTGCGATATGCAAATACTCTCTAGCATGCAGGTTTTCTTACAATATTTTGCTTCATCATCATTGCAAGTGATGATCATGTTGAATATCGTCAAAGGTGCAAGACTCAGTGTCGAACCCACTTCAGTAGCTTTTTAAGCTTTAGCCAAAGAGCTATCACATCTGCACCAATACATTACAAAACCTTCTAAATCTTCGTTTAAGAAAACCGACCTACTAAGTGTAGATATAAGATTTATTCTGGGTAATTTACCCAACCCTAAAAAAGGCATATAAATGACATGTAACATTTAACCTGAATCAAAGGTCTAATATATTGAAAGGGAAATTAAAACGATTCGAAGTAGGAGAGAAAAAGCTCGGATTAAGAAATCAAGGAGCGGATGTGGACGAGAGGATAATCCGTACTGATGGATCGCTGACCTTAATCTGTTTTTACCGTTTTTGAGTATTTTCGTTGTCCCCTTTTTTGCAATTTAAAATAACTTTAACTGTAGAAAAGTTAGACCAAAAGATATTATTGTCTTGTCATTTGACTTAAAGTATTATCTTATTATTGACTACTTATTTCGAAGGAAATTAAGATTTTGAGCAATACAAATAGTTCATTAATTCATTGTTGTTTTTATCTCCCTCTCTCTCTCTCTCTGTACTTCTTATTTTTTTATCTTTTGTGGAATCTTGATAAGTGTTATCACCTTATTATTTATTATTATCAATGTTATATTATACTGTATGTCTTCCAAAGAAAGTATACGTAAATGAATATAAATAATATAAAATCCAACATATGCCACAGCATAATATAAAAGTACTCTTTGCTGAGCAGTTTTCTACTAAATCTGATAACATTGGAGTGCATGTAACACATTTTTATAAATATTTTAATAATATAAAGAGCTTTAGCCTTAGTATTACTCATACCGGTACTTTATCCCATCTGATATTATAATAATAAAGTACAAAAGAGAAGGGTTAGTCTGAAACATTTATTCCATAGTTAATATAGTTAGAGGAAGAGTTAGTAATTTATTTCGGTAATCGAGTAATTTGTCGACGCGGATTGGACCCATTTGTTTTCAGGTGAATCTTCACCCCGACATTAGGTACGTTATTTCATAGCGTAGCCTATTACAGTATTTTTAGGTTTCAGTAAAATTAAATTAACTTGAAACTTTTATAATTAGTACTACTGAGCTTTTACAATTAGTGTATTTAATTGTGATCATATAATCAAGAAAACTAGTTTTTACTTGTGGTTAAATTTGTTTGGTATCATCAACTTCAATACATATAATAAAATTGATTTAGCGTCAGCGAAGCCACGGATTGCTAGTTAAAATAAATTAAATTAAGTTTATTTTTTACCTCCTGATAATAAATATGTAGTTAGACAGATATAAAGATTTTAATTAGTTATTCCTTTTTAACTATTCTTTCAATTTGATTTCTGAACGACGGGAGACACGTCAAAGGAAAAACAAAATCGTTGTTTATATTTAATTCCAAGCATTTTCCTATTTATTCACCTTTATAACCTTCTCTGGACTTCCACAAATAATTCAAGACCAAAATTAACAGTAACAACAACAAAAATAACAGTCTAGCCGTTCTCGAGTTTTAGCGAGATATATACAGATAACGTCTCATGAACTGAACATTAAATATTGTTTTGGAAAACCCTATTGAAGTAGTCATTATTAGGGAAACAAAGGCTGACTTTATAGTTTTTTTGTCTGACTGTGTGTCTGTGACCGAATTTTGAGTTAAATTGATGAAGTTTGAAATGATGATAGCTGGTTATCCCAGTCAACACATAGGATACTTTTTACTGTAAATATCTCTTTTCTAAAAATGTTATTATTCGTGTAAACGTATCTAGGGACGAGCCCAAACAGAGTCAGGGTGTGTCGCTAGTATGCTATATAGTTCATAAATACATATAACAGCGTTTACAAGATACATGATTTTGTTTGGAAAATACACAACAGTCTAGAAAGTATGTCTATACATTGAATAATATGACATGTATATTGTATATGTAAGCAAAAATATATTATTATAATTACATACTGCATAGTTAAGATTTTACAAACTTACAAACAAAATAACTTTAATGTGACATTAACAATGTATGTAAACTACGAGTATACACAACATTCATAGGCATTACTAACCAAACACAATGTCGCTATTACGCCGAATAATCATCTAGTTTACCAAATAACCTAGGTTTAAATAGGCATTGTGAATTTACCTAACTCAATCCTATCTATTTACCTCCCACATACTCGTATATAGCTTCGTAAATGGCACCACTTGCCGTTCGTCCATTCTAAATCCCTATTCGGTGAAACATACGACATTTTATTATTTAGTGTTAGCGATAATTAATGTGTTAGTAAGTATTCGAAGATATACATTATACCTATTTATTCTATAAGTTGCCTCTCTTATTTGTTCATGGCACAAATAAAAATTAATAACCTATATACTGTTTCAAATTACAATCTATCCTGATGCCAAATTTCATCTAGATCTGTTTAGCCATCCTGCCCTGATTGAGTAAGTCCGAAAAACTTTCACATTAATTACAATGGTAATGTGAATCATTAAATATGTGAGATTTTAATGGATTTTAATAATATATATTAACATTACTAAGGGAAGTTCAGAATAAGTCCTCACTGTCAGGGCTAGCAAATACTGAAGCGTCGCGGCGACACGACGCACGCATTAGCCCGAGAGCCTCTACAACTAGAGTCCACTTCACTAGCTGAATTAAATCACGAGTTCAATATATAATATAGATTTATATTCAATTATATTACCTTTATAGAAAAATTGTATTGTCTGTTTGCAATGTTAAAATAACACCTTTAATCCAAATTTTATGACATTATAAACGGTGGTTACATTAAAAAACAATTTTTATGTGTGTTTGTTCTGTTATTCTGGCTAATTTCCGACTAATTTTCATGGCACTTTCACTGATAAATAGATGATGGTACAAAATAATTTAAGAAGGAACTAAGGACGCAACCGAGAGAAGCCAAAATAAGTCAGTATTGAATACTTAGGTTTACGCGAATATTTGACATTATAAATGAAACTATCTTCTCGGATTTTGGAAGAGACTCTCCCGTGACCACGATTGTTGTAAGGCATTCGAAACACACTACAAAATCCGAAAATATAGTTTCATTCATAATCGTCAGTATAGAATTCATTTAAGATTTCTCAAAAGTAAATATGTTTTAGATTCCACAAAAGTCTTACAAAATTTTGCAACCATCCACTTCCTTCGTCAGATCAGCTCTATAGCATCTAATTATTGTACTCTCATTCAGATTTTATTACAGTTTAAAAACGATACAACATTTGAAAGTAGGTTGAAATCCACTTATAAAGATTGAATAAACACTTAAAGTGAATGAATTACATTTAATTTTTATACAGTAATAGTTAAACTTACATTTGTTTTGTACATATAATTAAGAAGGTATTTTTATAATTTAACTAGCCGTAGAATATGTTATTTAAATGTTAGTACAAACTATAATATGGAAAAATAAATTAACTTCTTGTTTATTATCTTACTTATACTATTGACCGACAACAACAATTAATGTAATCATTAACACATGAAAATATTAGAGCTAATTTCACTGAACTCGCTTTACTCAGTTTCCAAATCGAACCCGCTACCACTGGCCTGGCTTATATGTTTCATTATATGGCATGAATTTACATGTGCAATGTGTCTTTTCATTTAAGTCAGGGCTAAAATATTAACCAAAACACGAAAGGGCTCTACGTTCAACTGAGCTCTGTCCAGGAAAATATGAAACAGCATTTCAATGACACGACGCATACATTAGTATCAAGAACCATTGCAGTGAAGAGAGATCTCGGCCATATGCGTACTCTTCAATGATAAAAGCAACTGATAGAGCTTATTTGCTATGCAGATTAATTTTACTCTAATTTTGTAGATATGAGCAATTTTAAGAGCTTTTACTTAGCTTTTTGACTTTCTTTAGTAGATTTTAGTATTTTAAATTCATGGATTTTAAATATATACTAGCGACTCTCTCGACCCCTTTGCATATTAAATTTTTAGGAACCTGTACATTCATCGCTTAGGACTATCTATTCGAATAAATATTAAAACCTGGCCAGATACTGCAATTTAATTGTAAAAATCATATAAAGAAATATGCAAATAATGAGCGAACGTTTTTCTATTTTTTATAAGACACTTAAACATTACGTTAAACATATTTTAATAATTTAGTTTCAACAACACCGTAGAGCGATATTTTCTATTAAAAGTTTTGAAAAAGCCAAGCCCAAACAACGAGATAAAATGGAAATTTAACAAGTATTTAATTCGGAAATCTATACACTGGGAGCTTTCGAAAGTTTTTGAAGGCTTTGAAGTTTAATATATGCAAATTGTTTCGTGCAGAGAAATATAGTCCAATTACAAGTTTAACAAAATGCGCCAATCCCGGGCGAAACCTGTCGAGTGAGCGCGTTGGAAATATTGGTGTAAAATAAAAGCCATGCTGAGTTCAAAGTAGGGCCACTACATTTTAGTATCTAAGGTCTTATATAAACTTCTATGACAATTTTTTTCGCTTCAGTTTTTTATTATTTTATATTACACAAGGTCCGCGTAAAATAATGAAATTCAATATGCATAAATTAGTATAATAGTATATAATATAAAAATGATATTTTTCATAAGCATATAGGATGATCTATATTATGCTATTTCTCAAATATATACTATTTCTGAAAAGTTTTTAAAGTTATATATTTACATAAAGCCTTGCAGCTAATGATAATTAGTCGTATTTCAATGTTAAATAATGTACGTAATCTTGTTAAGTTTTGCTAGATAATTAAGAATTTTATTACGTATCTAAAACTCCAAACACTATCATCAAATTAGTTTAATGGTGACACCATTATTGGAAAATGTATATTATAATTCAAATAAGTTTTGAATTGTCGTACAACAGAAAAATTAAATTATAAAGTTTAATTATTTTGCTAATTCGTTATGTTTAGTACCTAGAATAATTAAAAAACTAAAATTTTAACCCGCCATTTTCATGGCCCTCTTGGGCATCCTGACGCGTTAATGCGCCTTGATGAATGTTCGCTCACTGACAGTCGGATTACGTTCGTCTACCATCTGGTGGACACAGCACTGATGTCACTTGTTTAACTAGTTGTGTCACGGGGCGTCACTCGACGTCATATTAACACATGAAAATATTAGAGGTACCTAACTCGCTTTACTCAATTTCCCGATCGAACCCGCTACCACTGGGCTAACTGGGCCACTACTAAGTATATGTTTTATTATATGGCATGAATGTACATGTGCCATGTGTCTTTTCATTTAAGTCAGCGCTAAAATATTAACCAAAACACGAAAGGGCTCTACGTTCAACTGAGCTCTGTCCAGGAAAATATGAAACAGCATTTCAATGACACGACGCATACGCATACTTATATGCTTAAACATTGCGTATTTAGTTGATGTTTTGTGTTTTGTTAGTTACGATTGATTTAAGAATTATTTGTATGGTAATCAATACTAATATTATAAACTCGAAAGTTTGTAAGTTTGATGAATGGATAGCTATCGTTGTTTATCTTTAACAAGCGACTCACCATCACTTCGCTCTGGTATCCCTAGATTTAGCGCGAGTGAAGCCGCGGGTTTCACTAGTAAGTAATAATTGTGAAAGGGTGTTTTGATAGTTATATGCGTGTGGGTTCAAATTTAGTGTCTTTCAAAATCTAATTGGTTTTTGGCATTGGTATTTGTTAATGATTTTTAAATATGAATACAGGATACATTAGCATACAGTTTTGAGCTAGAGATAAAAGTCTCTAAGTAATGAAAGTCAAACCCATAACCCTCTTTGTGAAATTCGGCGTAATCAGTTTATCAAGCCGTACGTTTCAATACGTTAAAAAAAGTAAATAATGTATATAGAAAAGAGTGAAATAGTAAAAAAAATATTTAAAACAAGCAAATTGTAAAAAATATCTCTACATTCCCAAACAATCTAACGAACGTAGCAAATAAAAAGAACTGAACCGTATCAATTTACCTAATCAATAAAAGTAATATTGACAAAAATTGTAAAGTGAATTAAGCTCAGCTCAGCAGGAAGTACACTGGAAATTATACTGCTAAGCTTTTTTTCATCAAAAAACGTGAAGTTAAGTAACGGGAATGAGCGAACTCAAAAGCCGTTACTCTATTAAATTATTCCGAGTCGTCAGTTCAAAATGCCGGCGTAATGTTGCCAGTTGTCAAAAGAGACTGTCGCTAGAGCTTTTTGCGAGCTTTTTTCGTGGTCAAGTGTCCTCCTTTCATGTTTGTCCAAACTGTTATATTTTGCTCTGATTTAATTTTTTGGATATTAAATTTTTTACACGTATGAAGCTTTTGGAAATGGGTCGAAGCGGGTTGCCTTACAAATGGATAGGAGTTATACGAGTAGTTACGTATGACTGACCTTTTTTTGTAAGTTTGTCTGTGATTTCGTGTATATTTCATGACGGAAAATATTAAGCTCTATATAAAGCTTGCAGGAGGTTATTTTTTGTTAAAGTTGCTGTATCAAATGCTTATTAAACTATTTGTAAATTAAAAAAAACTTTGATTAGAACTATGATTGATTATGATGTTGTATGAATAGTATCCATTTAATAAAATTATTTTAAGGACTATCCTCGCTTCACTTACTGCCAGTTTCTATAACCTATCTACCGATAGACCGGTAGATACTTTCATACGATTTTGACAGGTTGTAACTTTTAATGTGTCAAAATAGTATGAAAGTAACTACCGGTCTATCGGTAGATAGGTTATAGAAACTGGCCGTTAGTCACTAGGTCACGTTTTCAACAGACTATCAACCCACGGGAGCTACATAATGTACTTCAATAAAAAATTATCTTTCTTAAAAATTGTATGAAATATATAATAAGATGTTCAAAATTTAACAAGTCCTTCTGTAATAGAAGAAATAAATCAAAATACAGAAAAATGAAATGAAAATAAGAAACATAGTAACGTCTTTGAAGATGCTATGTAATGTCTTTAGTTTAAACTTACTATTTACACTAAACCTTAAGAAAGCTAAGTGTTATGTTCGAGGTTTCTTTCAAAATCTTTCCATCCATATGCTTGATGTGTGCTTGATAGAAACCTTATTTTCTAACCTCTATGTAAAGGTGTGAAAAGATTCTAATTAATTTTCTCGACTTTTGAATGCCATATATGCTATAATTAAGCCATGATGGTTAAATGAAACTTATATAATAACAATTACATACATATATATTTCATAACCAATACAAAATCCAGCAAATATTTTTTCGCTATTGCTCAAACGACTTTTCCGAGTAATTTAATTAATTAAACCTAATGGACACTGGAAGCTATTGTATTCAAAACTTTTGCTTCAAATTTTAAAGTACGAAAATTTAATCCATTTGTTATTTAAAAACAGTTACATCGTTTTTAAGCAATTGCATGTTAATGTGACTATACTTAACTTATAACTGACTAAAACTTACTTTATTCTTTGACCAAATAGCCAATTATTATCATACAAAATTTCATCAAAATCGTTCCAGTGGTTTTCTTATAGTGATCTCATAGTTTTAAGACATAATATTGACTATTTCATCATACAGTGGTAGCCCAGCGGTAACGTAACGTAAGCGAGTGATGCGGGTTCAAATCCGGGTCTCGCACTTCTAATATTTTCATGTGCTAATCATTTTCTATTATGATTACCACTTGTCTTACGGTGAAGCTTGTGTTACGGATACCAGATAGTTGATATAAAACATATATAAGTTTAAATACATACATATTATAATGACTGGAGTGCAAACATCCGAATATAACAAATGAATGTCCCCAGCGGATCTCGAACCCGTGACCGCTGGCGCAAGAAAGTAGAGTAACTACAAACTGCGCCAAACGTGTCGTCAATTTATTCAGGAAGCTAACAATATTCGTTTGGAACGTATACAATACTTAAATAAAAAAATCAAATAATGATCAAATTTAATCTACTATACTTTAGAGAACCTTAAGTTTTCAACAAATTGTAATAAAACTACATAATATAACAGTAGAAATTACTACACAACAACTATAGTAGATGCAGTGGTTCAGTGTTAGTGGGCACGTGGCTGATAAGGGGCTCAGGTGTGCTATTGCGCTCTCACCCTAATGTTTGTTGTTCAAATATACTATTACTGCATCGCGCGAAATGGACGATATACTGCATTATTGGACTGGACTGGACAGGCTAGAGATATTTAATCTATACTAATATTATAAAGCTGATGAGTTTGTTTGTTTGTTTGTTTGTATGTTCGTTTGGTTGAACGCGCGAATCTCAGGAGCTACTGGTCCGAATAGAAAAAATCTTTATGTTTTGGATAGTCCGTTTATCAAGGAATGCTATGTGTAATATAACCTATATTACATCACGCTACGACCAATAGGAGCGGAGCATCAATGAAAAATGTTTCAAAAACGGGAGAAAAACATTTCTTTTGAATTTCAGCCTTTAGAACGGATAAGTTCAGACTGTTTAATGTGTACATGAATAACTAACCGTTAAAAAGCACACAGTAACGAAACCAAGTGAAGTGATGTTGATACAACATTGTAAATTAATATTACAGATACAAACAAACAACATGACTAGACAAATATATTTAAATACCTCTATCTAATTCTAAATTGTATAAACTAACTCTTAGTCATAAAGATTATTATACTATCAGAATATATAGTATTGAGTCGGTCGGCAAGTAGACGGCTGGGACGCACGTGGGCTATTATCCAAGCTCAGATGGCGGATGTGTGCAATTTACCGGCTAATGGTCTTGTTTAAACCGGCCATTCAGTGCACTGCAATGCTATGATAATTTAAGTGTGAACTGTTATCACACTAATGTCTTTAATCCATCTATATACCATAGTCTGTTATATGAATAGTTTCTTGCTAACCTGGAAATTTTTGTATATTATGTACAAAGATAAATAAGATATGTGTGATAAATAAATAAATATGTTGGGACATTATTACACACAGCGCCATCTAGTTCCGTGGTAAACTACGAAGGAAGCTTGTGTTACGGATACCAGATAGTTGATATACTACATATATAAGTTTAAATACATACATATTATAAATATTAACACCCATGAGTAGAGTACAAACATCTGAGTTTAACAAATGAATGGCCCCAGCGGGACTCGAACCCGCGACCGCTGGCGCAAGAAAATAGGGTCACTACAAACTGCGCCAAACGTGTCGTCATTGGATATAACTATGGACTCCAAAATGCTTGAAGCAAAACATATATTTCAGGCAATTTTCAGATTAGTCTAGTTTATTCATACAAACAAACATAGTAATTTTTTTTTCTTTATAATAGCAGTACAGATTACCAGTTATTATAGTCCATTAAATTTTGACATTTGACGAAACGTTTGGCTCAGTTGGCAGTGACCCAGCTACTTGCTGCGCCAGCGGTCGCGGGTTCGAGTCCCGCTGGGGGCATTCATTTGTTAAGCACGAATGTTCGTTCTCTAGTCATGGGTGTTTATATTTATAATGTATGTATTTAAAAGTTATATGTGTAGTATTATTACTTACTTTATTATAACTATCTGGTATCCGTAACACAAGCATCGTAGCTTACCACGGAAATGGATGACGCTGTTGTAAGAATGTTCTAACAATTTCTTTTTTATTTTTATTTAATATTTTGCACAGTAATCAAACTTGTAACCATTTGTACCACTGTGTCGTAAGTTGTAGTAACTTCATAACCGTGTAAAAGCTGAGAGATTAGGGTATAATGTATCAAAGCAAGTAAAATTAGTCAGCATTTGTACGTGCCATCCTTTTTTATTCCAAATTAATCCTGAAAAAATTTGGCTTGTAAAATATGTGAGGGGAAGCCACATTCAGAACTTATGAAGTTATTTTAGAGGTTTATCATTTTAGTAATTGGTTATCGTGGTCAGGTTTTATGACAGTATTTTAGCTATATTCGAGGTAGCAGGTTTGATTTCTGTTCAACTTAGTTTTTTTATTGGCTTTACTGGTTTGATGAAGTGGATACAAAGTGCTAATGTGATAAGAAATTCATTTACTAGCGAAACCAACTGCTGGGGGTGGGCCTCCCTCAGTACGAGGGGGATTAGGCCATAGTCCACCGCGCTGGCCTAGTGCGTGTTGGCGAACTCAAAATGTCTTTCGAAAACATGCTAGGTTTCCTCAGACATGCATACATGGTTTCCTCACAATGTTTTCCTTCACCGTAAGACAAGTGGTAATCATGATAGAAATGATTCGCACATGAAAATATCAGAGGTGCGAGACCCGGATTTGAACCCGCATTACTCGGTTATCCAAGCGAGCGCGTTACCGCTGGGCTACCACTTATAATACGAGTATAAAATTAAATAATAATTATATTTTACTTATTCCCAAAAGTAGGAGATAGGTACTTTATCATAAGAACTTCGATATTTGTGAACATTCGTCAACAATAAATGTAAGAAGAGAAGGTCCATCCAACGGATGTACAAAGCGTAGTTTGTTTTTTTTTTTATTTTTCTAATAAGGAAGTCGCATTTTTACATTAAACTTTATTAAGTTTACTTCAATACTTTTCGATCTTCGGATAAATAATCCACTTATTAAAATATTGGATCATCATTATTTATAACTAGCGACTTGTACTTCCGGTCTTAGATACATTTCAAGGCTATATTATGTCATAAAAACTATAAATGTTTACTAGTAGTCAAAAAATGTTTTAGGCCATGAACTTTAAGAACAATGCTTCATCAAAATCGGTTCACTCATAAATGACAAACATACTTTTGTTTAATATGTCGGACATTATTACTCACAGTGCCATCTAGTTCCGTTGTACGCTACAAGCTTTGTGCTACGGATACCAGATGAAATGAACGCTCCCAGCGGAACTCGAACCCGCGACCACTGGCAAAAGAATTAGGGTCACTTCAAACTCATGATTTATATAGATTTACATTATAACAAAATTTTAAACTTAATGTTGCTTTGTGGGGAAAGTTGTTTAACTATGCCAAGTCGTGACTACAAGTATGCAGGAGTTACGTAATAACGCGATATCAGACGATACTTGTTCTAAATAACGCTGAGTGTAATTGAGTAGGTTGTAGTTATTACTAAAATGTTGGTTAAATATCTACTAGTAGTATGTAGAGCTTTTATAAATTGTAGAGATAATTTTATTATGAATTTTATATTCTTGGCGATCAATAATTTCATAGGTAAAGAGAGTTAATTGTAAAATTAACGAAATAATGAAATCGCTTCATCCGTTCGCAAGCTACGGAGCCACAGACAGACAACCACGTCACACTTATAACACCCCTCTTTTTGCGTAGGGGGTTAAAAAAGCGTATTATAATATACGAGTACAGTTCGCGTCACGTAAAAAGAACGCTGGAAGAAAGTGGTGGGGGGTGTGTTTGCGCATCGGTACATTCGCATATGAAATTCCTAAGCCTATTCTTTTATTTTTGAACTAGCCTTTTGCTCTCGATGTATATAGAATATCATTAAATAGAATTCTATTAATTAATAAAATATGTTTGATTCATCGTAGAATATTTAATCTACTTACAAAAAAATAAATTAATTCGTTTAATATATTTTTTAAATTATTAACAGCATTATTATCAGTCTCTCTTTTTATAAAACAATATACGTCAAACATATTTTTTCACTGTTTTTTTATATAAAATCATTTCGTAATCAATAACTTTTGTGTGCGCGATGGTATTTTAAACTGACAAGCCAATAGCGAGCCGGAAAGCATGCGGCGCGTGCCTCGCCGTCCCGCGCCCCGCGTCTTACCACCAAATTGACCGATAAATCGCCTCTGCGCAACTTGACAGCTAGCGTTCTTTTTACATGACGCGAATTATACGTGTAACAAGTAAATCTAGTTTTCCTTTTGTTCTGTAATAGCCTAAATATTCTAAAACATACATTTAAAGTCTGAGTATGAAAACTTAAAAAGGCTGTAAAAGGAAGGAAATGATTTGTCAAGCTAGGGTAGAAAGGAATTCATGAAATTTATTCGTTTGAACCTTTGATGACCAAAAAAAGATTTAAAATTACGACTTTTCTCTACATTAAGTTTAAATTCACCGCAATATTCTACACTGAGTGTTAATAACTGAGTAAGCTTTCTAGACTATGGATTAGTAGTTCAATCTAACGACT
Source organism: Boloria selene (assembly GCA_905231865.2). Classification (NCBI taxonomy): domain Eukaryota; kingdom Metazoa; phylum Arthropoda; class Insecta; order Lepidoptera; family Nymphalidae; genus Boloria; species Boloria selene. Next base: position 773,394 of record HG993147.1, read on the forward strand.
GAATATATTTGTTTTTGAAACACTGTTTTTTAGTCCTAGGTAATACAAATTCGTTAAATGTCTCTCTCAGACCTAGAGCGAGGCAAAGTTTTGTAAAAAGCTCTATTTCTAACTATCTTTAAATAAAGCAAAAAGCCCACTCAAAAACTAGACTGAGCCACAGATGTCTTCATCAATAGTGAAATATAAAATTCAGGTGAAGTACGTGACGTACATTTATAGCTAATGTAGTCCGAATTCCCTAGAAAGCTCCGGGACGTTTTATCTCTACGCCATTCGTCACTCCGCGCGAAATAATAAGTACTTCTTCCTTGTATTTTATATACTACGATGCTACTACGATGTTTTATTTACTACTGTAAGGGTTTATTTTCTTATATATTATTATGTTAATAGAGAGAATTCAAATTTAAAATATTGTATTTGTATTAAATCATTTTCGATATTTACTGAACGTTATCAGCCTACAATCGCAAAAACGACCGCGTATACCAAATAAAGTTCTACCGCTTAAGAATTTTAAAGCTTAAAAAGCTCTTTTGATATAAATGTTAATTGATTTTTTGAAAACTTGTTTCATAATTAATTTTTAATTAGCTTCCAAACCGGATAATAAAAGAAGAAGAAATAAAAATAATATTTTAAGGAACTTAAATCTAATTCTTGATTTATTATTTTAATAGTTTTTAAGTTTAATTAAATTAATCGTCGAGATAAATAATAACTGTTTTTTTTTGTATTTCTGGTTGCTTACATATTAAATTTGATAGCATAATCATTAGTAAATCTTAGAATATTAATAAGAAAAACTTTTTACATAAGGTGAAAAATTTTAAATATCGTATCGTATCAATACACGTGTGAAGGGCCTTCGAAATACTTGCGACTCCTTTTGTCTTAACGAATAATGTGCCGTCTGAATGGCCCTTTAACAGACTGGGGAAATGTCGGCGTTACTTAGTGGAGTAAGTCTTTAGTAAGCAAAATCCATATTGATTGGACGTCTTGAATTAACCCACCGGTGTCAAATTGTCCAACCTTTTCTTAGGGATTTGGTCTGTAGTAGCCTTTTAGTATAATTTCTTACGTAGAGCTAAGAGTGCTTAATTCGATCCTTTTTTAGATGTCAAGTTAATGTTGGTATTGAAGCGATTTTTGAGTGGGAGTTTTTGAAATTAATTTATTAAATTAAATGTGTATACGTGGGTATTGCTACTAATTTTTACTAAGATTTATATCTACTTAACTGCCTCTTTGGTTTAGTGGCTAGCATGTGTAGCTGTAGATCCGCAGATCCCAGTTTGAGTCCTGAGTCAGGTCAAGTAAGTTAATCTTAAAGACAGAGTAGTCCTTAGCTTTAACTCACATCGATCGTGGCGGAGTATCTTCTCATCAGGCTCCGAGAGGAAAAAGAAATAGAGAATGAACTTATTTCTGCGCGTTCACTTCTACAATATTATTATATTATATCTCTCATATCTTCTGCACAAAATTGACGTGTCAGTTTTAAATTTAACGTTGCTTTTCTTACGCCTATTCGTTATTTCTTTTTTTATATCTTCATCGACTCCTACTGAAGAAATCACATTATCATATATTAATTAAATTTAAAAGACAACGAGTAAAATCAAAGCAAATAACTAGTGAAACTAATAGCAATATAGAAATTGGTATTCCACGATCCACAAAAGCTAATACACGCAATACTTCAAGTGTGACAGCTACTCATAAGTCGTAAGCGTGATCGATGCCCGGATGACACTGGAAGAGATATGACAATAAGATAAATTACGTACACCTTATGTACGTACATATGTAATACTGCTTCAGTCTTATGATTGCTTTTCAAATGTACTATGTAAAGTATATAATCACATGTGTATATAAACTTCATGGTACGAGGGAAAGACAAAAATTAAATATGTTAGGACATTCTTACAACAGCGCCATTGAGTTCCGTGGTAAGCTACGATGCTTGTGTTACGGATACCAGATAGCACTCTACCTTTAAAATTATTACAAATCTAAAAAACTCTATAAAATTTCCAATTTCAGACTCATTAGATTTATTAGGACTACCAGAATACACAATAGTTGGTCCAGACTTTTATTTTGTTGGTTTTTAAAACTAATTTCTGCACCGGCGGTCGCGGGTTCGAGAACCGCTGGGGGATTCATTTGTTAAGCACGAATGTTTGTTCTCCAGTCACGGGTGTTTATATTTATAATATATATGTATTTAAAAAAAAGTTATATATATAGTATATCAACTATCTGGTATCCGTAACACAAGCTTCCTTCGTAGCTTACCACGTAACTAGATGGCGCTGTGTGTAATAATGTACCAACATATTTATTTCTTTTTTATTTAATTATGGTGCCAAGCAACATTTCTATGAGATTAAGCCTCGACAATCTTACGTAGTATCAGAGTCATCAACATTAATAAACATCAATTGTAAGTCAGGTACTTTTTATTATGGTATCTCAAGAGGTCCTTTAAGACTATAAGATTGTTGCGAAAATAAGGGACGTGCCTAAGGGCTGATTCCGAGAACAAGTCACTTGCTGCCTAGATTTACAATTAAGAATAATTAATTTATTTTATATTTCGTAAGCGGTAATTTGTACAGAAAATGTAAAAACGATAAAATTTAGATGAACGACTTGTTTCTAAATGAGGTCACTGAGTTTGAATAATGGAAATGAAGGAATGGGGATCATGGGAGTCGTAATTATATTTTATGTATAATTCGAATATTTAAAATGAGAGTTATGGCCTGGTGGTATGCGGTATCTAAACTAATATTACAAAGAGGAAAGATTTGATTGTTTGTTTGTTTGAATTGAATAGGCTCCGAAACTACTGGACCGATTTAAAAAAATCTTTTACCATTAGAATACTACATTATGCCTGATGAATATAGGCTATATTTACTACGAGGAAAAATAGCGATCCGCGTGAAAACTTCAACAATGTTACCCAACGTGTGAAAAAAGTACCAAAAAATCCTTATATCGCGTACGCTGTGGAAATTATTGACAATAGAGCAAAGTGATGTACTACAGTTTTATAGAAGACATCAATATCTTTAAAATTGTCCAGGATACCATATGTCTAACTATTACAGTTATGCCACAATAACTACTTTTTCATCTAAAATTGTGCAATAGTAACGTCGCGCCGGTACAAACTACGCCACATTATTCGTACTAGAGTAATGATCATAATATATGTAATATGTAGGAGGAGGAGGAGTATAAAGCGGGAGTAATTTTGGAGAATTTTCAACCCAGCGAGTGATCAAATGAAGTTTAGTAGCGGTTAAAAAAATGAATGGGCGAAGCCGCGCGTATTGCTAGTATTGTATAAACAATGTTTAGGTTAAGTACTACGCGGCGTAGCGTCCGTAACCCCCGGTACAGTGCTAGTCTACCAAGTAAACAAGGAGTAATGACAAGAATCGTTGAAATTCTTATCTTTTAATTTATATTTAATTTGATTACTTGATTGAGAGAAGGTTTTTTTGAAAATACATGTAAAAACCTTGGCCAACTTGGCTGACTACGGTCATTCTTCAATTAAATGTGCAACAATTAAAACAGCAGTAAAGCGGTCGGAATAAGTTTTTATCGCGCGATGCAATCATAATCTATTTTAATAACGGGCATAAGGAGGTGATAGCGCGGTCGTACGCCTGAGCTGAGAACAATTTACTTCTCTGTACAGACCTGTACAAATACTCATTACATAAATATTTTTATTAATTTCTATAGCACAAAATTTTACTTGTAAATTTAACTTTAAATATAAATGAAATAATATTTTATTGGCTATCTGCTTACTAAACCTAAAATTTGTACCCTAAAATACAATGTTTTCCTATGTTCATTAAATATGTATGCATTGACGTAAACGAAGTATTATTACATAATTAACACATAAATAAAGCAAATAAACAGACATATACGCTATATATTATTATATTACAATATACGAATCGTGCTAAAAAGAAAATGTTTTCGTTTTTTAAACAAATGAACCCTAAAAACCATAAACCCACTGAGCAATATGAATAAAAAGAACCTATTATTACCAATTTCTTTATTTTTTCCTCACGTCACAAGCTTACAAGTAATATGACATTCCATACGCTGATAATGCGGTATAATTCAAGCAACACGAATTTATATTCAGGTAGCTCCTTCATTCCTCTCACGAAATAAATCTTTTCTTTATTTATCATTTCTACATTGTTTTTCATCCTTCCTCAGGATTTGACTGTGTTTTGAAGACTTTTTTGTTGTTATTTGCAATCTTACAAGTTTTACAAGTTTGTAACGTTATATACTCGTACTTTCGTAAGAAAAATAGAAATGTTAGTATTTTTATAGTACTGCATTGAAGATATTATTTACTATGGCTTTGTTGTGCGTCTTTTCTATATTGTTAGAGAAATATAGTTAGAATTATGAATAAAAAGTTTGTTTTTAAAATAAAAATAAATATATACCTGCTGAAAATAGTTATTATTTTTTCAGGATTAAAAGTTTAAGCTACGTCTTACCCCACACTTTTATCTATCTCTATGCATTTAATACATATCCGTTTAACCATTAACCAATTGAGTAATAAACGTTTATCCAAACATCTAAACTTTTATATTTATATTATTAGTAAAAAGTAAGAAAAGATTATTAAAGATACTGGTGACGGTGTTACACGCAAAAATATTTTTAGGCCTAATTTTAAACTTTTCAGGCATGATAAATAATTATTTATTGTATTGCAATATTGTAATTAAATATTTTAAAAAAAAGAGCAACTGTTGAGTTTCTCGCTAGCTCTTGGCTGAACTACTTTCCGAGGCGGCGGTGGTAGCTTCCTCACCGACTTACAGACTGACATTTACTTTAAATTATATATTTGTAATTGCAAAAGTATATTTAAATAAAGTATATTTTGATTTAATTTAATTTAACTTAAATGTTGATTTTTTACATGAATTAAACTCATATCCACAAGCAAATAATTTTATTTAAACACGTTGCCACTGAGCCTCACATTAAATTATTAAAATGGCACACATTCCACCAAATATATGTACAAAACTTTACTCCAAACAACCATCAGAGTTTCAGAGAGTAATTTTAAAAGTTACAACGACATTTGATTCTGAGACAACTGACACTTGACTGTGACTCGTTACTGTTGGCTTAATTGCTTCATTAATTTATACAAAGTTGTCATTTTATTTCCTTTTCCTCATTAATGTTCTTCCGATAGATTATTTTTGTTATTCTAGTGGTTATTTAGTATTATGATATGACTAAATCTGTATAATTTAGAATATGCCTACATATAATATCAATCTTCTCATTAGAATTAAAGTAGCTTTATAAGCGATTTTCTTTGTTATTCATTGCCTAGTTAGTTCAATGGCAAACATAGCTGAATACCGCTACGAAGTTTTTGTCTTGAGATAAATTCCTAGGTCAGGTAAAGTCTCATCCCCCTTTGCACTTCCTTGGGAGATAAAATTGTACGTCCTTCACCCTATATTATTCTATATCCATCTGATATTTAGTTTATCCGTTACAAACAAACGTACAAAAAACAGGTATTTTTTTTATATTAGGTACATCAATATCTTATACTTGTTAATCATAAATAATAATAATGTTCTCCGACCGATTCCGGCCACGACGGCCAATCTCATTGAGACTGGCCAACTGCGCAGGAGATATAATAGTGCACAAGTGTACGCGCAGACACAAGTGCACTCTCTATTCCTATCACTCTCATACTCCGGTGGGACGACTACTCGACACGACCAGTGAGAGCGGCGGCGCAGGACCGACGGCTTTACGTGCTCTCCGAGGCACGGGGGTGACACACCGCCAACTTCCCAACTCCGGGCTGTTACTGAGGCTTACTAAACAGAAAGACTCAATAACTAAACTTGGTCCGACCCGGGACTCGAACCCAGGACCTCTCGACGGACCGTACATGCTAGCCATTACACCACCGAGGTAGTTCATTATAAATATCGATTAATAATAACTAACAGTTTCAATACTTCAATAGAATAATAAATGATACATCGTATTTCTCTATGTAAAACCAACACGTCTCATCTAATATCCTGAACGTCGACAAGACACAGTAGTAATAACGGTAAATTGCCATCAAACAGTGAAAGCAATTTGCCGCAGTCGCACGTCCCGGCTCGCTATTAGTGGACTGACCGGCTTTATTGAAATCTCTGTTCCACTAGATATTACTTTAAAGAAATAGGTCATGTTACACTGGTTATGAGATTATGATGGAGATGAGAAATTGGAAAGTTTTTGAAAGAGAGCTTTTAGTTGGGTTTTAGCACAATTTTTCTATGTTTTGTTTCTTTCTTAAACGAAAAACAATTTTTTGCGTAAAGCTTAGTACTTAATAGTGGTTTGCGTTCGCTCAGGTAGTGCGTATTCAAATCACAGATCTTGCACCTCTTATATTTTCATGTGCGAATCATTTTTAACATTTTAAGAGTTATTAAAAATATAATGTATGGAAACTTGTATGTCTGAGAGAACATAGCAAGTTTTCGAAAGACATTTGGAGTCCACCATCTCGATCTCAGCCAGGTGGACTATGGTCTGATACATCTTACATTGAAGTAAGATTCGAGCCCAGTTAAACGGTAAAAAAAGAGGAGAATACAAGCTGCAATAAAGCATAGCAATAATTAGGAATAATTAATTTCTTTCATACTTTTATTTACTTTATTGCGAAAAAGTTTCCTTGACACTTAATTTAAACATAATAACGTTTTGTAGGTATGTTATGTAAAAACAAAGCCAGCAAAGTAGAAACAGTAAGTATTGTAATAACACTATAATGAGGTCGTAACAATATTGAATTTGAGAGTTCCTTACATGAGAGATGTTTGAGACGTAAATGCGAAGGATGCCAAATCATCAGTCCTTGAGTTCTATCATATTGTCGCGGAATATAGTGCGAACTCATCATAATAGCACGCTTGTACCATGCCTTACAACAGCGAATGTCAATTTCTAACTTTTGACAATTAGATAACAAGAACAGTTTATTACAAATTTTAATGTGACAGAAAGAGATAACGCATTTTCAGGAACAATTTGGAAGTTACTAGAAACATTTTGAATTTTCGATACTAGAATGTTCTAAATTTACGCATATAAAAAGGCCGGCAGTGTGTCGAGAGATCAGTTGAAGTTCGGAGTTGAGTGAAGATTGCGAAGAAATACGAAATAGTGGAAAGGTGAAGAAGAACATAGTGAATTATTAAAAGTGGTGGTTTATAGTGCTCAGAGACTAAATTAAACTAGTGTTGTGTACAAACTGCGCGTGTGTATTAAGTGTAAATAAAACAACTTTAGTGCGAGAACGCTTTTAATTTCCGATCCCGAACCCGTAGAACGTAACAATTGGTGTCAGAAGTGGGATCGGAAATGCCGTTAGTACCGAGGAACGAGAAGGAAGGAGTCACTACACGCGCAATGGCGGAACAGCAAAGTGAAGATTCTGGCCCTAGTACATTGAGTGGAGGGACCGCGGCTCAACCGAGTACCACCCCAGACATGAACGCCCTTTTGCAACAAATGGCGTCCATGATGCAAGAACAAACGCGCCGCAAGGAAGAACGTGCACGCCGCCAGGAGGAACAGCTGCGCGCACTCCAAGAAGAGCAGGCTCGCCGCCAAGAGGAGCAGACTCACCGCGAGGAAGAACGTGTACGCCGCCAGGAGGAACAGCTGCGCGCACTCCAAGATGAGCAGGCTCGCCGCCAGGATGAACAGCTGCGCGCACTTCAAGAGGGCATTCACAAAGATGTCATAGCCGTTCTTCAACAGAATACGGAAAGGGTGGAAGCCGTTGAAAGAGAAGTTGAGGGAATAAAGACGACACTCGTCACACACGGTGAAGCTTTAGACGAGTACGACTCAAAACTCTCTAAAATGGAGAAAAGAATGGATTACTTGGAAACTCACAAGTTACCACGTAGTGCCGACATTAGCTCATCATCGATAAAGAGCTTTAAGGTCCCTTACTACGACGGCAAATCTTCTTGGGCCGCATTCAAGATCCAGTTTGTGACGATCAAGGAGATGAGTGGTTGGACGGATGACGAAGCCCGATCTGCCCTTACCGTCGCACTTCGAGAGGAGGCTTTGAATGTATTGGAAGCTCTTTATGCTAGCGACCCCGTCAGAAAGATCACATACAGTGAGCTACTCAGCGCTTTAGAGTCTCGGTATGGTGATAGTCATCTGGAGCACGTATACATAGCTCAAATTAACACTTTCACGCGAACATATCAATATTTTAGGTCTATGCGATACAGCACATAATTTTCATTTAAATTAGAACGACGTCTAATGACGTTGTGCCACAACGCATATATATAAAAAGGTGCAATAGCGAACACGGTACGTTAAATAACGTCAACGTCGACTGTGCCGTAAAACTTATAACGTTAACGTATAAGAAGTATTTAGTATAAAAATGATCTAGAAATGTTTAACATAAATTATAACAATAACAAAAAACATGAAATGAAAGGCTAATTATATGAAATGGTCTATTTTTTATTAAAAAAAATGTCCCAACATATTGTTATTATTATAAATAAATTATTTACTATAATGATTTAATCAGTCTTATGAAATACACAAGTGCAATACATTTTTCAGACTCATTTATCACCTATTATTGAGATCAAGTCAACTATAACAAGCGAAAAATAATTAAAATAAACTTATTGTGGACTTGATATTCCATGCTTACAACTTAGACTTATAGAAACTAATAAAGTTCATTAAAAATTTTAGGAACAAACCTAATTATGTGATCATAAACTAACTACGTTTCAATATTCCACGTGAACACAGAATCGATGCACGCGCTACCCCCGCGACGCGCACATGTCGGCTGACGTCATAAAACTTCTTAGGCGAAATGACGTCTAGTGACGTTGTGCGCTAACAAAGTAGGTACTTTGTACCAGGATGGAATGCCAACAAAGAAGGCAAAAAAATCCGGTACGGTGTAGCACTACAATTTTAAGAATTCAATATGTTGTAGCACAGAAACCCTACTTTTAAACATTAGTATGGCCAGAGCCCGTACTATAACGTTGTACTTAATAAAACCAGTTTTTGCTGACCGTGATAGCACGCTGTGCGGTATCACATCGACCAAAATTTGACGTGTCATGACGCTGTTCGCGTGAAAGTGTTAAAGACCGTACACAACAAGCCAATGAAACCCTGCAGCAGTGGTCCGTAGAGATTGAGAGGCTCGTACGGAAGGCATATCAATCCTCGCCAGCTACCATAGAAACCATTCTTCTGCAGGCTTTTGTGGACGGGATTCGCGACTCGGAGGTGCGTACCGCTGTACGCCTAAGACACCATACAAGTCTCAGGGAAGCTGTCGCTCATGCTCTAGAGATTGAAGCTGTGCGTCATGACTCTAGACCTTGGAGGGTGAAGGAAGCTACCACGGGAGGATTATCCACCCGGAAACGTCTTTTCAACCCAAGGTGCTACGAGTGTGATGAGCGGGGCCATCTTCGAAGTGACTGCCCTAAAAGGAAGAATGGTCGACTATACTCAGATGTTGGTGTACCAACCTGCGATCAAGTAAGAGGAGAATTGATCTCAGCTAGAGCTAGGAGGTGGGCGCTGGCCGGGGGATCTACAACCCCACCCATAGAAGTAAAACAGGCAATAGATGGTAACACTTTGGTTATACATGGCGCTATTAATGGAGTGACATATAAACTGACACTGGATACCGGAGCTTCGCTAACTGTCATTAATAACCGAAAGCTGAAACACATTGCGGACAATAATTTGCAAGATAGGAGGCACATCACCCTTATGACAGCCACTGGTCAGCGCATACCTGTTTGGGGGGAAAGAAAAATTGCTATAAAAATTGGGGACAACGTCTATTGGCATAACGCAATAGTTGCAGATATCGTGGATGATTGCATCATTGGTTTGGACTTTATTCAAAATTACCAGTGTACGATTGACATGAAATATGGAGTTTTAAAGTGTAGAAATAGAGAAGTACCGATAAGTGGTGGAGTTCAGGGGAAAGTTTGTTGCTTAAGAGACACCGCTCTTCCACCAAGATCACAGACTCTAGTACCTGTCGCTTTACCTCAGAACAAGTCAGGTAGTCAATGGTGCTGCGCTATCATAGAGAAGTATGAAGATGAGAGCTCGTGGATCCCAGCAAGAGTTGTAGTAGGTAAAACTTCGACATCCATGGTTCCAGTACTGAACACCAGTGACGCTACGCAAACTATTCAGAGAGGGGAAGTTGTGGGGACTTGCGAAGAGATAGCCTGGTTAAGCAGATGCCAACAGAATGAGAAGGTGCTTAACAAGGATAAAGAGCAAGCAATGAAACTTTTAGAAGACTGCAAACAGCATCTCACAAGTTCACAGAAGACAAAAGCTGAAAATTTACTTTACGAATATTCAGATTTGTTCTCGAAACATGACGGCGATATTGGAAGAACCGGTTTGGTGAAGCACAAAATTAATACTGGTGACATAGCGCCTATTCGACAACGACCAAGACGAATTCCATGGGCTAAGGAGAAAGAGGTTGACGACATGATTCAAGACATGAGAAAGAATAACATCATCGAACAATCTACTAGTCCTTGGTGTTCTCCAGTAGTACTTGTAAGGAAGAAGGATGGATCTACAAGGTTTTGCATCGATTACCGCAGACTCAACGATGTAACCAAAAAGGACAGTTATCCCCTGCCTCGAATCGACGACACTCTCAGTGGTATGAAATGGTTTTCAACTCTCGATTTGAAGAGTGGCTATTGGCAAGTAGACATGGACCCCGTGGATAAGGAGAAAACTGCGTTTTCGACTGGAAAAGGGTTGTGGCAGTTTAAGGTTATGCCGTTCGGGTTATGCAATGCACCAGCAACATTCGAGAGGTTGATGGAACGTGTACTCGCTGGATTACTAGGAGCAGCCTGCCTTGTTTACCTAGATGACATAATTATAGTGGGACGTGACTTCGAAGACCATCTTAAGAAACTCGAAGCAGTATTTGATAAACTAAGGGAAGCAAATTTAAAGTTAAGTCCAAAGAAGTGCTCATTATTTAGGAGACAAGTGAATTACCTTGGACATGTAGTCTCGGAAAACGGAGTGGAAACGGACCCTAGCAAAATCACCGCTGTGAAAGATTGGCCGACCCCTAAGGACAAAACGCAAGTGAGAGCATTTCTGGGATTGTGCTCTTACTATAGAAGATTTGTAAAAGGCTTCTCTGACATCGACAAACCACTTCATAAACTGACCGAAGAGAAGAGACCCTTCGTATGGAACAATAATTGTGAATCGGCCTTTCAAGAACTGAAGAAACATCTTTGCCAAACACCGGTCCTTGGGTATCCAGACACAAAGGGAAAGTTTATTGTCGACACTGATGCCAGCAATATCGGTATTGGAGGTGTATTGTCCCAGCGGAAGGGTGATCAGGAGGTGGTAATCGCATATTTCAGTAAGTCACTCTCTAAACCGGAAAAGAATTATTGCGTTACTCGAAGAGAGCTACTTGCTGTAGTGAAAACTTTACAACATTTTAAGAAATACTTGCTAGGACGCAAATTTTTGGTAAGAACTGATCACGCTGCCCTGAAATGGTTATTGGAATTCAAGGACCCCGAAGGACAGGTAGCACGATGGATTGAACAACTTCAAGAATTCCAGTTTGATATAGAACATCGAGGGGGTAAAAATCACAGCAACGCCGATGCTCTATCTAGAAGACCCTGTGAAGACGACTGCAAGCACTGTCAAAGACAAGAGGCGAAGGAATTAGAATCAATTAAAATTATTAGAACAGACTCGTTAGATGAACGTTGGAGTGATGAAGCCATGAAGAGAGCTCAAGAAGAAGACCGAGATATACGACCTATCATGGAATGGTTAAGTAGTGGTAGGCCAAAACCTAAGTGGACTGACATAGCACAGTACAGTACCGCTACGAAAAGTTTGTGGGCACAATGGGACAGTTTGTTGTTACATAACGGAGTATTGTGCCGCAAATGGGATAGGACACGTGGAAATGATAGCCATCTCCAACTAGTGGTACCTAAAATAAAAGTATCCGAGGTACTTCGAGCCTACCATGATGGTTCTTCTGGTGGACATTTAGGGGTAAGGAGAACGTTAATCAAGATAAAGGAGCGATTTTACTGGCTGCATTGTCGAGATGATGTTGAGGACTGGTGTCGGAAATGCGTGCAATGTGCTTCTGTCAAAGGCCCGCAGACCAGAAGCCGAGGAGCAATGAAATTATACAACGTTGGGGCACCTTGGGAGAGAATCGCATTAGACGTAGCAGGACCATTCCCGATTACTAACTCCGGGAACCGATACATTTTAGTTGTGATGGACTATTTTACAAAATGGCCTGAGGCATTCGCCATTCCAAATCAAGAAGCAGTAACTATCGCAAATACTTTGGTAAAAGATGTATTTTGCAGATTCGGCGTTCCGTTAGAAATGCACAGTGATCAAGGAAGAAACTTTGAATCGCATATATTGCAGGAAGTATGTAAAATCACGGGGGTGCACAAGAATCGAACCACACCACATCATCCGCAGTCAGATGGAATGGTTGAAAGGTTTAACCAGACTTTGGAACGCCATCTAGCTAAGGTTGTGGATAAACATCAAAAGGATTGGGACGAGTTTTTATCACTGTTCCTGCTATCTTACCGGACTGCTGTACACGAAAGCATTACCATAACACCTGCTTTTGCAAATTTCGGAAGAGAATTACGGCTACCAGCGGATCTATTAAGTGGTTGCCCGCCGGATACTCCCAGTTGCATCACCGAATATGCCAGCGAACTAAGAGCGAAAATGACTAGTGTTTATGAGCAGATACGAGATGCAGGGCTACAAGCAAGTGAACGCATGAAAACTCGTTATGACCGGAAGGCGACAGGAACGAACTTCGAGGAAGGCTCATTGGTATGGCTGCATAACCCGGTGAGACGAAAGGGTAAATCGCCAAAGCTACAACCCAGTTGGGAGGGGCCTTACAAGGTTATAACGAAAATTAACGACGTCACTTTCCGAATTCAACGTACATCTAGAAGCCCGGCTAAAATCGTGCATGTGGACCGATTAGCCAAGTATCACGGCAACAACGATGCTCGAGACGAGCATGTCTTAGGAGGGGGTAATGTCGCGGAATATAGTGCGAACTCGTCATAATAGCACGCTTGTACCATGCCTTACAACAGCGAATGTCAATTTCTAACTTTTGACAATTAAATAACAAGAACAGTTTATTACAAATTTTAATGTGACAGAAAGAGATAACGCATTTTCAGGAACAATTTGGAAGTTACTAGAAACATTTTGAATTTTCGATACTAGAATGTTCTAAATTTACGCATATAAAAAGGCCGGCAGTGTGTCGAGAGATCAGTTGAAGTTCGGAGTCGAGTAAAGATTGCGAAGAAATACGAAATAGTGGAAAGGTGAAGAAGAACATAGTGAATTATTAAAAGTGGTGGTTTATAGTGCTCAGAGACTAAATTAAACTAGTGTTGTGTACAAACTGCGCGTGTGTATTAAGTGTAAATAAAACAACTTTAGTGCGAGAACGCTTTTAATTTCCGATCCCGAACCCGTAGAACGTAACAATATGTATATTTATTACTACGAGGGTCTTGAACCCTTGAACAAGATTTTTTTACTTTAGTATGTATTAAAAATATTATAAACATAATGACTATTTTATTTCAATCGATCACAGGTGCGCAATGATGCAGACCAAGCTACCAACTTTACAATCGCCGACATTACAAAATCGTGGTACTAATTTTTTTTTATGATTTTTCCTTTTTGGGAATTATTCGCGGATTTATTTTGATTTTTGTTTGCTGACATTTCATATACATTATAGCAAGCCATGCCAAGCCATAATATGCATCGAACTCAATATTTACGTAAAACAAATAATTGAGTATTAAATTTAAGTTACATGTTATTACTTTGGCCAAAAAGTTACATTTTATTACTTTGGCCCCATATTTTAAAATGAAAATAGAATTCATATCCTACGAAACACAAGTGACATTCACTAAATCTAACTTAACGAGCTTCAACATCTCCCTTCCCATATTCTCCATTACTCTCCTACTCCTATTACTCCTTACCTCATCATTCACCCCTTTACCTTCATGTCCTGCCTCATAAAATCTATAAAATAATGTTCTATAAGGCCTAGCATTTCCTCTGCATCGTCGTTCATTGCCTTCACTTTTCTTTTCTTTTCTTCTTGCTCATCATCACTCGTCCATACCAATTCAGATCACCTTATAACCATTTATACCATTTATGCCAGCTTAAAGTCAGATGCTTAAATAGAATTTGAAAATATACCGCGTAAATATATTACGTATTACCCACATAAACTGCTTTACGCGATATCTCTTCATAAATTGCACTGGAATAACCGAATAGTGTATTTATTTCGCGAACTGCCGCAGCAAAATGATAAAATTGCATATTTGTCTTACTTTCCGTTTCTCTACACCAGGACTGTCACATCCAAAACTTAAATATGGAGCTAAATCAACGAGGGACATTGTAATTATAAATAATGTCGTAGCCATTTACATATAAGTTGGATATATTTGATTAGTTATGTTTCGTGAATATTAGAAATACAACAGAATCCATCTGTTTTCTGTCTTTTCATCTATCTGTTCACACAACCATTTAGAATAGGTAAAAATTAGAGATTTTTGAGCTTTAAAAACATAGAAAGTCTACGAAAAACATATTATCATGTGTTAATGTTTGGTTACAAAAAAAATATTAATTTTAACAAACTAAAAATATATTTTCTGATTGTAATTTTACATATTTTGCAGCGAAATAACGCTGAATAAATGCGTAAAAATAAATATCTCTATTAATATATTTGATGATACCGCCATACGGCTGTGTATGACAACGAAGCGGGAAATTAACTAATTAACAATTATGTTTCACACAGACTGGTCAAAGCATATTTTATTTTGGAATTGTTTGTGTTTTATTAAAAACCGATTCAATCAGACCCGGCTTTAATCTTCTTGTGCGGTGAATAACGACGCTCCGTGTATTTACATTCATACAAACGTTCGCTTTTCCTTACATATTCCAGTTTGGAATAAATTTTTACGCGGAAAATAACTCTGTTTGCTTTTAGATCGCTATATCGAATGTTGATGTTACATTCATTTCACGTTTGATTAGATATAAATAATAAGTGATTTTTGCTTCAAAGACGTTATCATTCTTAAATTAGAATAAACTCGCCGTATATCCTTGCTTCTCTCGAACGTGTCTCTTAAACATATTTTAGTGTATTCATATATCTGATATTTATATAATTTAATTCCTAAGAAAAGCTGATGATACAAGATTGGACATTCTAAACTAAGTTAAAAAAATATACATGATTTGTCTCGTTTCATGATAAACTACGAGGTTTGTGTTATGGATACTAGATACTTTATATACTACACATAATATGTAACTTTAAATACATAATATAAATATAAATAGATAGTGGTTGCCCAGCGGTAACGCGCTCGTTTGGATAACTGAATCATGCGGGTTCAAATCCGGGTCTCGCACTTGTCGTGAGAAAACCTACATGTCTGAGAAAACAGCAAGTTTTCGAAATACATGTGAAGTCCGCTAACAGCGCGGTGGGCTATGGCCTGATCCCCCTCGTACTGAGGGAGGCCCGTGCCCAGCAGTGGGACGTTAAAAAGGGCTGATGATGATTATGATGAAATATAAATACTCATGGCGGGAGTTCAAATATTCGTGCCCATAACACAAATGAATGCCCCCGATGGGACTGGAACCTGCGACCGCTTGCACAGCAATTCACTAGAAACTTTGCGAAACGTGTAGTCAAAACATTCTATAGGTTTACCTATTTAATTCTTTTCCAATCCAATTTTCCTTAGTGAGGTTCGCCGCATATATTTACAATCGTAACGAAGGCAGTCTTCTTGTACTTTACGAAGAAAATATATTCTTTTTATACATAATGTACATACATACTCGTATATGTAACCTATTACATCTCGTACGTTCGTTCTCTTGGAAGATAAAGAGAACTGTTTGATTTTTTACAATTTTTTATATCATCTAACTTTACAGCTAGAGATTTCTTGTTAAATCAAGCTTTCCAATTTTTTTACAAATAATTATTAATATAAGGTTCACGTTAATCAGTGTACGGATAAACTTAAAAAAATATATCTTAATTACCAATAGTTATGGAATCCTTTGTACAAATAAACAAAGTATTCAAAATGAGACTGCGTTTATTTCTACATATTGTAGCATTCAACCCTTAACGTTTAACTGCTTGATACTACCACTTGGGCCACCCTTCAACACCAAAAGCCATAGTCTATAATACTGGTAGCAGATTGGCGGGCTCAATAAGTCTTTGGAAAATTGACAAGGTTCTCTCAGACATGTGGGTTTCTTCACAAAACTTTCCTTCACTATAAGACAAGTGGTAATCATGAAAAGAAATTATTCGCACATGAAAATATCAGAGAAGCCCGATTATGAACCCACTTTCCAAAGCGATCCCGTTACTACTGTGCCACCACCGCCTTCATCAATTACAGTACATACAAAGTATGTTATTATGCTCAATAGAATCTTTAAATATATAGCCACAAATAATTATCCATATTATATACATCAGATACTTTCATCCCCTTTCATTATAAGAAACCACATATAAACTTATTAAAGTATAAAATACAAGAATACAATATTTATTCGAGAGCAAAGCTCACCTCAGGCTAATTAACGGCTTAATTAAGAGGAATGCAAACTCCCTTTGTTTGCCCCCAATTGACAAACAGCGCCGCTTCGCTGATATCCGGGTTCAACTCATTTTAACTTTAGAATATAATTATTTCAATACAATCACCTACCTCTGGTTTTACTCGCGAATCGTGTATAAATATCTGCATTGAAAAATGAAATTATAATTTTATGAAGCCAAGTAACTCCTCTCATGTGAACTAAGATTATAATTTTCGCTTTGAATAATTGTTGACTTAGGCAACTATTTTAGTTTTCTATAAGATATTATATCTACAAATTAAGTAAAAAATAATATATTTTGATATATTGTATACATTTTATTAAATATATTAAAGTTCATTTCAATGAATGCATAATTGACAATTTATTAACCAAATCCACAAAAACCTTTATGAAATATACGAGTATGTTACTCCAAGGAACTGAACCCATAACTTCAATCATGAAAATCGATTTTCAAACCACTTCGCCATTCGCTATATTATATAATCCGCAAAGACATTTTAATGAGGTTTAAATAATACATTACTTTAATCTCAAAACGTACCCAGCTGGAGTAAACAGCCTTGTTTAATGACTTCCTTAATATTGAAAAAGAGTAAATATTAGAGCAACCCCGCATTCTCCATATAAGACTAATTGAAAACGTGTATACTTTTTTGTGGGGTGAACTGAGAGGGCCTTTTAACTCCTTATTGCTTTATGTCAGAATTGCGATAACGCATGTTTGGTTGTAACCAACCGTTCTCATGAGAACAGTTACTTGTTCAATTTTAAACATTGCCCAAATATTGAGTGTGTATATATCAGTAAATATCTAAATCTATATCTATACTAATATTATAAAGAGGAAAGATTCGTATGTAAGTATGTTTGTAACGAATTTGCTCAAAAAGTACTGAACCGATTTTAAAAAGTTTTTCACCATTTGAATGCTACATTATCACTGATTAATATAGGCTATTTTTAATTCCAAGAAAAAATAAGGATCCCTACTAAAACTACAATAACAGGAGAGTAGGAGGAGTGCACGCCGCACATAATATATGAAATAGGTAGCCGCGCGGCTCAGGAGTATATTTAAGCTATAGTGATTTTGGAGTTAATTTTTCGAATGATGTTATAGCGATTAATAAAATGAATGAAGGCGAAGCCGCGCGTATTGCAAGTCTATACATGTAAATAAAATTGGTGTCTTATTTTAATTTCAAATAAACAGCTTTTCAGTAAATACACATGAAAGTATATATACGGTACTTACATCAAAAAATCATTTTTTTTTTTAATTTTGTCTGTCGGTCTGTTTGCTTGTTCCGGCTAGTCTCTGAAACAGGTGGACCTATTTTGATGTGACTTTCACTCTAATGTTATAAGGCTTACTTATATTATATTATTGCTACGTTCATTTTATTAAAAAAATACAAAAAGCGTTTAATTTTTTTTCATGATTTTTAATTTGTATAGGTAATGCTGCTGTTGTTGAGAAATTCATTTACGCATTTTCATACATACATACGGGTCAGAATTTACCGATAACGGCTGGAAAAGCCAGTAAGATTCACTTAAACTTAACAGAACTCCCCTATTTTACGGGAGCTTCGCAGGATCATAACACGCTCAACTAGAATGCAACGTCTGGTCTGCCATAGAAGACCATACGACCAAGGGGTTGTTCCCTATATCCACTTTTCTGTCAAAGAAATATCAGGAGACATCCCTAATGGTATATCTCAATTGTACTAATAACCTAACTCTCGCGCAGTATTTGCTTTACTATCTTACTACTTTAATTTTGTATTTAATCCAAGGATTAATTATATACAACAAAGTGTACTTTTATTACTTTAAAACAAATTTATCTTTAGGAAATTGTTTAGATGTACCCTTGCCAGGAACAGCTAATTGAATTTCGCTCAGCTGACACTCTAACGATGTTTTTTTAACGACGATCGCTTTAACTTGAAAAGATTTTGTTTACCAAAGTTGAAAGTGAATAAGTTTAAAGTGCTATCTGAAAAATGTCATTTTGTGTTAAAAGTTTTAAGTTGCTTTAACTACCGTCGTATATCAACCAAGTTCCATAATTTTATAATACACTTATGGTTATAAATATGATGTTTTCCAGAAAAATACATTTGGATTTTGAAAAAGCGTTACAATATATATTTCTTAGCTTTATATTATATTGTTATTGAGATATAATTTTATTTAATAAATTCCATAGCAAACTAAATCTTATTACAGACATTTTATTTTATTTTACTTTTATTTCTGAAACAAACAGTACAATAACACAATAATTATAAATAATGATAATACAGCACATACATCAATAAAGTTTCCACAAGTAAATAACACAAAAAAGGAAAAATTTACAGTTAACTTAAGTTAAAAAAAGATTACGAAATATATAAAAACAATTAAAACATAATAATAAAATTATAAAAAGGGTAAAACAAATTCATAGATAATTAACAGTGATACAATGAATTATTAATATTATTCTTAAAATGAAAATAAAAAAATTTGTAAAGAATCTATTAGGAACTTATCAGACGAAAATTTAACAGAAGTGCCTGTTTCATTTATTACTAGTTTAGTTTAGTTTTGTTAAATATACATAACAAGTATTTTGAATAAAAATGTACTTTCAGATTTATTTAGTGAAAAGTATTCCATTGAAGGCGTCTCAACTGTCATTATATCTAACAGAAGTGCATATTTAATCTTTTATCTACATTCGTCAAACAAACACTGTCTAATACATTAACGTAAAATAAATAAAATCTCTAGTCTTAAAAAAGAACAAGACTTTAAATTTTGACTTAATTATATTAAATATAGGTTAGCTTTTAATTAAACAAAAATATTAATTAAAAGTTGGTTTTCTATTCTAATATTCTCAATTCTAAGTATAACTTCAGCGTACTGTCTACTCTCTAATAAGAACTTGTAAGTGGGCCGTTCCAAATATTTCGTAATTGACATTAAGCCGGAGACAGGCTTATTAATTACTAGTACCCTCCCGTTCACTAGGCAACCATAGCTTACTATTTACATACATACATTTTATGTATACTAGTCATTTACCCTCGTTTTGGTTAGCTCTAGGAATACACACGTCATGTATTTACATATTAGATTTAACTGCCTCGGTGGCGTAGTGGCTAGCATACATCAAGAGGTCCTGGGTTCGAGTCCCGGGTCGGGCCAAGTTTAGTTATTGAGGCTTTCTGTTTAGCAAGTTAGTAACAGCCTGGAGTTGGGAAGTTTGCGGTGTGTCACCCCCGTGTCTCGGACTGCACGTAAAGCCGTCGGTCTTGCACCTTAGCTCTCACTGGTGGTGTCGAAAAGTCGTCCCACCGGAGTATGAGAGCGATAGTAATAGAGAGTGCACTTGTGCACTATATCCTGCATAGTTAACTAGTCAAAATGAGATAGTCCGCCGTGGCCGGGAACCGTCGGAGAACATTATTATTTATTAGGACGTCTATCCATCCCGGTCCGCTTTGCTAGGCGTAAGTAAAAAATTAAACAGTTTTTATAATTCTTCTAATAAAATAAAAGCTCAATTTTACTCCTTATAACATTAGCTGTCTGATTGTGCAAGTACCGTAGAACAAACAGACAGACAGACAAAAAATTGATTTTTTTATGTAATTGTATACCGTAATATGCATTTAGTGAAAAGTTGTTAATTTAAAATTAAAAGACACTTTAAAATTTATATGTACTTATTATAGATGGATATCTCAAAACATAATTGGTAACTAGTAGTGAAGCCAATTCGCACGCAGGGAGATACCTTAGAACAATACCCAATTGGTCTTTACGGTGGACATGAGTACGCCTCGGTAGACAGTTGAGGCGTCATGGTCACAACTAATTTTGCGACGCCCCATTAAGACGGTGATAACCATCATCATCTTAATAGGCTGGATTTTAGAGGTAATACTGGCTTTTGACGACACGTTTGGCTCGGTTAGTAGTAATCCTAATTTCTGCGCCATAAATTTTAAAAAAATAATGATTTAAACCATAAGTTATTAATCTTGGTATTTGTTAAGCTCGAATGTTTGTACTCCAATCATGGACGTTTATATTTATAATATGTATGTATTTAAACTTATATAATATGTAGTATATCAAGTATCTGGTATCCGTAACACAAGCTTCTATGTGGTAGAGGTCATGTAACTTCCTGGTTATATAAACATATATTAATGCTGGTGGTAGCCCAATTACCAAAATTGCGAATTCAGTAAGTTATTTAGGTATTACTTTACATCCACATAATAAAATCTTTCGCGAACAGAAATAAACGCCCAACTGAAAGCTAGGCACAGTTTATTAGTGACTAGAACTTCGAAAATTTAGTTAGCTAAAGTCTAGATTTCTATTAAAATATTCAATGTTTCGTTAAAACGTAGCGCAGAAGTAATCCAGAGCGGTTGATTCCACAAATATATATAGTATTCAATTTCCTTTACTGAGGCAAGCGCTAGTATTCGAATTTTGTGACGTCGTTCTCGAATTTACCTATATTTTGTGTACGTGGCGTAGGTTCAAGTCGTTCAGAGGGGAAATATTTAAATGTCTTAGCAATTTTGTTTGTATTTAATAGTGGTTATTGGGGCTTTTGTAAAATATGTTTCATTTGAATTATTCTTATAGAGAGAGAAGTGTATTTTCGAGGGAAAGAGAAAGAGAGCTATAAAATGATACGACTTTACGACGCTGAAGATTGATTACGAGTAAACATCACACAAATGAATGCCTCCATCGGGTCTTGAACCCACGACTGCTGGCACATCAAGTACAGTCACACAAAATGAGCCATGCGTATCTTTAAATATTAGGGTTGGCTTTTATGGGCTTAGATATTCATAGGATCTAGATTGACTTGAAGTTTCAATAAAGATTTGTTGAGACTGAGAGCTTTTTTCCCGAACTCGGAAAAAAGTTTAAAACAAAGATAAACATTTTATTTATTTACATATGTCATTATAACAAATAACCGATGGAGGCCAATTGCATTGTAAGTAACAGATCAAGTCAAAAAAAAAATATTTAAAAAAACCATTTATATTAACTACCTATTTTTTGCTTAAAGTAACTTGTACAGATTTATTTTTGTACACAGATCGTGCTTAGAATGTCTAATCCCTTTGAGAAGAAACGGGAACTAATTGAATTCTCTTGGGAGTGACATTCTTAACAGCCTTATTTTTAAACTTAATTTCTTGAATCGGAAAAATCTCGAAGGAACTGTATTCGCTAGAAAATGTTTAGATAGTAGGACGGGGTAAGCTGAACTGAAGACACTTGCATTGTGTGACAATTCAATTATTTTGTCTGTGAACAAATCAAAATAAATCCCCGAAAAATCATTTTACTAACACGCAACTAAAATTTTAAACTATGTATTTTTCTTATAAGTATGATATATAATTTCATATGCGTTTAGTAAAAATTTGTTAGTATATTATTATTTTAATATTCATCATCAGCCCTTTATTAACGTCCCACTGCTGGGCACGGGCCTCCCTCAGTACGAGGGGGATCAGGCCATAGTCCACCGCGCTGGCCTAGTGCGTGTTGGCGGACTTCACATGCCTTTCGAAAACTGGCTAGGTTTTCTCAGACATGCAGGTTTCCTCACGATGTTTTCCTTCACCGTAAGACAGGTGGTAATCCTGATAGAAATGATTAGCACATGAAACTATCAGAGGTGCGAGACCCGGATTTAAACCCGCATCACTCGGTTATCCAAGCGACGCGTTACCGCTGGGCTACCACTGTCTTTGTTTTATTTTAATATTACGCACACATTTTATTTTCATGTATAGATAATATTTTCTTTTATCATAACAATATAATTGGTTATATAAGTAGTTAAAAAGTTTCAGCCCATCATTATTCGAACAAAATTATTGCATTCCAAATGCACATAGTAAACAAAATGTATGGAGTTGTAAAGCTCGTGTAGTTCATATGCAGTGAGAAGCAAAAGTTTTGATGCGCCAAATTGTATTTTGAACACTTTTTTTGTAAAAGTTTGCTTGTCGGTACAGACAGTTTGTTTGTTCGTAGAAATAATGAAAAAAAATTGAATTAGTTAACAAATACAAAGGACATTAAATATTAAATATTTTTTTGGGAACTCTTATTGAAATAGTCAATGGTTAATGATACAAAAGAAGTAGTTATTGATACAAATGCCGAATCTAAAAAGTCTAGTTTTTAATGTTTGTCTGTATGACTATCAGTCTGTTTATTCTATCAGTGTCTGCATAATGAGGAAACAACTGTTAAGATTTTGATGAAATTTGGTTTGAAGATAGATTGTTATACGAGTCAACATAATATAGGAAAATTACCCCGTAGTATATACACTAAAGATTTGGTTTAGAATGGTCTTTAGAACGTAGGTGAGTAGCTGGAAATTTTAGTATTTACTAAGATTCTGTATTACAATAAGTTTTAATGAGTAGGTATACCTAAAACTTTATACAACCACGCAAAAATAATTACACCATTACTCGAGGCGCTGTTCGTGACAGCTAATTAAGGAGTTTACTGGTCACGCTGCCTGTTGACACACCGATTTTTCGTGACTCAAACTGTTGACAATCTAAGCCGTGCGCGTTATGCTCAAAAGTACATACATACATACATACATACATACATACATACATACATACATACATACATACATACATACATACATACATACATACATACATACATACATACATACACACATACATACATACATACATACATACATACATACATACATACATACATGCATACATACATACATACATACATACATACATACATACATACATACATACATACATACATACATACATACATACAATATATATATAATAAAATGCCTTCAACTCAGCGAGGTGGGGAGTCATTATGGAGGCCCTGGCCAGCTTGAGCGTACCACATTATCTCCAAAGAATAGTGGCGAGCTACTTTACAGACCGAGTACTTATATACAACACCGATATAGGTCCTAAGGAATATAAAGTTACCGGAGGAGTACCACAAGGCTCGGTGCTGGGCCCTCTTCTCTGGAACATAATGTACGATGCGCTATTAAAACGAACCTTACCATCTGAAGCAAGACTTATTGCCTTCGCAGATGATGTAGCTATCGTGATCGTATCAAAGTACATTGAAGAAATTAACTGGGTGTTCGACCAAACCTACGAGGTTATAAGGCAATGGATGGAGCATGTTGGTCTTAAACTGGCAGAACATAAAACGGAAGCAGTCCTTATTACTAGTAGGAAGGAAATTGAGACAATGTCACTGAGAGTTGGGCAGCACCTAATCACGACGCAACCGTTTATACGCTACCTTGGCATAATGATAGACACGCGTCTTAACTTCAAAAAGCATATTGAGCATGCTACGGCAAAGGCGGCAGCGGTCGGATCAGTGCTATCACGATTAATGTCTAATGTTGGAGGCCCAAAACAGAAAAGGAGGCTTCTGTTGAGCTCAGTGATCACATCAGTGCTTATGTATGGTGCTCCAATTTGGGTAAATGCGCTTTCAAGTCACGAACCTCGGCGCCAACTGGCAGCGGTTTACAGACTAAGCGCACTGCGTGTGACTAGTGCCTTCCGCACTGTTTCTGAGGATGCTGTATGCGTCATTGCTGGTATGATGCCAATAGAAATCCTGGCCGAAGAACGTAAATTCCTTTACCTCCAAAAAAAGGAAGACGCATCTACATCTGCTGAAGCAAAGAAAAAGGTGAGAGACAGAAATATTCACCGATGGCAAACATTGTGGGAAGCCTCAGAAAAAGGAAGATGGACCTATCGCCTAATACCTAAGATAGAAGAGTGGCTGAATCGTAAACATGGAGAAACGAACTACTATCTCACACAGCTGCTCACTGGACACGGATGCTACCGAGAATACCTCCACCGATTCAAGCATGATGATTCTCCAGAATGTCCTATGTGCACTGGCGCTAATGAAAATGCAGAACATATTTTCTTTATATGCCCCCGATATAAGACTGCTAGAGAGAACCTGGAAAATAAGATAAGAACTAAACTCCAGCCAGACAATATAGTGTCTGCAATGTTGCAGACAGAGGAGGCTTGGGACGCGACTTCTTCATATGTAACTGAAGTGCTGAAAGATCTACGCACCCAACAACGAGAAAGAGCGAAGAACTAGCTATGAGCAGAAATAGCGGCAGCTAAATCCTTCCCTCGTGAAGTAATGCTTAACGGCAATCCCACGGGGAACTATGAAGGTACAGAAGAGGAGACGGGTTTTTTAGTCGGTATAGGAAAACGAAGAACCGAGTCCGACATACGGAGTCCCTAACGCCTTGACTCTATAATACGTAATTGTTTTTTTCCCATCTCCAGAAAAAAAAAAAAAAAAAGAAAAAAAAAAAAAAAAAAAAAAAAACATACATACATACATACATACATACATACATACATACATACATACATACATACATACATACATACATACTGCACACACCACCTAATGTAGTAACTGTATGAAGCTTTGTTTTTCAAGGAATATTTACTCATGTGATGACGAAGTGTTTTTTTACCAGTGTCTTTTTTGAATGTAGTTACTTTTAGTTGGCAAGAAACAGAACAACTTCTTCACTTAAATTGGTAGAGATACTTCTGGGTCCATTGCAATAAGAAAGAAGAATACAAGTAGTATTTTAAGCCCAGTTTCCTCCAGGTGCTAGTAATTTTAACTTTTTAAAATACGTAAACAAACACATTTACAGCACTCGTTATACAGCTTTATTAGTTATAATAAATTGATCAATAAAATCAATTGATTTACCACCAATTTTGTTAGTACTCGACAATTTTAAGAATATCACCATAAATGTTTGAGATTTTTTATAAAGAAAATGGCATAACAAGATAAACATTGTAGGTACGTATAAAATTTTCTTAAATCTTGAATAGATTTATAAGCTTTTCAAATATCAAATTCACCTTACCGACTTTGTCAAACAAAAATAATCTTCAACAAGATATCGCAATTCTAGAAAGAACGTGAAATCCACACTTCGCATCTAAGCATAATGAAATTCAACGATCACTTTGTCTGCGTGTATGCAATATAAATAGTGAATGTGAACACTGTTGTGTCGGTAATCTCATGTTTTGGGTGTTTGGTACATTATACAAGCTAAAGCGATTAGCGAGATGATCTGTTGATGAGAATTATGTTTGGAAAATAGAAGCTACGATTATTATAAGGAACACGACTTTTACCATTTGAGCATTTTAAGTGTGCTCTTGCATGTAATATTTGCAAATAATTTTTAATGAAAATTAAATCTAGTTTGCTATGTTTTTTGAATAAATATTAATGATACAAGGAATCGAAACTCCAATTATATAATAGAAAAATTGGCTTTATTATTTTATTTTCACATTCCACCACTTTTGTTAACCATTCGATAGTTTCTAATTAGTACTAATCAGAGGAAACATTAGCGCGTTTATTTTTAAAGTTTATATTTCGGCCACGGCGATCAATCTTTATTAAGACTATTCATCTGCAGAAGATAGGTAGGTATATATAGTAAAGTACGTGAACGCGCAGATTCTATTCCTTTCACTCTCATACTCCGATGGAACGACACTTGACTCACAGGATCGATTGCTTCACGTGTTTTCCATTTAACTCCACCAATTTTCTGACTCCGAGCCGTTACTGAACGTAACTAAACAGAAACAGTAGATAACTAAACTTGACCCGCACCGGGGCTGCAAAGAAGCTCCTCCTATGGGTAATTGTACATGCTAATCACTATACCACCAAGGTGGAGATGTACATAGATACTCGTAAATACTCGTATGTACTGTGCCTTGTACCACACCAGTGTGTATAGTAATCCTCACTGGAAACGCGCCGTACCAAGTAAGTTTAGCTGGAACTTTATTTATACTCATGCAGGTGTAACTTGACACTCAGCTCGTTCCTGGATGAGATCTTGTGAGATAAAATTATAGAACTGTTGCATTATGTAGCTGAGTGGGAAATTCGATTAGAATGTCGTTTTTCGCTTTTGCCGATAGCTGTGTGTGTGTGTGTGAGTGTGTGTGTGTGTGTGTGTGTGTGTGTGTGTGTGTGTGTGTGTGTGTGTGTGTGTGTGTGTGTGCGTGTGTGTGTGTGTGCGTACGTGTATGTGTGTGTCTGTGTGTGTGTATGTGTGTGTGTGTGTGTGTAAGAACAATAATATATTTGTTAATTGTTGTTTTTTTTTTTGTTTTTGTTCACAAAGGTTACCTCGTGCTCTCTGAAAAAGTTACTGACGGAGGCAAACTTGACGATGCATACTGAATACCTTTTTTAAAATAAATAATTGAGTAAAGAATAAGAATGATAAATTAATGTGTCTCGGAAGTTAGCCAGTACATTTAAGTTTTTCATGAAAAATATGTTCCACATTATAAAAAAAAACAACGCAGCCGGTAGGATTCGAACCTACGCTCCCAGAGGGAATCTGATTTCGAGTCAGACGCCTTAACCACTCGGCCACGACTGCTTACTACTTTGGACTCAACTCCCGCTATACATGAAGCTTCATAAAACTTTCAATTGAAAACTGTTGTCTTTAAATCAAATTCTACAATATAATTAAGTTTTTATGACCAAATATATTTGTAATTTATTTCGATTTTAATAGTTCTGACGTTACATTTACATACAGAGAAAGTACAACTGATACATTAAAAATATTATGACAAGTACTTGACATGGGGTTTCGCAATACAAAGGTTTTCACGCTGGTCGATTGCGAGTTATTAGCCTTTTAGGCTGTTAAGAAATTTTGTTATAATTCATAATGATGTTCACCGAAAGAATAAATAAATAAATGAATATGTTGGGACATTTACACACAGCACTATCTTGTTCCACGATAAGTTACGAGCCTTGTGTTATGGATACTAGATGGTTGATATACTACACATATATAAGTTTAAATACATACATATTATAAATATAAACATGACTGGAGTACAAACATTTGTGTTAAATAAATGTATGCCCCCAGCGGGACTCGAACCCGCGACCGCTGGCGCAGAAAGCAGGGCCACTATTCTAATATACGTTTGTTTTAATTTAGTAATAAATCAAACCATATTGTATTATTATTATTTGTTATTATTATATAATCATATATAATTAAATTAGATCTTTTTTTATGTTTGTACAGAACCTTCCTACACGTATGAAGGGTGTTTAAAGTCCATAATAATTTGTAATCCTTTCGAATTCAGCGCACGTCCGTCACGCGTTGTATGGAGATTGATGTAAAGCAATAAACGTCTAACTGTAATTAAGTTTTACTGTCAATGATCTGTGGAACACGAGATTTTTGCTGCATACTTGAAAATAATCGGGTTTTGTTCGCGTATTATTGAGAGTCTATACTAATACTAGCAGAGTGATGCGGGTTCAAATCCGGGTCTCGCACCTTTGATAATCTCATGTGCGAATCATCTCTAACATGATTACCACATGTCTTATGGTGAAACCATCGTGAGGAAACTTAGGTATGAGAGAACCTTGCAAGTTTTTAAAAGACATGTAATGTCCGCCAACTAGGCTTGCCATATTGTCCCAGATTCCGAAAACCTACTACATAGTTTTGTAATAAAATAAACTAACAACGAATAACAAGTTACACGCCTAAAATCTTTGAAAATAAAAATCAAGATATTTAACTATGATCTCGACCCGACACGGTTGTCCTAGAATTGTCCCGGATTTGATAAGTTTCTATCTGGTAACCCTACCGCCAACCCACAATTAACCAGCGCGGTGGACTATGGCCTGATTCTCTTTAAGTCAAAATCAAATCAAACATTCTTTATTCAAATAGACTTCTACAAGCTCTTTTGAATTGTCATTTTTACATTATTAAAATTAAATGTAAGTTTGTAAGTCTTTGAGTAAGCTACCACCGGCTGAGGCTGAGGGAGGCCTGTGTCCATCAGTTTGACGCTAAATAAATAAATAAAAAAAATTAAATTAAATAAAAAGAAATAAAGGTTTGAATACAATTAACTTTTTAAAGAGCTTACACTTCAGATTCAGGTGAGTACGATTTTTTGTACTCTATTCATGGGTGTTTTATACATAAAATGAGTATGAATTATGTAATATATAAATGTAGTCAAGTAAATTACTATAGAACTAAATGGTGTTTTGTTTTAATGTTTGGGACATTACCACATATTTTTAATACTATTTATTATATTAATATTGTTGGAAGAATAGTAAGAAAACGTCATCGTGGAAGGGATAATAAGTAGTGGTGGTAACGGCGAGCTTATATAAGCCTGTGCGCGCTTCATTCGAGGCGAATTTCACGTACTGTAAACTAGTGTAAGGGAAAACCTTGTCCGTTTGGAAAGTCAATCTGCCTATTTTGTAATTTAAAAGTTAGAGCTATTATTTTATTTTTGTAGACTGTTTTTGCTTAAATTATTATGTAATGTATATGTGAACAAATAGTCGTGATTGTCTTTTTATTATTTTCGAAATTTCACTTCTGGTTCCTAAAATCAGAAGTGGGACATAAAAATTTCACGTGACCTAAGTCGCTTTGCATTCCTGAGATTCGGCAGTTTGACTATTCAAATTACTTAAAGGTTTCTATTATTGCACTTGAATAGTGAAATTACTGTTACGAAAGTAGTGTGCAGTCTTCGTGATTGTATGGTAAAGTATATGAAACTAAAACCCTGGTGAGTACGTTCCAATTTTTGATCACTACCTACAGTGATTTTGAATATAGTTGTGCGTAATCTAAAATAGATTCGTGAATTTAAATTTATAATCCCTTGTGGTCTATTTAAATTACTAAATAGCAATTTAGCTATACAAACCTGCCTACCCGCATAAAGAATTTCTTTTTGTGCTTAATATATTCTTTTCAATTGCTAAATAGCGACTAAGCTATACAAACCTGTCTACCCGCATTAAGCATTTCTATTTAGTGTGCTTAGTATATTCTTATTTTTCGTGATATTCTTTTACTTTGAACAAATGAAACAAATTCTAAATCGTTTAACTGCATTGGAAGGACAACGCCGCTCCTCACCGCCACGACCACGCGAGCCGGGTACCAGTGCGCCTGCGCAGACGCCACTACGGTTGCAACCTGTGACCGCGACAGTAGCTGAGCATCAGAGGTCGATGGTGGAGGATCGAGAGTCTGTAGTGCCGTCTTCGCCGAGGCGTCCTGCTCGTACGGAAAGGCGACTCAGACCGCGGCAGAGTTTATGGTGCCATGGCAAGGGGAGTGGACTCCTGATACGTGTGCTGCCTTTTTCGAGGGTGAGTTTATGTGGTACTTGTGTGGACAAGCTAACGATGTGTTACTGTCCCACAGTGATGAAGACCGCATAGTATGCTAACGTCGTGCCTATGCTATGTGGTCGATTTGAAAGTGGCACGCTAACGTTGCGCCTCTGCCAATCGTGTGTACCTCATGGTAAGCTAACGTTGTGCCTATGCCATGTAGGTGAGCTGATGTAAGAAATAAGCTAACGTTGTACCTATGTTTCTTACGCTCATAGTATGCTAACGTCGTGCCTATGCTATGTGGTTGATTTGAAAGTGGCACGCTAACGTTGCGCCTCTGCCATTCGTGCGTACCTCATGGTAAGCTAACGTAGTGCCTATGTTTCTTACGCTCATAGATAGCTAACGTCGTGCTTCCTCTATGATATTTGTAATTGTGATCAATGATAATTACCGATGTCGCGATCGCGATATGTTTATGTTCTCAAGTGCAGACGATGATGACAATGAGGAGTCTACGCCTGAGCAAGTCGCCAGAAGCAACGATGTGTCTCGCGAGCCTACTACAGAGCCCGTACCCTCCTGCCGGTGGGTAGCCAGGAGCACGAGGACGTCCTCCAGTCAGGAGAGGCCGTGTTGGAAGAATAGTAAGAAAACGTCATCGTGGAAGGGATATCACGTAGTGGTGGTAACGGCGAGCTTATATAAGCCTGTGCGCGCTTCATTCGAGGCGAATTTCACGTACTGTAAACTAGTGTAAAGGGAAACCTTGTCCGTTTGGAAAGTCAATCTGCCTATTTTGTAATTTAAAAGTTAGAGCTTTTATTTTAAATTTGTAGACTTTTTTTGCTTAAATTGTTATGTAATGTATATGTGAACAAATAGTCGTGATTGTCTTTTTACTATTTTCGAAATTTCACTTCTGGTTCCTAAAAATATATTTAAATAACAAATATTTTTGCAACATGGCACAACATGGCAAAATATAAAATATTTTAGAGTGAACAAAACTAGCACATTCGTAACTCTATCAAAACACATTCCGATATGTTTCGTTTGTAAATATTTTATTTTTTTGTCAATTCCTAACTTTTGGAGTAAAATGTGTATTTCATGTCCACGTACATCATACACAAGCTTGACCTAATAGTTTATTCTGCTTTACACTTTTATTTTTTTGAATAAATAGAGTTTATCCCCTATTTAATTCACCTATAATATGGTGTGACTAGATTCGATTCGGTTAAATCGTAGTTGAATTTAATCGACTTTAATAATATGCAATGACTATGAGCCATGAGGAAATAACAAGGGCAGCTTACAACTAGCTTTTGATCCTGTCACTGCTTGTGTAGATCGTTGATACTTATATTTTTATTTTTGGTAAATGTAAAAGTAAAGGTAAATGTATTTTATTAAAATAGAGTGCGAATGCTTTTAAGTGATCAAAAATAATTTTCTTTCTTACTTCTGATGTAGACCATTTTACATCTAAATAAATAGAAGTTTTATTTATAGTAGGTACTAACGTGAAAACCCATCCAAAAGCTGATTACTATTTAACTTCATGTTATAATTTAACTTTCCAGCACAAACCGAAAGTTTACACTAAACTTTCGAGCGAGCACTTTTCGCAAACAAATTTTAATTCGAAACTCCGTCAAACCGATAGTAATATCTAACTGTTATAATACGATTCTGAGCGGAATTTGCAGTTTTAAAAAATACAAGTAAAATTCGTCACAGATGTGCCGAGTTGAAATATGGCCGTCCATAGTTTTATATTAAATTTCCAATTCCGTTGGAACTGCCGCGTCCGCTCCTCGGCAAAAAACCTAGACCTTATCTTACACGAAGTAAAAGCTATGATTTATACAATTTATGCAGCGCCCTTGTTATGAATGAATATGTTCTAACCGACTTTGACAATAGAGAAGTTTGTTAAATATATTTATTTGTAGGTTTGTTTGTGTTGCGAGTAAATTTTAAAGGTTCAACTTAATTAGAGTCAGATTTTTTATTATTTTATAATATCAAGTAAATAATATAAAATAATAATGCATTTTTAATGCTGTTTTCTAAAACCTAAAATGGAAGATTTAAAATTTTTCAAAATACAATTTATTCTAAATACACTTTTGCCAATACTTTTTAATTAAACTTTTTTTTATTTAAATTTATTTACCAGTTTTATCAAGTTGCTTTAGTGATACCACGAATATTATAAAATATATCGAAATGAAAAAAATATATATAATTTGGCAAGTAAACTTTTAATTCTATTTGAACTAGACTAGCTAGAATGTTCTAAAGCTTGTGATCCGCGCTTAAAACTGTTAACCAGCGTGCGACCAAAACTATCTCCTGTAATTACTTGAAGCCTTTGTGCGACTGAAAAACGATTTAAGCTTTCGCGATTCTTATTTATTTGGAACGAAGTTTCTTTGTACGCATGAGAATATAATGTTAACGTCGAGAATTTACTAACATTTTTCTATAGAAAAATATATATTTATTACCCCTATAAAATTGATTTAACTAACAGGTACCGTATTGATATATTTCTTAATTGATTTTGCCTCGTATAAAGGATAGTTAATAATCATTTTAAGGGGATGTAAAAAAATCATTCGGTTTTTAAGACGGTGGGTAGTGTGTATTCTTCCTATAGGGGCCCATCCCATAAAAATAATTTGGTCAGTGAAGTACATAAAACACTAAAAAAGCAAGGTTAAATCACTAATAAATTAAATACTAAGATTATAATTAATTTTGCTACATTACATAATTTTTCAGTCAATATAATATAATACAGTCGAATCACGAAAGGCTTATCGATACAGCACTACATCTCCATTTATCCGTATTTGCCCCGAGAGCTGAAATATTTGTGTAATTCATCAACGTCTCTTACAACTTACTTCATAGCTTAATATTGAATGAAACATTATTGTATTTTAAAGCAGTTTTATTTTATTATCTTAATATATATATTTCTTGTGTGCGTGTGTATGTGACTGAACTCCTCCTAAACGACTGGACTGATTTTGATGAAATGTTTTGTGTGTGTTCGAGTGTATTCGAGAATGGTTTAGATTCACAATTCGGTCCACTAGATAATGTATTTTTTATATTATTTAGTTATTTATACATTTGCACAATAAATGACATATTCAATTATAAATAAGTCGTTGCTAGGCAACGCTGTTTTGCGCATGCATACTAAAACATTTCACCGGGAGCAAAAGTTTAAAAAAAATCAATGTATACAGGACAACGTCTGTTGGGTCCGCTAGTTTACTTATAAATGTGGAATAATGTTTACAATAACGAGGTATAATTATTTATGGTGGTCTACAGGTCTAAGGGAACAAGTTTGATTCTCATCTACTTGATTTTAGGGTAGTCTAGCCAATAGGCGAATTGATAATTTATATAATTATAATTTTGCTATTGCGTTATAACCTAATTATAACTGAGTGATGCGAGTTCAAATCCGGGACTCGCACCTCTGATATTTTTATGTACGAAACATTTCTAACATTATTATCAATTGTCTTACGGTGAAGGAAAATATCGTACGGAAACCTGCATGTCTGAGAGAACCTAGCAAGTTTCCGAAAGACATATTCTGTTGTGTGCCAACACACTCTTGACCAGTATAGTAGACTATGGTCTAACCTCTTATTGAAGGAAGGCATATGCCCAGCAGCGGGACCTTAAAAGGCTACTATTTAGAACAAGTTTGTTTTACAATTATAATAATTTTATAATTATATCACTTATCGATGGCTCCTACGTACATAGGCCTAAGTGAAAAAACTAAACTTTACAGGAGGAGAGTTTAAAGCTGCCAGAACTACATTTTGGGTCACATCTTTTTAACTACTAAACCGATTTTTATGTAATTTCGCAGCAAGTGGTAACGAATGGTGTAGTTTATATGTATATAATTATTTTTTGTGTATTTCTTATATATTTTAAGAATTTGCATATTCGTCTTTTTACTTCGTTGGTTTCTTACGTTTTCGATTTTATTGTTCAACGTAAACAGGCTCAAGTGACTTTCAGCCTTTTTACAAGTATCAACCCTAACTAATGTTTCAATACAATATTGCTTTTATTTTAAATATATATCAAATTCTAAAAATATTTCAAGCTATAAACATTAACGGTCAGTCTGAAAATTATATCTAACTTGGCGTGATTTCATTTTAAAGCTTGTACGTCTATATACAGCGTGCAAGTAACTGTTAGGTCTTTTTACCGTCTATCAATGTCAAAAATAAAATATTTTAGAAAAACCAATTTGGTAATTTGGTAATTGGTTCTATGTGAATTTGGTAAATCTAGTATCACAATCATCAATGTTTTCAAAAAATATGTGCGTATATAACATTTATTTTTAATTTTAAAATAAATAATTATTTTCATTATTATTTGAAACATGGTATAATTTAAACACATTATGTTTCAGTATTAACAAAATAGGGAATAGAATTTAAATTTGAAATAAAAATATTTTATGAAGTATGAACAGCTATTTTGATAATATCACAATCAACAATCCAATGGAGTGACAGTAATGTCTCGTCTTTTAATCCTTGTAATTTCATCAAAGTTAAAAGCTGCCAAATTGTACACTTTAAATTATTTCATTAAGTAATAAATAAGTAGTAGTATAATTAAATAAGTTCAATCTCCTTGGAGACAATATAAGATTTAGGGCCGGTTATGATTTTGCATATCGTAAAGCTAAAAAAAACTTGGTACGGCTAAGTGCAGCTCGTTTTTCATCTTTAGTCTTCAATGAACGAGCTTAATTTATATTGCTTATATGTATGTCGTATATGCCAATTTCATATCTTAAATCGGTTCAGGTAAATTTTTAAAAACATGGCATGTGTCACATATATCTTTTTTTCAAATTTGCTTATAGCGATCTAAGTTCAATCTCATTGACAATGTCTCGATATTGTCGCATCGATCCACGCCTTGTTGGATACTTATTTGGATTAAAACATTCTTTATAAATATCGTATACAAGCATCTAAATGTGAACAATCCATCCAAATACACTTTGCTGGAATCCTTTCGACAGTAGTGAAATTCTACTGGGACATAACTTCACATCCATCACGCTCCCGATTATAGCGCCAATAGTAACTAGTACAGGCTGATTTTTGTGATGACCTTTATGATTAGTGGATGCCAAAAAAATATTGTTTTACGAACTCGAGTTTTCTTCTCGTTATGAATTTCATATGCAGTGTTATTGTAGCTGTCTAGTACAGGTAAATAATAAATATAAGTAAATGAACATGCGATGAGAGTGGGAGTAACTGTTGTACGTTTGTTAGTTTTCTGAATATATCTCGTTAAAATACCGTGGGGTATTGTGTGTAGTGCTTTAAATGGTCACCAATAGGCCAAAATTGTGGGATTGCGCCGAATGATTTTGCATAAGTTTTTCAAGCGTTTACGTTTTATATTATCTCAGTCTTATTCTTCCAATGTCCTTTCTTTTAATAAATCTTGGTTCAAACATGGCTGGTTCAATAACTGATGGAATAGATCGCTAGATACGATAGTATCCAGATTTTTATATAGATTACCATCAATAGGTTCGGTTAGCTCTGGTTACGGAATTGGTGTAATTTTTAATGGTCCTTGTTTGCTGTAAATGTGTAATTGCAAAAATATCAAAAAATAAATTTTCGTGTGCATATTCCGCACCAGATGGAAGAAGAGACACTTCAAAATATATAAAGCTATGGGTCCTACATACCAGACCTCTCGTCACGTGTTACCGCTGTCTGAAAATGCCACTATGAACAGAAAAAAGTGCACTTTATCTGATCTAAGAAACCCTCACAAAATAACCCAATTAAGACATGAAAGAAGTGTTTACAATGCAAGTCATTAAAAAACTGTTCCCTTACAAAACGCCTGTCTGCACTTACGCCATAGTAGGTTATTAAGTCAATAGTAAAAATGAACTAATAAAAGAACTGTCATATTATACAAATCTATATTTCTAGCCGTTATGGATAAAAAAAATCTTAATTAGTTCTCATCAGATACAAAAAATAACATATCTTAAAATTAGGCGAACATGATTTACGAAAAATCGAATCACGTAAAAAGCCATATGCGATATTTCGCCTTTATACAAGGTTTTGGGTAAACTAACATTGATAAGAAAATAATTTTACAATAACTAAATAATTATTACTTCAGTAGTGCAATATATATAGAGATAATAAATACTCGACAAATACCGAGTATAAGGACTGAAGTGGTACCTCCGCCCCATCACCGCGCGCCAGACGCAATCACTCGACGCAGTAAATGAACCAAACGTCCGATCGGGCTTTGTACACGGTCGTTCAGTGTACATACGCCTATTTGGAAAAATTTTTATTTTTGATCTATTACAAAAAAAAATTTTTTTCCTTTTTGATGTCATAGAATAGGACACAAGGAACTCATTGCACTAATAATTGGAAAAAGGCTTAAGCGGCAGTTTCGCCCATGTACGTAGGAGCCATCGTTATGAAATAATCATTTTTTAAGTATAAAATCTAAAGTAAGTACATTTTAATGCTTCTGTCACAATGTCTAATTTAGTTTCGAAATTAAATAATTATTTTCTAAGAAGTAATTAAAAGTTCGGACTAGGTGTACTCAGTACTCGGTAGCGACAGTTGCTTTTTATTCTACCTTCAACTTTACCTCTGAAAGGGTGTCATAACTCGACTGATGTTAATTTCGCTTAATTAATGTGATAGGCCAAGGTTTTCTCTTTAATAAGATGCTAAAACAAAAGAGCGCTGGTATATTATTGATTTACGTCGAAAGGAAGTACCTACTCAATTTGGCTGGTTAGTTGTATGTATTTAAAATGTAGGATTTTTCACGTTGTACTGCTAGCATGAGCCTCCTTCAATACATGGGTTATAAGAAATATCTTGTCGATTCTATTTACTTTAGGCAAGTGTGAGTTCGCAAATTTTACATGTCTTTTGTAAAACTTTGGTTCTCTTGACATACATGTTTACTAACGTGTCTAATTTTTAAAAATTTATTATATGTATAATATGAATTATTTTTGTATATTAAAGTCTAATAATAAAAAAATAATTTTACCTAACATTCATCATTTTTATAAAGAAATCTAATAACATGCTGTCTTAACTGGATTAAATCCAACGGAACAACCACTGTCTTAACTGTCCACTGCTATCAGAAAACTACCAATCCGCATGGCAGCCCTTCCAGTACCTTTGTTGGCTTGGCGTCCAGCTGGATTTCTGGACCCTAAAAAACCCCACCACGACGAAGTATATACGTACATTCGACTTAATCCGAAGCTAAAACTAATGAGATAAGCTAATAAAATAAAATATTGTACAGAAAAATGACACCAAATGAGTTGAGTTTCTAAAATATAGGATTTCTAACAAAATGAATTTGATTTTAATAGGCGACTGTTTTTAGGCGAGCAATTTGAATAGATTAGTACCTTGTCAATGTCACCTAAAATCGCTAATGTTTTTATTAAAGTTTAAGAATGACTACTAAATAAACTGCTTGTGATCGATTAAAAGTACGTTTTCGTTTAGTTATAATAGCTTTTTAAAACAAAATTTGAAATAACTTAAAACAAACTTAAAAGTTTTTCTGTCATTAAGGGTTCGTTTTTTGTTGTTGGTCATTAAATTTATGAAAATTAAGTAAAACCATTTCAAGACATAATAGATATAATGTAAATCTACATCTTCAAATTAACAAATGCACTACGTATATGGGCGTGTGAATATTCGGCCATCATTACTAAATAATAATAAAAATATTCGAATATTCTAAGATTTTGAAACGACATCTAATATATTATATTTTTTTGATTTCTGGATTTACTCATAATAAGTTTTGTAATTTATTAATTTATGATTCCTGCTGAAATATGATAATAATTTACTTGAGTAGTTTATCAATTTGTTGTTAAGATGTGTTGTTAGAGCGACTCACTATCGCTTAGCTTGGATCCGTAACGTACCTAGTTATAAATTTTAAGCGTAGCGAACTGCGTTCTTTTCTAAAATAAAGAATATTGCCTTTTTCTTTATGCCTTTAGCTATCTGCTAGTAAAAGTTCTATCATAGTCAGTCCAGCCGTTTTGGAGATTAGCTGGAACAACCAGACACAACAACAAGAGTAGAAAATGTGTTTTTCTTTGAGTACTAAGTATAACAATTAATATGCATTTAGTAAGTTTAGTAAGTATACATTTTATAAATATTTTTTATAAATTAGATGTGAATTACATTTTTAAGAAATTGTTGAACGATCTTCCTATTGATTTGTTATTACATTCTATATCATTCTCTTTTAGATTGCTAAGGAAATTAATTATGGTAAGGTTGATTGATCAGATCTATGTAAATCAAGGATCTGACAGATTTTTATAGTCATACAAGTGGAACCCGCGACTTCGCTCGCGCTAAATCTAGGAACGAACCCGAGCGATGTGAGGGTGAGTCGCTTGTTTAAGATAAACATTTCCATCATACATTACATAATATGTGTAACTCTAGCGGTCTGGGCAGCGCACAATATCTTTGCTTTTTTTTTGTTATTCTGATTTATAAACTATATTATTTTAAAGTTTCATTAAAACCCATTTGTGGTTTTTACGTGAAAGAGTACCAAACATCCATCCAAACTTGCAAACTTTCGCGTTTATAATATAAGTATAAATAGATTATGCACTACACGCAACTAATTTTAAACTACATAATAATACATAATATAAACTTACGTATATATAAAATTTATATACTCATACAATTACTTCATATTTCAGTTTTTATATTAAATATTTAATGCCATTTGTATAAATATATATAAAAATCGCCAGCGCTCCAGATTTTGGGACCGCAGTAAAAGTTTAGTGTAGCGTATGCTCCGATCATAAAAGTACCTTTCACGAAAACTAGAAGGAATAAAACATACTCGTAATTCAACGTTGTTAAGTAACACGTTTTCCATTTTATTGAATCAGATTGCTTTGAATGGATTTTAGAAATTTAAAGGCTTTTACATAAGGCTAAGGTTGTATTTGAAGCTCTCTCGCCTATTGTGTGTAATACTATGGGCTTATGTAATAACTAGCGAGTTACATAAGCTTTACTCCATTGCGAAATTGCACAGTTTGCTATTTTTATTTATTTATTTTAAAGTAAAGGTTAAGTTTTGCATTATAACATTAGATACTTGCCAGTGAAAATTCTATCAAAACCGGTTGATTCGTTTCAAAGATTAGCCAGATTAGCCGGAACAAACATAAAGACTTAACAATAATTGGTACTGAATGATTAAAAAACACCCACTTGTCTAACATTGATGAGATTTAATTGATATGTTTAATTAAAATAATTTAAACTTATTTTAAGCAGACAACAATATTTATATCAAAATTATGTTGAAAATAAACACTAACAATTATTAACATACCATTTACCTAATTATATTATTTTGCATAATTTGATCAGATAGCTATTTGTGAAAATATGACATTTTCAAGCTTGTAACTTGAAAGTACCTAAAAAAATATTATTACTTCTAGTTATGTATTATAGTA
Source organism: Boloria selene (assembly GCA_905231865.2). Classification (NCBI taxonomy): domain Eukaryota; kingdom Metazoa; phylum Arthropoda; class Insecta; order Lepidoptera; family Nymphalidae; genus Boloria; species Boloria selene. The sequence continues at coordinate 813,340 of HG993147.1, forward strand.
CAAAATTAGCCCAACATAAATATAAATGAATAATAAAAGCCCTCTAATAAATAGCTATAGAGCAATTATATCAAAAGATTTACCGTATCTCTTGACAATAGGGTTTTATCTCCACGCGTCATTACACAAGTGTCCACTATATTTATTTACCCGGCTTTCCTTAAACCATGGTTCTTTATGGGAGATTAATGTTGAAAGTCATTGAGCCGAGACTCCCTCGATCTATGTGTAACTAAACGCCATGAGATCTTAACTTACAGAAAATTGTTTATAAGATGGATATAGTTGGAGATTTTTTCCTTTATGGGAGTCGTAAATTTTTGTGGGGATGACCAAATTGTTTTCTATGTAAAGATAACATTTGTAAAATGACTCCTGTAACTTTCAAGTGGCCGAAGCTTATTTTTTTGTGCTTTTGTAACAAATAAGCTCTGTTTCTGATGAAATTACATATTTAGGGAAGATCATAGTTTTTTATTAGAAATGCAAGCTTTTTATATTTTCTATATTATTCATACTTGAATTTTTTTATGATAATATAAGTAATCTGTAGTATAAAAAGAAAATGAGGCATCTAAATTCTTAATTTATATTAATTGTTGCGCAATACTAGAATTTATTATATAATTGAACTATTATAAATTAAAATATTTCACTTGATACTTACATTTTATAAACCAAAATAATAATAATAATAATAATAATAATAATGTTCTCCGACCGATTCCGGCGAATCTCATTGAGAGTAGCTAACCTCGCAGGAGATATTATAGTGAACAACTGTACGCGCAGACTCAAGTGCACTCTCTGTTCCTATTACTCTCATAATATTCTGATGGGACGACTACTCGACGCAACCAGTGAGCTAAGGCGCAGGACCGACGGATTTACGTGCTCTTCGAGGCATGGGGGTGATACACCGGCAACTTCCCAACTCCGGGTTGTTACTGAGGGTTACGTAACAGAAAGACTCAATAACTAAAGTTGGCCTGACCCGGGACTCGACCCCAGGACCTCTCAATGTAGCCATTATGTAGTAATGGCTAGTAACAAAGCTAGGCCGAGATAAAAGATATTTACCATTATTAACCATTTTTAGTTTTTGAAGTCGGTTTTTTTAAACGTAGTTTTTCTAAACATAAAGTGGAGGACCTGACGTAACACATATTGCATCGATACATCGATTGATTTTATGTGCTATCGAACGAAACGAGAGTAAATAACTAGTTAATATAAAATAAAGACAAAAGTAGAGGAAAATTCAAGCTTTAGGTTTAGGTTAGCTATTACGTGAGGCGCAAGACGCGGCCGTGGCGCGTAGCCAAGTGATAATGTTTATCGCCTCCCTCGACTGGTAATTGGAGTCGACTATTGTTTAAATGTATATACCAGAGTGTTTCAGATACATTTTATTAAAAACTAGCATTTCCCTCGGCTTCGCACGCGTTCTAAAGACCGGAAAACAAATTTTTCCTGAGTCCCGGGGTATGGTGCCTCGCAGAACTAACGCCCGTCCTTCCCGTTTTTGCAACATTTTTCATTGATTATCCGCTCCTATTGGTCGTAGCGTGATGTGATATAGCCTATAGCTTTCCTCTATAAACGGACAATCCAACACAAGAATAATTTTTCATTTCAGACCAGTAGTTTGAGATTATCGCGTTCAAACAAAAAAACAAACAAACAAACGAACGAACAAACAAACAAACAAACAAACAAACAAACAAACAAACAAACAAACAAACAAACTCTTCAGCTTTATAATATTGGTATAGATTGTATCGGTTTAGTGAATATCAGATGGTAAAAGCGCCACCAAATCGACGACAAGTTTGGCGCAGCTTGTAGTGACCCTACTTCCTTGCGCCAGCGGACGCGGGTTCAAGTCCCGCTGGGGGCATTCGTTCGTTAAACTTACTCCAGTCATGGGTGTTAATATTTATAATATGTATGTATTTAATAGTATCCATTACACAAGCTTCCTTTGTAGCTTACCACGAGTTTCGTCCGACGAACGTACGCACGTACATACTGAACTGATTTTATATGTATACCGTTATCACATATTATATAACAAAGTCTGCCTCGTCTGTCTGTTCGCGATAAACTCAAAAACTACTGTACCGACTTTCATGCTGTTTTCACGAATGGATAGAGTTCTCGAAGAAGGTTTTAGTATATAATTAGTCAAGTTTTTGTGTACATTTACTACCGAAACCCGCGGCTTCACTCGCGCTATATCTAGTTAATTCGTAAATCAAATTAAAACTAGACATTTGTGTTAATCTATGAGAATTTTGTAAACTTGATAGCAGTCAGTCAGCAGATAGTCTAATATACTTAGTGGAAAGTCCGTCCAGTAATTTTTCCATAAAACGCTGTGGAAAGGTTTTTGACAGATCGGCTGTCCCCCGATTCATCTTTCAGACAGGTGTCATATTACACTATAGAAAACATTACACTAATAGTCGATGTCCTCGGTCTTATTCAGTATATATATCTTATACATAAATAAAAATATAATGCGTTTTGTTGGCAAGCGCATTACTAGGTGTTAAGAGATCGACTGATTGTATTACGAGTATGTTAATATTTTAATTTTTACTTTTGTTCCGATAAAACTCTAAAACTGCTTTTGACGGGACTTTTACTGGCATATAACAGGAGGCAGCATTTATCAGGAGTACTTTAGGTTACTTTTAGTTTTAACAAAGATTATATTTCCTATAAACGTACATAAAGACAACATATATCCAAGCGAAGTAAGGGTAAGTTGCTAGTATATAATAAAAAGAAAAGTGAACAAATGAAAAAATATTATATCAATACTCTCAGTCCAAAAGTTCATCTTATGTAGAATTTTCAATTTCATTTCTATGCATTAGCTTATTAAAGCAATCTTGCACATCTGCAGTTTTGGGATTACTTTATCTCTTGAATAATGCTGAGTGCGACCCCCTGAGGACTTGTGGTCTAGGAAATGTTATTTTTATCTCTATTCTATTTTATTTCAACTGTCTGTATTTTAAATAATACTATGTTTTTTTTTTGGTTTTTCTCGGATTTGTTTTGATTTTTAGTTCTCGACGATTACTTTACAGCGCACGGGAGAGACTTAGACGTCTCAAAGGTCACGGGGCTTAAACACATTAATTGTGAGTAAATCAATTAAAAATATACTAGAGCAAAGTATATAAAGTATTCCAAACGATGTATATTGAATACTCAATAACGTTCCCAACTTTTTAAAACCATTAAAAAATCTACACTTGTTCTGACGCCATATATTTTATTTAATTTTAATATGTATGTATACATTATGCAAATATATAGACAGGTTAATAATATTCAATATAGATAATCTATAGGACAGAGCATTATCCGTATAAGACTCCAGTTAAGCTCGTATGAATTATTTATCAACCATGAATTATGTAATAGTTACTTGTACATGCTACATTGAAGAGTCGTAAGTGGTTCCATGATGAGGCTCGAATCAGCTGTTTTTCATATTATTTACATAAAACCATACATATATAATATGAACATATTGACAGTAAGTTCTTATACTGTTTTCTATGTTATTTTTGAAGTGAAACTTCTTTAGAATCGTTGTGATTTCAAACTCGATGAAACGAAAAAATAAGTCAGAGACAGCCAGGCACTCAGAGACGGGGAAGAGTTAGCCTTAGTTAGATCTCGCCCACCGCGAGTTAGTGACATTTCTAACTCTGTCTAACTCGTGGGTGTGACCTTCGCGCCATCTCCCTCTCTCAACGAGCTTAGACGGGGTTATTTATTATAAATATAAACGAGATTTAAAAATTAGTTTGCCAAAGAAGTTTTACTTCTAACATGTGTACTTTGTACACACGCACTTTTTTTTTACACGCTTTTTATTAGCTTCACCTGTATGTTTGTATGTTTGTATGTTTGTTTGTAACCGACTTCTTTGGGCGCGATTTTGATCCACTTTAAACGGCCAGATTTCGTTCAAACTTTGTAGATTTATTGAGGACCGATGACAATACACTAATTTGATAAAATTATTCCATTTTTCAATTTGCAAAATATGATTTTTGCTAGAAAAAGTAGAAAATAAATAATAGTTTAAAAAACTAAAAAACACGCTTTTTCTAGAATACCTAACTAAAAAATAGAATATAAAATTTTATTTTAAAAAAAGCGTGGGGTGCTTTTTAAGATATTATCGAAGTGATAATGACACCATGCACCCCAAGCTTTTTTTAAAATAAAATTTTATTTTCTATTTTTTAGTTCGGTTTTCTATAAAAAGCGAGTTTTTTAGTTTTTTTAAACTATTATTTTTAATTTTAAGGGATGATATTTAATTAAATAGACTTACAAATGATTTGGAATTAATAAAGAATATAGTAAAAAAATGTAACTGTTATAGTCATAAGAGACCGAAACTATAGATTTCAGATTTTTTTCTTTGAATGTCTGTTATGGCATAACGACAAAATTACTGGAGAGATTTTGATGAAATTTGATATGACGATAGTGGGTCAACATGGATACTTTTTACCGCGGGAAAATATCTCATTTCTGAGAAATATATAGTAACCTTGTGTAATTTGCTAGTAATAAAATAAAGTGTTCTGAATAATGAATGTAAGCATGTGTATTTATAACCAGGTTACATTCTGTAGGAAACATAAATGCAGTAGGTAACAAAAACTACTAAAAGCTGACATGTCTTTCTTCATACAAGTTATTCATTGAGCTTTCACTATATTCCGTCAAACAGCTTTAATACTTATTTTATTAAAATAATTCTTGGTTATGCCCCAAATACAATTATTCGTCAAAAACCTCTTATAAAAATATATTTTTGTGATTTTAAATTAAAGCGAGATTTTAAAAATACATTAGAGCAGTTTCCGCCACTCAATACTGGGGTAAAGGGAAATGTTTTTGATATTTCAGTGACTCGCAGATTCCCTAAATTCTCACTGAGAGCAAAATATAAATTCTGACGGACGGATTTATTCAAAAACCAAAAAATATTAGGGTGAAGTTTCATTGAATTTTGTCGTTAAAAATCAAGATTTAAAATTAAATGTATGATAAAGAATATATTTTCATACATACGCTAAAATGCATTTGAATAAAATTAATTACGCAGATAGCTAAGTGTTAGCCTTCGCCTTCTCCCGAGGGAAGCGAACGTTATTTAGAAATAAAAAATAAAAGAAAAATGTTTTAAAATGTACACAAACTATCTCGAGCAATAAACAACTATGAGTGACATTCGTTTTATGGCCTTGTTTTAATTAAAATCATATTTTTTTATTCGAAGCCATTTCTGGCTGCCAGTATCACTAGCACTGCGCTAGTATTATATATAAACAGCCAAACCAATTTTTGGCCACGTTTGGCTCAGTTGGTAGTGACCCTACTTTCTGCGCCAGCGGTCGCGGGTTCGAGTCCCGCTGGGGGCATTCATTTGTTGAGTGCGAATGTTTGTACTCTAGTCATGGGTGTTTATATTTATAATACGTATGTATTTAAAATGTATATATGTGTAGTATATCACCTATCTGGTATCCGTAACACAAGCCTCGTAGCTTACCACGGAATTAGATGGCGCTGTTGTAATAATGTCGCAACATAAAACAAAAGTATTTTTTTTCTTTTCTGTTTGCATTTAAGCAACACGAGCCAAGCCAGCGTTGGCTTGACTGTAAAACTGGCACCAGTGTACTGGCTTCGTATAAACAAGGCCTAAGTTAGTATTAAGTTGGTTAGTATTGATTTTTTATAGATTATAATATATTTTACACAGTAAAAGTGTCCTAGATGTTGGCTTGATAACCAAGCAGACACATCAATTATTTCAATCAAAATCTATCTAGTAGTTTACTCGTGGTGCTGTAACAAAAAGACAGACAAAAATTCTAAGTATACTTAGACTCAGCCTCTGTATCCAAATAATGACTGTTTCAATAAGATTTTCCAAAAAAATATTTTGCTAATGTACGAATTCGACTCGCTTCTAATTTTATTATACGTATATAAATGTCTTTATGTTGGAATAAATTGGGAGAGCAAAATGGATTTTCCATTTTATATAAAAAAAATTTAAAATCTATTTAAAAAAAAAAACAGCCAAATCTACTTTCACATAGAAAGCACTAACAATAACAAACGAGTTCTCTAAATAGCCAAATTCATATATTATGATTATTTTATACGTGACAATGTATAAAAGTTTCACAATCGCCTCACATTTCATATAAAACATCGACCCAAAGCTCTTAGATGGTAAATCGTTGGTAGCGAAGTAAAATTAATAATTCCGACCCCGTCGCAACCCGCCATTACAGCCCTTTTACGAATTCCCCTTAAATCTACAATTATTGTACTCATAGAATTCAATTCGGGCGTAGTTTATGGCATCGTTATAAGGTCGAGAGAAATACGGAGAATCAAAGTACTATTATATTGTAATATGAGGATATTTTTGTGACATTACTTGTGGTTTTACATATGTAGATTTTAGATATCTTCTATCTTATAAGATCAATCCTGGATAGTTCAAATTTGTAATGTAAATTAAACCCCAGTTTTAGGTTTAACTTACTAAGGATGTAAGAATCAGCAGTTCTTTATACAGTGATCCTCTAAAACTATGGAATGCGTAATTGAATCGCACTTCCTATAAAAACGAGTAAAAGCTTTCACGATTCAATAAAATAAGAGCTTTTCGGAAGTCAGTCAATCGAATATTATATATAATAAAAAAAATTGGATCAGAATATTAGTTACAATTATTTGTGTGTAAATTTTCCACAAACTATGCACAAGTAATTTCTCTTGACTCTTAGTTTTGATATAATAAGTCTAACTTAACTAAATATTACAATTATAATTTTAACATAATATGTTGGAACATTATTACAACAACGCCATCTAGTTCAGGTTCATTCAGCTACAAGGGTTGTGTTACGGATATCAGATAGTTAATACACTATACATATATACATTTTAAATACATAAATTATAATATTTTATAATTTATTAAGCCTAGCATCATTATTATCCTCGTTTAAAAAGAAAAAATGTTAAAAAACTTATTTGTATTGTTACAGTTTTCACTCTAAATATTGTTTGTTTATTTTAATTGATTTTTTTTATTTTATTTCGTCTTCATTGTTCCTTTTTTTTGGTATGGTGGATGTACATATTGTTTTTCTGTTACGTTGCTGGTGGAGGGCGTTGATAATTGCGATACAGTTTTAACTTCTGCAATTATCATCGTTGTATATGTTTTTTGTTTTATATGTACCGAATTTAATAAATAAATAAATAAAAATAAAAATAAAAAAAATTATAATAGATATAAAGCAATCGTAGCCGCGGGTAAACATAATGTATTGAAAATCAAGTAAATAATCAGCCATTGCTTCTATAGTTTTTTCAATTTAACTATAATACAAAACAAAAAAAATCATTATAATTCATAAACTCGTAACTTACCATTCAATCATACTACATTAACAGATTACATGTTGAAGGTCCCGAACTCCATACCAAATCATTAGCTAAAGAAAGCGGGTATAAATCATTAAGTATTATCATAAATAAATATTCAGTGGCGTATTAAATTCATCCCTTACTGCGGTGGTTGGCTGCTTTCCAAAGGCCAACTCGTCTGATACATAGATGTAGGGTACTGGACTAGAAAAAACGGTAAAAAATATCAACGTACATTTAGTTTAATATTTTGAGAATATAGTATTATATTAAAATATGAGGTATAGTTTTAAAATTTCGAACTTTGAAACTATTTTGCGAAGATAACGTAATTTTCTTTAACAATAGGACAGACATATTATGATAAATATAAATATGTTTGGACATTATTACACACAGCGCTACCTAGTTCCGTGGTAAGGCCTGTGTTACGGATACCAGATAATTTAGTCGTCATAAGATAATGTTTGATATTTTAAACTCAAAACAAACCTAGTAGGTACATGAGGTACGTATGTACCTACCAAGTAAATTACTTTGTGAAAACACATCCTTGTATTTTATTTTATAGGAATATCGGTTACAGAAAACCAAGGAGTATATTATCTAACAATTTAATATGATACACCTTAATTGTCGTACTTACTCTTTTGCTTGTTCAATAGCTTTATTTTTTTAATGATAAAAACTAATACCAGGTTTTTTTAAAGAAAATGAAAGATTAAGTACTTCTCACTCTCATCCAGTGAACATAGATCTGTGGCATTGACGATGCAAAATTGAGTCCGATGTTTTCCCCGCACTATCCATTTTCTATCAATTAAGATTCTTTGATTTCACTGATTATTGTTCCGTTCTGTTTGAAACTTGCACTTTTAGCTGTCGGAAGTAGAAAAGCGTAGGGACTTCATGCACGATACTTGATAGATTTTATTTTTGTGTAAGAAATTCATGATTAGAATGATATTTGTAATGTTATACAGAGTTTTTGTTTATATATATACAATATACATATATCTTAAAAAAACTTAACTAAATCGCCGATTCAATAATTTTTTTTAGAAAGAACTTTACTTTTCTGTAGCAATTAAATAGTTTTTAATGAAAAATACAATTTTAAATAAAATATATTAACTTTTCTTTTTAAAATGTAATATGCAGGAATTAGATATTTTCTATCCAAAGACATTTTCGAAATCTTTAGAGCGACTTAGGTTCAATAGCAAAAACCACGGAAAATCACTTATTATTTTTCTACATCTACTCATCTACACATATAAATTAGATTGAAGTGTCTGTTTTTAAATTGAAATATACGTTTTTTTTCTTTAAATGCATATGAAAGTATGTACGATATTAATATCTACTACCCTATAGAATATGTTACATGTATGTAACGATTTTTTAGAAGACAGTGCGCCTTGAGAATCATGTGATCGCCGCCAGGCTATTTCAACATATAGAATTATTGTTAATTTACAGTTTTAGTCCCGCTGAGTTTATTTCGCCAGTTCTTCTCAGGTCAGAGGTTTCTTCCTTTCGAACTGGTGGTAGAACCCTTGACATTCAGTAAGAAATTGTAACAATTTTTATGCTGAATAAAATATTTTGATTTGATTTGTATACGAGGATGTATAGTCTATATAAGACGATGTGCTACCATTGTGATAATGGTGACTGTCGAAAACTAATCAACCATATTAATGTGTGATTCTGACTTTATCGATGACATTGACGATACTATAATTAAGATTAAACGAGGGAATAAACCGCTTTTACTATTGTCTTTCATCTATCGATATCTGAAAATAGGTGGAAGGTTCAGTCGTGAATACCAAAGCACTGATTTTAAATGAAACTATCTTTTCGGATTTTGTCGTGGATTTATTTGGATTTTTGCTTCCCGACGTTTCTAATGCTTTATAGCAATCATGGTCACGGGAAAGACTAAGTCTTTTATAATGTCAGCCAGTCAGTCATTTATAATGTCTTTAGACTGAAAACGTCTGACAACTATTCTAAATGAAATGTATGCTTCTTACGACATCTCTGACGTTGTCGTGACAGTTTCTAGCGTTGATGTGACAAATCTGACATGTGATACGTTATACATAATTTTAAACTTATTAGTGCAAGTTAAATTATGCACATTTATGTACTTTGTATGTATGTATGTATGTAACTATGTGTATGTACGTATATTTGTATGTATGTGTGTATACATAAATTCCACATCTGGACAAAGCTAAGTGCACTTAAATATATTATCAATATAATAGTGACCCAACGCTATATCTCCACGACATAAAAATAACCGTTTCTAACTCTTTTAATACGTGGTTTTTCAAACATCTGGCCAACAGCCATGTTCTCAAGCTGCCATCAACATAATTAGCTGGAACAATAAAGACAAAACTTCTGAAACAAGTAGGTAATTATGAAAGTAATTCCCCTCATCAAGCAAATAAGGCTGACTTCGCAGTGATAAAGTTGAACCACCTGTCAGGCGATTTATTGCCATACTCTAAGGGCACCCACATACTGTTAAACATTCACTATCAAATTTCTAGTTCTTAGACAATTTCTAATAATATATATATAAGTTCCATATATTTTTATATATTTATATGTATGCTAAATTGTAATTGTGTTAATAATTTTGATAACTCGCACTATTTTACAGATATTGGTTACTTTTCTATGTATAGGATGCTCTTAATTTAATAAAAACTATCTTATATACTAAAATAAAAGCTACCTGTAGGTAGAAACGCCGCCAGAAAAGTCAAAAGTAAACATTTATGCAGGATAATAAACATTTTATATAAATAAATATCAGAAAAATAAAAAAAAACAATAAAAACATTATAAAATTATACTACTATATACATATTCTCTAATATTTTTTGAGTCAGAATAGCTTAATTCCCCCATAAAGTCACATTTACATATAATAAGTATGTTAATGATGGTCACAAATATTCCATAAAAAATAATGTTTGAGGCAACAAATAAATGTTGGGACATTTTTTACATGCGCCATATAGTTCCGTGGTAAGCTACAGGGCTTGTATTACGGATACCAGATAGTTGATATACTACACTGTATATATAAATTAAAAAAATACATATTATAAATATAAACACTGGAGAACAAACATTCGTGCTCAACAAATGAATGCCCCCAGCGGGACTCGAACCCGCGACCGCTGGCGCAGAAATTAGGGTCACTGCTAACTGAGCCAAACGTGTCGTCATCAAGTAAAGTTATAAAAATGCTAATATTTCTTAAAGATATATTAATACAGTCTAGTGTCGTGAAAAGGGAATGAAGCACCGGTTAATCGCGGGACTTGACGCTTTGTCTAAACTGACAGAACAATGTGGGTCTCCCATTCACGGGCAGTCTCTTGTAAGGACGGTTAATTTATGGCATCTTAGTTCGAGTTCTACGACTTCTCGACTTTTGGCTGTTTGACTTTGGCTCGGGATTAATGTCTTGCACATTTAAAAAGGAGGTAGTTTTAAAGGTGATTTAGAGTATGCTAGGTGGCAGGAATTCTCTTCCACAATAATAAAGGTCTGCCTTAAATGCTTTGTATTTTTTGAGCGTTTTTAAAAAAGTTATTCTTACTCTTTTACTTTCTAATATTTATTGGTTAAAAAATTATACCGAAATGGATAAAGCATAAGGTATTTATAAATATTTAACAGAACATATAAGTTGATACAATATGAACCTATATCATTTTTTTACCAAACTCATAATAGACTCGGTGTACTTCTTTTATTTCTAATTAGTTAGATAACTAGTACAGTTTCAGTTATTATTATTTTTATTAAATAAAGTGATGTGTCGTTCATTAAATTTTGATATATTGATTTCATATTTATTCATTCATATTTAAGTTGAAGAAAATTCCATTCAATGGTTTTTCAAATTCCAAGATTTATATTAAAATTTTCTGCTATCTATTTATCATATTCTTTATTGCATATCAATCATGTAAAAGAGTTTGATTGTTTGTTTGGTTGAACGCAATTATCTCAGAAACTACTGGTCCGAATTAAAAAAATCTTTTTGTTGGATAGTCCGTTTATCGAGAAAGAGGCTCTTTCACATCACGCCACGACCAATAGGAGCAGATCATGAATGAAAAATGTTGCAAAAACGGAGGTATTTAGTTTCCAGCCTTTACAACGCGCGCGAAGCTGCGGGAAAGGCTAGTAGTTCATACATAGACGAATCTAGAAATCTTTTAATAGCTATTCCAGCCAAACTGTGGCAGTGAGAAATAGTGTTATAATTGCTACCTATTGTAAAACCACGCTGTTTGTCTGATCTTTCCCTATTCCGCCATACACCTTTCATCAATAACATTCGCTTCTAACGTCAGTAAAAAAGAACTAGCAAAATAATGAAACAAAGCCAAAGGGCAATTTCATTCGCAACATCGCAGCTTGCGGGAAGCTCTAATTAGGCGGTAACACTACCTCGTGTTAATTGAATCAAATTGCACTACCTTGGCTAAAGGCACCATGATCACCCGTGGGACAGTCCTAGCTAATGTAACGAATGCCATAAAGTATAAACTATTTTTTTTAATTATCGTTACATACCCAATACCCCATACCAATAACCGAGTGATGCGGTTCAAATCCGGGTCTCGTACCTCTGATATTTTCTTGTGCGAATCATTTTCTATCATGATTACCACTTGTTTTACGGTGAAGGGAAACATCGTGAGGAAACTTACATGTCTTAGAAATACCTAGCAAGTTTTTCGACAGACATGTGAAGTCCGCCGACATGCACTGGGCCAGCACAGTGGAGTAAGGCCTGATCCCCCTCGTACTGAGAAAGGCCCAGTAGTGGGACGTTAAAAAAGGGCTGATGATGTTACATACTTATAAAATAAAACTGAGTCGAATCAATACATTGAATTTTTTTATGGATTCGAATTAAAATAAAAAAATATATACATCTGAAGCCAAATCTATAGTATTTATTAGAGTATATAACAAGAGGTCTGCCTGTGACCGCATCACCTAAACATCACTGCTCATATTATTTCCCCCTCCCCTCGGTCCCCTCGTATTTATGGAAGACCCCAGCAGTGGTACATTAAAAAGGGATGCATAGAATAGAATGCATAGAATAGAATGCATAAAATAGAATGCATAAATTAGTTTCGATTCTGGTTGCTTTACTTTTTTAATTTATGATCGGCTAGATATTAAACGCTTTTTACATGGTCAGAAACGAGAAACAAAATAAATTTGCAAAATTTCTGAAAGAATAGTTATCATGAAGGTCTAAGATAGTATAAATTTAATTTGAAGTCTTATATCATTTTCTACCAACTATAAAATAATATCCTTAAATCGCTATATTCGTAGTCACATTACTTCGCGTGCGGGCAGACCGCATGCTTCCTTCGACCGAGAGTCGAACTGCCACCTCTGGCAGCCAATTTGCACATTTTGAGCTTCGAATACCCCTTCTAAACTAATTTATTACTACTGCTAGTTCTGTTAAAAGTAAACCGTATCTCCCAATGTTACAGTTGATTTTGCTGTGAAGAAAAAGATGGAACTTTTTAAAGCGATTCTTGGCAAAGTTCGAGCTCGGAAGTTGTGGTTACATCACTCATTTCAGTTTAATCGTTTACACTTTAAGTGTAGTTAACGAAGTGTTTTTATTGCTTTAAAGGATTATTGAAAAAGCTTTGTTGAAGTTAAACCTAATATATTTAACTTATAAAAGCTTTTACTTGAAGCTAGTTTCAACAATGACATTTCTCGAATACATCAAGATATATATTAGAAATCAAAATATATTATTAAGCATAAAAAGTTTTACAATTTTTTACTGAACGTCACGAATCTACTACCAGTTTGGTAAGAAGAAGCCTCTCTGAGAAGAACTGGCGAAAGAAAGTCAGCTGAACTAATATATTTTTTTTATCTTAATCAAATTATTATTAATATTTATTTAAATGTAATAATTTAGTGTGATATAAATTTCATAAGAAATAGATTACCAATAAAATTAAATGTAAATTATACCATAACCATTCCTGTTTTTTTTTTCTAAATATGAATTTATTTAAACACTAGCGATGTACTTGTATCTTGCAAAGATGTCTAATTCTTAAACTTTCTGTCTATATCTTTAATAAATTTTATCTAAATCTGTCAAGCCACTTAAACTTGCAATGAAAATACATATCCAAAAAGGTTTTTGGACTAAACTGATTATATTATAAGGCATATTACAAATACATAGCTCACTAGATTTACAAGAAAGAAAACTTAAAAGTTGTTCTCATAAAATTATATTCTTACTATCCCCAAGTGCACATTCCCAAAAAAAAACAAGGTTGTTTCGGTTCAATATTTTAGCAGAGAAGTAATTTACTAAAAGCTCAAGACGCGTTTTGGTTAAATATTCATCCGTAGCAATGACCTTAACCAATCTAGACTATTAGTTTACGAACCTGCCATAGACAAGTTAGGTTAAGATTTACTTCAAGTTCTTTGTATATATAGAATTGAATAGTGTATTTTACGTGGATATTTCTGTATACATATTTTAAGAAATAAGTAAGTTTTTGATTTTCAGCACATTTTTAATAATTGGTGAATAGTTGTTTAATTATATTTTATTCTTACAGTCTTTCATTTAAAACAATCTATTTTATATAATACTAGCAACACAACCTCGCTCCGCCCGAGTTTGCCCTTAAATAATATAATTTGGCGGTAAAAATTGTTCCATATGATGAACGCATTAACCAGCTATTTTCAATGATCATACCAAATGTTATCAAATTCTATCTACTGGTTTTCTCATCCCAAACAGAGAGACAGACAAAAATACGAAAAATAGATTTTGGCCTCTGTATCTGTATATAACAATGGCTATTTCAACAATAATAAGTGTACAGATTGAACTAATTTACAATTTTATTATATTATGTATATACATATATAAGCGCACATTTTGTATTAATTTTATTCCCTGGCCACTGTTTTTCTTATCAGTCTTTACATTACTCTGAAATTCAATCGATCTCTCGCCACACTGCTAGCCTTTTCATCTATACTCATATTATAAAGCTGAAGAGTTTGTTTGTTTGTTTGGTTGGTTGTTTGTTTGGTTGTTTGTTTGGTTGTTTGTTTGGTTGTTTGTTTGGTTGAGCGCGCTAATCTCAGGGACTACTGCATCGAATTCTTTTTGTGTTGGATAGTTCGTGACCGAGGAAGGCTATAGGCTATACTACATCACGCTACGACCAATAGAAGCGGAGCATCAATAAAAAATGTTGCAAAAACGGGAGAAAAATATTTCTTTTCATTTTCAGCCTTTAGAACGCGAGCAGAGCCGCAGGAAAGGCTATTATTCGTATATAAAGAACATTCTAGTATCGAAAATTCAAAACTTTATTAGTAACTACGAATTCTTGCCTGATTTTTTTTTATTTCTTTCTTACAAGTTGAAATTTGCAATTAATTGCCAAGAGTTGAAAACTGTCTTATGATGTAAAAAAAATTAATTTTAACTTGTGGAAACTTGATTGGTCGATGTATTATTATTATTGTGATGTGTGTTTGTATGTATTATATTGAACTGTTTGTTTCCCTAATAAATAAAAAAGCATGTTATAAACGTGCTGTTCTGACGGTACGTGTCTCCATTATGCGACAATATCTGAAGGAAAAAGTAAAAGGCACATAAATCTGAATATTGAGAGTAACAATAAAGAGAAATCCTAATAACAAATGCTAACCAAAGACTAAGATCAAGGCAAAGCTTAGACAAGATAAACATTTCCTATATCCACAGAGTCAACTGTACGGAACGTGGGAATTAAGGAGACTTCGAAGATCGTCGACGTTGATTTTTCTCGTTAAGCCACAAACTTTATTGGCATTATGTTTTGATGTTGAATGTTTAAGTGCTATTTTTGTTATAATTGAAAATTTATATTTGTTATCATAAAAGCTTTAGCCGAAAGCTCGAGTGGTAAGCTTTATAAAAGTATTCTATGTTAATACTTTCTTAGGTTTGCGCGAATATTTGACATTATAAATGAAACTATCTTTTCAGATTTGGTCGCGGATTTAATTTTATTTTTGGTTCCCGAGGTTTTGAATGCTTTACAGCAATCACGGTCACGGGTGATTGGTCTCGTCGGGAACCAAAAACCAAAATAAATCCGCGACAAAATTCGAAAAGATAACTTTTCATTTATATTCTATGATACTTGAAATACAGAAAGAATTTTGATAATCGGTTCTGTGTTACTTTCATAGATAGTTTTATACGATCTCTAAGCACAGACTAACATAAATATGTCAAGTATTAAAAAATAAAATATTATATTTACTACTTTTAGTTGTTAGTATTTAGTAATCGCCTAGTGGTCGTAAGTCATTAAAAATTTGCAAATGAATGATTCCTAATCTAATATACAAGCTAACAAAATAGTTCGAATTAGCGCTGTCCAATCTCCATGTATGAGATGAGGCATCAAAAAAATATCAAAACCTCTACAAAATAAGACAATTTCTTCCACATAAGCAATCAGTGACGAAAATAAAAATAAGTAGTGTTCTATACTTCTTGAAGCAGTTTCGGGATCGATTTCCTCCGGTTTCGCATTACGCGAGACAATAACATTAACGGTAAATCGCTGTACAATCGCTGCAGAGCTGCAAGTCGAAGGATAGATGCACACTATTAAGTGTACACATAAAACATTTTGCGTACTTTGGTGAGAATTCTTTGTACATAATATAATATAATAAAAATAAATAACATAGCTTTTATTACTGAAATTAATTGACATTTTACATTCTCACTTTCATTGATAGATCCATTTTTATACTAATTCACATTTGACATTTTACTTTTACAATTATATTACTAATATTTGTATATGCATCCTTAACATTGATTCACAACTTTTGATCTAATTTACCTAATATGTATTACAAATTAAAAATCCAACATTGGTTATTGTTAAATAGTAATAAACTTATTTTTCTTCTTATGTTACATACAATTTGGTTAGTTCTTTTAGTTTAGTACATGATAATGATTGTGATTTGTCAATTGAAAATTTATAACATTTTATAATGCTATCTTAGAATTTAATCAAATACGTTATCCTCTATCTTTAAATTTAAGTTAATTACAATAATAATAATATTACTTATGTCATATAACTAGCGAATCGCCCTCGCTCTACTCGGGTTCCCTAGATTTAACGTGAGCGAAACCGCGGGATCCGCTAGTAAATAACATACATATGTATATACAAAAACTTGACAAATTATATTCTAAAATATTCCTCGAGAACCACTATCTATTGGTGTAAACAGCATGAAAATCGGTGCAGTAGTTTTTGAGCTTATCGCGAACAGACAGACAGACGCGGCAAAGGACTTTATTTTATAATATGGAGTGATATGAGTATCATCAACAGTTGTGTTGTAAGAAAATGGAAAATCTTTGACATATTATGTTACCTGTATGACGTTCAAACAACATGCGCTATTAGATCACGCATAGTTTACTATATACATACGAGTACAGACGTACGTAATATGTGATTTATACATCTTTCTACACGAGCAAAGCAAGGGTAAGATGCTAGTAAGATATAAATTATATTAAAAACAGAAATTTACTAAATACTAAATTTTAACTACAAACCTCAAAAAATTTTACTAAAAAGTAGCGTCTAAACATTCCAGTTTGCCCTCGTCTTAACCTCTAGACGTTGCTTCCATTACCATACAAAATGACCGGTAGCGAGCCCTAGCTTAGAATTAATATTGCTTGCGATTTGAAATTTAAACGAAGCCTCAACACCGCGCCCTATTATTTCGTGCCCGTATTTCGAGTATACTATCTTTAAAATAAGGGAAGTTATTGCCTTGAATTTTAAACGATTATTATGTCTGAGTCATAATATCTTTCTAAGACGAACAGTTTTTGCATACAACTTAAATTTACTATGTATTTTAGAATACATAACGTATATTTAATAGCTAACTACTAATAATAAATAAAACTGATTTTTTTGTTATCTACACGATTTCATTAAATAATCGTAATCATAATCTTATCGGAGTTTGATAATTATTTTTAAATCTAGATGCAAAAGTAATTAGTTTTACGTAAGTGTATCTTTGTAGTCCGTGGTATTTAAAAGTATAAACCGATTATGATCGAGGGTTTTCTAAGCTCAAAAAAATCCGTATAGCCGTTTACAGTTTATCAGCTCTTTTCTAGTTCATACAGGTAAGACGATCACATATTGAATTGATTCGAAACTTGGTATCTCACTACTTTAATGACTTTCCCTTGACATTATAAATGAAACTATCTTTTCGGATTTTGAGAGATCTGTCTCTCCTGTGACCATGATTGCTCTAAAGCATTCGAAACGTCGGGAACCAAAAATCATAATTAATCCGCGACAAAATCCGAAAAGATAGTTTCATTTATAATACTTTAATGACATTGCAATTATATGGTACCATAAACTTGACACTGCAGTGATACCTGGATTATGCAAATTACTATAATACTAGTCTTAATGATATTTATTGTGCCCTTCCGTTTGTTTAATTTAAGATTTATCAATTCAAAGTCTTCATTCTTAATCGAAATAAAATTCATGACTAACTTTGCTTAGGATTTTGTTCTTTATGGATGTACAATGGCTGCCGTCGATCACATAGTACATTGTCATCCATTTCCCATCTTTTTCAATTTTATCAAATCATTTCTTTGCATTAGTATGCTTTTTCTTTAGCCAGAAAACTAATCCACATAGATTTTTATGTAAATATTTCCCCTGACTAATCCACACATAATTCAAAACAATTCTTATTAAATTTTGTATAAGTTGAACTTAAATTATGAGGATATACATTTTTAACACTCTACGAATAAATCCACGACGGATATACTTAACTAAGCGCAAAATACGACACAAAAAGGTCTATAAAATAAAGTGTCAGTGAATTTTAAAGTTATCTTTTAGCTGTAATCGTGTTTCAATTTCCAACAACTCGTTGGAATTTCGTACTTTATCTTAATGGTGGTAGGAACTATTTTGTTTTGAAAAAATCCAGGCATTTAAAACCCTGTTTCATAATTCACCTACCTTGTATTTATCAGGCATGGCCTCAGTAAATCTGCTTAAAGGGCCTACGTTTTATTCACTTTTACTAACTTCAGCTCTACATTTTTTGGTTTTAGTTCTTAGTCGTTCCATACACTTGTTATTGACGTCATAATTCATATTCATTTTATAGATATAGATATGATAATGTTGCGATAGAAATTAATTAATCAAATTATTATATAAAGAAATTTATTCATTTTATTATTAATAATAATAATAATTGTTTTTGTTTCGGAACAACATAGGAACCATATTTTGTTAGTAAACCTTACATAGTATAACTTATACACTAGGGTTAGTAATAAATACAAACAGAACATAACAAAAACAAAATAAAAATAATTTAGTGCGTCATGTACTTACGAGGCATTTCATGCGGACAGTGATTCCGCCTGAGATGCCTCAGCACAGGAGCTCTCGGGTCCTCAGCCACGATTTTCAGGATGCTGTTTCTACTCCCCCGAATCCTTGTTACAAGCGAAACCACCTTTTTCTTATGATGGTATGGAAACCATCTGTACGGTATTAAGAAAATTATTCACTGGTTTGCGCAAATAATGGCGTTTATAAACATGATTCGTAAAATAATATATCAAGCGGTTCGTTCCTTCGTCGTTGGCAGAGTCTTATAATATCAATTTAAAATTCATTTCATCTATTTCTGAGACAGGCCTAAATAAATAGAGAAACAGAGATTTTTTTAAAATTGTGTTTTATTTATATGTTTGTATATGTAATTTTGACATTACAACACACAACGTTTTTAACCATTTTGTTGTGACCCTACTTTCTTACGCCAGTGGTCGCGGGTTCGAGTCCCGCTGTGGGCATTCATTTGTTAAACTCGGATGTTTGTACTCCAGTCATGGGTGTTTATATTTATAATATGTATGTACCATGGACGTATTAACTAAGGACCAGTCATAAAATACAAATGCATGAAAACACTTTCAACCATTTGAAGTATAACGCACACAAAGAATTGACACAATACATCAAAATTCACTCTAATGCTAGTGCTTGAACGTAGTCGATAAAATACATACATCAATGACATTTTAAATATTAATAATAAATATTGTTTGATTTTTCGCCGACAATCAAACCCAGAACGTTCGAATGGGAAAGAAAAGGCGTATCATAAATAAGCTGTAAGGCAAAGAAAATAAAGGGAGAATAAAGGTGGGGTAAGCTTCCGGTATTTATATTTTAATTATACTAAAATAAGCAGGACATTGTTATGAACTTTTTACTCAATTATATTTATTATAGACTTCAAATTTTTTGTTAAGAATTTTTTTTCTCTTTCGAGAAGGATCCCTAGGAAATCTAAAATTTTGTGTAATTTATGTGTTAAAATAAAATAAAAATTAAGTACACATACTAATTATAATTTTTGCATTTATAATGTTTTTATTTAATTATAAAAATATTATAATAAATTTATTGTCATCAGATTGTAGGATACTGCGATAAAAGTATTTTATGTTATTGTACTGTACAAATAACATCCACTATTCGGTTAGTTATTTCGTCAAATATCGATATATTTTTCGACATTGTCAAGCACTAGTCGATGTCAAATGGACTTACTCGACAGTTCTGTCATTTGTTTTGAACGGTATAATCCAGCCATTTTATGATGGTTGTCAGATGTCAACAATACATAGATATATCGACTATATTTAACATAGTTGAATACTACGAAATTTTATTTTACATTTACTCAAATTTTGTGATAAATAACATTAAATGTAATAAAATATATTACTTACAAGTGAAAAGAAATAGTGCTGCTTCCGCTGCTATAGTTTTTACACCATCTAATAGAACATTTAGTCATTTTTGGGAGATGTTTTGTTGACAAGTAAGTGCTTGAGACTGACGTAAAATCAAACGGCCAGGCCTAAAATATCCTGATTACTGTCAAGGCCGGTAAAGGTACGTTCGCTTATGTGTCTCGTCCATTAGATACGTCCATGGTATGTACTTAAGCTTACATAATATTATGTAGTATATCAACTATCTGGTATCCGTAACACAAGCTTCGTAGCTTACCACGGAACTAGATGGCGCTGTGTGTAATAATGTCCCAATATATATAATTATATTTTTTTATTATCTGTATGTTTCGATGATACCTATCGATACTAAAATTTTTATTTCATTTAACAGTAACGTCAAACGAATCAAAAAGAATAGCAGCCCATATTCTTTTTTCAATCAAACTTTCAAAAGTACAATTGCAAAAACAAAATAAGCAATTTGAATTTTCACTCTCTATACAAAAATAACAAAATTATTTCATCTAACCGAAATTCTACTACTAAAATTTTAGCAATGCAATTTCCAACTCCGGCTTAATGTCTCGCAAAAATTACACATTTCGGGTAAAAGTTGTACAATGGAGATATTAAACAGCATCCGCATCTATATTTATGATAATTCTCGTTGCAAAAAATATCATCTTGAGAGCGATTAAGCAAAAATATCACAGATGAGAAAAAGATTTATGGCCGCTTAACATTTTGTTGCCGCCGCGTTCACGAGACCGTCGAAATCATTAGTATTTATAAAACAAATCTCTTGAGTCAATCTGTCTATACATTTATAATCTCTCGGAGATTAGTAAATGGATTTTTAAGCGGCCTTGCTCAAGTTTTAATGAAAAATAAAACGATTTCTCTGTTGAATTTCTGTATCTAAATTAAAAGAAGCCCGTGTAAATAAATAAATTCTGTATATCGCCCTCGCTCACATCGCTACAAACAGTATTGGGTTATCTGATACTATAAATAGTTCACTTTCCTTATAAACAATTCTAGCCTTCCTAAAACTCTCTCTCTTAAATCGTAAATAGCGTTTTAATGAGTTTCTTTCAGGACAGAAACTTTTAATAATCAATTAAGTATGTATATACGTAAAAATCGGTGCACGTATGTATGTTTCCTATAGATTCCAAAATCGCTGGAGCAATTTTCATGGATTTTTCAAGAAATCTTCAGATCAACCAAATCGAGTAATTGCGTGAAATTAAGCCGCGATCGAAAGTTTTGACGCGAGCAAGGCTACGGGAACTGCTAGTGAGTTACTAAAATAAAGCAAAATGATCGAACGTATAGTCATATCGTATATTATATAGCTATTACATTATATAAGTTCGTAAATAAAACGCACGTTTGACGTTTCATTTTAAAATAGAACGAAAGTCACAAACAGGTTATTATTCGCATCGTCATTTGATGCGTAATGAAGGTATTGTAAAGATTTCGGATAATTTCCGGCGAAATTGTTCGTAAGACATCATCAGATATAATTTCCTTAACACAAAGCAACTTTGCAAATTACTTTGTGATTTACCCCCTTTACTTTGGGGAAAATGGGTTGGGATGGAGGCACACTGAGGGAAATATATTTTTACGTCTCAAACCTACAGGCAAATCTGTACGGCCGCAAATTCAGAGTCCTGGGTTCAAGTCTCGTGTCAGGCAAAATTGAATTATCAAGATGTACATAAAGCCGCCAGTCCGTGCTTTAACTCTACTAAAAGGTAGTAATAAAGAATGAACTTGCACATATCCTTTAATGTTAATAAGATAAACCACCAAGTCTGAAATCGGTCATGAGGACAAAATTATATTATGTTATTGTACTGGAAAAAAATCATATTTACTTTTTTTATATTTTACTAGCGACGGTTTAGCACGAGCAAAGCCGCGCGTTCCGCTAGTGTATTATATATAAACCTTCCTCTTCAATTAGTCTATCTGTTTAAAAATCCACATCAAAATCCGTCGCACAGTTTTAAACTTAGCATACGTAAGGACGATAGACAGCGGAAAGCAACTTTGTTTTACACTATGTAGTAATGCTTACGCAAAATGTTGTTGAAAATATACTCAGCCCTTATTTTATTTTAACTCATTGTACTTTACCCCTTATAGTACTTGCGAGTATTTATCTGCGGTTTAGTTATTAGCCCTTTTTGGCCTTTCATGTGCTTTAATGAAATGAGTTCATTATGTCTTGATGGCATTCTCGTTCAGAAGTCTGGGTTGAAGGATATTTTAGAAATAACTAATTATATGATATCAGATGAGTTGCATGAGAAATAATTTGCGTAATTTCTTATTTGCAAAATAATACTTTGATTCTTATCAGTTATAGAGTATATGGCTGTTTGTTTTACTCATACGTTTTATTTATTCACGGCAACTTACATAATATAAAGCGGTAAATTATATGTTAGGACAATATGTTAGGAAATTCTTACAACAGCGCCATCCAGTTTCGTGGTAAGCTACGATGCTTGTGTTACGGATACCAGATAGTTGATATACTACATATATAACTTTTAAATACATACATATTACAAATATAAAAACCCATGACTGGAGAACAAACATTCGTGTTCAACAAATGAACGCCCCCAGCATGACTCGAACCCGCGACCGCTGGCGCAGAAAGCAGGGATATTACCAACAAAAGCCAAACGAGTCGTCAAAAGAAAAAATAAAGAGGTAAATGTTTGTTAGTTCGTATAAATATGTTAACTAAATTAAAGTAACTAAAAATTTATGAAAAATTTAAATAAACCATTGACGAACCTAACACATATATTCAGAAATACATAATTATTTATTAGAAAAATATTAATTAGTCCAATTCCATTTTTTTTCTAAATAGAAATTAATTTCTTACGTATACATTAAAATTGATTCAACGTCTTTGCTAAAATATAATATAGCAATTTATACGTCATATTCCACTTATCTTTAAATTAGAAAAAGTAACATAAAAATGAATTGACAATCGTCTTTTTTACAGTAAGTCTAATTCACTGCAAAATAGCAAGCAACTTTTTAGACCGTAGAGTATTGTACGTAGAGGTAGCGCTTAGCATTTGCAATAAGACGTAAACTTTACTGCAAGATATTTCACCGGTTTTATTAAGAAAAAACTGAAGAGCTTTGCAAATTAAGTTCGTCTGTTAGTTTACCTTATAGTTGAATATATTTTACATCGTATTATTTTTCTGTACTAGGACTTAATTCTATTTTTTATAAACTAGTGCTATTTAGTGTATTCACCAACATTTCACTCAATCAATTTTTTAAAACCTAACATAATTGAAGGCAGTGGAAGCCCAGTGGTAATGCGCTCGCTTGTATAACCAAGTGATGCGGGTTCAAATCCGGGTCTCGCACCTTTGGTATCATGTGCGAATCATTTCTATCATGATTACCGCTTGTTTTACGGTGAAGGAAAATATCGTGAGGAAACCTGCATGTCTGAGAGAAACCTAGGAAGTTTTCGAAAGGCATGTGAAGACCGTTAACACGTACTAGGCCAGCGCGGTGGACTATGGCCTGATCTCCTCGTACTGAGGGAGGCCCGTGTCCAGTAGTGAGACGTTAAAAAGGGCTAAAGTATAAGTATAATATCCGTACTTAGTCTGTACGTGGAAGAACGGTTAGCACTTTTGCATTAAAAATATTACTAAAGAAAGTTTTTAGACTGAATATTGTACTTTCACTTTACTTTACGAGAATACCAAATGGTCTATGAATTACATTATTTTTATAACATACCTACTTTATGCAAACGCATAAATAGATTCAGAAGTATTTAGTTTCATTTGGAATGTAATCTAAGTTTCACATTTCAAACTTTATTCAGAAAATTGTCAAGAGTGTAGTTGGCAAAATATCTTGCTCTGTTATCATCATTACATAGTATAAAACAAAGTCACTTTCTCTGTCCCTATGTATGCTTAAATCTTGAAAACTACGCAACGGGTTTTGATGCGGTTTTTTTTACAAGATAGAGTGATTCAAGAGGAAAGTTTATATGCATAACAAGCAGATCCCGCGGCTTTGCCTGTGCTAAATCCAGGGAAGAGCTTTAGCGAAGCGAGGGCGAGTCGCTAGTGTTGAATATTTTGCTGCATATTGTTATAATTATATACTATGTTAATTCATCTTGTACATATATTATGCATGGTAAGGCATGTGTAATCTATAGTGTTATTTCTAGGCAACGCCATGGCAAGTCACTAGTAAAAAATAATGCCATACACGCAAATCGTTGACAATGGCGAATAATGAAATACCGTGTGAAGGCTCATCATCGATTGTTCAGTTCCAATCACAATTCAATCAGCGCTGTTTTCATATCAGATCGAAATACCATTGAAATGTCGCCCGCAGTGGGTGAGTACACACGGTAAAGAGTTCTTATTCGAAAATGTAATCTGATTCTTTGTATATAATATGGGTTTGTAGAATTTACATAGCTTTTCTAACTTGTAAATCGCTTAAATGTTATTTCAATACGTCATGAGTCCTACTTTTGATTCCTGGGTAGGGCTATTATACAGTAATAGTAGTGGAAC
Source organism: Boloria selene (assembly GCA_905231865.2). NCBI lineage: Eukaryota > Metazoa > Arthropoda > Insecta > Lepidoptera > Nymphalidae > Boloria > Boloria selene. Next base: position 838,441 of record HG993147.1, read on the forward strand.
ATAACAATAACGTTTCCTAAATATAACATACTAGCATTTCCCGCAACTTTGCAAGCGTTCTAAGGACCGGAAACTAAATTCTTTCTCAGTCACGCGGTATGATACCTCGCAGAACTAACGCCAGCCCTTCCCGTTTTAGCAACATTTTTCATTGATGCTCCGCTTCTATTGGTCGTAGCGTGATGTAATATAGTCTATAGCCTTCCTCGACAAACGGACAATCCAATACAAAAAGAATTTTTCAAATCGAATCAGTAGTTCCTGAGATTAGCGCGTTCAACCAACCAAACAAACAAACAAACTCTTCAGCTTTATAATATTAGTATAGATATAGATAAATATTATTAATGTTAAACGTCATTATTATGTGAATAATCGTCAATGTTTAGCCTATTCCATTTTTTTGTTATTTCACAAATGCAAAAGTCACTCTGTTAGTCTGTCTCTCTGTTACCTCTTCACGCTTAATTCGATAAACCAATTTGGATGTAACTTGGTATGGAAATATTTCTAATTTGTGAATCTGAAAAGGACATAGCAAATTTTTATCCCAGAAATCTTCTCTTAAAAGGGTAAAAACGAGGGTTAAAGTTTACAATGTGGGGAATCAATCTTTTCTCAAGTAAGACATAATTTATCACGCCTATGTTTATAATAAAGAAAATGTACCTTTTACTGTCATTTAAATGTCCGTGTACGTGTCATTTCTTACTTCACCTTAAATCCAACGCGAAGATAAATTTCTTAGACAATTAGTTACCCACGCTTTCTAAAATTCTCTACCATACGGTAGAGAAGAAGTAAGAATGTTGTTGATTCAAACAGATTTTCAATACATAATACAATTTTTAGATACAAATTTGTATATTCTATATGACTGTATGTTTCCACGAGATAGTTAACGAAAAATAATGACGACATGAACGTTGGGTCAATTTCATCCGATCCATTTGTGGTTTTATATCATTACATGTTTATGTATATTTTTAAATGAAATTCGTAATAAATAGATTTTAAATAAATAAATTTTAAATAAATAAATTTTAAATGAATTTCAATAATATTTTCCCAAAAATACTTAAGTTATAGATTCGACTCAGTGAACTTCATTTTATTATATAAAATGTAGAAGCTAACACTTTTTCATGCGACACTTTATTCATGTTGTATTTTAATCAATTAATATTTAATTATATCAATTATTTTTTTATGTTTATAAAAATTTTTAGAAGTATATTAATTGCATGCTCTATTATAAACATACATTGTATTTTTATTAAGGAAATAAAAAGGCTTAATTATTATTATTATTAATATTTTAATCAAAACTAGTATACGAGTTAATTTCAAACTGAAAATATAATAAATACTTTGAGGGCCTAAAGTTACTACAATCTAGGGGAGAACCCGCTCTAAGCGAGTCTATAGTGCTTAGAAAAGCTTTTCTCCTTATCTCGGTTTCAAAAAAAGTTCATTTTCATAACTCATCATAAGAAGATAACTATCTTTTCGGATTTTATCGCGGATTTATTTGTATTTTTGGTTCCCGACGTGACCATGATTACTGTAAAGCATTTGAAACGTCGGAAACCAAAAATACAAATAAAGTCGTGACGAAATCCGAAAAGATACTTTCATTTTATAATGTCAAACATTCGCGTAAACCTAATAAAGTATTAGATATAATATTATTATTAAACCACTACATATTTTGTAACCGCGCTTAAAATTATATGTAGTTAAAACGCTCCCCATCTGTAGATACTCTTATCATTGTAATAAACAACGTGACAGTAGGGGATCCTAAACAAACGGCTTTAGGAACTAGCTCGAGACTACATCTGTGTGTTTTGAACATTGTTATAATACATTTAATTTAACTATCATTTCAATGAAATCTTATTTAACATTAGCATTTCCCGCGGCTTCACACGCGTTCTAAATACCGGAAACTATTTTTTTTCTGAGTCGCGCGGTATGATACCTCGCAGAACTAACGCCAGCGCTTCTACTTTATAATATTAGTATAGATAATATAAATAGAAAATATTTGTTTATTTTGCATAGCGATATTCCGCAAGAAATAATTACTAAGGAGAAAGGATAATAGACTACATAATATAAAACTTTAAATAGTACATACATATTATAAGTATAAACACCCATGACTGAAGTACAAACTTTCCTGTTCGTCACACAAAGATTATACATTATAAAAATCGATTTACTAAAAGTGTAACAGAGACATTGAATTGAAATTCCTTTAAAATGCGTCGAAAAAAATAAATCAAACAATTTACATTAAAAGATGAAAACAGTGAGCAGCAGTTACTGAAGCTCACTCGTATTTGTATGTGACCGTGAAATTGTGAATACCGTTAGATTATAATTTCGCAGCTTACGATCTCGCGAGATGTAAACCGAAAGATTGTGAACAAACTGCTTAGAATGCTGAGTAGGATTATAATTTATAATATGTAGTGATAATATGTATGTATTCATGAGAATATTATACGGAATACATAAAATATTGGGATAATATATTATGCCCATATAAAAGTGCCCTAAGTGGGAAGTGATCCTGCGATCATTGAAGTATGATAAGCTCAGACTTCTTTCCCAAGGGCAGTCATATCATTTGTTTTAATAGCAATTAAAAAATTATGTCTTAAGGATTCACCTAAAAAAATGACGAATGTTTTCAATTGTCTTCAAAACCAAGAAAATTCACTGAACTTTTTATAAAAATTAATAGAAGTCCTTTTTCAACGCTTAGTCTTTAATATAGTCCCTTGCAATATAGCCGACCCGAGATATTACTAAGATAACCAGTTAACGTCGTTCTACTGTACATCTCTAGGGTCTAGAAGATAAGGTCGATTATCCAGTGATTGTAGTTCATAGGTCCTTGGTTCGATCTCTGGTCACAGCTGTGTAGCTGTAGGTTTGGTCGTTTGTGGTCGCCTGCCTAAATACGTACGAACAGACGGCTGTATGCCGCTTTACTTGTAGGGCAATAAATTTGGGTCATCTCGGGAATCTCTATAATACATTACAGCCTCTGCCTTCATAGATTTTGCTACAAGTTGTTTTAGAATATGTCAGGTAATAAACTAATGTAGGTATAGACTGTTGTAAAAACTAAAACTTGGTTTTCCTTATCTTTGGTTGAAGACAATCAAGGCTTTTTCTAAGTATTTATATTTTAAAATCGACAATTTCCATTAAATTTTAGTAATTATGTAATCATTTTGTCATAATATTTTCTCTATTAGTTAGTTATTTTAATTTTAACAATCTTAAAATCAATATAAAATCTATGCTATGTGAATTGTTAACTTTTCCAGGATAAAAGTAAACTATGTGCTTTTCCAGACAATAATAATCTATCTTTGCGCCGAATTTCATCCACATCCATCCGTTTAAGCGTCGAAAAGTAACAAACATTCTCACAAAGCATCACAATATTATTAGCAGAATTTAATCAATTCTATGCCACTTTTCAAATGAATTAATTATGAACATCTACCTGTTATTTAAAGAATATCGATCTAAGGCCATTTCCCAGAATTTCCAGGTCACCGACGCTACGTTATTCGCACGAGTCGCCACATGTCCTTAAAGGTTAATTCTTCCTAACTTTGATATTAATATAATTTTTACACTTGTAACGCTTCATGGCTTTACTCAGGAATTAAGTGATGTACAAACATCATACAGCTACATACATTTATGTACAACTTACAAGTTTACATGGGAAATGCAAAACATTTCATTTGCAAAACTGATTAATAAAATTGAAATAAGCATGGAACAGAACAACCAGTGGAAAGGGCGTGCAGGGGCTTCCGCGCTTACCAAACATATGCTAAATCAAGCTTACACGACGGAATTTTAGTCAATCGTTGCAATTCTATGCTTAGATACGGACCAATACGAATCAGTCGTCACTTGGTTGTCACTTAAGTGTAACTACACACAGCTGGCGAAGCTTACCTCTCCCCCGCCGTAAATGAGTGACTTTGAGCTTAAACAAAAATGCGCCGAAGCTTTCTTCACTTATTGTTGTTCTCCATGGAAATAACCAACCATGGTTTAGTCTCTAATGGTATACTGATCCTATACTTAGTGAATAAATTAATATATATACCTATGGATAATAATTTATAATAATTTAAATAATGATTCTTAAGGATAATTTGATAAAAAACCTACCCAAAAGGTTGTAAAATTATAATTAAAATTACTTAGAAGTCCACATACCTTATTATATTTCTAACCCACTGAGTCTGTCGTAACTCGTACTCCAAAGCTTTTGTTGACTGTGACATTTATTTCACTCATAATGTAAGTTTACTGACTAGTGTTAAAACAGTAATCAAAATCATTTTTAATGATCGCACTAGAGCTCGTCAATAGCTATTAAAGGAATAATCGGGTAACAAACATACAAGAAATATGTTAGTTAGTACATTTTTTTGTATGCTATTTGTCTATTTATATATACATATATACTTCCGAATAAATTCGTCTAATACGTATACTACTAAGACGAAGCTTTTACTGAGAATTCCTCTATCCAATACTGGACCAAACTTCAAACTCGAACGGAAATAACAGAACTTCAGACTATAGCCGGAAATAGCAGCCACTACGCCAACAAGGCATTTTTCGTATATAATATGGTTATGCTACCGACATAACGTTTCACGACACGTTTGGCTCAGTTAGCAGTGACCCTAATTTCTGCGCCAGCGGTCGCGGGTTCAAGTCCCGCTGGGGGCATTCATTTGTTGAGCACAAATATTTGTTCGCCAGTCATGGGTGTTAATATTTATATTATGTATATCAACTATCTGGTATCCGTAATACAAGCCTCGTAGCTTACCACGGAACTAGATGGCGCTGTTGTAAAAAAATGTGCCAACATATGTCCCAACTTATTCTATCGAAACGTACAAACGTATAAGTAGTATCGATCAACATCAATAAAGCGAACAGAGACACAGACAATAACTAGTCCTAAAATTTATCAAGACATCATAATCCAAATATACCTTTCATTTGACACGAATATTTGCGAGAAGCGCATATCGTGGTTTATCATTCGCCTGGTTTTCCGGGTCACTGGTCACGTATTGTATCTCCCGGGACACATTCTGTCATATCTTAATACACGACATGAACAGATGCTTTCATTTTATTTGTTTTTGCAATAACTTCTACAATTGATTTATTGTGTTAGTTTTATAGAAATGTTTAAAGGCTTTTAGTATTATTATGCTTCGACATGACAACAGATTTGGCAGTTTGTATTGACTTTAGTCGGTGCCAATGATAGGTTCGATTCCTGATGTTGGCATTTATTTCTGTGATGAGAAAATATGTCTGTACTTCAGTCCTGACTGTCTGTATCGATATGGATATAAAGATAAATATGCGTTTTTGTATTGACATTTGACACAGCTCCAGATTTACGCTTCACAGGTAATACATAACTTATCACCGATAGAAATACCATGTAATAAATACTTGCATTGTTTTATCGGAAATCGAATCTACTACAAAATCGCATTGGTCCACCCCTCTATTAGCCTATATTCTTCACTCTTTTAAAAGCAGAACCTTAAAACAGGAAAAAAACAAGCTATGTGAAATCCTACTAACCTACTTTCACTATGAAATTATTCAAGACTTAAAATCAAAAAAGTTAGCCTCGCTAGCACTAAAAGTTTCTTTATATAAAACGAGTACACGATCCGATAGAACAATAGTGATTCTAAACTACTGTACTGTACTGCACTTTGCGAAAGTGAGATACTTAAAATAGCTTCACGTACATTGTTTTTGCTATTATTGTTATATTTCAAACTAGTTATTGTTCATGGCTTCGCCTTGTGGCAACACAACTTCTTCATGCGAGAATTCATTCTTCTGGATTCGACTTCAAACATAGCCTATGTCCATCCTCAGGGTGTAATCTATGTCTTTTCCAAATTTTATCAAAATCTGTTTAGCGGTTTAGATGTGAAAATGTAACAGATAGAGTTACTTTTACATTTCTTATTTATAATAGACTAGCCTTTCCCGCGGCTCCGCTCGCGTTCAAAAGCGCTTTTTGCAACATTTTTCATTGATGCTCCGCTCCTATTGGTTGTAGCGTGATGTAATATAGCCTATAGCCTTCCTCCGTCCTCGATAAACGGATTATCAAAAAAAAGAATTTTTCAATTCGGACTAGTTGTTTCTGATATTAGCGCGTTTAACAAACAAACAAATTCTTCAGCTTTATAATATTAGTATACATACAAAAAAAAATTAAAACAAAAATAAATACTTACTTTTACTGTTGGATAGAGTATTTGATAGTAATTAGAATGCGCAAGTTTCTATCTTTAAATTTAAAAGATAAAACCTTGAGAATTTTTGCAAAAAAGAAAATCCCATAGGATATAGCGAAATAAAACTTTTATGAATATTTAGCATGGGATGGACGTCGAAGCCAAGTTTAATCAAACTTAATTGATTTCTCAGAAACTTTCTTTTAATTTAAAAATATTTATTTTACCTTCAATAATTTTATACACCACTTCACTTAAAAAGTCTAAATAGGCGAAAAAATATCCATCTAATGCAAAATTCTCTTTCATTTTTGAAATCGGTTAACGTAGTTATCTAAAATACATAGAAGTAAAAATTAAAACACAACAGACTACTAATAATTCAGAAATCTTGGTATCTTCAACTATTTCCAACTCACTTTATTGCAGCATCTTCATTGGAATGCTATCAACTTTTTATTTTACAAGTAATATGAAATTGAGTCAAAGTTTAAGTGGCAAAAGAATGAGTGCCTTGGAACTAAGCCAAACAGTTTCACTGTATTTTATACCTCCTGGGACGTTACACGATGTACCAAGGCTAAATCTATACATAACTTATATTTAAGTTATCGATTTTATGATTAAGTTACTACGTCGTAAGAATTAAGTTACTATATTATAATATTATTATTTACTTATAGTAGTTTGCTTATTTGTTATTTTTATTTCTTACTAGTATCTTACCCTTGCTCTGCTTGGATTCTGTAGTCCCTTCAGTATGGATTTTTCTTCTTAGAGACGTAATATTTTCTCGGAATAAAATCTTGTATGTTGTCCCCGATATTCAGCTTTTATTATACCAAATATCATCAAAATATGTTGAGTGCTTATCTCATACCGGACAGACATACAGGAAAGTATTCTTTAAACGACAGAATTTAAATATATATATATATTTACAGGTTACAGGTTACAGGTTTGTTAGATAATCCACATGCACCTATTACTGACATCATTAATCATTGTCTTATATTGAACTCACCAAGCATATCATTATTTGGTATCTCTTTTTTAAAGTCAGTTGTCAGATGTAAAGAAGGACGAACCAACAAACATCAATACACGAAAGTTTTAAATAATAATTTACATATTATATATTATGATATGTACTTAACATAAATATTATAAGCTCATATACAATTATTATAAGACCACATAAGTCACTGAGTAGAAAATACTGTGTAATATATTTCAGACATAGAATTATGGTACATTTTATGTGGAAAATTGGAAACGCTGGCTGGGTATTGGAGTTTGTAATGCCATCCCTAATTTATTTTCCTTCTAAGATTGCTTGCGGATTCGTTCGAATTGTCCGGATTTTCTAAAATAGCTTTCTACTATATATTTATTATGCTTAAAATGTTTCTTATCTTTATTGTTAAACTCATGTTATTGAAATAGACTTAAAGCTTTTGAATTGTCAGTTAAATAAAATTGTTACTGTGTCTTTTGAAGCTTTTATATAATATAGAGAAATAATGGAGTTGAATGTGAAAACTGATTTATATTTAACCGACTTCGATAAAAGAAGAGGTTTTATGTTCCATTGTTTTAGAATATTGTTTTATTTTTAGAATTTTGTAAAAGTATTCAATAAAATTTTTTATAGAATCGCATATCTTTGTCTAAGCTTCAGTGAAATTATATGTAACTACCGAAACCGCGGGTTCCACTAGTACATGTACACAAAAACTTGATAAATTATATACTTAAACCTTTCTTGAGAATCACTCTATCCATTGGTGAAAACAGCATGAAAATAGGTGCAGTGACTTTTGAGTTTATCGCGAACAGATAGACAGACTATAAAAAATCACGTAAAAAGTTCATTATAAAATAATGTTAAAAAGCCAATAATATATCACGCTATTAGTTTTTAAAGAAGAATAAATCTGAATCTTAAAAGTACTAGAGAGGGGTCGCGAGACCCGGATATATCCGGGGGTGGTAATAAAAAACGTTATAATCTTACGCCGGATATGGAATATGGGGCGCCGTTACATTCCTCAATGCTCTAGCTATGAGTATGTACACTTAACGGTTGTTATATATATACTATTTTCTACCTCGAAATGAGAGCTGTATGATTTGTTTGTTTGTTTCTATTTATTTTATATGAATTCGTCGGAGTACAGTTTTTTATTTTTAACCGACTTCAAAAAAGGAGGAGGTTATTGAATTAATTAACTGGCTTGACTCGGTTTGTTTCTAGAAAGTACTTAAAAACAAAAATAATTGCACGGGAACCGTAATTTTTTTGGAATAATGAGTTGCCTATGTGATATTTCAGAATATAATCTACCTCTATGATTTTCATCCAGATCCGTTTAGCTGTTTTTTTTTATTGTTTATAGGTCTACAAAACAAATGACAATCTAAATACATGTACAAAGTAGTTATGCTTATAACGTGATAGAGATACAAAGCTCTAGCAAAGCATCTATTCATCACAAAACTTTTTAATTTATAATATTAGTAAGATAGGCTTTACGAGCTTTCAATATATGCAAATAATATTTTAATCTGGAAAATATATTTATATATTTACTAGGACGACAGCAAATGTGTAGCTTGGTGGTGCTTTAAAAAACATTCTAAAAAGTAAGACTGTACATAACTCAGGTTCGATTCTCCTTTGACGACATTTTAAGTTTACTTTAATCTATTAAAATATAGTCCACCAATGTTAAAAATAACAAGTGCACTATTACTCATTTTACTGCATTATTACTTTACTATATAAAAGAAATAGAAACTAAAAATATCATAGTTATCAAAAACTAACAGATTTTTGATATAGCTACATTATTTTTGATAACAATTCGCTTCGTTCCATCAGGAAAGTTAAAACTAAAGTATACACTTGCGAAAAACAACCTAGCAGGTGTTACACGAACACCTTATCCGTAGCTGTAGAATATCCGCAGTATGTACAAAGCCAGGAAATTGGAGATCGGAGTCTTCGTTTATCGGACGCATCGGCAATCCGCGAGAGATTGTGTGAAGAAAAACATAACGCTGGTGAATGTTACCACATATTGAAAATCGTTGCGAGAAAATAAGGTTTACTCTGAGATTGCAATATATTCGTATACGAGTTGTTTTACTAGATTTTTGATATAATATTCGTGAATTTTGATCCATATTATAGTTTTAAGGATGATAATTAGGGGTTTTTGTTTGAAAATTCTTGTAACGTGCTGAGATATGATGAAAATTGTTTCCAAAAATGGTAATAATGTATTACTGAAGACACTCCTTTACTTCATTCATTAAGTAATTTCGAAAGGCATGATTTTGACTTAGCTCTAATTATTTAATAACACCAAACTTGATTTAATTACACTTTTTAGTTTGACGACACGTTTGGCTCAGTTGGTAGTAACCCTACTTTTTGCACCAGCCGTCGCGGGTCCCGCTGAGGGCATTCATTTGTTGACCATGAATGTTTGTACTCCGGTCATGGATGTTTATATTTATAATTTGTATATATTTAAAATTTATATATATGTAATACATCAACTATCTGGTATCCGTAACACAAGCCTCGTAGCTTAACACGTCCCAACATATTAATTTTTATTAGTACACTTTTGCATCGCCCTTTTAATTTATACATACATTTTAATATTTACTTAACAAAACAACCTGTGTTTATGCATTTCGCATAAGTATAATATGAAATAGTAATCTGATAAAATACATAACCCACTTCTGGTTTCTGAAATAAACAAGCAATACTCTTATAATACATATGGAAAGGGATCGGGAAATGGAACAGTTATTATATTATGATTAAACAAAGCTTTGCCTGGAGCTTTATATGCCTTGTAAATAATCTGTAGTATGATATTGTACTGCGTACAAATAAAATTGAAGCGTTCATTTGTTACTGTGGGATTGCCGTTTTATGACGAATGTTATGGGTTGAATATCCGATTGAGGCATAATGTTATATCTTTATATTTATACTCTATTTGTATTACTTACAAGTGCTTTCGATGTTCAGTGTTTTGGTCAAAATGTAATGTGAGTTTGGAAGATTTTCTTTAAATTAACTGTTAATTCAAACAAATGTACACAATTTTACATTCTTTAACTATAACATATATTTTAATAAAAAAAATGTTTGTCTAAAAGATTTTATGAATTATTATTAATATAAAGTAACTTAAATCATACTTGAATAAAGTTTAACTAAAGTTCTAACTTATCTTAACTTTTAGTTTGTTTGATTATAAATAATAGAATAAATATCAGAAAAGATGACTTTGATAGCCCACAAAGTAAATCTTTGTATTGGCCATGGGCGCTTAAGTTAAGTTACATATATGAACAAATATAGAAAAATCGAGAGAAAGACATCTCTTTTATCCAGTTTCCAAAGAAATTGATACAAAAGTCCTTAAAACGTATAAATTTAAAAAAGAAAAAAAGACGTATATATTTCATATGCACAAAAAATCCCGTAGATGCAATTTGGTTGACTCCTCGTGTACTCACTGGCCATTCAATATAAAGTGAAGTTTCATTAAAATATATATTTGATAAAATAAGTTTTAATTGAAGGATTCTTTCAAAATATAATTTATATAATTCAAATATTTAAGAAAAAACAAAAAGTAAGTAAAATATATTTAATTACTAATAAGGTGTATTTTTCTAATGTTAGCTCTTAGACTATAAAGGCTACTTCATAACAAAGTTAGCAAGACAGAACCAGCTTCCATCCTAATTTAACTTAGTCAGTCCCTGGCATAATTCCTCAAGTCCACCCATCTATGATTTCCTGTAATGAAATTGGGTAACTTCAACCTGGCGCCTCAACTAATTGCGATAACTTTCTAAGCTACTCGCGGGTCAAAGCATTTCCGCCGGCTGTTAAACATTTCTTAATGACCCCCGCTCGTTAAGAGGAAAGGTTTCGGCTATTCTTGAAAATTAACAGTTACACCAATTCCATGGCCACTTCAAGTTGAGCTCCCACTCCACCATATTCATATAAGACTTTCAAGGTATCTGTTACTTCGTTCGAGGTCTCGATAATTCGGTCGGTGGGTTTGCGGCGCCGCATAAAGTTTTATGCATTTGAAATGGCCCGAAAATTGCTCATTTGACGTTTTCGAAGCGACAAACACCAGTTCAGTTATATCCTGGACTAGAAATCTTGATTATAAATGACATACTGTTATTATTATCACCGCAAAGTAACGTTATATGGCGGCGAAATTTTATTACAAGGTCTAATGTGGGACTCGTTAAAAGTTAAGCAAATTTAATACTATAAGCATTACTCTGATTCAGTCTGTGGTCAGGATTATGGGTGGAAATTGGACGTTTAATAATAATAGACGTTTTGATCCTCGACAATGCTGAGGTGAAGTTCGATGAAAATATTAATGACTATATAACATATATACAACCTATATAATTTATGTTATATTTTCATTTTAATTATTCCAAGTGGATCCATGGGGTTTTAAGATTTTTATGTAGACTTACTTTGATCAAATAATACTGTAGAACATGGCATAAGTTAACATAATTGTGTCTGATGCAATTTGATCTAATGAAAGTTACACAAGAACTAAGCATGTAAGTATAAAATTCTAACTTCGAATATTTGAACACGTAAATATTAAAGAAAAAGTAAATATTTCGTTAGAAATTTCCTGGCAACTGTTTTTAATTCCATCCAATATAAATCCGTTTGACCAGTGAAAGCTAAAAAATTGATCGCTATACTTTACGATCTATTGTACAATTTTCTGAGCTTTTACAACAGCTTTATCAAAAATTCTGAATATTTTAACTACTATGATAAGTTATGTATGAAATATCTCATTTTATGCAACATAACTTTTTCCATAATTTAAAATCTTTCAAACATACAGCATCACATATTAGCTTAGATTATAATATTTATAATGAAGCCAAATAGATGTTTCTTATAGTTTGTCCATTTTGTTAATGGTTTTTTGACAGCTCGCCGACTGACAAGCTATAGTGATGACAAAAGGACGTAATAATCGATTTCTCTTATTTTTTTAAGTATACAATAATATTTATTTTTATATTTATTAATATGAAAATAAATATTATTATCGTAAAAATCAAGTGCGGTAGAGAGAGCTAAGAGAATCATAATGCGATTCGGGCCGTGACATTGCATATTTTGATAATTTATGCGTGCACAAGAGTTAATAATTAATATAACTGAAGACTCTTCATCGGACAAATCTAATATAAATGATGATTCTGACGAATCATGTTAATAAAAGGAATTAAACTATTTTAGTTGTTTTATTTGTATGCCTTATACAAAGAAGAAAGTAAAACTTTACTATTAATTTTAATATTTTAATTTATTGGTTTAAATCTTAAAATTTTTTGTCTTCCTTATTAAATAACATTACACCTTATTTACATATTAGCATTGATTTCTATCGATTATTTGTAATCTGTGGCACAATCGTAGTAATCGTTATGTGTGGCACAGCAATAAGGGGGAGGTGCCCGTCCATGAAGTACAATATTAATGAGTATGACATTTTAACTTTAATGACTAACCATTAAAAACGAAACTTCGTGGGCGTGAGCTGTCAAAAAACCATTAACAAAATGGACAAAGTATAATTTATTGGTGTTCCCTTTCGCAAAAAACACGTATATTTTTTGTAGAGATAGCATATAGGATAGATGCATATTATAGAAGACGTAAACTCTGAAAAAAGCTACCTAATAATTATGTGAGTAAAACAGTGTCTTTAATTCCCTTAGAGCATTTCTTCCATAATATTCCATAATAAATCCGCCGATTGATACGATGCAATAACAGTTATTATGAGAACATCGCGATATTCTTATTATGCGCCATAAAGCGAGGGTAATTTAACCCTCGATGACTATTGACAAAGCTGTTCTTTGGCGTTCAATATTCTATGCGTTAATTAACTCACACATTCTACATACGTACTTATACAATGACACTTTTGTTTGTTTAAGTTGATAGCATATACTTATTTAATATTTTAGTAAAATATCTTTTATTCCTATTCGATTCGTTCGTATTAAATATGGCAACCTGTCAATCTTTGATCACAGAACAGACCGCATCACACACCACTGGACATATTTTGATTGTGGTATTATGATAACTGGTTATCCAGGTCAAAATATAATAGTATACGTATAGTATGTATACATATAGTATCTTATATTATAGATAAGTATTTCGTATTTGTGAAGTCTATTAACGAAAATACGCTTAGTACTATCTATAGCATAGATTATATTTCATAGATTTTTCTGAGAGTTACCTCTCTCATCAATAGAAAAAGTTTTAACCAACCCTCTTAGAGTAGAAAATGTAGGAATATCACAATATAAAATTTTATATGCGCGATCCAAGAATATTTCAAGTGGGCGATCGAGTTAAGCCCAGTGTCCAAACCGCCGGGGCCGGGTCTCACTCCGCTGTCGGATTACCAGCTACGGAATATTCGCGCTAATATTCAAATTTCCTCTTTCCTACCTTTATTCTCACTGGGTTTATATTTACGTATTTTCTCACATCTTACGTATTTATAATTCATCATTATATTTGCATTATATATTTGTGTGGAATTCTTAAAATTTTAGCTGATTTTTATTTTCAAAAGTAAACAAACAATTGTCTGAGAAAGTAAAATCAACATTAATAAATCGTCATCTTCAAAATACTGGCAATGGCAATGGCTTTCTAAGTTTTACGTTAATATTTGACCATTCAAAACTGTAAACTTTAGCAGATTTTTTGCGAAATTATTTCAATTTCGAATCTCGACTCCACTAAAGTTTAAGTTGTCTAGAAGGTTATTTTACAGTACTTACAGCACCCACCCCCGAAATTATATAATGACTTTCAATAATAAGATAATATTGTGTATTTTTTACGTCCAGCTGCTATACAAAGGCCATTGGACAATTACAGTACATGGGGTAGACCATAGTCCACCATATTAGCCAAGTGCGGGGTTAGCCACATAAGTAATCATCTCAAGTTATCATCTCAAAAACATGCAGGTTTCCTCACGATATTCCCTTCACCGTAAGGCAATTAATAATCATGTTATAAATGAGTCGCACACGAAAATATATCACATGCATAATAGACCCGGGATCTGAACCCGCTTCATTTTCTTTTCGTGAGCGAGTTACTACTGTGCTACAGCTGCTTTTAGGGAATAAAATAATGATAAGAATAATGAAGATTTTATGCTTATTAATAAATTATTAAAGTATATAATTTTTGTTAATCAATGAAACCTTTGTTAAAATTAAAAAAAAAACGCTGCGTTGGCCGGGAATCGAACCCGGATCAACTGCTTGGAAGGCAACTATGCTGACCATTACACCACCAACGCAGATGACGAAATTGTATCAAATACTGAATAGTTTGCAAAAGAATAATATAGCGTAATGTTAAAATGCAATTATCTTTTCCCAATTGATTTGAAGAGAAGGAAATTACGTAAAAAATATTAAAATTGTATTTATTATAGTACTCAACTTTTGGTTTCAGAATGTATACCCTAAAAACTTAATACACCCTTTTTCTCACCCATCATGATTTACCTAATGAAAAAGCTACCCCGAGCGAAAACGTAAGCCTTTATCCTACTGAACGGTCCCCATCAAGTACGGACGTTGATTGACTTAAACGATTGGTTTAAATTGTAATGAAAATATGAAAGTGTGGTTTAGCTTACTGATATAATGGACTACATTAAAAATTACCACGAGTTTAAAGCCTTTGAAATTTTAACTTTAATCTTATAATTATTATTAAGTTAATGATTTACGTTATATTAATTATCAGAGTATCAATTCTCAGAGTCATCACGTATCAGATAAACCGATTCGTTTTTTTCTATTCACTACGGAATCCTAACGCTATCCAGCAAAGTATGTTACAAAGCGAATTATTATTAAACTTAATCCAAAACAGACCTCGTAAGTAAAAAAATAACTTTTCTGCCTGACTTTATGTTAAATTATAAATCATATTACTACGTATACAACATAAATATAATAAATTTTAAGGCTATTAAGAAAATGATTAAAGTACAATTTTTAGTAGTCAATAAAACCTTTGTAAAATGTAAAAAATGTACTGCGTTGGCCGGGAATCGAACCCGGATCAACTGCTTGGAAGGCAACTATGCTGACCATTACACCACCAACGCAGATAATTTAGCGCCTTCAAAACCCGACTAGCTTGCAATTAAATGTTAGTTAGCAACACTTGTGTACATAAAATGATGACTTCATTAAATACGACAGTATTTACTTATTTCACAATATCATAATTATGTTCATTTAATTTTGTATAAATTGAAATTATAATAATGTCAAAATTTTATTATAAATATTAATTTATTCTTTCATAAGCAAAATGAAGACTTAATAATTGGTACTTTTGGAACAGCGCAGTTAGACTGGCAATGTTCATTATGTCAGATGTAGCAGATTCAATACTTGCATGCTCGAAATTGATCTTAAAAAATCTGTCTATCTTAGGAAATGCAACACGCAGCATGCAACATGTTAAAGATCAATAGGTATACGCTTTTTAACCGACTTAAAAAAAGGAGGAGGTTATATGTTCCGTTGTATGTATTTTTTTTTATAGATGTTCACCGATTTCTCCGCCGTCTGTGGGCCGATTTCAAACACTTTTCTTTTGTTTGGTAGGGTATAGTTCCGAGATGGTCACATTGTTACCAAGTCAGGATCTGATGATGGGATCTCAGGGAAATCGAAGGCAACTCTCAAGATTTACAGGCACCTATTATGTTTCTGATATATTTTTTAAAACCGATAAAGCTTTTACGTATGAAAATCATCATCTCATGTGGATGAGCTGATGATGGAAGGTAAAATTCCTCAACAGTTGTTTTTTATGTGTTTTCACCGATTTCTCCGTGAATTGCAGGACGATTTCAAAAATTTCGGTTTTGTTCAGTAGGGTATACATTCAAGATGTTCTCATTTGTCACCAAGTCAGCATCTGATGATGGGATCCTAGAGAAATCAAGGGCAACCCTTAAAATTTATCGGCACTGATTACCGTTTTCATATATTTTCTAAAGCTGTTCAAGAATTTGTGATGATGTAAGGTATATCTCCTCAACGGTTAGAAGTTGAAAGAAAATTCTTTTAATATTATACGTACTTATGAACTGATAGTCGTATTCCTTCAGCATATTAGGTGGATTGTTAATAAAAGGTAAATCTTATTAACGTCTACGAGTTACGTGGAAAAATAGACGTCGACAAATCTCGATTAACTATTGTCGTTCATTTTAAAACTTCGCTGACTTATTGGAGCAGTAGTTTAGTTAGCCTACCAATATTATATTTAAACATAATATCTAATTTCCACAAAAAAAATTAAAAATAAATTATTTTTTAACAAAAATGAAAACCGACTTCAAAACGTTACAAATCGAAACTAAAAAGAAAAAAAAATAATTACTTAGTTATTGTTGGAGTCGGTACCAGCCAAAGCAAAATAATCTTAATAAAATTTAATTAATGTATCAATTTGTAAATATAATCAAAATATTCGTTCGAAAGTTCATTGCAAAGGCAGGATAAAACTGTCCTTCTTAGCTGGCACCGACTCCAACAATAACTAAGTAATTAATTTTTTTTTCTTTTTAGTTTCGATTTTTACTAAATGCATACGTAGTTAAATATGGTAGTACTTATAAGAAAAAACACAACTTATTTTTTTCTGTATGTCAGTCTGTCTGTTCAACAGCAGTTAACTGATGTTGTAATTAGCAACTAAAGCTACTTTTATTTTAGAAAAAGAATGAGTGTTCTGCTCAAAAACCAAAACTAGGGACTAACCAGATCCCAGAGCGCAAGGGAGAGTTGCTAGTATACAATAAAATTCATTTCTATGAAACCATAAAATATATTTTTTTTTTTCATCAAAACGTATTTGTTTTCAAAATTATTAGTCTCATTAGCAAGATATCTTAACTTCTAAAATGATAATATATCCTACACTCTAAAAAAGGAACACAGTTCATATTTTTTGATATCATCTAACATGTATACAAAAATACATACGAACAGTGTTTTTTAAAAGTTGGACAAGTTTTCTCGCACGATATTACCTATTACTGGATCATTACTAAGATATAAGAACGGACTTATAAAAACAGTCGGTTATCAGCGATTAGGCGTTAATGACTATTCGTCTTGTCTTGTTTAAGGCGGACTACAATCGCAAGATAAACTACAGCTTGTGGCAGAAGAGAGATTTATATTAAAACATTTTTATATAAAAATATTAAGATTAATAGTATTTTTTTAACGTATGTTACAAGAATACGTCGTTAAATTTAATAAATAAAGTATAAATATACCAACGAAAAACAATCAAAAAGAAACATACTATATAATATGTATTTGTGTAGTATGTTTAGACCAAGTGCAAGTAATAATCACACTATAGCTGCACATGTCTTTCCTGAACTAGTGAATTAGTTTATCTTTTCATATACTACTTCTGGGCATAGGGCTATTAAAATATGTCTAATACTTTTATTAGTCCTATTGCCCAGCAGTGGGATGTTAAAAATGGCTGAATAAAATATTTACGTTATGTCTATATAACGTTTGTAATCAGCCTAAAGATTGACCTAAAAATACTAATATAACTTCTCTATATAAATTGGACACGTAAGCATTATTTCTACAAAGGTGAGTCGGACATTGCGAAATTAGCTACATTATGTTTTATATAATATTTATATGTTTGAACTAGCGACCTGCCCTGGATTCGTCTAGATTGCTTTTCATATTTTGATAGTTTCCAAAATGATAATATTATCATATAATTTCAGTATATAATATGTAGTTCAAATTTCAATATATTCCTATATTGTATGTGTACTAGCTTTACCCGCGGCTTCGCCCGCGTTCATTTTTTTAATTGCTAATCGACCTCATTGGGTTGATCTGTAGGATGCCTGAAAGTTTCTTCAAAATTACTCTAGCTATTTCAGAACCCATTGTTAATACAAACAATTTTTTATTTCTTCATAAAAAATATTTTGTTTTTAATAAAAAGTATCCTATGCTACTTCTAATACCTCCAAGAATATGTGTACAAAGTTTCATGATGATCGGTTGAATAGTTTTCGCGTGAAAGCGTAACAAACAAACTTACTTCACATTTATAATATTAGTAGGGATAGTGTGTATGTATTTACCCTGATTTTTTGTATTTTTATTCATAACGGAGTTAGAAAGGACTTGAAAGTATTATTATGTACCTTTTTATCGAAGCAACTTATTTTCAAGTATGGGATATAACTAGGACTAGGCGATGGCACTTCTATGCCTCCATATAAATAGTAGTGATCGTGAAGTGCTTTGATTTGCATTTATGAAGAAAATAGTGCATAAAATTTTATTTGTGCTGAAGTAATAACTACTATTCCTAAACTGTCCATATTATAACAAGTTAAAATACCAATACATAACTTATTAAACACGTCATATTTGTAATTGTTTTATTCAAACTTGAGTATCTGCGTTGGTGGTGTAATGGTCAGCATAGTTGCCTTCCAAGCAGTTGATCCGGGTTCGATTCCCGGCCAACGCAGTTTCTTTTTTATATGTAGCATAACTATCATGTAATTTTTTACATTTTTTTATATTTTCTACACACTTTTAAAGGTGAGAATTGTGTAGAATTTGATTTTTTTGTCCGCAAAGTAGTATGTAAATGTTTGCATCCATGCAGGTGGTAAGTATAACACATTAAGCCAGTATTACACTCTAAAACCCATCGAAACTTTCCCAGTCTTAAGAGAACATTGTAGGATAACTTAGTACTTAACAACGCCCTGAAGGCTGATCTACTGATTACCGGAATCAGACCTCCCGAACACGAAAGTCAGCTGTCCTCGACCATGCGCCCCCCGAACTGGAATAAAAGTTAATTTTTTAACCAGATTTATTTCTTAATGTTATGGAATGAAAACATATTATTAATGAGGTAAGAACGTTTAACTACAAATTACGTACTACCTTTCAGTTTGTTAAACTACAAACATGACAAATATGCATAAGTCTTTGTCTAATGATAAGTAAGCAGTTGGCAATATTCTGGCTGGCATTTTGAACCCAAAGATGTATATTAATAAATATGTAAATGACGAGGGTTGTTTTAACCTACACAATTTTAGAAGCTAGCACATCACTACTAGGCTACCATTGCTTTGAAGATAATGAACAAATAACTTTTAATTTTTCTTATATTCTTACCTTAAATTAATTTTGAATAAATTTAACACCAGTCTTGCGTACTAGAAATTATCAAAAATTCTAAATAAAGTTATAACGAGATCTTTTACCATTTTTTTTCTTAAATTAACGACTTCATAATTTTTTAGCATCATTAAAATATAACTTTGATAAAGCATTGATATCAAGTTACGTTGTGGGCCTTTTTCCTTTCGCCACTAAGCCGATAATTACTTATATTATCTAATAATAAAAATTTATTATTTTAAGACTGTTATTTTGCTGTGAAATTTACCTGTTTTTTTACAAGTAAATTATAAACTTGTGTCGGAGATATTTTATACTAGCTTTTCCCGCAGGTCCGCTCGCGTTCTAAAGGCTGAAAATCAAAAGAAATATTTTCGCTCGTTTTTGCAACATTTTCATTGATGCTCCGCTCCTATTGGTCGTTGCGTCATATAATATAGCCTATAGCCTTCCTCGATAAACGTAATTTCCAACACTAAAAGAATTTTTCAATTCGAACCAGTAGTTCCTGAGATTAGCGCGTTCAAACAAACAAACAACCTAAGAAAGTATTAAACAAACAAACTCTTCAGCTTTATAATATTAGTATAGATTATATAGATACACATCATATCCACACGTATAAAAATACTTATAATAAAGTTCTGAGTTGAATCTGTAGAATAGTACATTTAATGTACATAATTATTAAGGAATACTTGTTACTGCGGAAAAATATCTCATGTGAAAAATCTATAGTAAACTTTAAAACGGGTCAACGGAAACGGAAGTATGTTCGAATCCAAGCGAAGCGGTGGTACTGTTAGTCGTTAGTATAAATTTTTAAATTAAACGTTCCATAATACTTTCTTAGGTTTACGCGAATATTTGACATTATAAATGAAACTATCTTTTCGGATTTTGTCGCGGATTTATTATGACTTTTGGTTCCCGACGTTTCGAATGCTTTACAGCAATCATGGTCACGGGAGAAACTAAGGTATTAGACGTCTCAGGGGGTTATATACTTGTTACAGACAGTGCCTACACACAATTTTTTACAATTATTCAAAATGATAGACTATAAAATTATACAAAAATATCAATAAACGTTCCAATAACACAAAAAATAGAAAACAATGACATAGGTATATCAAATGTTCTTTTACTATCATCACTTGAAACAAAACTTACACTAAGTTTAAGAGACACCAATTCGAGAGACAGAATTATGAAAAAATATTCATGTAGAACTAACCCTTTTTTAATTTAATATTATAGTACAGATTTCATTTTACATCTTTGACCCCAATATAATTTTCTTTTACGAATAATTAAAACTCTAAAAGCATTTCCCGTAACAAGAACGACAGGAGACAAGCAATATAAAATTACAATTTATGAATAACCCGGAATCGAACCCGGTGTTTAATAATTGAATTAAATTGCCATTATTTTTACGATCAATGCCTTTAAAGACAAAAGGTTTGTTGAACGAAAAAAATGCTCCTAATTTGGAACAATCGCGTATTCTTTTGTTCAAAAATCAAATTAATTTTTGTCATAATTTTATTTGTGTAAGGCTTTTTTGTATTTTATATAAATGTCGCGGAAGCGGGAGAGGAAAATTGGAAAGTATCTGGTTATTTGGAAAAGGAGCTGGAGGTTTGAATTTTATTTACAACGGTCGTCTTTGTTTCGATCAGACTTGTAAATTTGCGGCCCGCTTCACCTTTACTAAATACAATTGTTTAACCTTTTTAATGTTTCGCTTCCTTATAACATTGTTATCTTTATACCATAATATTATAAAGCTGAAGAGTTTGATTTTTTGTTTGGTTGAACGCGCTAATCTCAGGAACTACTGTTTTGATTTGAAAAATTATTTTTGTGTTGCATAATCCGCTTATCGAGAAAGGCTATAGGCTATATATCTTCACGCTACGACTAATAGAATCGGAGCATCAATGAAAAATGTTGCAAAAACGGGAGGTATTTAGTTTCCAGCATTTAGAACGCGCGCGAAGCCGCGGGAAAGGCTAGTACCTAATAAAACTGAACTTAGAAATATTTTTGAATAAAATATTAAGAAAAACAGTAACTAACGTATTGTGTATTGAATAACAATAGTTCTTAAAATGCTGTCTGTTTGAATCCTTTTAAACATATAACGAGTAAAATCATTATTACCTAATCGATGTGCACGTTCACACAAAAAATACAAAACCTATTTTAACTTTACTTTGTGTAGTGAAATATGATAAATAGGGTTAATGTGAAGAATACCTTTTACTATAGGAAAATATTTTATTCTCACAGGAATAGCTGGTTCTATACAGTAGTCCTCATAACAGAGGGTTGAATCTTTTAATGGAGAATCAATCGTTGGTACATTGTCAGTAATAGAATGAAGCCAAAGATATATAAGATATTTAGTAGGTATAAGAATTACATATCCTACGAACTTACCGTTTAGGTCTCTAAAAGTTATAATGGTAGTCTATGTGATATTCCAGGGCATAATTTATGTATCCCCCAACGTAGTCAAAAAACAACGTTCGGATAGGCCTGACTATTAAACTTATAATTTTGCATCCTTATATAATTTGCATAAATGATATAAAAATAATAATAATAGCAAATTTTTTTTATAAGAAAATCTTGTTCAAAATATAGCCATTTTCCTGCGGACTTAAACTGGCTTTTAGGCTCTGAATTTTATAAAAATCATACACTTCAAACAGCAGACCAGCCTGTTTTCGACATTCATACGCGCTGAACTTACTTCACAGGCTTTCTGGAGTCGAGCTATAAAATTTCAAAGACCCTGTAATCACTGCGGCTTTTCATTAAAAATTCGCTATTTCAACCAAGTTCCGTTTTCATTAATCGAGGGAGCGAAGTTTTGTCTTGAACTTAAGAAACCACTTGCTTATACAACTGTTAAATGTAGCTTTAAACCAAGTGCTGTGTTTTTTGCTACGAGCTACAGCTGCCGGTTCTGGATTCGAGTCCCGGTCCAGGTTAAACATAGTTATCAGTTTATTCTATCATTTTTTGATATCTGTATCTCTTAAGCATCATAAGGTTGGAAAATTTAATTTGTCATCCCCTCATTTTTCATGCCTCAATAAGCACTTTACGCCGTCAGTCCCATGTTTGATTTCACCGGGTATGGCGATCAGTCATTCCACTAGAGAATTGGGAGAGAAAGTAATAGAGAGTGTTATCATAATATTATGTCCTGCGCAAATAGCTAGTATTAGTCAAATAGTAACAAATAGTTAGTCTTGTCTGTCAGTCGTGTAGGCCAAAAGTCAAAATAGTATTCAAATCAAATGAAATCAAGTCAAAATATTCTTTATTCAAAATGACTTTTAAAAGCTTATTTGAATCGTCATTTTTGAGTACTACTTAGTTACTACCACTGGCTCAGAAAGCTGTTCTGCTGAAAAGAACTGGCGAGAAACTCAGCAGTTGCTTTTTTCAAAAAAAATATTTGGTAACAATATTGTATTACAATATTTGTCTATTTTTCCTACGTGAGACACAACCAGACATTAATCCCACACATATACATCTACTAAGTATTCCGTGATGGCGTAATAAGTTAGCATAGTAACTAAATAAAATACTTGAAAGGAGTCGCGGGTGAAAGTAAGTATAGAATAAAGTAAATTATACCCTTAGTTAAAGCGATTAGGCATTTTCACCCAAAGCCCAAACGTCCTAATATGATTAATTTGTAGAACTGGGCACATTTTGCTAAGGATTATTCCAGCTCTAAGGAGATATAAATCATTTTACTTTAATATTTTATTTTTACAGTAAGTTTATTATAAGACTAGCGACTTACCCTCGCTTCGCTCGGGTTTACTCTTCGGTGCGTTTTAATATTATTTGCTACTTAACTTAAACCTAATTATTTTTCTGAAATTAAAGTATGCATATGTTACTGCTTATAAAAGCCAGTCAAAGTCCTATCAAAATCTATATATATTATAAAGATCAAATAGATAGACAAACGGAGAATAAATTTAAAATTTTTGTTCTTCTCAAAGGTACTATATAATATAAAGTTAATAAAATGGTTGTATTTATAAATAAAACTATCTTTTCGGATTTATTATGATTTTTGGTGCCCGACGTTTCGAATGCTTTACAGCAAGAAGTTAAGTCTCTTATATGATAAATAGATCACTATTTATGATAAATAAAATATTGTATTACAATATTGTAATCAAATATTATTCTATAAGAGTAACTGTTGAGTTTCTCGCCAACTCTTTTCAGCAGAACTGCCTTCCGAGCCGATACATTCCTCACGGACTTACATACACAAATTACTTTTAATTCTAAACCTTAATCATTCAAAAAAGGACGATTCAAAAGTGTTCGTGAAAAACATCTGGCCTGGTATGTTTTATTCACTATATCATCTTCTATTTTATTCATCTTAAAGTCACCAATAAACGGTTTACGGCCTACAGTCAGGCATTTGAGGGAAATAAAATATGGGAGCTATTTGTGTTATAGCGATTTAAACAGCAAATTGAATGGAAACTGTAAATTCGTCTTCATTTAGTCCTTCGTGAAATTTATCTAACTAGAAGATTTATGGGGTGATTAGGTATACTTTGAGACAACATTTATTCACTTTAATAGTTTTATTAAAATCAGTGTAGTGATTTATTGTTCCGAAACTGAGTAGTGCTTAGAAATGGTGAATGTTTAGATTTATAGTTTAATTTAATTTTTAATTTTAATTTTCCACAAAAATGTAAGTACCTACTACGGCTACCTTGTAGCCGTATCTTACCTTTCCTCGGTAAAAAGGAGGAGTTAAGGCCAATCAAGGTTACATTTCGTAAAGTGGAAGAATCTGTATGGATACTTCAGTTCTTTAGTATCAAAATATTTGTAGCAAAACACTAGTTCAATTTCAATAACAATGCACACCTAAGGAATAATCGCACGAAAGTTTGTACTATCCCTCCAAAAAATGCTAAATATTCCGATTCGTATTCGGGATTAGGTTCTCACGTGAAGAAATATTTATGTTATCAATATATGATTATTAATAAATTAAAATAAGCCCATACTGAAACGTAATCGCTGTGTACAATTGATCAACCGCTTACCAGAAATGTTTTCAAATATAACAACAGGAACCAAACAATTTATTGAAAGTTAAAACAAAAGTATAATAGAGCGACCAACATTTTCAGGCCAGACTCAATACAGCTGCATGTAAAATACAGGTATAGAAAATTCGACACGATCATAAAAAGCATGCATTTATGTAAATGAAACACCAGATTTCAGTAAGAGAAACAAGTTTTTTATTCAGAGCAATACGCTATTTGTTCAGTGCTTTTTGGCTACAGAATGGATACACGGCCACATTCAGTCGCCACTACCTTCCATTACCATACTTAATGTACAGCGACTCTCAAACTTAGACGTATTTGTACGTAAATCGTCCGAGCCGTCCATCGTGTTACACCGAATTTGAATTTTAAACTAAGCGTCTCGCTTTATGCGGAAGGTAAATTCTGAGGAGGGTTTTGACGCTGGATAATTTGGTTTGGTTCTTTGCTATTTAAATAAAAGCTCTATTTCTACAGCTTTTATTTCTATAGTTTCTACAATAATTTTTTAGATCAGATTTTATATAATACTAGCCTGTCCCGCGGCCCCGCTCGCGTTTTACAGGCTGAAAATCAAAAGAAAAATTTTTCTCCCGTTTTGCAACATTTTTCATTGATGTTCCGCTCCTATTAGTCGTAGCGTGTTGTAATATAGCCTATAGCCTTACCCGATAAACGGACTATCCAACACAAAAAAAAATTTTCAATTCGGACAAACAAACTCTTTAGCTTTATAATATTAGTAAAGATTAATAATTTAAATTACATCTTAATTGCTTCACTCGAATAAATGCCAAACAGTAGCCTATCTGATGTATGCCCAAGCCCAGGACCTTCGGAAGTGCAGTCGTACATGCCACTACATCACAGTGGTAGATCTGTGAATCCCTACAAAATATATCTAAACTGATTAAGAAAATGCATTAGTTTCAATTTTAATTTCATTTTTAAATCATTTTTAAATATATTAATTATATTGACTTTATTTTAGAATTTCTAATATCAATAAATTTATATTAGGTTAAACTTTAAGTAATATTATATTCTATTCTATAATTGTTTTTGTTAATTAATTATGTTCAAAATATTATATTATTTCTATTTGTCATTGTCATGGTTTTTAACATGTAAAAATCTTTATCATATACATTTAAATTTTGTTATTATTTGTTCTTGATAATTATTGTTAATTCAATTTTTAGATTTACTCACTTAACTGCTTGCTTGCATGCATGAAAAATTTAATTTGTGGAAACTTGATTGGTCGATGTATTATTATTATTTTGCTTTGTGTTTGTATGTATTATATTGTACTGTTTGTTTCCCTAATAAATAAATAAAATAAATTAAAAAAATATTATGAAAATATAATTATCTATGGCATATTTTTATTAAAGTTAGTACTAGGTATTTATCAAAGAGTGCGAGGGAAATATCAATAAAGTTTGATTTACGATATGAATGAAATATTAACGACCTATAATTTAAAATTTATGGTACCAAATAAAATAGAACAACAGTTATTCATTTATTCGAATGTTATAAAATATAGTATTATTATAAAACATGATGTTGAAATCGATTTTTGACCCAGTTTTAATAGATAATTAGTTGTATGTTTTTTATGTTTTTTTAGTTTGTATGTAAAATGTATGTAAATAAAGTTATACATATCTAGTGCATCATCTATCTGGTATTCATTACTCAAGCCTCGTTGCTTTTGTATGTAGTGTTTTCAGGCTTCAGAGCATTAGGCCATAGTCCACGCCAAAACGCTGGCCAAGTTTGGATTTGCGGACTTCATATTTCTTTCCTAACCTAGCTTTTCTTAAACGTACGAATTAACTTAATTGAATAACAAATAGTTAAAATAAAAAATACGGGTGACACTTACCTAAAGGTATGTGGATAGATCTTTAAACCGACCGAGTTATATTCCAAAATCTTAAATATTATGTTCCCAAACTTTATTACCTCTAGTAAACATGTTAAAAAATATCGCAAAAATAATAAAGCCACCTGAAAAAACAATTTACGAACATGAATAAGCAACGATCACGACAACATTCAAACTCTTCCTCAAAAACCGCACTAAATTTCTAACAAAATCCAACCTCGCAGTAACTCAGCGGCTATCGACAATCGGCTGAAATGAAATACACGTTGAATATAACCGAGGCAGGAAAAATCTATCCTCGGCTTTATAGCGGCTCACTCCATTGCCTTAGCTTACTCTATATTTGTATAAGCTATTTAAATTTCCCTTGTAATAAAATAGTATTTTGTAAATATTTAAAATCCATTATTTTTAAGTTAAGTCATGGAATAATTATTACCGTGTCTTAGTTGCGGACGCCATCGATTATTATCTCAAGGGTAAACTAAAGGCATTAAAAAGGCGCGTTAAAAAGGTATAGTTAAATCAAAATCATTTATATTGTGTAATTACAATCTTTAGGGCTTTTTTTAATTATATGGATGGTCCCATCTGCATAACACGGAGAAAGTAAATAATTAACGTGTCTAATAGAAAATTCGGCCGAATTAAGTATCCTCTTTTTCAAAGTGAATCAGAAAATAGTAAAAATTATATGAATCGTGAAAATATTGTCAGTGACCATAAAGTCTTAAGAACCAAAGATTAATATTATGGGTTCTTCCAAAATTTGAAAATCAACTATAATTCTTGGAAATAATACTTTCTTAGGTTTACGCGAATATTTGAAATTATAAATGAAACTATATTTTCGGATTTTATCGTGGATTTATTTGGATTTTTGGTTCCCGACGTTTCGAATGCTTTACAGCAATCATGCTCACGGGAGAGACTAAGGTATTAGACGTCTCAGGCGGCACAATTTACAAAAAATACAAAACAGCACCAAAGTACCTTATAAAATTATACATTTTAATTCTGAAGGATTTTTTTTTAATTATTTAATAAATATGGCAATATAATTAATTTATTTTTAGCTACTAAGTTTTCTATTTATTTGTTTGTAGGTACAATAAAGAATATAATAATTCTTGTACTTTAGAATAGCTAATAAATAAAAAATAAAATCGGTCGATTAAAAAATAAGAAAAAGGGAATGCTTATTGATGGAGCGAAAAATATAGGTTTTGTTTTTTTTGTTATCTATGAGATATAGTGTAAAATATTTTTAACTAAGGGACTGATGGACAGTAAAGACATAAGTTAAATAAATAAGTAAATAAATGAATTTGTTGGAACGTTAACACACAGCGCCATCTAGTTACATAACAAGTTACCGCGAGGTTTGTGTTATGAATACCAGATAATTGATACACTGCACATAATATGAAACTTTAAATACTTAAATATAAACAACCGTGACAGGAGTACAAAAATTTAAACTCAATAAATGAATGCCTCTAGCTGGAATCGAACCCCGACCGCTGACACAGCAAGTAGGGTCACTACAAACTGATTGAAACTGTTTAGTGAACAAGAGAAGTATCTTAAGCCAGCTTCGCAAGAAGTACACAATTCCCATTCAATTTCCTCTTTAAAACTCTCATATTTTATTTTCTACCATAAATTCCTAACAGTAGGCCGTAAAATGTTTATTGGTGGCTTTCAGACCAAATTCCGTCCACATTTGTGTGTCTATATTTAGTATTTATGTTCCACAATTTGATACTCTATGAATTAGGTATAAGGTACAAAATTGAATATGTCATATTTCGGTCTAGACTTAGCAGCTTTTAATATTAGTTATTGTTACCCGAAGGTTTATTTTTTTGGTTTCTTTTCATGGACTATACATTTTTTTTTGGTTTACAGACTGACATTCGTTTGTCGTCGTTTCTGCAGAAACACGTTCACTGAAGGATATACCCCATAGAGTATAGGCTTCCCCCGTAGATTTTGGTTTTGTACCATCCGTAACAAGGGATCGTCAGCAACTTTAATCAAGTCAAATATTATAGATAGTTACTGAGTATTGCGGTCTCGCTCGCATTAGCCGCCTTTGCATACGCTTTGGCTACAATTTTCCATTACGTACATACGTACCTACAGGAAGCCAAAGTGGTTCACCTTTATGCTCTACATTTCGTATTTATAAAATATTCGCATATATTTATTTGTTAATAAGCTCTCCAATACCAAATTATATTATTTAAATCGTAGTGCTAGCTTTAAGATATACACTTATAAGTTATAACCAATACATAGCATTACATGTGCAAGATACATTACAATTCCGAGTCAATTTTTTTTTTAAATATGTTAGAATGTTCTTACAACAGCGCCATTCAGTTCCGTGGTAAGCTACGATGCTTGTGTTACGGATACCAGATAGTTGATATACTACATAATATATAACTTTTAAATACATACATATTATAAATATAAACACCCATGACCGGAGAACTAACATTCGTGATTAACAAATGAATGCCCCCAGCGGGACTCGAACCCGCGACCGCGCAGAAAGCAGGGTCACTACCAACTGAGCCAAACGAGTTAAATTTTTACATAAACCTTATAAAAATATTTTTTATTATTATCTATATTTTTAGATTTTTTCCTGTCTGTATGTGACCACATCAAAAAACATATTATGATATAGGATATATTTTGATGAAATATGATATAATGATAATGGTCACTGGGGGTGGGAAAACATCTCATTTCTGAGAAATTTTCACTATAGTCCATTCAAAAATAGTCCAGCAATTTCGGTTATTAGCTGGAACAAACAGACAAACTTTAAAGTAGTTTCATATGAATTTAGTAAAAGTAGTTAGTACCTTTGACATTAAATACAAAAACTTCCATTTTTTATCTGTATTTGTAAAAAGATTTTTTAGGATATTTTTTTAAAAGGTATTAACGGGTCTTACGTAAAACTTTCTAAAAGGTTCAGACCGCTAGCACAAATCACTCACGCTTGGACGTGTAGGATTAAATTTTCAAAACTCTATTGGTTTAAAATTTACGCTCTAATTAGTCTTATTCAAACAAAACTTTGTTAGAATTCCACTTGTTTGAGTGAATCTTGGGTTTGATATTAATGGTGTTTTAAGATTATTTGCTTTTAAAATAAAAATATTAGTCCCGCTGAGTTTCTTTCGCCAGTTCTTTTCAGTTCAGAGGTTTCTTCTTTCCGAACTGGTGGTAGACTCATGACGTTCAGTAAGAAATTGTAACAATTTTTACGCTAAATAAAATATTTTGATTTGATTTACTAAACTGAAAGAGCAACGAAAGAAAAGTAACCATTACTTATGTTAAACTTTACCATTGCTTATGTTAAAGTGAAATAAATTTTTATTATTGGGCAACATAAAATGTAAGTACCAGCTACAGCTACTTCCTCTGAAAGGTTCTAGTGATTGCAGTGAGACCACACCGTGGCAATACAAAAGGCAGTGTTTGTATAATTATAGCTGGTTATTCGGGTATATACTATCTAGGGTACATTTTACTGCTTGAAAATATCTCATCTCTAAGAAATGTATGTGTATTCAGCCCTTTTTTAAGGTGTAAAGATTTTTGTTCTCATAAAGACAAAGTCACTTACATGAGAACATACAGAGAAAATATACAAATGGTCGACACATAGGTAGGTATTCAATTCACATAATAAGATATTTTTAGCTGTTATTTTTAATTTACAAAACTTATTAAACTTATTAAATTATTGTTAGATTGATGATGTACTATTATTCAAAATATATTCCGAGAGCTGAAATTTAAATGTATTAATTGAGCTTACATTTTTTATACTAGGTGGTAACTTGTTATAAAGCTGTGCTCCTTCATATGTAATATCCCTCTTAGCATAATTTGTCCTAGTTTTTAACGTCTCACTGCTGGGCATGGATTCAGGCCATAGTAAACCACGCTGGCCTAGTACGGGTTGGTTGACTTCATATGCTTTTCTTTCAAAAACTTGCTAGGTTCTCTCAGACGTGCAGTTTTCCTCACGATGTTTCCTTTACCGTAAGACAAGTGGTAATCATGTTAGAAATGATTCACACATCAAAATATCAGAAGAACGAGACCCGGATTTGAACCCGCATCACTCGGTTATCCAAACGAGTGAACTAGCACTGGGTATACTAATCGTTTAAAGCTGCTCGTAACGAACCCGAACGTAGCGAGGGTAAGTCGCTAGTATGTAAATTGTAATATGAATATGATAGCGCTATTAGAGGCTAGAGGTCTTCTGGAAAAAAGATTGTTGCCACAACAATAATTGTGGCAATGTAAACTGTGATAATATGTAAAAAAGTATATTAATTTATAAACCGATAAGTTTCAATAGAATCTCTTAACGTCTTAGAACATAGATAAATTAGATGAGGATATACTAATATTATAAAGCTGAAGTGTTTGTTTGTTTGGTTGAACGCGCTGATCTCAGGAACTATTGGTTCGATTTGATAAATTCTTTTTTTGTTGGATAGTGCGTTTATCTAGGAAGGCTATAAGCTATATTACATCACGCTACGACCAATAGGAGCGGAGCATCAATGAAAAATGTTACAAAAAAGGGAGAAAATATTTCTTTGATTTTCAGCCTTTAGAACGCGAGCGGTGCCGCGGGAAAGGCTAGTATGAAATATCGGTTATTTAGAGTAATAAAAACTTTTTTTAATAAAACAATGCACAAAAATCATTAACGTCTTAAGTTTATTATGCAGTCAGAGAGTTTTATACGAATATTGTATTACTCATGTAATAGGAATAAATAATGATGGATAAAATTAAGGGTAATTTTGAACGGCTATTTATTATATTATGCTGTTTCGTAATTATTTTCGTAACATATAATAATGATATGTAGAACTCTTGTTTCTCATGACGCTACAATTAACAGACTTAATTCAAAAGTTTTAAGTGCTTATTAAGTACTAATTATATGTATATAAATTAATGTAACTTGTATCTATACTAATATTATAAAACTGAAGAGTTTGTTTGTTTGTTTGGTTGAACGCGCTAATCTCAGGAACTATTGTTCAAACTAAAACTTTGTCTTAGTCACATAATAGAATTTTCCAATTTTTTTGGCTATTTTAAATTTAAATGTAATGTCAATTTTAGTGCTATTCCTTTTAAAACCATAAATTTCAAAGGTTGAGTATATTTCCATGGAATATAAAGCAGGGAAGCAAAGAATTTTCGTCAGCTAGCGCGTGCCTCGTCGAATGTCAAAAATTTGCAGCGGACGTGACGGTACGGCTGCAGTAGAAATAACTAGCGGTTCCAATATTACAGAGTCCTTTTGTGGTAGGCTTATTTTTTTCTACTAGTACATGTTTTTATTCAGACTCTTCCAGAAGACGGTAAAGACGCATGATGCGTATGTATTTTAATAATACATAAACTTTTTAATGGTTAAAACTTTTGTAATATTATAAACTAGCTGACCCGTGCCCACTTCGTTGGGCATAATGTTAATAATCCTTTTTAGTACAGAGTGTTTAAATAATTTAAATTATTTTATTAATATTATAAATTAAATTATCTATACCAACATTAAAAAAACTACTTTTTGTAACTTAAATATAAAAGTTAGACATATGCTGTCGTTGACTTTTTTGGAGGCATTTTCAAGCTCCACATCTTTTCTCTAGAAATCAAAAATATATATTTCATAGCTTTAAGGCAGCGTTCGTAAGAAACGCTTTCATTCGACCGTTTTTTCTCCGATTCACTTTGCAAAACGGACTACCACGTAAAAGCCTTTTTATTTCTCGGTTTTTTATATAACCTATGACACTCAGCAATAATGTGGCTTTCTATTGGTGAAAGAATTTTTAAAATCGGTTCAGTAGATCCCGAGATTACTCCTTACAATTCAACAAACACACAAACTTTACTTCTTTATAATATTAGTATAGATGAATAATATGTTGCTTATTATCTTACGTTTATTATCTCGTTACAACTCGCACGCAACCTGGTACATTTATATAATAACAAAAAAACAAGCTAAAAGGAAATAACAAAAATAAAACACAAACATAGCAAAAAATTTAGTCTTAATTTAAGTATTAAATACTAAGTTTTACTTAAAATAAAATGTATTAATTTATATACTATTTAGATTCCAAAGTTCTGTGTCTACTAACTATTAACTACTTACTGCTATATTTAAGCTTTGTAGCAAAAAAAAATTAAGTACTTTGTATACTAAATTGCGTGAGGCCTTAGACCTCCTTAATGGGGTCCTGTCGCAAAATCAGTTCTTAGCGAATGTCTACTAACTATAAACTAACTCCCTGCCAAATTTAATATCTTATCGTAGTAGTTATGTTGACCGTACCAGTAGATATTTCGTAGCTGTACTCCGTTAGAAGTCCGTATCTACTTGTAGTCCGTGGATAGTGCGGGTGGCACTGGCGGATGTTAGGTCTCTTATGAGCATAGTGTAAGTGTGTAGTACCAGGAAGGTAAGGCACACAGTGATCCCTAGGGACTCCCATAATATAAATTTTGGAGCAATTTGTCTACAGAGGTGTTAGTAAAATTGAAAATTAGTTTAATTGATAAAGAGTTGAATGATAATTCTTCGTGGCTCTGGATGAGTAATTTTACTAGCTAGAGTTTATAATTCGAAACATGTAGGTGTTTTTTTAAGTTGTAGCGTGTAAGTGACTTGTTTTAAACTACAATGCGATCAAAAATATTACGTCTTTATGGTTAAGTGACAGCATCTATGCCTGGAGATATAGGACTGGATTCGAACCCTGGTGTGGACCAAGTTCAGTTGTAGAATTTTTTAGATTTTCACCCATGTGGCTCGGGGTGCATTAATAACTGTCGGTCCCTGTGCCTTACTCTCAATTCTGACCGGTAGAGTCGTCGTCCCACAAGAGAATGAGAGCCAATTGCACAGAGACGAGGGTGCTTTTGAATTCGCCGCGATTCGAAAATTTCAAATTGAGTTATTGATTGAATTACATACGTTACTTATAAGTAATATACTTATATATTTTTTTCTGTTGCTTCCGCCTAATCTCCGAAATGGCTGGACCGATTTTGACGAGACTTTCACTGGTATATAGCAGATCTAATAAATAGTATAACTTTGTGATGTGATGAATTGACTCCATTTATTTGTAGGATTTATATGAAAATAAAATATAAACAAATAAAAAGTTATGGTTTCCATTTTTTTTATTAAAATTAAAATATTTATAATCATATTTTAATTTTATTAAAAATTTTACTAGTTTTTAAGCATAAGTTCACGTCTTCTTTAATAAGAGTTATTTTTCTTAATTATAAGAAATATTAAATATTCGAGACACTTCCTCGTAGCCTAGTGGTAACACTCTCGCTTTATAAACTTAGTCATTAGAATGTGTATAGAAACGACCAAATCGTATTATTTCAATTTATTTATATTACAAAGTTGTGACTAAACTTCGCTCCGTTCCACTTCGTTCCCTGGGTAAGTACATTTTAACTAAACACGTATGTAACTTACGATTAATGCATTTTCCAATTACGAAAGTTTGTTTTTATGATAAATAATGACAATAATTTGTTACACAGCATATCGTTAACTCGCAAACATTGTATATTTAAAATACCTTGTATGCTATAAATCTGAAAATTAAACTTTCATTTTTATATATATTTTTCTCTATTCATTGGACACAAATACCTATAACTTCATTGGACACAAATACCTATAACTTAAAAACCTAATACAGTCTATAATATTATGTATATTAAAATTGTTACTAAATATTAAATATTTTTTTGAAAAATCTTATTGAGAAAGTCATTATTATCGGTACAGACGTTAAATGTGTAGATTTTAACCGACTTCAAAAAAGCAGGAGGTTATAATATGTTCCACTGTATATTTACAATTTGTGTCCGCATTTCAGTGACTACATCACGAGAAAAACACTTCTCACTATAAATATCTGAATTATTAAAATTCAGAATTGAGGACAGCTATTTTTTTTAATTTTTAAACATTCGTTTTTCTTTGCTTTGAATAAGAGATAGCTTGTAATTTTTTTTCTATATTATAATAATTACTAAATATTCGGGGTAAGGGTAGTTAAGTTAAGCGTGTTAACGCTTTGTTTCCCAAAAAACTAAGTGAAGCAGGTTCAAATCCTGAGTCTCATACCCGAATATTTTCATGTGCTACTTTTTTATACAGAAATTAAAATTCATCTCATGATGTATTTTTATCGATTATTGTACTAAATAAAAAAATGTATGGTATTTTAATTTGAATATTTAAAGGTCGCTCGAAAAAATCTAAAGTAAAAGTTAAAAGAACTAATTTTTAAGTTCCTTGATTGATGATTTTTGACGATTTTTGAAATTTTAAAAAATTTGGAGCGAACTCTTAAAAAATTTATTTTGAGCTGTCCTTTGGAGAGGGCTCTTAAAATATCAAAAACTAACATTCTTTTCGCACGAGACTCAAAAAAAATTAGTCAGTTTTTTTGCGGTACTGGGTACATTTTAATTGTTAATTTTTTTATTTTCACCATAGCGAATAAAATAGAAGATTTTCATATCGATACTTAAATGATGCTTTGTGTGTTAACGTTAGATACGGATATTTATAAATATATATAATGACATCATCATTAAAATCATGTATATTTTAGGAATAATGTCATTCCGCATTTGGATTTCTTAGCTGATGGAGTTAGTTTATACATCAAAAGTTATTTATACTTTACTTGTTTAAAATCCAGGTGCAGTATAGTAATAATTTTTATTGTTATTCTTACTTTACTATGTATTATGTGTAGGTATAAATTGTGAGAAGCGTTTCTTTTGCAGCTGTCAGAGTTGAAATACTCGTATAATTCATGAAAATAGTTATTTATAACTTGATATTTAATTATAATAGTTATAGTTTTTAATAGTCTGTTATAAATTCCCTATTTCCACTTCTAAATCAAACTGGAATAAACGACAGTTATTTGTCGCACGTTCACTTCCATTTTTAGGACTAGGGAATGCATCTACAGACCTTTCTATTAATTTTTATTAGAACTATCTTTAATATTTTTCTAAAGACATAACTTAGTATCTCCCGTGAAATCATTGCTGATAATCAAATCAAAATATTTTATTCAGCATAAAAATTGTTGCAATTTCTTACTGAACGTCATGAGCCTACCATCAGTTCGGCAAGAAGAAACCTCTGACTTGAGAAGAACTGAGCGAAAGAAACTCAGCGGGACTAATATTATTTTTTATCTCTCTTTTTCAATTTAAAATGTCGGGAACCAAAAATCTAAGTAAATCTGGACAGAAATCAAGATTCTGAATTGTTGTCAATTGTTTATTATGAAATGTAATATAATGGCTTCAAAAACCCAGGTATTATTACAGAATGCTACTGGAACTTTTGTCAATATTGTTGGCGTGCTGTGCTGCCTGGATCTACATAAAATGGAGGAGAGTAAAAAACTTCTGGGCGGAACGAAACGTCCCACATCTACCACCTAACCCTATACTCGGAAGTCTTACATTCTTAATGAGAGAAAATCCAGTAAGTTTTTATAAATACCTTCAGTTTTTATGATATATACCATACTTTTAAGTTTTTATGATTACTGATTTTATGTGTAGAAAACGAATAAAATAATTTTTATTTACTATTTATCTCGATTCAAACATATATAGTGTATTTTAAAAAAATCGTACAATTGCTAGATTTTTCATAACGCCAAGATTTCCCCTTTCCGTACTTTACGTACTTAGTACGGACCCTTAAAAATGTTGAAAAGAATATTTGCTATACATACAAATTTTATTTAAAATGGTTATTTAATGTGAATACTAAAAATTTTCATAATTTTTACAGGGCAAATGGGTTCGTCGAATGAGAGATCATTTTCAAAGCCCCTACATAGGAATATGGCTATTCTGGAGACCATGCCTGATGATAAATTCCCCAGAAATTGCTAAAAATATTTTGGTCAGGGATTTCTCAAATTTCAGAGATCGATATTTAAGTTCGGGCGAAACAGATCCTCTTGGACATCTTAATTTATTAGCTATTAATGTAAGCATTAGATACAAATTTTATTTTAATACATTCATATTTAATACATACGTACATGAAGCTGAAGAGTTTATTTGTTTGGTTAGTAGTTTCTGAGATTAGCTCGTTCAACCAAACAAAGAAACATACAAAATCTTCTGTATTATTATAATAGTATAGATTAACGCTTTATTTGAGGTTGTTTACTTGGATTTTTTGTAAGCAGGATCCTGCATGGACCGACATAAGAAAAAAATTAAGTGTTGTATTTTCCGCGGCTAAGCTTAAATGTCTGCAAGAGTATATTCGCCTGAAATCCCAGCAGATAGTTCAAAGGATTATGAACGAAGGGTACCAAATAAACGATCTAAAGGTACATTAGTGTGTTTTTCTAAAATACTTTTTATGTATACAATTATTTATTTAGAGGTCCAGTCCATTCCAGTGTATGAGCTTATAAAAGGTCAAGGAGAATAGTTTTGACAATTTTGTGTCCATAATTGTCTTTAGAGTGTGTAATTTTGACACCGTACATACTCATACTTGTATTTTTTTTGAAAAATATGCGTATTATTTATTTCATGTTTACATTCAATGATACACTTATCACAGAAATAATCATATCATTTTACTTTTATTCCTAACAGGATATGTACACGGATTATACGACCGATGTTATTGGCACTTCGGCTTTTGGGGTTGAGAGTAATGCCACGTTAACTAGCAAGGGACCACTCAGACATGTGACGAGAGACTTTTCGAAATATACTATATATAGAAGTATTGCGTGGTGCAGCATCTACTTCTTTCCAAAATTAGTAGATTATTTCAGGTGAATGAGTCATTTTCAGAGCTTTAAAGCAATTTATATATCAGGTCAGGTTAGGGCCTAATTACTTACTTAGGCGTACGCTGCTTACATTTATATTGCAAATTTATCTTTATTTTGCTTCCAGCACAAATAATTTTTCAATTCGAACCAATACGAACGAGATTAGAGCATTTAACAAACATAAGCATAAGCAAACTCTTTATAATCTTAATATAGATATTTTAATAGAAAGATTTGTTATACTCGTAGGTTTAAATTTTATCCACAAGCTTCTGAACAATACTTCAAGAAGATATTTCATTCTATCGTCAACCAAAGAGAAGCTGCCACAGAAGATAGAAACTTTCAGGACTTGCTTGATCTTTTGCTAAAAATTAAGAAAGACAGTAAATTAACCGGAGAAGGTAAGGTTTTACAATAATATTTTAAAAGTAATAAAATAAAAGACCCACACATGAAATGGCATCTAAACAATTAGTAAATCCATTGTAACTTATCTATTTTATTAATAATAAACGTACAAGTAATTCTGTTCGTTACCACTGACTCAAGCTTAAAACGCTGAATGGATTTTAATAAAAGGCAAGGACCAAGATTGCATCCCTGGGATAGACATGTGTGTCTATGTGCCTCGGTTGCCGCAAGCCTTATTAAGAAGGTCATAAAATTCTTCGACTACTTCATCCTAGCGAACAGATGTCAATGCATAGACATGAAGCACTATCAAGATAATCTTTTTGGATATCATAAATTTTAGAACAGCTATTCTGTAAGCTCTCATCTCTATTATGTTACACTCCCATTTCTCAGACACTAGAAAACCGATCCCGTGTCGACTACATTTCTCACCGTTATAGTAAAATATGTTTATTTTTCTGTTCAATGTGTCTTCTCTAACACGCTTAACTTCAGGAAGTTTGACAATATTTCATCTTCTTTTCTAAAAGTTCTTGTATTTAAAGTTAATTCTTGTACTAAACGTAAATTTTTAGGCTTGCGTTGGTCATCTGATAGTGGAATTCTACCCGGATATTTAAGCTTTTTGACTCCAGGGAAAGTCTGCTTACTACATTAGAAACCTATGCCAGGTACTTTGGGCATATTCTTGTTTTTGAGTGTCATGAAGAGTAGAGATGTAGACAAAATGTCCCACCACGCTAAGTCTAAGTGGGGGTTGGTCGATGTATAGTAGACTATTGCCTGCGGGTGGCACCGTTGACGTCAGATCGTCATCCTGCGGTAAAACCGACTGTTACCGACCCTAGTTATCAGTATCGCCGCCGTAGCCTAGAGATGGCATTAATCATTTAGCGTGATATAAATGCACAACAATTAAAAGTCTTGAAAATAATTTCAGAGTATTCCGACGACTTCATTCTCGCGCAAGCGGCTATTTTTCTACTCGGAGGATTTGAAACGTCCAGTACACTTTTAACTTTTGCTACTTATGAGATCGCACATCAACCAAAAACACAGGTGATTCTTTAAGCTTAATAGCTTATTGCTAGGCATGAGCCTCCCTTCAATATAAGGGGGATCAGACTATAGTCCACCGCGCTGGCCTAGTGTCGCTGGTCTTTCGAAAACATGCTAGGTTCTCTCAGACTTGCAGGTTTCCTGACGATGTTTTCCTTCGCCGTAAGACAAGTGGTAATTATGATAGAAAAGATTAACACATGAAAATATCTAAGGTACGAGACCCGGTTTCGAACCCGCATCACTTGGTTATCAAAGCCAGCACTGGGCTACCACTTAAATAGCTTATTACACAAATTTATATGAGCTTTCAAATAGATTTAAGTAATTTAAGAATTTTAACTAATTTTGAATGTTACATTTCTGTATTCTGTGTTGAAAATAAAACACACTAGTCAAAATATTATTTATTACTTTTTAAATAAAAACAATATTATTTATACCTTTAATTCATACTTCCCAAGGGTATTTAGTTTAGTTTAATATGATAATGAATTTCATTTTTTTTCATTTTTGGTTTCATCACATTGTTTGTTTTTTCCTTTTTTTTATTTGCACGTTTGTTTTATGTTCTTAATTTAATTTTAATAAGATGGATGGTCATAATTGGCCTTCATAATTGTATATAACTTTTTCTAACAACTTCTACTGTGCTGTGTACAATCCCTTATAAATAAATAAATAAATAAATAAATAAATGAAATATAATTTCGTCAATTAAATTTCCAAGATATAGAATTTGAAACTGACCGCGTGTTATACTCGCGTGACGTCATAATACATGAAACGAAGCGATGAAACAAAACAAAACACTGCGCGAGTAAACTCTGGCAACTAAGCGGAGCATTGGAAAATGACGTCCCACGTAGTCACGTGACCGTAAGCGGAACTCGATATTTATGCGAACTTTGAATACGTGTAAAATCATAAATACTTGGTATTTTTAAATAATTACATTATTTTATTAGTTTAATTTTGTTAATTTCGTTTTCATTTTAATTTTTGTTACTTAGTCACAATAGATAAATAAGCAAGTTGTAGTATCCTATAATTGAAGGAGCTCACATATTGTGTTTTATTTTTTTTTATTTTTTTTATGGTAAGAAGGGGGCAAACGGGCAAGAGGCTCACCTGATGGGAAGTGATACCTCCGCCCATGGACATCTGCAAGCCAGGCTTGCAGATGCGTTGCCGGCCTTTCAGGAAAGGGAGGGATGGAGGAGGGAGGGAAGTGGGAGGGAGGGGGGAACGAAGGCGGAGGATGAAGGGAAGAGGGAGGGGGGAAGGGGAGTGGGCCTCCCAGTCTCTCACTCACCGGACGAAACGCGACAGCATAGCTGCCACTTCACGCCGGTCTTCTGTGAGAGAGTGGTACTAATGAACTATACGGGGCGTGCCGGCCCATTCGGTTGCTACCCGAAGGTAACAAGCATGGCACTATCACTAAAAGCTTTTATAAAAACTTTTTGAATTTTTTTAATGTAACGTGTGTATTATTTGTTGGAGACTCTTATGAAAATAAAATAAAACAAAATATAGTATATCTAATCAAGTGCTTTTACATTCCTAATTGTGACAATAACATTGCTGGCTAAAGCCAGCTTATCTGGTGAGGTTATGTACTCGTAGCTTAGTAAATATTTTTATATCGTGTATTTTTATGTTGTGTACGAGTATTTAACTAACTGCATAATATTTATGTCATATATAATGTTGTGCATACCTTTAAGTTGGAGGTATATACAAAAAAAGATTATTTTTTCAATGTTTTAATTATTAAGTTTGTGTATATTTCTCTAGTTGGTAAGCCTTATTTAATAAATAAATAAAATATTATTATTATCCGCAATATGTAATGTATGTACCAACTTGGTAGTATTGAGTTCCAAAATAGGATAAGTCATTAATTTACAGAGGATTCACAATAATTCTCGCCAATAAATATTAATTGTTTTTGTGAAATGAATATTCCTTCTTCTTAGGGTGCCACTTCTCTACGAAGGTTGGCGACCATCATGGCTATCTTGATCTTTGAAGAATATTCCTTACCGTTAATATATAATAGCAAATTAGTAAAGTGTAAAACTTTTTTAGGAGAGATTATATCAAGAAATTTTGGAAGCTAAGAACCAAAATGGAAGTGATGTATTTGAAGCTCAAACACTCGCCGATCTACCGTTGCTTAATAGCATTCTGAAAGGTATGATAACGCTCTGCCACTTATACTCCGATGCACATAGATATACAGAAAAACAGAAAAAAAAATTAACAATTGTCTTTATTTTCAAATATTTCATATACATATTCCTGCGCTCTTTAAATTAAATGAACTATTCAAAATGGCTAGTAATATATCTACTCTATATATCAATATATAGATATATACATAAAAGTCAATTTGCTTAAACGTATGTAAGTAAACTTAAGTACGGCTGCAATCATTTGTCTAATTCTTGGTTTTTTGTGTTTGTTATTGTCAGAACACAGTTTAGGATAAATGAATTAATGATGAAAGGATCCAAAGTCATTTGGGATACAAAAAGGAAGACGTTA
This sequence comes from Boloria selene, assembly GCA_905231865.2. NCBI lineage: Eukaryota > Metazoa > Arthropoda > Insecta > Lepidoptera > Nymphalidae > Boloria > Boloria selene. The sequence continues at coordinate 880,172 of HG993147.1, forward strand.
TATCTATTTTGTGAAAACTTATAGGTATGTAGTGAATTTTATAATAGTTAATGTTACTTTTCTACCTTATAGAGACTCTCCGGAAGTATTCTACAATGGGATGGCTGGACCGCATAGCGTCTTCCGCCTACCGTGTAGATGATAACCTCACTATCCCAGCTGGCACAGTCGTGTACATCAACTCTACTGGCATGCAGTTCGACCCAAAGTATTTCCCCGACCCAGATACGTTCAATCCAGATAGATTTTTACCTGAAAACGAAAAAAATATTCATCCCTTCTCATATATGCCATTCGGAGAAGGACCCAGGTCTTGTATTGGTAAGGCTTTTAATAAAAATATGCAAACAAGTTGCAGTTGATAAGAGTTTCTCATTCCAACTCTTCTTTTGTCACTTTGGCTCACGTTTCTTTTTTTGCATAAATTTCCTAGAGAACATAAATAGAACAAATAGACAGAGACACACAAACATTCTAAAACCCTCAGTAAATAATGACGACAATTTTAACGAGATTTTTCAAAAATTAACGTACATATTCGACTCGAATTTTATATACAATAGTATATACCCATATATAATAAAATATTTCAATTTCTAGAACTCCAAGTCTAGTTTAATACAAATGACAGACTCTTTATTAACATACTAATATTTTTACAGGGAAACGTTTTGGATTAATGACTACAAGATTTGCATTGGCTTCAGTTGTCCTGAACTACAAAATACATACAGTGCCAGGCACTCCAAAGCCTAATGACATTAAAATAGACAACCTGGGAGTGTTGTACTTGCCCGGAGAGCTGCTGCGTTTGGAGTTCGAGCCGAGGCAAACCTAGTTATTACAATCTGTTACAATATTTAACTTCGGCTCGTATAATATAAATACATATTTTATTACAAAAGGTTATTTTATTTAAAATCGGTGAACATACTTAAAAAAAAAAGTGCGTGTGTACAAAGTACACATGTCAGAAGTTAAACTTCTTTGGCAAACTAATTTTTAAATCTCGTTTATATTTATACTAAATAACCCCGTCTAAGCTCGTTGAAAGAGGGAGATGGCGCGAAGGTCACACCCACGAGTTAGACAGAGTTAGAAATGTCACTGACTTGCGGTGGGCGAGATCTAACTAAGGCTAACTCTTCCCCGTCTCTGAGCGCCTGGTACTATGGAGTTATTTTTTCGTTTCATCGAGTTTGAAATCACAACGATTCTAAAGAAGTTTCACTTCAAAAATATAAGATCGGAAACCAATTTCTTAGATTTCACATACCATATGATGTTTTAAGCCCGGTTTGTAACGGTTAGTTGAGATTTATTAGAAATGAGATATTTTCTAGCAGTAAGAAGTATCCTTTTTTTTTACATGCTTGGAAAATGCATTTACGCACACTACCTGATCCCCCAGGTGGGTGTGGGACTCACCGGCCAGAAGGGCCGTAATACCCACTAAAAACCAAGCCCCCTCCCGGCGCCTTCAGTGGGACGCCGCAGGATCGCTTTCGCACACAACTGCGGCGCCCCGGCGCAAAACTTCAGCCAGGGCCGATCCCGAGTCTACTCTGCATGGGCAGAGAGGTATTCGTAACGACCTCTGGTAACCTCCACAGGGTGGATCCAGAAGGGACCCACCAACAAACGTCCCCAAGGGACCCTCCATAAAACGGCTGCAGAGGACAGAGATGCGACAACGCCGACACTCCCTCTCCTCTGCTGCCCTAACGACTACAGAAGGCGAGCAGTGCGGCTTATCACCAACACTCCCCACCCCCTGAGGCCCCACCGGCTCTAGAGGCCAGGAAGTGTGGCTTATAACCAACACTCCTCGCACCCTGCAGCCCACCACCACACACACGTCTGCCGAAGCGGACCCACCACAAACGCCCGCCGAAGCGGGCCCACCACAAAACGGCTGCAGAGGATAGGGAGAGCGGCGAATACCGGCACTCCTCCTCCCCTGCAGCCCCACTACGCCACCAACTGACGGTGGCGACCTCCGTTAGACCGCGGAGGCTAGGGAGAGCGGCGTATACCGGCAGTCCTCCCCCCCTCCGCGGCCCTCCCCTCTGCCCGCCGAGGGCCTGCAATGCAGTCCCAAGGCCGGCACCCCCCCATGTCCGGTTGCGAAACCCCCCGAAGCGGTCGCGCAACCGGTGGCCGCTAGGCGGCCCCTAGTGGCACCTCTTAGCTGTGACGGCAGCCAGAGGTGCAACCCCAGTCGGCAGTCACGGGACCTCCTGTCCCGCCGCTTTTGGTCCGCGCCAGATAAACTGGTACCACCCGCTCGACTGGTCAGGAAGAGCAGGTGGCGTTTCCCCATCCGCCACCTGGGGACGCGCCCGGTAGGGGTACAGCCTCCCCCCCGGGAGTAAGAAGTATCCTATATCTAATCCGGATAACCAGCTATCATCATACTAAATTTCATCAGAATCTGTCCAGTAGTTTTCTCGTTAAACGGTCACAGACAAACATACATACAGTCGAAAATTCTAAATATAAACTATGGATTAGATTAGATACAGGGGGTATACAATAATGACTATTTCGATAAGATATAGTACAGTAAATAAAGCCGTTTTTTTTGGTGAACCTCACCCTAAATTTCCGATCCAATTTTAATTTTTTTTTTAGGTTAAGGGTCACTTACTGACCATAAAAACACAAAATGCTGACAGATCCAGGTGGAGCTTCGATCGCAATCTTGAAGAAAAGTTTTTGGCCTATATCTCAGAAACTTGTAATATTAGCTATTTGTGAGATACTACTACTTTTCTTTTATTAGAAAATTATGAAAACCGTTGAATTTATTTTAACTATTTGGAGATAGTAGAATATTATTCTACTATCTCCAAATAGTCTAGTCAACAAGTTCAAAAACGTGTTAAATAGACATAAAGCTCCTAAAAATATGTGTCATAGCTCATTCGATTCGGAATGACGTCTAGAAAAATGTTTTTTAAGGGTATATTAGCACATAAAAAATTGCGATTGTTATTAACAAAATAAGAAAAAAAAAAAAAGGTATTTAGTTTTTCGTTAATAACTTTTAAAATAATGATATTTAAGGAATTTTGAAAAAAGAACCTGAAAGAGGAGAAAATTTCCAATAAAAAAGTCCTGACTCCCGGAATTAGTTTGTATTTTTTACAACACTTATACAAAAAAATTTTTTTCTTAACTTTGTTATATATGGTTGTTTTTATAATTTTTTGAAGTTTTCGAAAAAAAATATAACGGTAAATATTATTTGTTTATAACAAATTGTTAAGTTAATAAACAATTAAATTATTTATAAAAAAAAATTATTTCTCTGTTATTCCATTGAAAAGGGTAAATGATGATTTTTAAGAATAAAATAATTTCTTAACTAATTATTTAAACAGTTGAAATATAAAAAAAACGATTATAAACAATAAAAAAAAATATTTAAGAAAAAATTTTTTTAAAAAAAACCATCATTTCACCTATGCTAAAAGATAATAAAAAAAATTTTTTAAAAAATCCCAAAATAGTCTATTTGTTTATAAACAATTTCTTAACAAATGACGTAAAAATTTTTTTTCCAATGTTAATTAATACCTATATCAGGTGCGAAAACAGCAATAATAATATATTACCAAAAAAAAATTTTTTTGATAACATTTTTTAGAAATTTCATTTTTAGTTAGTTTAAAAAAATTATAATTAACAAAATAATTAACTTTAATAAATTTTTTTTGCATAACTTTATTAAGTACCTAAACAAAAAGAGCTCCACGAAGCGAAAAATTTATAGACCAATTATTTAAACTTTTATACCGTAATTTATAAAAACAGAGATTGGAAAAAAATTAGTAAATTAACAATGGTGTAAATTTTTGAAAAATCGACAAAAAAATTTTTTTTCACCGAGGTTTTTTTCGTTCAAGTGTCTAGATTACACTATAATTTATTCAAATTTTTAAATTGTTATTTAATATTAAAAAAAAATTATTTTAGGTGATATACCGGCTTTTGTGGCGGCGCGCCTATGCCGTAACGCCCTCGCGGAGCCCTATTTTCAGCGTTAAAAAAAAATTATAAATAATATAGATAGAGTTCCGGGAGTCAGGACTTTTTTATTGGAAATTTTCTCCTCTTTCAGGTTCTTTCAAAATTCCTTAGATATAATTATTTTAAAAGTTATTAACGAAAAACTAAATACCTTTTTTTTTTCTTATTTTGTTAATAACAATCGCAATTTTTTATGTGCTAATATACCCTTAAAAAACATTTTTCTAGACGTCATTCCGAATCGAATGAGCTATGGCACATATTTTTAGGAGCTTTATGTCTATTTAACACGTTTTTGAACTTGTTGACTAGACTAAAAACTAATAATGATAATTTATTCAGTATACAAAAATAACTTATTCACAGTTATCTGCTTTAAGCAAGCTAATAAACAAGCAAAACTACTTTGTTTACCTATGTATTATATATACTTCTATATATCGTACTAGACAGTATACATAAGGAAAATAAAATGCTCAAAAAACTTAACCTTCATTCCAAGGTGAGACTTGAGCATAAGGATGTTTAGTGTCCTATCAACTACGAATACTAACTACTTTGATATCGGAGCGTTTTAAAAACGACTTGTACCTACTAAGTACTAAATAAATTAAAACTAAATAAAATAAACTAAATGAGGGAAATGTAGCCAATTTGAGGCTCCTTTAATCTATATAAATACATATACATATAAATGAAATTGAAGTGTCTGTTTTAATTTCAGCTTTTAATACAAATATGTTTATATGGTACTAGCATGAAAATATCATATTTTTATTTTTTGTGTGTTTGTGTGTCTATCTTTTTGTTCCCGCTAATCTCTGAAACAGCTGGACCGATTTTGACGGGACTTTCTCTTGCAGGTAGCTAATGTTATTTTTAAACCGACTTCAAAAGATAAGGAGGTTGTATTTTAGATTTTTTTTTACAAGCGGAACCTAACCTATTACCGAGCGTAACGAGGGTGATTCGCTCATCAGAAAATATAATATTTTAAAACAATATTGTTTAGCTGCACGTTTAGTTCTGACACTCTGACTTAGTCTGCGTATATATAAAACATAATTGGTAAGTTATTCTATTTATAGTCTTTGCTTTTTTTGCATTTGTTTCCACCCTAATAGTCAATTAACTATACAAACATCGGAAAAATACACAAAAAATATAATAAGGTTTTGTAGAAACTAATTTATTTTAAACGACAACTTGTATAGTGCATACTATACAAGGTTATCGCTATATAATATATTTGAGTAATTAGCATGTTTAACGTATGCGTATAAATAAATTATAAGTTACTAGCGAGACCCGCGGCTTCTCTCGCGCTAAAATTAAAATATTTTTGGCTTTATGCTATTATTTATAAAATACCAAGGATTAAACCCCCATTTACAGTCTTTTATGAGAACTACCCTATAGAAACAGTTATTGTGTTTTCCCGTGAGAACAAAAGATTTTCCTGTAGTAAAGGGTATCCAAAATATTAACCCTAGTAATAATCTATCACTGCGCAAAGTTTAGTTAAAATCGGTAGGCCTCGATAAGACCTATTGTGATACATAATTTTGATGTATCTCTTAAGTTTTAACAAGAATAAGCAATATAAAAAGAAGACGCCATAGAACCGGTTATTATATTCTCCAGTTAGAATAAAATGTTTTTCTCCAAAAAAAGATATTTTAAATGTTGCTTCGTATAATAAAATAGAACTATACAAAATTTTGCTAAAATCGGTTGAGTAGTTTTTGCGTGAAACGCGCACGTCTATTCCCTAAGTTACTGTTTTTATACGTACTGGTAAAAATAGGTACTTGTATAAAGAGTGCATTTTAGAAGGTATTTGATTGCTGTAAAATTTTCTATACGCCTATAATTTTCTACTACACTGTTTTGACATATCTCTTAAAATTAAACCACTGCTAGTTTTTTAAGGACGAATAAGTAAAACCAATGATTTTGTTTTCTTGTAGAAATGAAATATTTTTCTGCATTAGAAAGTAAACTAAATGATGAACCGAGTAATAAGTAATCACTATAGAAATTAAGTTAAAGTCGGTCCAGTACTTTTTGTGTTCATCAATAACATAAAAAAAGATAACTATTGTTTTGGGGTCTGCATTCAATATTTCTAAGTTACTGTTTTATTATATAGCTGGTGCTCGCGACTACGTCTGCACAAGTTTAGTACTTCGAGTAGTTAATTTCTTCTCCAAGGTCCTATCTATCTTTACACCAAAATTCATTAAAATTGGTTCTTCTTCTTTGGTTTGTCGTGAAGGCGAAACAAACAGACAGAGTTATTTCTAGAGAACCTTGTATATATTGTGTAATGCATGTAGCATTACACAATATAACATTAAAATCAAGTATTTTGTATGATGATCTCACTAATAGGTACTTATTATAAACGCTATAAACGTTTGTGAGGATAGATGTACGAATGTATTAGTACAAGTCCTTCCCATACGCCCGCCGCCAAAGCGCACCAAAGTTTATCTACTACTAGCGACTCGCCCTTGCTTCGCTTGGGCTTTTTCCTAGATTTAGTTATGCATATAAGCCTTCCTCTTGAATCACTCTATCTATTAAAAAAACCGCATCAAAATCCGTTGCGTAGTTTTAAAGATTTAAGCGTTCAAAGGGATATAAGGACAGAGAAAGCGACTTTGTTTTATACTATGTAGTGATGAATAACAGAAGCGATAAAAGTATTTGATTTGATATTTAAATCATTAATTGTAATGTAAGTACCAAATGTGCATTAGAAATAAATTATGATTTGTTTTTATGGTGCACTATTTTGGCAATAAATGGCTTAGACATAAAAGATAGATATAATATGCTGTCGCGGAATTTTCTTAGGAGAGAGAATATGGCATGGCTCGGAATTGACAATTTTTTTTCCTACTTACTAAAAAAAAACAATTCACACAATATTTTTTATAAATTGTAGCCTATGCAATAAATATTCTAGCTATATTATTGTTTAGTTTCATTAATATCCATTCAGTAGTTCTAGCGTGAAAGAGTAACTAACATCCATACATACTTTCGCGCTTATAATATTAGAAAGGATTTATATCATAGTCATTATCGTCTAATCAGTTTCAATATGTTATTTGTTGTTAATTAGTAAACTACACATGTAAACGACTAATCGTATAATTTTAATTAATTTATGTTCTAAACTAGTGATTCACCCTCGCTTTGCTCGAGTTTGTTTTCTAGGTACATTTATGAGATTTCTCAAAGTCAGATAGGGATAAATTCTTCTCAATATATAAGATAAGGGGTAGTTTCCCCCACTAAAATATCCTGTATGTTGGCGGGTCACCAGCTATCATGCTTCCAAACATTAAAATCTATCAGTGAATAAATAGAAGTAATCCACTGATTTCACTCATTATTTATATTACACTACTACATTATAAAGCTGAAGAGTTTGTTTGTTTGTTTGAACGCACTAATCTCAGGAAGTACTGGTCCGAATTGGAAATTTTTTTTGTGTTGGATAGTCCGTTTATCGAGAAAGGCTATAGGCTATATTATATCACGCTTCGACCAATAGGAGCGTAGTATCAATGAAAAGTGTTGCAAAAACGGGAAGGGCGGGCGTTACTTCTGCGAGTACCATACCGCGCGACTCAGAATGAATTTGATTTCGGGTCTTTAGAACGCGTGCGAAGCCGCGGGAAATGCTAGTTATATGTTAAGACAATAATAAACATCACGTGATTATATTATTACGATATTTTTTCGAGTTAGAGATTTACCGCATGTCGATAAAATCAAAGACTTACTTTTTAGCATTTTGCTAATATAACTACTAGAAGTTTGTAAAATAAAATAAGGTATTTGAATATAAAATATAAAACTAGTTTTCTACTTTCCATTTCAAATAACATGCATTTTTTCATTATTTTCCTTGTTTATTTGATTAGATTTTTTATATAGTCCGTTAGAAATAAAACGTAAAAAATATCTATCGATACTATTTCGTGTACAAAGCAACAGTATCGACATTATACATACTATAATATTGAACGTCATTAAGGTCATCTATATTCAAGGATGAATGTCATTGCGCATTTGGATTTCTTAGCTGATGGAGTTACTTTACACATATTATGTCAAAAGTTGTTAATTTTTTGCTTGTTTAGTGTATTTATGGTAAACCTAATCTGCATAAGAATAAGGATTAATGATAATTAATTAAAAGAAGCATCAAATATCCAGGTGCAGTATATACTTATAAATTATTATTCTTAATTTATTTTATAATAATATTATGTGTGTAGATTGTGAGAAATAATACAACATATAAAAATCACCTAATAGTACCACTTATAAATGAAACTACCTTTTCGGATTTTTGTACAGACACTATATTATCTTTATTGACTTACATTACAAAAGAGTTACTATACACTCTCTCAAATAATAAAATTTTTATAATACTTTCTTACTGAGAATGCCAGTGTCTCCCGTGACCATGATTGCTGTAAAACATTCGAATCGTCGGGAACCAAAAATCATAATAAATCCGCGACAAAATCCGAAAAGATAGTTTCATTAATAATTTCATTTATAGGTAATACAATTTTTGTTAAAGTACTCGTACGTTTGAACTAGGGAGAACCTGTATCTCAAACGCTAGCCTCTTCCTAATTACACAATTTATTTATTAACTAGCGACTCGCCCTCGCTTCGCTCGGGCTCTTCCCACACACAGGCAAAGCCGCGGGATCTGCTAATTATGCATATAAACCTTCCTCTTGAATCACTCTATCTATTAAAAAAACCGCATCAAAATCCGTTGCGTAGTTTTAAAGATTTAAGCATACATAAGGATATAGGGACAGAGAAAGCGACTTTGTTTTATACTATGTAGTGACTAGCAAAACCGGCCCACTACGCTGGACGTAAATTAAAATAGATTAAACTTTTTTTATAATTTTCTAATAAAATAAAAGTATAGGCTATTTCTTATAACATTAGCTGTCTGCGAGTGATAGTCCCGTCAAAATCGTTCCAGCCGTTTCAGAGATATAGTTAATAAATAAAGTAACATACATAAAACAAAAATATAATATGTTATACACTCTAAATAATTTTGAGATACATCAGTGTAGGTAGTTGTTTAATATAGTACTCGTAGTACAAAAGACTACCGTCATATTGCTAATTTTAAAGAGCGATTGAAGTTAGACCACAGTATCTATAGATTTAGTTGTTGAGAAAAAAATGTTATTTTACGTAATATTTTTTTTTAATGTAACATATTTTTTAATACAATAGTTATATAAAATATTAGTCATAGTTTGATAATTCTATATTTTTTTTTAATTTGAGAATATTACTTATGGTTGCTGATTTAAAAATAATTAATTAAAATAATTAGTTGTTCTTGTAAATATTTACATACATGTATAATGTATATAATATATACTATCTGTAACAAGTATTTATTGACCTTTGCGACGTCTAACCTTTGTCTCTCCCGAGATCATAAATTTTGTAAAGATCAATTTGTTATGATTATGTTACAGTTAAAATCTGTTTTTTGATAGATCGCGTAAAAACTAGTTCTAACTAGGGAAAACGCGTTCTATCTAAAATGGGTTTTAACTGTAACAATTGTAAGATCTATTGATTCGAAATGTCAGGCACCAAAAATCAAATAAAGTCTGCAAAAAAAACGGAAAGTTAGGTTTGTCATGTCAAATATTCGCGTAATTCTAAGAAAGTATTATTCTACTACTATACAACAGTGTGTATCACTGCGGTTCGATCACGATAGTTGTAAAGGTATTGGACACCCATAGGCGTTAGGGACGCACCCGAGCAAAGTGAAATCAATGGTTCTCAAAAACATTTCAACTCCATAAGTGTTTTTTTTTCTATTAACAATGTCATTAAAATCCGGAAACATTTTATCTTTTAATTAATAGCTAAAAAATCCGAGTGATTCAAGTACAAAAAAAATTATAGAAAAAAAAACTGTGAGTTAATGTAATGAATTTAAAATACAACATTATAAACCAGTTACTATTACAGAATGCTAATCGAGCTAGTATCAATATTTTTGGCGTGCTGTGCTGCCTGGATCTACATAAAATGGACGAAAGTAAAAAACTTCTGGGCGAAACGAAACGTCCCTTATCCACCACCTAACCCTATACTCGGAAGTCTTACATTTATGATGAGAGAAAATCCAGTAAGTTCTTATACATATAACATACTACATATATACTACTAGCGACTCGCCCTCGCTTCGCTCGGGCTCTTCCCTAGATTTAGCACAGGCAAAGTCGCGGGTTCCGCTATTTATGCATATAAACCTTCCTTTTGAATCAGTCTATCTATTAAAAAAATCGCATCAAAATCCGTTGCGTAGTTTTAAAGATTTAAGCGTACAAAGGGATATAGGGACAGAGAAAGCGACTTTGTTTTATACTATGTAGTGATATTGTTTTATGTGTAGAAAATCTAAGAACAATATTTATTGACTATTTGCTGTAAAAAAATAGTCCAAAAATTGCGAGACTGACACGCACACCGACAATTTTTTTCGATATGTACCTTCGTTTTTTCCCTTCACTTCGACATTACTTACCATGTTTCATTATTATTACTATTTTAAGTTATTTAAGCAGAATATTTATTTAAGCACCTATAAACAAACAGTTTTTTTGGTGGTGCTCACCGGCGAAATACTACTCAAAAAACCCAAGGGTTCCCTTCAATGAGGCGTCGCAGGATTGCTACAAGTATGCACTCAACCTTGTCACTTCGGCGCCAGGCCTGCTGCATCAGGCCACAACAACCATAGGGCCCAACCATGCTCCAGTCTACTCTGCAATCAGAAAAGTACCAAAAGCAACCCGCATGTCACACCGACCAATGAGTTAGGCCGCCTCCCAGTGCATTTCTTGACTTCATGCTTAACGCTAAAAATCACCGATGAATGCGCATTAGAGAGAAAATTTCATGATTCTTGGTCAACGTGAACCTAAAGGCTTTTCAAAATCAAAGTAATATTTTTATAGCCCCAAGTTTTTTCCTTCGTGTTGAAAATAATGTTTGCCAATAAAATTTGGTTATTTGGTATAACCGTATTAGTTACATAAGGTCTTATACACAATTAATAATTAAAAATAGATAATAAAGGTGTTTTTATTATTTATAGGGCAAATGGATGCGTCGAATGAGAGATCATTTTAAAAGCCCCTACATAGGAATATGGCTATTCTGGAAACCATGCCTGCTGATAAATTGTCCAGAAATTGCTAAGAACGTTTTGGTTAGGGACTTCTCAAATTTTAGAGATCGACATTTAAGTTCCGGCGAAACAGATCCTCTTGGGAATCTCAATGTATTCACTCTTAAGGTAAACATTTAATACTATAAATAAACACCATCTAGTCCGTGGTAAGCTACGAGGCTTGTGTAACGGATACCAAATAGTTGATATACTACACAAATATAACTTTTTAAATACATACATATTATGAATATAAACCCAACCCAAAACACCCATGACTGGATTACAAACATTCACGCTCAACAAATGAATGCCCCCAGCGGGACTCGAACCTGCGACCGCTTGCGCAGCAAGTAAGGTTATTACAAACTGAGCCAAACGTAATAATTCTACAATTTACTTTACCTTTCGACTTTGAAAAGTGCATTTTCTTTTTATATGGGCTCTTGTGTTCTGTCTCGGTATCGAAAACATAATTTTTGTCAATAAACTTTTGCAATCTACTCCTCCATTTATGAGTTTATGCAAAAAACAAACATCCAGCATGATTCTACGACTTGATAGAGAAAGAGTTTTATAGTATCTAAGCATGTCAGTGTAATTATTATTCTCATTCATCTTATTATCTTTATAAGTTAAATGTCTTAAAAAATTCAACCCAAAACACCCATGACTGGATTACAAACATTCACGCTCAACAAATGAATGCCCCCAGCGGGACTCGAACCTGCGACCGCTAGCGCAGCAAGTAAGGTTATTACAAACTGAGCCAAACGTAATAATTCTACAATTTACATTTTTATACAAATGAAAGAAATGTAACTTTTAAAGCCTACTCGTAATTAAAATGAAATTAATTTAACTATCATAATTATAATATATATTATGTAAATTATTGTTTATTCTTTTATGGTATGATTAAAAATAATAGAAATGAGCCTTGACAAAAGCAATTAATTATTATTGTTATTTTCGATGCATTATATACATTGAACGCTTTATTTACCGTTGTTTATTCGTAGTTGAAAATCTTTTATACACAGGATCCTGCATGGAGCAATATCAGAAAAACTCTAAGTACGGTGTTTTCCGCAGCTAAGCTTAAATGCCTGCAAGACTTTATGCGTCTAAAATCACAACAACTACTTCAAAGGATTGCAAAAGAAGAGTACAAAGTAAACGATTTAAAGGTACCAATAGATTGAGTGTTACGAAAATATTTTTTTAAAGTTCATGATTAAGATGAAAAATTGACTGATTGCTTTAAATATTAACTGTACACTAAATGGGGTCATGAAAGTTTAAATAGAATTCCAATTTAGTAGGTTTTGACAATTAAGTGTCCTTAATAATCTTTCGAATTTGTAACTTTCAGACCATAATACAAAAATTTATTGAAAAATCATAACCAAATCATTTTTTCATTCCTAAAAACTAAAGGTCACGAAATGTATTTTTGTAGATATAATTATAGTATCATTTTTTCTTTATTTCTAACAGGGGATGTACACAGATTTTACGACTGATGTTATTGGCACTTCTGCTTTTGGAGTTGAGAGTAATGCTACGTTAACTAGCAAGGGGGCACTCAGAGATGTGACTAGAGAGTTTTCAAAATTTACCATACATAGGAGTCTTTCATGGTGCAGCATCTTCTTCGTTCCAGAATTGGTGAATTTCTTCAGGTGAATTAGTAACATTGAAATCCTTTTAGATCTGAATTAAAAATTTTAGGTCCTGCTAAATATTCAATTTAAAATTTATTGGATGTATTATTTTTTGATCACCATTTTTCAGATATAAAACTTACTTATTAGTTTTTGAGATAAGAATAAATATATAAAACCAAAATATAAAATTTATACCAAAACGTTCGAGGCGTTTCTGAGATATACTGAATACACAACAACATTAATTAAAGCAAACATTAGAAAGAATATTTCCGTCTGTCCTCAACGTCAAAAATACTTATTTTAAAAAAACAGCTTTTAGCTTTGGAATGAGCAATGTCTGACAAACTAACAGACAGACAAAAATTTTAAAAAATATGTTTTTCTCATAAATACAGTATGTAATTTTGCTTTAGTAAAAACTTGTTATTTGACATTAGAGACAGGTCAATTTTACTTATCTACATAGATAAAGCTTTATTTATATAACACTACACTGACTTATCTTTGATCTTGTGAGGTCCATGTTTTTGTTGGATATCAAGATATTATGTTTATTTTGTTAATGTTTATTTGCAAGTCATTCCTTTATTGATTCGTTACAGGTTTAAATTTTATCCACAAGCTTCTGAACAATACTTCAAGAAGATATTTCGTACTATCGTCAACCAGAGAGAAACTGCCTCAGGAGATAGAAGCTATCAGGACTTGCTTGATCTTCTACTAAGGATTAAGAAAGATAGTAAATTAGCCGGAGAAGGTGAGGTCTTACAATAATATTTTAACTATACATGTTTCAAAATATAAGTGTTAATAAACACACATAAATGAATGTAATTTAACTAACAAATTATTTTTCTTGTTTGACATTACTATAATCTTGAAAGCAATACCATCGGTTATTATCTTGTCAGGCTTAAACCGCTAAGCAAATTTTGATAAAATTTGGCTTCTTAAAGCTTGTCTATTTTATGATACGTTTGGAGAATATTGCAATATCAAAAATAGTACGCATTTATTCTTAACTAGTGACGTACCTTCGCTATGTCTGGGTGCCTCCCAAGGTATATTTTAAAGAGAAAAAATAGGTATTACGAGTGAACGTTACAGACACATGATGTTGCGGACTTTTCTGATAGCCTAAATCCTACTTGTATTATAGTTCAAAGTTTTAATGTTTAGCGAGCGTCTTCAGTACACAAAGGAAGATTTGACAGATGGTTTATTATACAAATAAAAGATTTTCCTTCGAATAAAAGCGATCCTAATTAAGGTACTTTTCACTGAAAAATAAAAATATTTACGTAATTACAGAGTATTCCGATGACTTCATCCTCGCTCAAGCAGCTGTTTTTCTGCTCGGAGGGTACGAATCGACTGGTACGCTTTTAACTTATGCTTCTTATGAGATCGCACATCAACCGGAAATACAGGTAACGCTTTAACCTTAATAGCTTATTATTACTGAACTTATTAATTTAATGGCTTTTAAATAGATTTAAGTAATTTGAATTAAGGCTACGATATTGCTGGCTTAGCGGGATAACGTTATGTAGCCTAGTACAGTCATATACATACATATGTACAAATTATTTCCGTGGTTTTGAGTTTCAAAATACGATTAGCAAATAATTTATATATAATTCATAATAATTCGTTCAATAAGTGATTTTGTATAAATAATTTGAAATTAATTATCTTTTAGTGGATATAATTTAATAAATATTCACTTACAAATGAATTAGTAAATCGACGTATCGGTAGGCGGCTATGGAACAACTGTGGTTCGTGGCGCGATATACTTGCTACAAAATCAAAATGTACGCGTCAGAACTGCGACTACAATCTTAACCGTTTATATTATAAAATATCAAATAAAGTATTAATATACCAATAAATATTTAAATAAATAACAGAAACCGTTTTCTTAATTAGTGCTATTGCTAAAGTTAATTTAAAAACATTTTTAGGAGAAATTATATCAAGAACTTTTGGAGGCTAAGAAGCAAAATGGCAGTGATGTATTCGAAGCTCAAACTCTGGCGGATTTACCGCTACTTAACGCCATTCTGAAAGGTATGATACTTACCCTATTATATATAGACAAACAAACAAAATTTTAACAGCAGTTATTGTAAAAATTATAATATAGATCCTTAAGTTACTAATAGGTAATAATATGACAGCCCGCACTTTCCCCTTCGAATTGAAGGGTGGCCCGTGTCCGTACTTTACCATGGAACTAGACGGCACCGTGTATTAATACTCATATTTATTTATTTATGTGTATTTCGTAAGGATATTTCTTTTCCTATAAAAAGGTAACCGTCTTAGGGGAAGAATGATAAAACACATATGAATTGTCGAGAAGAGTGTTGGAAATTATTACGTAGAGATCATGGAAGTAAAGGGGTGAATAATAAGGGACGAGTAATAGAAAAAAGTGGAAAAAGAAGACTTGCTGCATCATTCCCAAGTGGTTTGGTAAATGGGCAGGGAGATGACATGTTTATTTTCTAAAAGTAGTAGTATTAGTTATTGTATCTTTTATATTTTTGCTATAAGATTTTATCTTTTTCTCTGCCTTCCTAGAGACTCTTCGGAAATTCCCCACGATGGGATGGATAGACCGCATAGCGTCTTCTGACTTCCGTATAGACGATACCCTCACTATTCCAGCTGGCACGGTCGTGTACGTCAACGCTATTGGCATGCACTACGACCCAAAGTATTTCCCCGACCCAAATACATTCAATCCAGACAGATTTTTACCTGAAAACGAAAAAAATAATCATCCCTACTCATATATGCCATTCGGGGAAGGACCCAAGTTTTGTATTGGTAAGTCTTTTAATAATTTTTTGAAATAAATTGTATATATAACTTCTATAAATGTATAAAAACGAAATTCGAGACGGATGTGTTTGTAGTATTATTTTACTTTATTTAAAATGTTTGGAAAGTATTAGACAAACTAATTGATAGTTTCAAATTTTATCCTTTCTTTTCTCACTCTTGGTCACATTTAGTTTTTTTAATATCCTTCAAAAGCATCAATTGCAGTAGAACAATAAAAAATATATATAAATTTCAAGATTTTCAGTCTGATTTAATAAAAAATATTATTTCTAAATAATTATCACACTTATATTTTTACAGGGAAACGTTTCGCATTAATCACTGCAAGATTTGCGATGACTTCAGTTGTCTTAAACTACAAAATGCATGCAGTCCCGAACACTCCCAAGCCTAATGACATTAAAATAGACACCAGGGGACTGTTCTACTTGCCAGGGGAGCCAATGCGGTTAATGTTCGAGCCAAGGCAAACCTAGTCATTGCAATCTGTAAAATATATTTAACGTAGATTTCCTTCACATAAATACAAAATGATATCCTTAAAAAAATTATATAATAATAAAAAAAGAAAGAAAAAGACATATTATACTAGTACAGAAGTTCTCAGAAACGGACGTATCTTTCACATACAAAAACGTCGCTCGAAGTTTGTATCTGTAATATTTTATGTTGTTAAATATATAACTTTCCTATATTTCCTCTTTCTGCTAATGAAAATCGTATTAAAACCATTATAATAGTGCCTGAATTGAATAAAGAATATTTTGATTTGATTTTTGTTTTGATTTTTGATTTGATTTGAATATGAACAAACAAACTCACTTTAACTTTAATATATAAAAAAGGGGGCAACTTCCACTACTACACTGGGTACAAAACTATGGATGGATCTAATTCATTCGAAATCCCTATACCCTGTAACCCCTGTGATATTGCATTGATATAATAACCTTAGCCTGGCATCTGCAAAATAACTGATATGATTTAACTCCTTATTAAAATACTCAGATATATTATTAATGCTCATTAAAATGGCCTCAATGAATAAGGTGATGGATGATGTTTTATTTTTAGGGTTCCGTACCTCAAAAGGTAAAAACGGAACCCTTATAGGATCACTTTGTTGTCCGTCTG
This sequence comes from Boloria selene, assembly GCA_905231865.2. Lineage (NCBI taxonomy): Eukaryota > Metazoa > Arthropoda > Insecta > Lepidoptera > Nymphalidae > Boloria > Boloria selene. The sequence continues at coordinate 897,134 of HG993147.1, forward strand.
TCTGTCTGTCTGTCTGTCTGTCTGTCTGTCTGTCTGTCTGTCTGTCTGTCTGTCAAGACCTTTTTTCTCAGGAACGCGTGGAGGTATCAAGCTGAAATTCATATCAAATACTCAAGTCTATGGTCTCTTGGAGCTGTGAAAAAGTCAAACTTCTAAGTCAACGCGATCAAAAGATACTCCCGTTTATGCCGCAAATTTTCGACACTCGCAAGGGAATCAAAACCTACAGGGTACTTCCCGTGAACTCAGAATCTTGAAATTTGGTACGAAGCAACGTCTTATAACACAGATAAAGGAAAAATTGCGAAATGCATAAATTTTTAGTTACATCATATAATAAAAATATTTTTAATAATTTTAAACTTATTACCCCTTTACTCATACACCGTTCCGTACAGGTTTGTACGGAACCCTCGGTGCGCGAGTCTGACTCGCACTTGTCCGAATTTTTTATAATATCTTGTAATTTTATAATAAAAATAATTAAATAATTATTTCACCTATAAGCAAGTTTTTTCTTCTCATGGTTAAATAGAATTAATTACACACAATCACTTTCGAAAAAAAATCTGTTTTGGAAATTTCGTAAGAATATTGTGAAATTTGTATGACAATATTATATTCTTTATTATCAGCAAGCTGATCTGATGATGGAGCTAGGAAGTAAGCCCTCTTAGTAAAACTTTTTAATTTTGATCTTTTTTATTCTATAACTACTGCTTTAACACTGATACAGTAATTGCTATATGCCAATATCCTTAATAGGCCTCCTTTAAGAAAGTACAAACATTACGTATTTATTATACTTATAAGCAGTGCTTTTTTGTGGAGACACGCGGGGGCACAGAGTGCCCCAAAAGGAAATATCGAAAAATTTTATTAAAACTAAGAAATTTAACGTTAAAATCAATTTTGTAAATTTAAAAAAAAAATTCCTAAAAAACACAATGGCAAAGACTCGGGAGGGTGTACAAAAAATTATGGTCTTAATACTTATGAGAATTATTAGCCTTCGCCCAAAAAATAAGTGACAAAAAAGGCCTGACAAGTAAACATTTTTTTAAGTAAAAGTAGGAAATCCTTATTTAAAATAGACAGTGTATATAAGAAAGCTTCAATGAACAAAAATATTCATCCTTCGATCCAAGGTGCGGAACCCAAGCATGACCCCTGTCAAGGCCGCCGTCCTAGAGACCCTCATTAAAACTTTGAACGTTCTCTGTTCCCGATATTTATGATCTGCAAGTTTAAATTTTCCCCTAAACTCGTTTTTCTAATTACACTTTTGACCTTGAAACTACAAACATTAAAAACAAACACATTATCTTACAATAACATGTCATTAAATGATGATAAAAAGTTCATTAGTTCAGTAGTTCAGAATTTAATCTTTTTTATATAAATATTATGTAATAACAAAATAGTAAACACGCGTTTGTGTGTTTAACAATAATAAATTTTATCCATAGAACAAACGATCATTTGCGATAGTTATCGACAAGAGATAGAAATCGACAAGAAATGGAAAATTTTTCATTATAAGAGTTAATTGCATATTTTAAGTGTTCGGATTTTTCGAAAGTTTTCTTTATTTTTCGATTCTGACGCGACGTTTTGAATGCTTTACAGTTTACAGCAATCATGATCGCGAATAATAGTCTCTCCGAAAATCGGAAAACATAGTTTTATTTAAAATAAATGAATAAATAGCATCTTTGTTATAACATTTGCTTTGTAGTTAGTGTAGCCTAAGACAATCCGCTGCCACGGAAACCCGAGCAAAGCGGGTTCAAATCCCAAGTCTCGTAACTAATATTTTCAAATGCCTATGCGAATCATTTCTAATATGATGACTAGAAAATTCCATGTCTAAGAGAATCGATACATTTACATTATACAAGTGAGGTCCGCCTAACGATCCCTCTTGTATGAAGGAGTACATACCCAGTGCTTATATTATGTTTCTTAAGGAGGAATGCATACTCCTTCATGTTGAAATAACTTACTTTCATATTAACTTGTGCAGGTTTTAGATGACATTATGCAGATATAGTAACATTTCAAGTAACATTGTGAACAAGTGCACCCAGGTTAATTCGATATGGACTCTTACTCGCCTACTAACTATTAATATTTATAATATATATATTAATAGTTATATTAATAGTTAGTGGTAGTAGGTTGATTCGATATGAACATTAATATAAATATTAATAGTCAGTGGGAGAGTAAGAAAAGTTCAAATCGAACTAGCGACTCGCCCTCGCTTCGCTCGGGCTTTTTCCTAGATTTAGCACAGGCAAAGCCGCGGTATCAGCTAGTTATGCATATAAACCTTCCTCTTGAATCACTCTATCTATTAAAAAACCGCATCAAAATCCGTTGCGTAGTTTTATAGATTTAAGCATACATAGGGATATAAGGACAGAGAAAGCGACTTTGTTTTATACTATGTAGTGATTAACCTGGTTGCACTCGTTGTTCACAATGTTAAAATAAATCAATCTAACTTATGCTAGGACCACAATGTACTCTACAAAATTGAACCTAACCACACGTTAACACTAGCTCCGACAGGGCGTGTCAATCAGCGGGCCGCACCATTAAACTTTTAATTACGCATTCCACACACGTTTACTGCAAGTTTAGTTCTGAAAACTATTAACATATTGCTTCTCATATTTCATAATAAGTTATGAATTTCCTGGCTGGCTGAATTTCGTGGTTCTCAAGTGTGGAGTAGAGGGTTTTGTTAAAAGTTAGATCGTCGCGTGGTTGTATTACTGAATACATTGAAAGAAAATTTGTAATAAATAGCTGCTGAAGCTTCAAAGGTTATCGTAAAACAACGTGCTACGAAATGTATATATAAATATGTACATATGTACAGAGCCATGAAAGAAAAATATAAAATAAAAAAGTGCAAATTCTAACTTATTAAATATGGAAATTCAGAGCAAAACTGCATTACAAGATTAAAAAATATATACTAATTATGAAGAACGACATTTTTTATGTAACTTCCTTTAAAACAAGATTTTTAATTTCTATAGGAATATCCACGTCAATTTATTAGTTCATGAAACCTACACAAAGGACAAAGGGCCATCTATCAACATCGCCACGGGTCAGCCTTTCAGTGTATTTACTGAAAAATGTTAGGAACTTCGACCTTTCCGAGCTTTATGTCGTTTAAAGACGCCTTTGTGTTGACAGATTCAGTTTATCATAACGCGATGCCCTGGTTTAAAATATGAATAACTAGCGAAAAGCTTTGACTACGTGCCGTGCTTTTTATAATATTTCATTTATCGAAGTTAATTTCGTGTTTATAATTAAAAAGCGAAAAATTTGTTTTAAATCTGTAAGCTTATATCTACACTTATATTATAAAGCAGAAGAGTTTGTTTGTTTGTTTGTTTCGTAAAAGCGCTAATCTCAGAAACTACTTGTCCGAATTAAAAAAAATTTTTTTGTGTTGGATAGTCCTTTTATCGAGGAAGGCTATAGGCTGTATTTCATTACACTACTACCAATAGGAGCGGAGCATCAATAAAAAATGTTGTAAAAACGGGAAGGGCGGACGCTAGTACTGCGAGGTACTGTACCGCACGACTCAGAAAGAATTTGGTTTATGGTCTTTAGAACGCGTGCGAAGCCGCAGAAAATGCTAGTATGTATATAAAAAGATATGAAGTTACGAGTGTGTAGCTCCAAGTCAATATGGATGATACAATTACGGGTATTGTCGGGGGCAAATACATAATATGCTCTATATGTTTTTGTACAAACACCTAAAGTTGATAATTGGTAAAATCAAATTTTTTTGTAAGAAAAAATTTTTTTAGTTAAAATCTAAGCAGTTTTACTAATAAGTAGAAACACGGTTGAGTTGAGTTTACACACTACTGAGCCCTGGAAATTCGTTAATCAACTTAAGTGAAAGATGTTGAAAAAACTCGATAAAGATTAATTTTACAAAATTTTCATTTTGAAAATTAACTAATTATGAAGCGAAAGTTACATTCTTATTAAAAATTAACCAAACCAGTAATTTTTGCAATAAATAAGCTTCTCTAACCAATGCTCTACTTTAGGTTAGAGCTTTTATAAGTCTCGGAGGAAGATAAATGATATCTGTTTAAGAATTCTCAATAAGTATAGTGGGTGGAATCAATTTCCGTAGGCTTAGGCATCTAAATTGCTCTTCGTTCGATCCTTTTTAATTAAACTGAGGGGACAAAAATGTTTACCTTAAAAATAGTACTATGTAACCGAAAGCTCTCACTGATATGATATATATTTTTTAAACATCGGTTTTACAATCTTAAGGTGTTGTGTCTTTACTAGTTAAAATTGAAGTCGTAGAATGCAATTTTCTAAGAAAGTATACTATATATTATAAAACAAAGTCCTCCGCCACGTTTGACTGTCTGTTTGTTCGTAATAAACTCAAAAACTACTGCACCGATTTTCATGCTATTTTCGCCAATGGTAAGAGTGGTTCTCGATGAAGGTTTTTTACATTTACTATCGTCGCTAGTAACAAATGAAAACACCCATGATTGGAGAATGAATGTCCCCAGCGGGACTAGAATCGCTATAAACTCATCCAAACGTGTCCTTAGAAAGTATGTACAAACAGAAACCTTACACTAATAACATTCAAATATGTCTTTGTCAACGTTTTCAACAAAACCTTTTTTTTATATAAATCCAATAAAAAAAGGCTGATATGTAAAAGTTCAGAAACAATATTTCTTGTAATATATTCATCTGTTATATAAATTCCTCTGAAGTTTCTAGACATAGAAGGTAATCATATTTGTTGCTTCGGATACATCAAGTATTTTTAGGGCTTTGAAGAAACTGTGCCTGTAACTTGTTTATATAAACTATGTACATTCCTTTGACGAGGATTTGACGACAAGCTAGGCTCATTTGTTAAGTACGAATGTTTGTTCTCCAGTCATGGGTGTTTATATTTATATTTTTTTTTTATGGTAAAAAGGGGGCAAACGGGCAGGAGGCTCACCTGATGGGAAGTGATCACCTCCGCCCATGGACATCTGCAAGCCAGGCTTGCAGATGCGTTGCCGGCCTTTCAGGAAAGGGAGAGATGGAGGGGTGAGGGAAGTGGGAGGGAGGGGAAACGAAGGCGGAGGATGAAGGGAAGAGGGAGGGGGAAGGAGAGTGGGCCTCCCGGACTCTCACTCACCGCACGAAACGCGACAGCATAGCTGCCACTTCACGCCGGTCTTCTGTGAGAGAGGGGTACTAATGAACTATACGGGGCGTGCCGGCCCATTCGGTTGCTACCCGAAGGTAACAAGCATGGCACTACCACTTCTAAATGATGTGTGTAATATGTCCCAACATATTCATTTTTTATTTCATTTTTATTTCCTCTCTTTGAAGGAGAGAAAATAGTATTTCCCTACTAATTGTATGTGTATTCGTATATTATAGGTTATATTATATATTATATTCGTAGGTTAAGGTTAATTTTGGTTAAAAAAAGTTATATAATATAGACAGCGCTACCTTTTGCTAAATTTTATTAGTAATTATATCTCTTAGGATCTGGAATGTTTTTGAAATCTTTTTTTTCAAAAATGGAAATCTTAATAAAATAGTACGAATAAAGCTAACGCTAAAGATAATTAAAGTCAAATATTAACACTATTTTAGACGTCAACATTGTCCTCTCACTACCTCGATTACAATACAAACCAAAATGTACTCGTATATGCCCTCTCCGTTAACTAAATACATATTTACGATATGCAAAAAACAAATTATACAGTTGGCACGCGCTGCGTTGCTGTAAGACATTTCTTGCCAATTTTACTTCTATTTTATTCAACGAATTGAAGTTCAAGAGAAATATATTAATAGTTTTTTATATATGTTTTAAACGAAACTTGAAAGAAACAATATAAAAAGTGTCAAAATCAAGGCACTCAGGTATAACGCCTTCAACTTCACAACTTCGGCTTAATCTGATAATTACTTTATAGAATAACCAATTTCTTTAAAATATTTGTCAGTTGACGATATAATAGATGGAAATAAAAAAAAATATAAAACTATTTGCGAAGTATAAACTAAAGATGACATTTAGTTAAAAATAAAAGAAAAGCAGGTGTGACTAATTTTTATTAATGTTGTCCAACAAGAGAGATTTTCCTTTCAATCCAAATTCAAATTCAAAATATTTTATTCAGCATAAAATTATTACATTTTGTTACTGAATGTCGTGTCTACTACCAGATTGGAAAGACGAAGCCTCAGACCTGAGAAGAACTGACGAAAGAAACTCAGCGTGACTAATATAATTTATTGTCTTAATCTGTTTTGTTAATAATGTTTTGTAACATTTTTTTATTAGAAAAACTGTTAGATCATCTGCGAGACAAGTGTTCTTTCCACATCTTTTTTTTATAAATATTAAAAAATGAATTTGATAGATGTCATGCGTCCAAATTATTTAGATCTCTGTGGTTTTTATTTCTTCTTACTTTCTTACTTAGTAAATTATTAAGTAATTTCATATATATATTGTAAACTCTGCGACAGGATGGTCTTCCAATTACACGTTATTACACATTAAATAATATGTATTCGTCTATTCTTATTATAATTATATATTCCACAGCAAATATTACCAGCAATACTTTCAACAGCAATTATATTATTCAATCTATACTGTCCGAAGTAATGAATCGAAATGTGTCACTCACCGATAAAACAGAACTTATAAAACCTTATCCCACCCATTTTACAGCGCCATCAGGTAGTCAATACAACTCCCAATAAAGTAAATTGATAATAGAATAAAAATAGTCAATACCAGTCCATATTCATTATCCATTAAATACATAGAAGTTAACAGTCGGCCTTCCTGCCATCTCACGTCCCCGTGAGATCGTTTTTACATAAAATCAAGTCTTCCTTCTTATTTTAGTTTCATTTTAACAGCATGGCATGGCAACAGCATTCTTCGTGTACTTCATTGCTGGAGGTCGTGTTTATCATGAAATGATTTCACCGATGTATACAGCTTTAGCTTCCTACATACCACTCAGTCCGCAACTTGTCTAAGGGCAGTCTGAATATTAAACCCCGTTTTATTTTGAATATGATCGGACCAGCTGAGATCGGCCGTGTGATCTTTTGCCTTCGATCTTGCCTACTACAACCAGTTTGTCCAGATTGTCTGGTCTGGTTGTCTCCGAGCAATGTTACAAAAATAACTTAGGATTCGTTAGCAGATCGTCTTAAACAAACCTTCAGTTGGTCGAGAATAGACTTGTTGGTCCTTTTGCTGTCCACTGTATACGCAATATTCTTCTATAACACCTCATTAAAAGTCTCGATCTTTCTTTTTCGGTCAGCTGCACGCATTGATCATGATTCGGAACTGTACAGATATATTGAGAATACCACCCTGCTCGCACGAGTCTGGTCTTAGTAGTATTCACACACTTCAGTTTTGCCAGATTCTAGTTAACTTACTCATAGCTGCTTTGGCAACAGTATTAACAAAAGATTTGTTTCATTTCCATTATTTCCACGGCATATCATAAACAGCATAGAAAGCATAAGTAACAGAGACTTGTCTCATTAAATATTCTTGAACGACGTAGAACTATCTATTAAATCCACAGCATAAATTTAAGTGCAAAGAATAGCATAAGTAACAGACTTGTTTCGTCTCTACTACATCCACAGCATAAAATCAATGTCATAAAATAACGTAAGTAACAGAGACTTGTTTCATCTCTATTACATCCACAGTATAAACTAACATAAGTAACAGAGACTTGTTTCATCTCTATTACATCCACAGCATAAAATTGCATAAGTAACAGAGACTTGTATCATCTCCATTACATCTACTGCATAAAATCAATGGCATAAAATAGCATAAGTAATAGAGACTTGTATCATCTCTATTACATCTACTGCATAGTACAACAACTGCATAAGTAGTAATTAGAAACCAAAGCATTAACTCAGATAGCCCAGCATACATACATTCTCTCGAGACCAACTCGATGTTGGTTAAGAATTGCATAAGCAGTCTGAACATCCTGGGTACATCCAACAAAGTTACCCTCAGAAGGGTTCCATGTCACTTAAGTATAGATGGGAACGAAAAGGCAGGTGACTAGGCAATAATAAGCTCCGATATTCCTCAATGTAGCAGTCAGCCATTTTGTGGTATGGTAACAACACACATTTATTTCTCAAAACTTACTGCAACCTCAAAGCTCACTCGTGTGGTATGGTAACAACACACATTTATTTCTCAAAACTTAATGCAACCTCAAAGCACTTCAAGAGTGGCAATCCACCTCTGGACACTTCTTCTAAAGCGCTAATTAAGGAACATTGCAAAAACTTTACAAAAAAGTTACTCCAACTCAATAAGTATAAAAACAACGCAGTAACCAGAATACTCATTGGCCAATGCATTATGCAAACTCAATAAACATATGTTCACTCACGGCCTCAGTTAGTTCGCAATGTGCGGACTATGTCATAAGACAGAGGAATCTGCTATGCACATCTTCTGATCGCTCGGACCACTCATGCACCGGAGAAGTATCTATCTAGGACAGCATATTATGCAACCTGATTGGAAGTTCCTGGAGTCGAAAGGACTCTGTAGATAACTCTAAGTTCACTCTAAAAGAGTGACAATGGATCAACACTAGTCGACATAGCTAGGGCCGACCTCAGCACCACATCCAAAAAATACAATAATAACAACAGCATAAGTAACAGAAACTTATATCTTATCTATTACTTCCAAAGCATTAATAATCTAGTAAAATATCAACCGTTTCAGCAAAACAGCAATATTTTCTGCAGAGTCCACATAAAAATCTGCAAATTATGTGTATATAACAAAACTAATATTCTCTGTTATAATTAACTAATCATTTCCAACAAATGATCGCAAAATAATTCATTTCATTATTCACGGTTATTAAAACCAACGTACAAAATGCACCACGTTTCGATTACATTTTTAAGAATGTAATCTCTGCTATAATGATAAAAAGTTTGCAACAAATCATACAAATAATATATATAATTCACGAAACTTAAAAGAAAACCTTTTAAAATGTGCCCGAGCTAATTTATAAATTAGCTAATAATAAAATTAACCAAATTACTTCTTTTTTTTTTTAAAAATATATGTGATCACTTTATCAATTTCTTCGTGACACTTGGTTTGGTACTAGCATATCACGGGATACTAAAGTATTCGGTACCATATATGTAAATCAATAACCTGTCAGCACATACGAAACTATCCAAGCCTTCCAATCTTGTCACTACAAACATTAGTACCCGTGTTAATGGAATAAGCTTTAAGACTGTAAAATACTTAAGATTATTTTTCAATTTACACTATCCACTTTATACATATCTAGAATGTATTAACTTTGTATCTAATGACCAGTTTGGTTCTCGTGACAAATACTCTTGCAGCTCTTACTGACCTAGTTACAACATAAGAAATAATATAGACAAAAAGCAATTAGGTTTACGTGTCTTTATTGGCTTGATTTAATATTGTAAGCCATACGTTACTTTTCAGCAGTTTCAGCAAAATAGTTTCAGCAAAATATCAGCCTCATATAAATATAAATGCTACATAATATAAAAATCAAACTGCTGCTTATGCCATTACAGTACAGAGTAGGCATGAAATGTTAACATCAGCATATTACAAGGATCAATCCTAGTCCTGAACTTAAACGGTGATATCGCTTTGCATGATACCACTTTATTTAACATTGCCATTGAAATTAAAACCATAATTAGTCAGCACGACAAGGTTATAATTGCCTTAATCAATGGTCTCGAGAAAGTGTACTCACTATTAATAGTAACTAAAACCAACCATTTGTTTAACGCAAAACAAAAATATTACCTACAATCAGCATTTATGCACCATTGACGAGAGTACATTCAAAAGAGTACCGAGGCTTATATAATATAGACCATAGTCTTCCACGGGGTATACATATAGATAAACTGTTCTAAAATTTCAACTTAGTAACAAAACTCATCATGTTCGCTGCCTCCCGAAATCTATCGGATATCTCAAATACAATTCGGTGGTGAAACCTTACTTTAAGAAAACGTTAAAATAGAAACTGCTTTTTCAATATAACTACCATACTCCATCTAAGAAAGTGAGGTACCTAATAAAGCGTATGCTCAACTAAAGCTCTGGTGCTAAAATGCCATTAAAATTATATTATTTACTTCAATATATTTTCCACGTGAATAAACGACAACGCTATGAATCGGCAAACAGCGCGTAAATGACCAATCCCTAGACCAGTGTCTTTGTGAAAGACAATAGACATGCGTTTTCGAGACGCTTTATTAATTTGTAGTCCACTTCTATTTCATTTCAAACATTTAAGGATTTGTATTAACCTGTATTCTTTGCATTACCATAATATTAACAAGGTAAATATAATAACACTACATTAATAATACTTCCTTACGTTTATGCTTTTCACCCGTAACCACAATTGCTGTAAAGCATTTAAATCTTCGGGAATCATAAATCAAAATAAATCTGCGATAAAATCCGAAAAGATAGTGTCACTAAATTATCTTTTACAAATACTTACTAAGACCTCTACAAAACGTGTTACTAAACTAATTAATAGTAGGTATTTATTTAATTAGGCTTAAAATCATGGTGAAAACAGCATAGTACTATACGAAGGAGCACAAATTTTCTTGTACCCTTTAAATTTAATCTTTTACTTTATATAAAAACTGCAGTACTAACTAATAATTATAAAGTATGCCTTAATACATCACTAACAAATTATCTTATAGCAATAACTGCTTCATATTACTTTGTCAAACGATAAGACGACATGGAATGATGCATGGAGCTTTTCATTACTTTATTTTAAATGTATGCATTCGTTTAGAATAATTTATTTATTTATCTTATTATGAACACCAACAAGAAACACAGAAATATATCATATCTAAAAATATCGTAAATGTAATCTCTTATTACAAATGTTTCACACAATACGGCAAAATTTAACATAAGTTAACTGAAACACACGTTACGTCACTTAACTTTCCGCCAAAATATGCTAAAATTAGAAATTCTTAAACCACAATAATAACAGCATTCCTTTTCTTTCCAACGCCATATATTTTTATTAAATAACTACCTACTTCATTTTGCAAGTAGCTTTTGTCTAAATCACTCATTTAAATAATGAGATTTTCTTGTCGACATCATATTACTAACACTTATTCAAAGAAATTAAAGCAATATTATTATAGCACAAGTTTCTATTTTTACCAATTTTACTATAAGTTAATCTTAAAAAATATTTTTTTCTAGCCACAGTAACTCTTAATCTTAAATAAATTGTTATTACTTCTTATTTTTAACGCTAAGCATAGGCGTATCATTAATTGTGAATCGTCAAAAGTATAGCCCTGACCAAATACGTCCAATTAAATATTTTTAATGAAGCAATAACGCTAAGTACGCTTATTTTGCACGGCAAGAGAGTAGCCCTCGCCACGTGCACCACAAGATACACTTTTAACGTTATTAACCAAATTATATCGTTTTATAATTACTTAGTAATTCATCTGTGTCACATTACTAAAGAGTAGCCTTAAATCAAATGTTCTACAAGATACAAATACTATAAGTTTCACTAACAAACACTTATAATGCGGTATAATAAAACAATTTATATTATAAACTCCCTTTTGATATTATTAATAGGTTAAAAAAAATTACAGAATAGCCTTAATAAAGTATTTCACAGCATACGAGCGTTTGAAGTTACAGCTATGAACATGTACGTTACATAAAACCTTAAATCAATATAATCATCTTTAAGAAAAGAAAAAAAAGGAATGGCAAAGTTACATACCCACTTCTGAAGCTGTAAACTCTGCGACAGGATGGTCTTCCAATTACACGTTATTACACATTAAATAATATGTATTCGTCTATTCTTATTATAATTATATATTCCACAGCAAATATTACCAGCAATACTTTCAACAGCAATTATATTATTCAATCTATACTGTCCGAAGTAATGAATCGAAATGTGTCACTCACCGATAAAACAGAACTTATAAAACCTTATCCCACCCATTTTACAGCGCCATCAGGTAGTCAATACAACTCCCAATAAAGTAAATTGATAATAGAATAAAAATAGTCAATACCAGTCCATATTCATTATCCATTAAATACATAGAAGTTAACAATATAACAATGCGAAAATAATGAAAAAGTAGTACAATATCTGTCTGAGCATAAAATAAAATACACGCAATCGTTCGCAATATTGCGTAAATGTGAGACCGCTTCGATTGAGTTCGTGTAAAACATGGCGTATGATGAGGTCTAAATATTGGTAAATAATTCGTTATTGAAACTCTGGCGCGAGCCCAGTTGGCGGTCTGTCGTTCCGGACCGCCCATTTCACTGAACAGATAGCTCTGAATACTGCTGCTCTTATTTTATTTTGCCTGTTCTTAATATGATTCTGTAACTAAAAAAGAGAATTTATGTATGTAATGGCATACATACGAGATTAAAACAGATGCTTTTTTCTAACTTAAAGTTAGCTTTAAACTTTTAGGTCCACGACGTTTTGAATACTTTATTGCAATCCTGGTCACAAATAAGGCTTGCTATGATCTTGATCATTTCAGCTTTGAAATATTAATTTGAATTAACGAAAATAGTTTATTATAATTACTATATGAAAAAATTTTCCATAGTTCGTAGACTTAAATGTGGATTTTTAAATGAAATATTTATGACTGACAGTGGTAGCCCAGCGATAACGCGTTCGTTTGGATAACCGAGTGATGTGGGTTCAAATCCGGGTCTCGCACCACTGATATTTTCATGTGCGAATTATTAATATCATGATTACCCTTATCTTGCGGTGAAGGAAAACATCGCGAGGAACCTGCATGTCTAAGAAAACCTAGCAAGTTTTCGAAAGACATGTGAAGTCCGCCACTGAGTACTCGTACTGAGGGAGGCCCGTGCCCAGCAGTGGGACGTTAAAAAGGGCTGATGATGACTTATGACTGATATCGACAAAACTTACTGAAACCAGAAGGAGGCACGAGTGAAGCAAGAACAATTCGCGAGTTATATTTTAAATGTTCAAATACTGTGTTAAGCAAATAAGTGTTGTTATTTATATTTATTTTTCGATTTGGTTGGCTTTGTCTGAATTCAAGACACTAAAGATGCTCCCAGAAATCTAGTTCAGTAAAAACATTTGGATTTATTCCGGCTGCGTGAAATCCAGCTTCTCTTTATATTGCGACCTGAGTATAAGCTTTTTAGAATAATCCAACAACATGATACAAAGTTATTCGTATTGAAAGAAGGCTCACTTCCAGCAGTAGAATGTCTCTCAACAGCAAAAGTAAAAATACTTGCTAATTAAAAAATAATTAGAAAGCAGTAAAAAAGTCAGCCAGTGTTTTTATCTACTTTCAATTTTAATTTATTAAATTAATGTCGAGCAATTTTCTGTATTTATTCTAAATTAATTTACCCTTTTCCCTTCAATTTATCTTCATTTATACTTTTTCCTTTTAAAATTTACACCAATTATAACAAGGTCTTTGACCAAAAAGTGTGTATTTCTAAAAAAGCACCCGAGGAATAACATTAAATAATGTCAAAGTAAAATTGTTTTACAAAAATCCTCTTTGATGAACAAAATATTGAATATTCATAATATTTTAATGCCTCCTAGAAACATCCGTCGTGAAAACGTAATTGAATTTTCGTTGCAAAATTGTATTTGAAGTCTCGTACCAGAAAAAGTTATGAAAGAAAACGTATACATACGTAGAAATAAAATTTAAACGTCTTTCTATTTTTTCCACATATTGGGTCATATAGAGTTAAAAAATAAATAAAAAGGCGTGTTGTAATGATTTCTGGCCCGAAATTCCTTATCGCACGTTATTTTCGACATACTTGGCGAATTAGAGATAATCGGAAAAATGTGTAATTTTGCGACCGTCAACACATGTCATGTGTGACGTCATCAAAAGCACCATAAGTGACACCCTTTTAACAGAGCTCGCGAGGCATTCCTCCATTCACGGATCTGTGCCCCTAGTACCTACTCGTGATAATAATTGTACCAGAGATTATGCTTGTAAGCGCAGGACGGCCAACATCAGAAGTAGTCATAGTAGTGGGCGTGATTATTAATGTCTTTCGAGGGAACACTGTACATTTAGTCAATTTAACTCAACACACTCATAACTAAATACAATGTAAACATAATAAAACATTAAATTATCAATAATTATACACAAATACGGATATAAGTAATTCGTCGATATTACGTGGTGCACGGGCGGTCAAAATCTGACATTCCCTTTTCTCTTTTTTCAAAATAGCCAATTTTATTCTAATCTAATTTAATTTCTTTTTAAAACATGCCAGTTTGTATCACCTTGCTGCCATCGCTTCGACGCTTTACAAGAGTGCGCTGTCAAAGCTTGATTTCACACTCTAATCCGATAAGCTTACCAAAACCTCCAGATGGCGCATTGAGTGCGCCGTCATGCTAATAATGAACACTATAGGTGACAAAGAGTGTGTTGTGTAAATAAATAAATACGTGTGCAATCAATGTTTTTTCCACGGAGATTGTCTTTCTCTTGAGAGAGACGTACCTTATTCCCTATATTTATTGAATAATAAATAAAACATAGTGTAAAGTTTATCATGAAACTAAATCTGGGGTCTTATACAATTAATGTTAAAATTTGATTTTTATCTTCCCACTGTAATTTTCAGGTAAATTAACAAAACCATCCTGTAAAAACGGTCAAAGAAATAAAAATCATAATCCCACACGAATATACGTCACGCTAACACGTTATTTCAGTTCCTTTCCCATTTCCATAACTCATTTGCCTCTGTTTTATTCCATGCGGAATATACCCTCTTACTTTGTATTGTATATATGAATCTTTTATTGAATTTTTTCATATTCAGAACCACTTATTATGATGTAGATTACGAACCTTCTAAAATGAAGCACACATATATTTAAGTGGTAAGAGACGTTGGTTTGATATTTTGTTAAAGACTTAACTATAATTATTCCATAGTATAATAAAAACAATAGAATAATGTTGTATGTACATTAGTATTCTTCTATGACTTTAAGTCCCATATTTTCAGAATTAGTTGGTTTAGAATATATAAGTTGCCCTTAATAATTTAACGGGGAGACTGTTACAGGTATGATGATGATGAAAGGAGCGTGTATGCAAGCTGCTAGGTTATTCATTGAACAAATAAAAAAACAAAATAAAAAATAAAGGAGCAAAGCTGTGTACATGCAACTATAGGATGAAAAAATTCAAGTCCATTTGAAGTGTATCTCTGAAGAGGGCTTTGAAATTAGGATAGATGTTTCAAAGTTGCCTTTTTGTTCATGCCAAAGTTAATAGTACAAGGTACAAGTGTATTCGTCTATATTCGTGAACATGTTTTGTATATATAGCTATTTAGCTACAGCATAGTTTTTATGTATATTAAATATATTCACTTTGTAGAATGGACCACTGGAGTAACTTCATAGTATTTAGGCAGATCTCAGATAAGTAATCTTGAAACCTTTTACTAACCTTTTTGTTGAGTTAAAGTAGGTAATGCTGGCTTTTCTATCCGGTGAGTCCCACATAACTGTTTATTTATTTATTTGAAAGATACATACAGTGTTATCTATTGAGTACTTATCTATATAGTAAGTATAATATTATGCTTACAAGTTTACAAGTACTTGGGCACTGCCAACTGTACTAGGCCGAGCCTGTATCACAGATGGCAGTTCCTTCCTTCGTGACATATAAAAGAACAATAATAAGCACTAAGCACACTTAAAAACTACCTTCCAAGATCGAAAAACTAAAGGAGCAAGCAAGCAAACACTAAGTAAAGTTAAGTATTTTTACTATATAGGGTTAAGTTAAGTATTTTTACTATATATATAATGCAAGTGCTAAAATGTCTCAAAATGTGGCGACATTGCATATTTACTGATTGATAAATTAGACAATCATAATACAGGCTCTAACTAGTTCATAGACAGATACAATAACTTCGAAAGAGTTATGAAGATAACAAGTTCCTTTTGGAATATTCTTTGCAATAAAATATTTTCCGAGCGATTGAATAGCGTTTACCAACTTTACAATGCCAAGTCTGTACTTTAAAATAACGTATATATTAAGCCTTAAAACTAAAACAATAAGGTACAAAATACAATTTCAGTTTATCAGGTGCCAATTTTTGTGCTAAAGGTGCACATTTTGTATTCATGTTTAAATATAATCTACGAAACTTTCAAATACAATTTTAAAATATTGTTACATAGTTATATATGTAGAATACATAATATGTACATATAATATGATAATAAGTGTTCGAGTGATGTATGTGTGATTTATTAATTACTAGCTTTCGCGCTTCGCTTGGGCTTTTTCCTAGATTTAGCACAGGCAAAGCCGCGGGATCGGCTAGTTATGCATATAAACTTTCCTCTTGAATCACTCTATCTATTAAACAAAACCGCATCAAAATCCACGCAACGGATTTTGTTTTAAAGATTTTAGCGTACATAGGGATATGGGGACAGAGAAAGCGACTTTGTTTTATACTATGTAGTGAAGATTACCTAGTTAAAGCAGTGGTAACGCGCTCGCTTGAATTACCGAGTGATGCGGGTTCAAATCCGGTTCTCCTCTGATATTTTCACGTGCGAATTATTTCGATCATGATTACCACTTGTCTTACGGTGAAGGAAAACATCGTGAGGACACCTGCATGTCTGAAAGAACCTAGGAAGTTTTCGAAAGACACGTGAAGTCCGCCAACGCACGGTGGACTATGGCCTTATCCTTCTCTTACTAAGGGAGGCCCGTGCCTAACAGTGGGACGTTATAACAGATTGAAGACAAGACTTAAAGTATCGAAATGAAACAGCAACTTTTCATTTAAAATATCTTACCCTAAACAAACAAGTTTACTGATTATATTATTTATCAAATAAACCAAACCAGTCAGTGGTTTATAAAGGACCTTTGCTTATTAATTTTCCCTTTAATTATTTTTATGAAACCAGGAAAACATCTTATGAGTAGGTAATCAAGTGAATTCTTTCATAATGAGAATTTTTATTTTTTAATGAATACTTTGAGAAAGTATGATCCAATTTAAATGACAATTATTTACTGACTGACTGACTCATACTTTTTAAGCGAGTTAATATAAATAAATAAATATGTTAGGACATTATTACATACGAAGCTTGTGTTACGGATACCAGATAGTTGATATAGTCCATATATAAGTATTAATACATATATACTTATTATAAATATAAACACCCATGACTGGAGTACAAACATCCGAGTTTAACAAATGAATGCCCCCAGCGGTACTCGAACCCGCGACCACTGGCGCAAGAAAGTAGTGTCACTACAAACTGCATTTTATTAATACAGTATTCTCTCCAACAATCACATAATGAGATTCAGTTGCTAATTATTTAAATATAAACTTTATAAATATGAACATACAATTTTGGACGAAGTAAAGATCAAGATACTGTCATACAAAAAAATAATGTAATACATACTTTTGTAAAACATAGCTTTTCTTTATTAGCAGTTGAGTAAGTAAGAAATAATAAAAAATCTGATTTGATTACATTAAATATTATTGGAAGACAAAGAATTTGAATAGATTTTGATGTTTAGTTATTCGTATCAACATTGATATGTCTGCACTAAACTAAAATGTACCTGGGAAAAAAATCCGAGTGAAGCGAAGGTAAGTAACTAGTTTATATAAAAGATTACAATGTAAGAAGAAAAAAAATAAAAAAGAATGAGCGATACGATTATTAATCTTCACTTTGTTATTCCATTATATCCATTTTCACTATACATGAAAAATAGCAGTCGATAGGAAAGTATTTCGACGCAAATAGTACATTTTTCCAAATTTATGCACTCATATATCAATGAGGCACGCCATACTGCGCGCTTGAATAAATATCAGTATAGTTATAGAATAACAATGTAGTTGCAATATTTTAGTTTAAAATATTTTCAATAAACATAAAATTGATAATATATTATATAAAAACTTTTAAAATTTCTGTAAATAAGTAAATCAAAATTTAAATAAAACGCCAACAAATACAAATTTACTAACACATTTGGAAGAGCACATAATAATTTATTAATTATTCGAAGTCAAAGCCCTTTTACTGAGCCAACATATAACCACTGTACCAAATAGTCTTCATCATATAAAAATGAACCGAAATATGAATAGTAAAATAAATATGAAATGTGGTAGCACTCCGAAATATTTATCATACAATTTGGTAGAGTCTAGACAGTGAAAAATTTCTTTAAACATAATATTCGCATTGAATACAGAGCGAGCTTACGTATAGTGGATTTACGTAAACTTTTTTACATTTAACACGAGCTTTCGACGACATTTTATTGCAATAGTGACATACATTACATTTGTTAGACTTTAAATTTAAAAGAGAGAGAGGAGGTACTGAGTTCGACACTTTTATTCTTTGTACGTTACGCTTAGTTATATGCAAGTTTTTATTTATCATTATTTTGTTTTACACGATGATGTTATTGCTTCTCTTCCTTTTTTTTTTTTTTATTGTTCATAGGTCTACAAAACAAATGACAATCTAAATACATGTACAAAGTAGTTATGCTTATAAAACTAATACACTAGATTGCATTTTTCTAGATGCAGACACAGCATGCAAATAATCCTTCATGGTTTAGACAAGACGCCATGGTAGATTAATGAATAATAGGATACTTAAATATAATATGTAGCGGATATAACTAATATCCTTCGTGACAATGGTGAAATCTGCTACAACTAACGTGCTCTGAAGAACATAAAATTGATTTGCAGATTAAAGGTATATTTACTTTAAAACTACCCAACGGATTTTGATGCGGTTTTTTTGATAGAAGAAGTGATTCAAGAGGAAGGTTCTAGTATATAACTTGTCAAGTTTATGTATATATTTAAAAGCGGAAACCGCTCCGCTTAGCTTGCGCCAAAACTAGGGATGACCCCGAGCGAAGCGAGGGCGATTCGCTAGTAACTGGTATAAAAGCTTAATTTTTTTCTTTTTTTATTTAATAATTTATACTGTTTTAAGCCAAATACATTATTTAAAATACGGCAGCAAATTTTATTCCAGTGCAGTATACCCTATTGAAATATGACTACATAAATCCTACAGAGTACAATTTGTGTTGAAATTCGTTTCCAATCAATTACTATTTTCCACGTAAATGAAAATAATGGTAATGAATGCATATGTATAGCTTGTGAACATATTTTTAATGTTATGTCATAAAAAGTTTATGTTCTTGGAATAAATAGAGTTATTGACTGTGCCTGATTTACTTTATTTATAAGCTTAATAAAGAAAAAAATAATAGTTACGTAATATAAGGTGAGGTACATGCGCGGCCTAGTTCAGACATAAGTGTTGCTTAAGCAAAAATTACACAAATTGTATGCTTTTAGGAGATAAATCCAGTAAATCAATCGTTTATATTACATTGTTTAAACCAAATTTTTGTGACAATGTGATATTCTCAGTCAATTACACCTTAGACTCACTTATACTCACTGTGCTTGTACACTAAATTTGGATTTAGATATATGCTTTAAAAGCTATCCTAACTATCATTGAAACACCTATTACCGTTATTATGAACTTCATAAATACATAGGGAAGCCTAGAGTTACTGTATCTTACACAAAAAAGCACAACTTCTTCAGCATCTAACACGAGACATCTCTGAAACCACCTAAAATTTGAACAAGACAGCTCAACGCAACATCACTCGACTATCATCATCAACATCAGCCCTTTTTAACGTCCCACTGCTGGGCACGGGCCACCCTCAGTACTAGGGGGATCAGACCATAGTCCACCGCGCTGGCCTAGTGCATGTTGGGGGACTTCACATGCCTTTCGAAAACTTGTTAGGTTTTCTCAGACATGCAGGTTTCCTCACGATGTTTTCCTTCACCGTAAGACAAGTGGTAATCATGATATGAATGAATCGCACATGAAAATATCAGATGTACGAGACCCGGTTTTGAACCCGCATCACTCGGTTATCCAAGCGATTGCGTTACCGCTGGGCTACCATTGTCCATTTTGTTCGACTATACCACAACTGAAATAAATAGAACATATTCCAACCGACCCATTTATCTTTGTAAGTCGTATATTCCGACTTATCAATGTATTGACTTTGCCTCATTTCCATATGTGTCCCAACGGACAGACGGAGTCGCGTTATATTATATCATCTGCGTAAATCATGGGGGTTTCTTTTTTCTTTTTTAAATAAACGCCAAGCTTTGATTTATGAAACGAAAAGAAAAACCAATGACTTCATATTTTCTCTATGGGAGGTTTTCGATTAAATTCTATGTTATGGTTTGATTAATATTTTGGTGTAATTTCCTTTTTACAGTTATTGTTTATAACATAAAAATGGCCTTTGGCACAGTTGGTAGTGACCCTACCTTCTGCGCCAGCGTTCGCGGGTTCGTGTCTCGCTGGGGGCATTCATTTGTTGACCATGAATGTTTGTACTCCAGTCATGGGTGTTTATATTTATAATATTTATGTATTTAAAATGTATATATGTGTATTATATCAACTATCTGGTATCCGTAACACAAGCCTCGTAGCTTACCATGAAACTGAAGGTGCTGTTGTAATAATGTCCCAACATATTTATTTATTTAATGGACAAAGGTAAAATATATTTTTAGGTTTTTCTATTAAGAGTGTTCAATTATAGTCACCTTAAAGAGTATTATGTCTTAAACTAGACTTTTCTCTGAAAGTGTGGACTTTTCAACTAATAAACTATATATGAAAATAAATGTAGGCTATCAACCTTAATTTGCATGTACATTTGCCTACTACAATATAAACTCATTGATTTATAACATTTGAACGATGAGTTAGTAAGGCAGATTTTCTGATAAGCAACAAGCAAATGAATTGAAAACGTTTTGTAGCCCTAACTATTAATTATTATTTAATTAATAAAAACAAGAAACATTAAAACTTTTGTCCGACCCGGGAATCAAACCTCATAATCCACAACCTAGCTAAGTACTAATAATACATATGAGAAAAAGCAATATTGTATAACTTTCAATGAAAAATTAAGAACACGGCCCCACATAATAACATCGCTCATAATGAAATGAGATTATCACCACTTCTGATTTATTACTACTTTCTTTATGACTTCGATGACACTTTATTCCAAACAAGTTATGACTGCGCATAGCTATTATTCATTTATACAATTTTAGTAGTTCCGCAGTAAAGCGTGTATATGTCAATGCCTTCTATATCAGTGATTGTGGGTTCGATTTCCACAGAGGAAAATTGTGTATTGAGTGTTAGCTTCTCTCGGTAATTTCGTCTAAGAGTGCATTTATAGTTAGTTCTAAAGCATTAATCCATGACTTGTGAAACTATTAATGATGTCTTCATATAGAAGTATATCTTCAGATCTACACAACTAACTTAAGCCAATTAAAGATGAATTACTGCTAAAATTAAACCCAACGGACAAAATGGAAAAAACATTTAAAGTAGGTATAAGTTTTTTAAATAAACATTTAGGGTAATAATTTCTCCTTGTCTTATTTTAATAATCTTATCATTTAGATAAAAATGTTTTTCCGGATTAATATAGATGAAGTATGATTTAAGAGGTGGCCCAACACTTATATCCTTATAAATAAAATTTAAGTCTCTCCCGTGAAGCATTGGAAATGTCGGAACCAAGAATCAAAATAAATTCTCGAATAAATCCTAAAATATAGTTTAATTTTTATCGTCAAATATTCGCGTAAATCTAATAAAGTATTACGCATATCATTTATACGTAGTCAAAAACCGGCTCTGCAATAAACCTTATGGAAATATCTTATTGAGAGAGATATTTACGCGTACACAAATACCAAAATGATATATAACGCTACCAATAAATTATATGATAAAATTTCATGTCTTCTCTTTCACACTAAAGGGGCTTGAGAGATGTTGATGAAATTTATAATAAAGATAGATAAAAGAGAATATGTTTCATAGTGTCTATACTAAGGCACACATTCATAAACTTATTCAAACGAAGCAAGGAGTAAGCACTACT
The DNA here is from genome assembly GCA_905231865.2 of Boloria selene. Classification (NCBI taxonomy): domain Eukaryota; kingdom Metazoa; phylum Arthropoda; class Insecta; order Lepidoptera; family Nymphalidae; genus Boloria; species Boloria selene. The sequence continues at coordinate 919,493 of HG993147.1, forward strand.
ATAAAATATAAATGCACTGTTTTCTACTTTCAGCTTAGTTAATACTTTCTTAGATTTACGCGAATATTCAACATTATAATTGAAAATATATTTTAGGGAGTCTTTCCCGTGACCATGATTGCTGTAAAGCATTCATAAACGTCGGGAACCAAAAATCAAAATAAATCCGTGACAAAATCCGAAGAGATACTTTTACTTATCAGTTCTTTGACTATTAACAAAAGCATATAAAATTCCAAAACTTTTTTTACATCCAGTTAAGTCAAAATCTATTCACAAAGGCATATAAAATAACTTCTAAAGCAATTAATAGGGCGATGACATCTTCCTTTCTGGGTAATGAGAGAAGAACTTTCAATCTCATTAGTCTGGTAATCCGATATCCATTAGACGCTTAATTATTGTCGGTATTTCTATAATGGCTTTTATTCAGCTTTTATGAGATTCTTCGAAACCTGATCTTGAAATAGCAACTTCAATTACTAACCAATGGCTTTCAAAGCTGTCAGGAATTTGACTGAAGTGAGAAGTACTTACATTGTCATGGCAAAGAAATGCTATATGTGTACATGACTTGTGTTTAATTATTCTTAATGACCGTTCAATATGAAAGTGTAAAGCTTATATGAAACATTAAGGAAAATATTAATATTTACATGTGGGAGATAATATTTATTTTATTATTTTTTTAGAACTACCTTCCGTTCTTTTATAGAAATGTCATTTGACAGTTGTATTGTCTGTGCCACCCCACTACGATAATAAGTTATAAATACCCTTGTACCCCCTATCGCCAGGTCAGAAGTGGTTCAGCCGTGAGCCCGGCACTTTGTTTATAAGTGCTCTGACTTGACCGAGATACCTATCAGGTAATCTCTGTATCGTTGTGACAGTATTTTAGTACTTATAGTAGTTACTTTATTATTTTTATTTTAAAAGTATAAAGTATTACTTTGAAGTGCTTTCAATGCTCTCAATAATACATTATTTATTTATGATAATTAAATAGATAATTAATTGTACTGTACATTATATTTATATTATAATAAAATGAGTATTTTGATATAATTGTTTATTCTTTTTCTACCCATCTCTCACATCAGAAGTGGGATCTGATTTCAAACTTAAACTACGCCCATGTACTTTATGTTATCAGGTTACGCTGCATCCACAAAGAGAAGTCTGCCAGTGATCGATCATCGAGCCAAGTAACTCTGCTAAGTTCTCAACTTACGTGGAACAAAGCACCTGTGTCACCTGGGGTGAAGTCAACCGTATCTGTCGCGTGCTCAACCACCGATCGCTGTGGAAGAGAATGCACAACGACAGAAGTAGTGGTGATCGTCAACTAATGAAGGACAGGTTTCGTTCCAATGCAATATTTTGTTCATATAGAATTTTAAAAGTACATTTGAATCGTACTTCAGTTTTCTAATTTTCGATTGAAATTAAAAGTTAGTAAGTCTGTGGAATCGATTTTCGATTAATCGGCTTAGAATGCGGACAAGCTGGCCTGAAAGTCGACAGTTGTTCTATTAGAGTAATATGTTTATGGTTTATATTACTAAAATATAATAAATGCCTACTATTGTAGGTGAGTTAAATATTAGCTCCACGCAATAATAATGCTATTTTTATCAATAGCTGCAAGAGCAACATAGATTGCTAAATTTCATTACATATCGTCATCACTGTCATAGTCGCAAAGATGCTCTTCATCTTCACTCTCTGAAGAACTTTCTTTTGTAACTCGGTGGCGCAGTAGCTAGCATGTATGGTTGTACATATTGCGGTCCTTGAGCGCAAGCACTAGGTGAGGCCAAGTTTAGTTACGGAGTCTTTCTGTTTAGTAAACCTTAACAAGGGCTCGGAATATGGAAGTTGGTGGTGTGTCACCATGCCTTTGAGAGCATGGATAGCCATCGGTCCAGCACTTTAACTCTCACTGGTCGAGTGAAGTAATGAAAAAACTTGAGTGCTTTTGCGTCTACGCGTACACTATATTTGTTCGGTCGGAATCGATCGGAACAACATTTTTGTTATTATTATACCTGGCCAAATGAATGACCTTTACACTTTTTGAAGGCAAAAGCTTGGCGTAATTAGTTTAATAATTTTTACTAATAGTAAATTTTGTGTAGGCTATTATATTTTAAGTGACACCAGGAATTTCAAAATTAATCCTTATAGTGGAAACATATCTGTGTGTCCTGTTTAGTTATTGATGACAGAACATTTTATACAAATCTTATGTCGTAACATAGAAGATATCGAAACTGATATAACAAGGTTTGGCAACTTGTTAGCGTTTCAGGCACACATTGGTAACCAAGCTGGCAATGACATGTTCGTTGGCAATAGCTATTGTTGATGTTTCTGAAATATAATACAGAATCAAGCATCTGCAGTATGACATCTAGCAGTCTTACGAAGTCTTCATTGAAGTATTCTTCTCTTCTACATTTGTAAAAAGTAAAAGCAAGTAGCTTAATGGAGCAAGAGGAAAAAAAGGAGTTACAATGGGAAGTGTTTGGTGTAAAGATGAATGTTTGGTAAAATCTACAATTATAAGGTATGACAAGTTTTTTGTTTGTTGTGACTTGTAAGTAGAACTTACGGTTAAGAATTTCAAAAACACTTATATTAAAAAGATCTAAAACGTTACATACTTAAATTGCGATTTTTATATCACTGGTAAACGTAGTTGCAAATTAGGTGAAGTGACCTGTATAAATCAATTAGTATAGAGAATCGTGATATCATGACAAAAATATTAATAATTTAAATATATTTAAAAAAATATATATAAATAAATAATTAATTTCTTAAACAGTTTGGAGTCTATCAAAACAAATTCTCCTGTAACTTCTACTTTTTACAACGAAAAAGCATTTTAGAAAATGTTTTCTACACTACACTAAAGTAGACTAAAGATTATTACAAGATTTACAGACTTGGCTAATGTTCTACTTTTTCTAAAACTAAAACTTATACGATGGCATAATTGTTGATACATAATATTATTAGTTATTTGGATCTTTCATCAATGAACTTAAGTTGAGGTTAAGCTCTTATTGTTGCCTAAAACTGTGCATAAAGTTTTTAAAGTACAAGTTCATACGGATTAATGAACTATTAGATTATAACTTATTATAGTTAACCTCTAAATTCAACAACGGCAGTACAACTGCTTTGCGTTCTCGGAGTGAGATTCTATTACATTCAAAATTAATATTTACAGAACGAACGTTCTTTTCACAGACTAAGTTGCAGTAAATTTGTAAAATCAAATGTTAATGTCCCTATAACAATTGTCCCTAAAGTAAACATTTATTGAAATACTCTTAAGTATCGATAGATGGCATTACAAATATCGAATTCTTTTGTGTTTATTGACTATTATTAAAACTTAGATTCTTAAAAAAATCCATGATGGTTAATAATGATTTATTATTATTCAAGTCAAAGAATGTAATGTGTTCGTAATAAAAATTTGTGAAGTGATATTGAAATCTGACAAAGTTAATAGGATTTCTTTGAATTAATAAAAAAAAAACATTTTTTTAAAATTTCGTGTGATCGAATAAATGATCAATTAATATTCCACTATACGTTATTTTATACAACAGCTTTATTATAAGCTGATTAACGACATCTCTTATGCATTATAATAAAAACAGTCCGGATAACGTAGGTATTAGCGCATTCTTTTTTAGCGCTGTCCAATTACTACATACTTTATATACTTAAGATAAGTTAAGATCTGTACTAATATTATAGTATATTGCACTATTAAGTTTTTGTACATAATTCAATATTAAAATTTAATATGTAGTAGTGGTTTAGTTATTGTAAATAGGCAAGTGCAATGAATAATAAGTACGGACTATTATTGACAATTTATAAGTATTGTGAGAATTACTCGTTACTTCCACTAATATTTTTAAATACTTTCGATAATGCGATGTGTGAAAATTTTCTGAGCATTTCTAATTACGGTTTGATAAATCGTCGTTTGTTGGATAGACTGTAAAAGCCTATGATACAGCAGTGTGGTAGTAACTTTTTAAATGTAAAAAAGTTCATGTGTAATACTTGAGTCCATATTAATACAAATTATATGCATTAGACATAATATCATAAAATACTTATTGGAATTAAATTGTTTCTCATGATAATTTACACGAACAATATGTACTAAGTATGTTCTGAGATGATATTATATAAAGTATTTATTTATATAAAATGTCTTTGAGTTAGTTAACTCATTATTACATGAGTTATCATGAAGTATCCGGTATCGGATTTTGGTTCCATACCAGAGTTGTGTTTTGTTGTTCATTATTAGTACTGTTGGTGTACTTAATATTATACAAGCGTTAAGAAATTAAAGAGATGGCTAGTACCAGATAGTAACACTAGTCTAGCTTACAGTGTCGGTTATTAAGCGTCGCTTGGGTTTTGATAATTTTTCTGGATTTCTTGATGTCTTCCAAAGATCCCTATATAGTTAATTTCAAGTCCCTATATCGACGCGGGCCAGAGATATTGAGTATGAGGTTTGAATTCAAATACGAAATATAGCTATCTTTTTTTAAAGTTGAGAAATAAAAATAAGTGGTAAAAATGCTTAAAAAAATACTTCAACACAAATTATCTTAAAATGGCATTTACATTTAAATTAAATCTAATAAAACCATAAGAAACAAAAATTAATTTGGTACGGTCTGCAGAAAAATTTTTATTATTTTTATGAGTGATATGCTAGTTTTGTTGGCTAGTTTCAGCGACGTGGTTAAGATATAACTATACTAACTATTTAATGTATTTCCTTTAAATATCTACAGGAATACGAATTTACCATATTGTACATTAGTGGTTGAGAACGTTGGGATTTCAGAAATGAATAATAATTCTTATTGATGCTTATTTTTTATTACGTATATTTATATTTTTCATTTTTTCGACTGCCCCACGTTCAGGTGATGTCTGGCCAACATCATCCTGTACGCTGGAACAGTTGATAAATGACTTTATTATATTTATGTTGTGTGTTGTCATGTAAATTGGCATTAAGCCATGTGATTTGGCAATTACACCATGTGATTTGGTAGAGCCATGTGATTTGGCAATTACACCATGTGATTTGGTAGAGCCATGTGATTTGGCAATTACACCATGTGATTTGGTAGAGCCATGTGATTTGGCAATTACACCATGTGATTTGGTAGAGCCATGTGATTTGGCAATTACACCATGTGATTTGGTAGAGCCATGTGATTTGGCAATTACACCATGTGATTTGGTAGACCTATGTGATTTGGCAAATACACCATGTGATTTGGTAGAGCCATATGATTTGGCAGTTACAACATGTGATTTGGTAAAGCTATATGATTTGGCAGTTACAACATGTGACTTGGTAAGGCCATATGATTTGGCAGTCGGCAGTTGAAATTACTCCATATGATTTAAAGGCGCCTTGTCGGTACTTGACGTTATACCACGAAATTTGGTGCTTCCATGTGACAGCTGTTATTACCTCATGTGTTTTGGTTGTGCTAAGTAATTTGACATTAGACTAATGTGGATAAACTGTGTTAAGAATTAGCAATGACTCCATGTTACCGACCAATCTCCTTCGTGTCTTCTCCATTCTACGTGACACTGGCGAAATAATCTGTGCTCAACTGGCACGCTTTGAAGACATTAACAAGAGAATTGAATTAAGGAATTAGCAAGTAAGCTTTTTAGTTATACATTTTCATGTGACTTAGCGCTAGAATTTTGTCAAATCGTCATGTAAGTTTAGAATTCGCGATTTTAATGTGAGTTTTCGCGAGCCATGGTAGGCTGCTCGTCAGAATGGCCGTGTGGGAGATAATATTTATTTTATTATTTTTTTAGAACTACCTTCCGTTCTTTTATAGAAATGTCATTTGACAGTTGTATTGTCTGTGCCACCCCACTACGATAATAAGTTATAAATACCCTTGTACCCCCTATCGCCAGGTCAGAAGTGGTTCAGCCGTGAGCCCGGCACTTTGTTTATAAGTGCTCTGACTTGACCGAGATACCTATCAGGTAATCTCTGTATCGTTGTGACAGTATTTTAGTACTTATAGTAGTTACTTTATTATTTTTATTTTAAAAGTATAAAGTATTACTTTGAAGTGCTTTCAATGCTCTCAATAATACATTATTTATTTATGATAATTAAATAGATAATTAATTGTACTGTACATTATATTTATATTATAATAAAATGAGTATTTTGATATAATTGTTTATTCTTTTTCTACCCATCTCTCACATACATATCTATGATTTATAGCAACTGTCCTTAAGTAGGTACGTCTTAACGGTTAGTGATTGAAATACAAAATTTTTGTTGCGTTTTCCGTCTTTTTATACTGAAACACTAACACATACAAAAAAGGAAGCAAAAAAACAACGAAAAAGAGTCAAGCTATTTTTGAGTTTAACGAACAACAGTTATTTTTTATATACATACATATCGTACCTTCGGTAGTACAAGGGCACAATTGTCAAAATTGGCCAAAACAACTTTGTACCCCCTGCTTGAAAACTATATTAATTTAAAAAAACTAAACGTTTCTAATTCTTGCTAACATGATGCCAAGAACACCTATAATATGTACTTTATTTTATAAAAAAGATAATAACTTTAGAGCAATATAAAACAGAGTAATACCATTTTGAATGCAAAAAAAAAATCTTTAAATGGCTCTCCTGTAAAGTTGGGAACCCAACAATTGTGCCCTTGTACTACCGAAGTGGCGATATATTGATATAGTAGTTGTTTACGTACAAAAAGAGACGAAAAATCTGATAATTTAACATCATTCAAAAGCATATGCATGTCATAATGTATAGAAGATACAACACTGTATACTATGTTGACTTCCTATATAAATAAATAAAAAAAATATTTTCTACAAATATATTGTTATAGAAATAGAAAATTAACCTTAAATACATTTACAGCAATAATCGTAAACTTAAGCGAAGTTCTTCGCCGCGTCATTCAAGTTCAGAACTCAGTAATGGACTTGCCGCTGTTTTCTGAATGTAGAATAATTAGCTGCCTTCTTGAAATATCATTTCTCATTCAGATCTGCGAAGTTCGCGACAGGTATTCTGGGTAATTCATTGACTACTTTAATACGTTTTGTGAAAGGCGCTTGATTGACAAGTTAAACCAAACTTTAAATATAAATTTGTTTGTACTTAACTAGCTGTTGTCTGTGACTTTTGCTGTCATGATTTCTTTGTTTTCTTAAAATTTTCTTCGTTTTAAAGAAAATAACTGCACAAAATTTTATTCCCTATCGGCCAGTATTACACTACATTTTGAATTTTAAAAAAATGATGTCCCTTTCTGTCCGTTTGTCTAAAATCACGCAAAATCTGAAAATTATCGTAGTCTATAGTACAAGATTAAAATAAGCTATTACCGTCCCTTTAAGGCGAAGGGCACCACGCTGACAAAGTACGTGTTGAAATTTTTCATATAATATAAAGTTTTTTTAAAACAAATTTCTTTCCTCGCAATATTTCTTTTCACTGTAAGACAATAATTACAGTCATGTTAAAAATCTAGAGGTGCGAATAACGGGGCTTAAATCCCGCTTCACTCGTCTTTAGGGTTCCCAAAGGGTAAAGCGGGACCCTACTACTGAGACTCCGCTGTCAGTCCGTCTGTCTGTCTGTCTGTCTGTCTGTCTGTCACCAGGCTGTATCTCATAAAATATATAACAAAAAATAACAAAAACAGAATAAAACAAATATTTAAGGGAACTCCCATACAACAGACATGAGTATTGAGTAACTCTTGTTAGAAGGAGGTATATTTTGAATAAACACATTTCAGTATTTCTTTAGACACGATTTCGCTTTAGAATTTCCACGCGTTATTTCTTATACTCAAATAAGGATAATCCCAATAAGAAACCTTCACTTGGATTTTTTCCGCACAACATCGATATTCTATATTTCCCCTTAATTTTCTTAGCTCCGGAAATACACAAATATTTATTTTCAAAATACTCCATCGCTACAATTGTCAAGATATACACGCGTATATAGACGATTTTATTTTTTCGGTACTTTGGGGTGGTGGGGTAAATGATCCAGGGTACAATATAATAGAACAGTATCAGGGCTTTGGACTATTAGACGTAACGAAAAACGTGTGTCATTCATCTTTCCACTCCACTCTACCACTTTTTTGGGTTCCATTCTTATAGGTCCGTCCGTATTCAGATAAATAACTTGAACTAACTACCTATGTTATGATGTCCTCATGGCCGGTTTTCTTCATTTCTTCAATCGCACTGCAAGTAGCCTAGAGATATTATAGTCGATAAGAGTATGGACGTCAATATCTTACACTTTCTTAAATTCCGAGAGGGCGATAATAATCGAAACAACCGGTGAGAAATAAGGCTCTATAAAGACAGCTTTTTTATACGCAACGAGAGTGAAATACTGTCAACTGCCCAATTTCTTAATACAAAGACTAGTTTAGTCACTATCTAAATTTTAACTCATTCCTGACTCAAACCCAGGACTTCCAAATTAGTAGTCGTACGTATCAGCTACTTTGTACTTCACCACCGAGGAAGCTATTATGTACATATCATATTAACTTCAAGTGTAGTTGATGTTTCACATTAGCCCTAAAATGTCATTTGAGGAAGTTGTAGTGCCTTTATTAACGAAGTTATATAGTCAAGTAGTTTAACACGTAAGAGATCATTAAATGTATAGTAAATAGGTACAATAACGATAACTTACTAATAAATATGTCTTTATTATTTACTATTTCACTACACTATTTATTTTACTATTTCTAATATTCATAATGCAATGTCTCAACTGATTTCTCAAAAGTCTAAATATGTATTGGTTCTTAAACTTATAGTTTTCTAATACAAAAAGCATTGTAAAGTAGATATTTTAATCTGGTTATCAAGGTTTCATCGAAATTTGTTTAATTCTTCACAATTCTCCCAACATCTACAATAATTTTCATATTTATAATTGTAATATTTTAATTTTAACTTTTTATCCGCAACTTCATATTAACCTCTAAACGTATCTATCCATCGACCATCAGCCATAAAACCACTACAATCTATGCAGAATTTTGTCTTTTGTATTTTTATTATTTACATTCACATAACTTTGTTTTACAATTAAAATCATAAACAAATACACGCACATATTGTAATAAAAATACACCGATTTCAAAATTAATTAATATGCTTTATAACACTCTTACACACTTCTCTCACATTTATCACACTTTTTATAAATTACATGTAGTGTTATGTAAAATATTTAAGGTATAAAAAACCTTTAAAAAGGAAAATCTATTATAAATGCAGGGAGCATTTCTAGAAATCGATTAAAAAAACATAGCGTCCCATAACAATACATCTATCCAAAATGTAATTATAAGTTTACGCCCCATGGGGTATATAATAACGTATTTGAATTAAGAACGAAAATTTCATTAAATGGTTTGGAAAAAGTCCAAAATTTTCGCATTCTTTACTTGTATACAAAAGTCATATTTTATGTTCTTGCTTTATACTTCTTTATGAGTGTAATCACCACCATTATGCATACCATTAGAGACTATAAGTATCGTGTATAAATAATATAAATCTAGATTTTTTAAAAATATATCTTCAAAAAGTGGCCTCTAGGTGATTTTAAGTCAAATTAAAGAATAAAATTTTATAATTAAAGTTCTTATTGAGTACTTTTTTAAACAAAATAACGCGCGTTTTTGTATAGACAGGATCTGCAGCCGTACCAACTAAACCACTGAGGCAGTTGTAAAAATACATGAATAATCCCCCCAAATACATAAAAATAACCATTTATTCATGAACAAGATGAAGAATAAAGGTTTAAAAAAGTAAAATAAACTTCGCTACGAAAGATACGAACAATATGAGCCCTATATTTGAGTTGAAGCTGCGTCATCCGCCAAAGTGAACCGATCAACAACATTAGTAGACTAACTTTCGAAGTGCTGAACACAATACCCGCAGATTTCAATCGACTGAACAGTAAGTTAGTTGAACTCACTAAATATTCGCGTTGTGGTAATCCTCTAACCGCTGCAAGTTTACTCAGGACCCCATCTTCAAACTGTTACTTCGGTGAGTACTAAGTTTGGCTAAATAAGGTGTTATGGATGTATTATTGTAAATTTCCAATTAATTGTAAGTTTTATGCTTCCCTTTTATACACAAACTAGTGACTCGCCCTCGCTTCGCTCGGACTCTTCCCTAGATTTAGCACAGGCAAAGCCGCGGGATTCGCTAGCTATGCATATAAACCTTCCTCTTGAATCACTCTATCTATTAAAAAAACCGTATCAAAATCCGTTGCGTACCTAGTTTTAAAGATTTAAGCATACATAGGGATGTAGGGACAGAGAAAGCGATTTGGTTTATACTATGTAGTGATGCTTTTTCCAACATTAGAATGAAAGATCTCTAATCTTTCATTCTTTCACCTATAGATAACAGGTATGTCGAGATCATCCGCTAGAATAGCCAGTCTACTGAAACATACATTTCTTGGCTTCGCGTCCGGCTGGATTGCTGAAAGCTAATGAGTCCCCCCACCACAACAAGCTTACATAATATAGGCTACCATTAGTAATAAAACATGTCAAAAGATGACGCTGATTACTATGCAAAATAAACTTATGATAGTATAGTTATAAAAGAAAGACGATTCTTTATAAATAAATAACATTACACCGACGCTTTTTCTCACGGAATGTAAATCTAAATCTGGAATTTATGTAATTTTATCTGTCTCTCTTATATCGCATCACTTTGTGTGCTGTGAAAAAATAGAGTTTATTTGAAAATAGGTTTTATATTGCACGTATAATACTAGTTTATATAAAATGTTTCTTATTTTAATAAATTAACATAAGAAAAAAATATTTAGTGGGCTTAATGCGAAGTAAATAATATGCGAAGTAAAATAGTTACCTAATAAATGCAGTTTAATTAAAGCTCTTGCAATTAAAAAGTATAATTATCTATTATAATAATTATAATTTTGCCGAACAATAATCATCAAAATGAATACATTAATTGCGATCGAAGTGTATTTGGCGAAGTGGTATTGCATAGGTCACAGGATCAATTTCTTGTCAATAACTACTTAGTTAGCCTCGCTTCGTTCCTGTGTGTTCTTAGGTGTTTGACCATTGAGATATGCCAGATCATATCGTATCCTATATACTATTTTGACACGTTTGGCGCAGTTATCTACCCTACCCTTTCCTGCCTGACCCTACTTTCTTCCGCCAGCGGTCGCGGGTTCGAGTCTCGCTGGGGGCATTCATTTGTTAAGCTCGCATGTTTGTACTCCAGTCATGGGTGTTTATATGACGACACGCGTGGCGCAGTTTGTAGTAACCCTACTTGCTGCGCAAGCGGTCGCGGGTTCGAGTCCCGCTGGGGGCATTCATTTGTTAAACTCGCATGTTTGTACTCCAGTCATGGGTGTTTATATTTATAATATGTATGTATTTAAATTTATATATCTAGTATATCAACTATCTGGTATCCATAACACAAGCTTCGTGGCTTACCACGAAACTAGATAGAAGGAGTAACGAATTCTAAAAAATATTGTGGGTAGTAGCCCAATTATTAGTAGCACCTAATATTTATGTGAAAAAGCTATTTTTAGATTTACGATCTAAAGTATGTTCTTTTATTTCTTAATATATATCTTCATATAATATCTTATTTTAAGGGTATATACTCAATTACTGAAACATTTTATCCACAATAATTACGCAAAAGAAATTATTACAAGGTTAAATATGTAAGGGTTAGTAGTTAAGTGCTATTCGTAAAACAAATTCTAAATGAGGTTTAAAATGTTATACCTGTAGACCTTTTTATCCTTTATTTATTAGACTTAAAGTAATACAAATATTGTTTTAGAAAGGCAGTCATAAACGTCAAAAAGCATTACGGATGCGTTCAATACGTGACGTTCCTGTTTTCATTTTTTAAGATATCAATGGTGTCCATGGGTAATTACAAGTCGAAACTAAAAAGAAAAAAATAATAATTTTAATTACTTAGTTATTGTTGGAGTAGAGTGAAGATATATGCAGTGGAACATATAACCACCTTCTTTTTTTAAGTCGGTTAAAACCGTACACAGGTACATTACTTTCCATACACATATATAAACATACCAACTTTAGTCAAGTCGTCCAAGAATAACATGTGTATGTTCGAAATCGGCTTCGTGGTGTGAAAATCTATTACACAAACAGGATGCAGCCATCGACGAAACTTTCCAACAAGCGGCGTCTTGTAATCCCGCCTTATGAAATTCAATGAGCACTCGCCTTAAAACATATACGAACCCCGGTTTCCCTCGTACTAAGATTACCTTCAACTTATCCCTCCACTAGTGAAACTTTTGAGTGCTATACATTGCTGACTTATCGTATACTAAAAAAATGTAGTCTTCTGACCATCGTATTAATAGCGCAATGTATAAAGATTAACTTCTGTTGCAAGCAGGCACGTTATTTGTAACTTACTTTTGGTACAGAGTCAGGGAGGGAAAGAGGGTAGTTTACGAGGATCTCAAGAGTTTGAATCCTCGTGTTAGATAAATCCTTGACATCTAAAATATTCAGCTTCCTCCGTACAGGGAATTTGATGCGAAAAGAATACTTGTTTCGCACTTTGTCAATAGTTTTGGTATATCAATTGTTTCACAAAAACTTACTTAACTATGTATTTCTTTGATATCTATGACGATTGAGAGCTTGATTTTGAGTAAATCCCTGATTTTTTTAATTTAACTTCAGCAATTATTGTTAAATTAAAAATTAATAGTATAAAAAGGCAGTGGTAGCCCAGCGGTAACGCGCTCGCTTGAATAACCGAGTGATGCGGGTTCAAATCCGGGTCTCGCACCTCTGATATTTTCATGTGCGAATCATTTTCTATCATGATTACCACTTGTCTTACGGTGAAGGAAAACATCCTGAGGAAACCTGCGCGTCTTAGAAAAACCTAGCAAGTTTTTCGAAAGACATGTGAAGTCCGCCAACACGCACTAGGCGAGCGCGGTGGACTATGACCTGTTCCCCCTCGTAGCAACAGTAGGACGTTAAAAAAGGGCTGATGATGAAGTATAAAAAAATAATATGTGTCTGTACAGTTGACCGTAGCCAATACTAGATAGATAATGTGATCGTACCTATCTTAAAACGAGCTAGTACAATTTTATCTCTAAAACGACAGGAAGTGGTTTTAATTTATCTTACAAGATTTGACAAATAAAAATATAACACAAACATACCAACTAATAGATATTGCAAGTTAAAAACGAAATAAAATTGAATATATAAATATACGAGTATTATCTTTTTTATATAATATAAATAATTGAATATAAAAAAACAACAACTATGAGAATATGCACAATCGAACATTATTGACCGAACCGAACATATTTGGCACATGATACTCCTTACTTATATTAAGTCCTTGATATAAATTTCACTTGTAGTGGTCCTCTAGGCACGTAAAATATTTTGGAAGCTGCGATTTCAATGTCCTCAGGTTTTGGGGCGCCAGAAACAGACTCCACTTTGTAATTTAAGAATACTGAAGCCAAGGCGCTACGCAATATCATCATAGCAAATCTTGAACCTAGAAGAAATACAGAATTCTTCAAAGGTATACGATATCTATATAAATACTTACATGCTTATTAACTAAATATTGATAAAAACGGTAACAAAAACAAAGTATTAAAATGCATATTGGAGCTTAACCTGTTAAAAAGGATATCAGAATAAAAAGAAACTGCTTGAATATATGTAACTCGCGTGTGAGTGTGTCGATAAAAAGTAGCATTTACTTTAAATTTTATTCGAACTTATTAAATAGATACAATAGGAAAAGTAATAACAATATTCAATTTACTTCTTCCATAGCTTAGGTGCATGAACGAATAATCTAACGGACGAGACATACAAGCGGACGTACCTTTACCGGCCTTGACAGTAATCAGGATATTTTAGGCTTGGCCGTTTGTTTTTACGTCAGTCTCAAGCACTTACTTGTCAACAAAACATCTCCCAAAAATGACTAAATGATCTATTAGATGGTGTAAAAACTATAGCGGCGGAAGCAGCACTATTTCTTTTCACTTGTAAGTAATATATTTTATTACATTTAATGTTATTTATCACAAAATTAAAGTAAATGTAAAATAAAATTTCGTATTATTCAACTATGTTAAATATTGTCGATATATCTATGTATTGTTGACATCTGACAACCATCATAAAATGGCTGGATTATACCGTTCAAAAAAAAATGACAGAACTGTCAAGTGAGTCCATTTGACATCGACTAGTGCTTGACAATGTCGAAAAATATATCGATATTTGACGAAATAACTGAAAAAATGATGATGTTATTTGTACAGTACAATAACATAAAATACTTTTATCGCAGTATCCTACAATCTGATGACAATAAATTTATAATAATATTTTTATAATTAAATAAAACATTATAAATGCAAAAATTATAATTAGTATGTGTACTTAATTTTTTATTTTATTTTAACACATAAATTACACAAAATTTTAGATTTCCTAGGGATCCTTCTCGAAAGAGAAAAAAAAATTCTTAACAAAAAATTTGAAGTCTATAATAACTATAATTGAGTAAAAAGTTTATAACAATGTCCTGCTTATTTTAGTATAATTAAAATATAAATACCGGAAGCTTACCCCACCTTTATTCTCCCTTTATTTTCTTTGCCTTACAGCTTATTTATGATACGCCTTTTCTTTCCCATTCGTACGTTCTGGGTTTGATTGTCGGCGAAAAATCAAACAATATTTATTATTAATATTTAAAATGTCATTGATATATGTATTTTATCGACTACGTTCAAGCACTAGCATTAGAGTGAATTTTGATGTATTGTGTCAATTCTTTGTGTGCGTTATACTTCAATTGGTTGAACGTGTTTTCATGCATTTGTATTTTATGACTGGTCCATTAGATTATTCGTCCATGCTTAGGTGTATCTGAATCCTTAAATCTATGTTCATAAATAAGCTTATAGTTATTTAGTCATCAGAATTAATTGCGAGAGAATTGAGATAAAAATATTTAAACTTTTTAATATTTACATTGTATGCTTCAACTAAAAACCATATCACTTACCGATGCACATTCTCGGACCTTCTCCAAAAGGTAAATAAGAATAAGGTACAATTTCTTCTTCATTTTCAGGTATAAATCTGTTAGGGTTGAATTTATTAGGGTTTGAGAAGTAACGTGTGTCGAAATGCATACCAATCACATTGATATACACAGGAGTCCCAGCTTGGATTGTCAATTCGTCATCCACCTTATAATCAACAGATGCGATTCTATCCAACCAACTGATCGGTGGGTATTTACGAAGAGTCTCTAAAAATGTAACATTATACTTTCTTAGGTTTACGCGAATACTTGACATAAATGAAACTATCTCTAAGATCCTACAAAGTCTAAGACAAAATCCGAAAAGATAGTTTCATTTATAATGTAACATTATTTAAATAAAACTATCGTTTCGAATTTTCGCGGATTTATTTAGATTTTTGTTCCCGATGTTTCGAACGTTTTACAAACGTCCGGGAAAAATAAGCTTTTAGACATCTCAAAGGCATAAGGCATACAGTTATTACAGACAGCCTACATACAAAATAATTCAGAAAATATAATTTTGTATATAAAAAGTCAAATATTCGCCTGAATCTGATACGAGTATTTTGCTATATTTTTTCTTATAAAAAGTAATTTTTTGGTACAACTATTTAATGTCAAGAAGCAAATCAAATATATTTTTTCATTTTAATTTATTATTGATGTTATATCTAGTAAACATAATAACTTTAAACAATTTACTCATAAATTAAATGTTTAGAGACCAACAATTGAACAATATTTATTTTACGTTTGGTAACTTGACGTAATAACCTGTTTAAATAGTATTTTATTACTCCAATAAATTTTATTGAATTGCTACGAAATCATATCTTAATTAAGTTATTTGTGATTAACATTTGTTTATTCAATAAATTTATCAAAACTTAAATTAATTAATACTGTAGTTTTTTTTTTGTAATTTTCCTAATTTTAGTAGATTTTTAGGGCCGCTTGCATAAGGAGCCGTTATTAATTTTGTTTAGTTAAATACGTTTAACTGCCTAAACACGTTTAGGACTAAACCTGATTACAATTGCTTGCATAACGTCTTCCGCCCTCCTATTTAACAAAACGTATTTAGCGAGACTGTCAAACGGTCCGTTCGACGCGTGTTTCAACTTTTTGTCAATCGTGTTCAATTCCTTTGAAAGTTCGAATAAAATTTTGCGTAAATAGGATTTTTTTGTGCCAAAGACGACTTTATTAAGACGTTTGAAAGTGGTGTTTAAATTTTGGTTTCGTTTACCTAATTCACAAATCGTTGTATATTTTTGTTTGTGGTCAAATTTGTGTATAAATATGAAATCGTATCGTTATCAATTATTTTTAGTGAATCTAAACATGGCTGAAAAGAAAATAAGAACCCGTGCACCTAATTTTTCAAAACAAGACCAAGCGTTGCTCTTCCAAGTGATGAAGCCTTTTAATAAAATTATTTATTTTATTATTTTCTGAGAGATCGTTGAATAAATTTGATATCGGAATAAGTTGTCTGGGTGCAATGGGTCTATTTAAATATAATTATGCAATGGGTCTGTTTGAATATAATTATTTCTTTGTCGTCATCAGAGAATTCCCACAAATCTATCGCAATTGGTAAAACAAAAACTGAAAAAAAAACGTCCTAAATCCACAACATCTGTTGCATTCAAATCAACAAAAAAATGTACCTAGCTAATAGCCATTACGATCAGCTGGCTATACAAGATGGCGCTAAACATATTTATGCATCGCTAAACGTCTATTTTCGAGCGTTTAATTTTGACAGTTCGTTAAATGCGTTTAGGGGCAAATTTTACATTGTGCAAGACGTTAATCTTATTTAGTCCGCTAAATGCATTTAGCATTTCACTAAATGTGTTTAAGAATCCTTATGCAAGCGGCCCTTAATGTTTTACAACAACTCTAGGCTACTGTTGAAATAACTCAAACAAAAGAAAAGGTAAGCTACAATCCGGTGAACATTTTGACCAATAGCCAATCTTTTCAAGATTCTACTTACCAAATATGTTATAGTAATAATATGATGCTATGTTATAAAATAAAGATACCTTTGATAATGCAGTTAAGATATGTCAACTGGGTAAGAGATTCGGAACTAAAATTATCAGTTCCACATTTCTGTTTTGCTTCCTGTAATTCTTGGAACAATTTCTCCTAAAAAATAATAAAATATTATGTCAACAATAGTAATTTAATTGCATTGACATAAGAAATATTTGTTTGTATACTTTTAGATCAATCAGCAAAAAAAATCCTTTATTAGAACATTACATTTTTGGTTGTAACATTTTAAAAAAATAGCCTTCAAAAAATAATCAATTTCATGTATTAGCTTACTGATAATACTGAAAATAATGGATAAAGGGGTTATTCTATGACTTTACTTTCAATTTAGAATATTTTTCAAATAAATCATAAACAATTTCATCACAATTCTGACTTGTAATATCCTCACCTATAACCGTACCTGTATCTCAGGATGATGGGCCAATTCGTATGTCGCGTAAGCAAGAATGCTACCTGACGGGACAGTACCAGATAAAAACATAGCCGCTTGAGCAACAACTAAATTTTCAAGATAAGCTGAAAAAGTTATGTATATAATATAAAGAGACAGATGAAAGGATATTACTTTTAGCTTTACAAATTTTCTTCTTTGTCAAACATAGATAACAATTTGTTGTTTGTTTTTATGATTTCTTTATAAATCAAGCAGTCAAAATTAATTGAATATGTGTGTATCAATATGGAATAATTTTGGTGTATTAGAATATTTGGGGTCTTCGGAAACCATAAGCCAAATGTTAAAATACTTGTCGCGTCTATCGATGCGATAAGTAAGAGTCACTTATATTAAATCTATATCATTGACTTAACTTCTTAAAATGTTACCTGGATATTTGACTTCGTTATTGTTTTTGATTTTCACCAAAGCGTCAAGTAAGTCTATGCCCTTAGTCTTTTCGTTATTAGCTTCCCTTTCTGCAATTACTGGTTTTAGTATTTTTTTCAAATAATCAGTAGATGATGTTGAAAATAATTTCGATCTGAAATTGTATTGGTATCATTTACACTAGAACTATTTTATATGTACGACTCTATGCGTAATAGTTTTGCTGCATAAATTCAAAGTAAACAATTATAATTTTTAAATTAAAACAAAGAGTAAAATTCAGCGAACATGACTTAATGGAAAAGTAAGTATGTAATGTGTTGCTTCTTTTGAAAAAGTATAGCTTACTAACCCAAAAATATAAGCTAATTTTGGGAAAAAGAATATGAAACACCATGCCAGATTTCCCAAAAAACTAAAGTCACCAAAGTCCTTAGTAATGCTTCTCAAAGGATTTTGTCCAGTAAGCGTCGCGTTGCAAGGAACACCTAGCGTGGTTGTACCAATCACATCACTAGTGAAATCAGTGTACAATTCCTAAACAGAGAATATTATTTTAAAAACTTTAGTTTTGGAACGGTTACTTGGTAAAATAGGACTTTAGAGAGATTTTATTTACTGGAAGCAAATTTAACGCATTCGCTTACCACAAAATTATAATCTTACCGTAATATCTACTTTATTATCCTGTTCTTTTTTTATTATCTGCTGTAGCTCTTTAGCTTTAGAAAGCACATACTCATCCATCGCCTTTAGCTTAACTTCACTAAAAGGAACTGTCAACCGACGTCGTAAATTTCCCCAATCTGGTTCCTGAGGAAGAAAATTTCAGTCATTAACTATTTATTAGTTATCTTTATATGCCTTAAAAAAATATTGAGCTGATGTTGGTCAAACTTTTACCACAAAGAAGTCCATTATTAAGAAATAAATATTAAAAATTTTAAAGCACTGTTATCAATGATAATATAATTTTTTTACCTTAGCAGTAAGCAAGCACAACTTGCCTATATGATCATTACTGCTACATTTCGCGAACCTATCTTTAAATACAGAAGAATCTGTTGTCAAAATCTTGCGTGCAATTTCCGGCGAATTGACAATAAGAGCTGGTCTCCAAAAAAGCCAGATGCCAAAATATGGTGATCTATACATTTTACGCATCCATGTTCCCTGGAAAAAAATAAATAAATATTATTATTACAGTCAAAGTACCTTAAAACAAATTAAAGAATAAAAACTTGTTGTGTCACTCTCAGACTTCTGAAGAATCTCCATCCACATTAACGTGGATCAACAGATGCAGATGAATTTTCCAAGTTATATTACATAGAGTATATCATACTTAAATACTATCTTAGCTAAATGTATCAAAAAAACAAAACTTAAATTATCTTCCTGTATAGAAAGAAAAAGAAAGAAAAAAGAAGAAGCTTTACACCCACCAGAGGGCAGTAATAGATAAATACTTACAGGATTTATTTTTCTTAAGAACGTGAGACTGCCCATGACAGGGTGTGGCTGTTCGTACAGTACATTGCGTTCAAGCCAATAGCTCTGGAACCATTGCCATTGGAAATAAAGTAGCGTTAAAATAAACACTGTGGCGCCAAACACAAAAGCAGCTAACGCCATACTGACAACAAGGAATAATTTAATATAGTTTTTATTTCTAATCGTAATGAAAAATTATATTTCAATCTGTATTAATATTGTAAAGCTGAAAAGTTTGATTGTTTGTTTGGTTGAACGCGCTAATTTCAGGATCTACTGGTTCGATTTGGAAAATTCTTTTTATGTTGGATAGTCCGTTTATCGAGGAAGGCTATATTATATTACTCTACGACCAATAGGAGTGGAGCATCAATAATAAATGTTGCAAAAACGGGAATCCGGGCGTTAGTTCTGTGAGGCATCATACCGCGCGACTCAGAAGGAGTTTGGTTTATATATATATTATAATGGTAATATATATATTATAATGGTAATTATAATGGTATTATAATGGTATGGTATATTTATAAATAACAAGACAAACCTATTCATACTCGTAGCTATTTTTGTAAATAAAATTATCATTTTGTTGAAATAGCCAATTCAAGCCAATTGTTTTTTTGAAATTTATATTGGATTAATTTAATGAAACAAAAAAACATACAGACGAATTTTCAATTTAGTAATTCATTTTTTTAATGTCGGTCAATTTTAGTAAGCAGTGCTATCAATATATACAAATATTTTTTTCTGACGCACGCGTATTATAGATAACATAATATCAGTTTGCATGAATTTTAAATGTGGCGGCCAACTGAGACAACAAATGTTTTTAGAATTAATATACTTGCCTAGATTGCCTTTAAACGAAAAATATAGAAAATTGTGTTTTTAAAGAATACCGCCATCAGAAAAACTTAAAATAAAAATGCTATCTATAAATATATTTACAAGTAAATTCTTTAATTAATATTATAAACGTAATTTAATTATGATACTTTACTTGTACTATATAAATATTACGTTTAATATAGTATTTTTAACATAATTTTTGAATTCTAAACTTGTCCATTTTCAAGTCAATAAAACTTTCTTCTAATCAACTATCTTACCTGAGCTTATTATCACAGAAAAAGCTTTATTTAAATTACAAGCGCTTACACTGTAGCGAGTCTTGCTACACTCTGGCGAGTCGTATCATTGCAATTCATATCTTCTTTATTTAAGCCACAACAACAATATTAAAATAATGTCACTTTTATCACTATTATACGTATAATAAACAAAGTAACGAACACGGACCTATCCCAGAGCCTCTTATCTTACTGATCCTAATGTGACTCTAAAAATTCTCGAATTAATTTAACATCTATTTAAGAGACAGATAGAAAACATTTTAAACAATATTTATTTGGCCTCTGTCATATATCTATAACAACCATTTACCATTTCTAGGAAGGATTTTTCATAAAATATTTAATTTTCAGATTCAGAATTCAAATTTTATTATTTGTATAGATATAATAAAGCTTATATTAAAATATAATTTAAACAATTAAGAACAGAGAAATATAGTCTTAATTGGTTCAACTTAAAAGGATAGAGCTTTTACTTTAATTCAAAACTTTATATAAGCTTCAGCATATTTAAGTTGCTTTGCCGCATATAAAATATACTCTGTAATTTCCAGCTCATTTTAATTTACACAATTAATTATTTTAATTATGTTAATTATAAGACAGAATTTAGTTATTCTAAGGTTAATCGAATAATTTGTCTTTTAACCTTCATTTCAGAACACAAAATTTGGAGCTAGCTAGTGTTTGTTTTTATGTTTTAAAAAATATATTTCGCTAAGAAAAAGAGGGAGTAGTTTACTACATGGGTCAGGATCTTAGACTATTATTAAACTTTCTTTTTCAGCACTTTCCTATTTTTTATATAATTTAAAGGCTCGGAAGGCTGAATTCTGCTGAGAAGAGAAAGCACGTAATCCAGCAATTGTTCTTTTAAAAATCAACTAATAATATTATCATACTACATAGTAGCCACCCTACTTACGATAAATATACTCGTATCTACGTATTTATTTCTTAAAGAAAAATTTCGTAGATTTTTCGCGGATTTACTTTGGGTAATGTACTTAAGTACATAACAGTTTTCTTACATTTTGATCTCACAAACTACGAAACTAAAAATAATACTTCAATTAATTTTAACTTTACAAATTGGATATGACATTTATATTATAATTTCTTTTCTCCTTTATATACCTGTACTTTCGATTAGGTCTTAAATTTTGAGGAAGCCTTATCTAAATAATGCATTCGTATCTAGTCTAGATAAATAAAAACAAAAATATCTTGGGTGTTTATTATGATACCAGAGAATTACTTAGATAAGTAAAAATATAATAAAAATAAATATTTAAACAAAATCGTATCACTACATATTTTAATAAATAACAAAGTCCTCCGCCGCGTCTGTCAGTCTGTCTGTCTGTTCACGATAAACTTAAAAACTTCTTCCTCTCAGCCCATACACGTCCACTGCTGGACATAAGCCTCCCCTAAAGATCCCCACGACAACCGGTCTTGCGCCCTCCGCATCCAGTGGGGTCCAGCGACTTTAACCAAGTCCACCTTGCGGGAGGCCTGCCCACGCTTCGCTTTCCGGTACGTGGCTACTTAAAAACTACTGCATCTATTTTTATGCTGTTTTCATCAATATATAAAGTAGTTCTTGAGGAAGGTTTAAGTATAGAACTAGCGACTCGCCCTCGCTTCGCTTGGGCTCTTTCCTAGATTTAGCACAGGCAAAGCCGCGGGATCCGCTAGTTATGCATATAAACCTTCCTCTTGAATCACTCTATCTATTAAAAAAACCGCATCAAAATCCGTTGCGTAGTTTTAAAGATTTAAGCATACATAGGGATATAGGGACAAAGAAAGCGACTTTGTTTTATACTATGTAGTGATTTGTCAAGTTTTTGTTTAAAGTTACATAATTATGTGTAACATAATGGTATTCAAGACTTTAATTTATTTTGGTGCAAAATTTCATCCAGATCCGTACTGACTTCTGCTAGTTTACTATGATTAAGTATATAACATTTTATTTTGGGACAAGTTAATTAATAAATCGGTCTCATGGTAAGCCATAAGACTCGTGTTATAGATACCAGGTAATTGATTCGCTTAACATTTATTTAAATACATACATACAAACGTGCTCACAAAACCAGCACATCAGCGGGACTCGAACCCGTGACCGCTGGCGCAGCAAGTAGCATCACTACTAACTGAGCCAAACGTGTCATCAAATCTATACATGCAAACTCTCTCATTTATAATATTTATTATATACTTATATTATGTTATATGTAATTGAAATGTTAAACAAAAAAGCTATCTCAAGTGAACCCGTGTCTTTAAATCACATTATCAGTTATTATTGCTTCGACTTACTTCGAATATTATCGCGAATTGTGTATTAAATACAATGGTATCTACCAAAACACACTAATTTTTTCTTGTGGTTTCACTCGTCTATTTTTTATTACCATAACCGTAATACAATATCTTTTACATAGAGTGCTGAAACTGAAAGCTTAAAATGAATGAATGACTCTGCCGATTTAGGTAAAACTTTGATGTAGTTTTAATAAAACATAGAAATACCATGGCACTAAAAGAAATATACTAATTATTATAATCCTTCTATGAAGTTGGTCTAAAGCTGCATATTTGTCTGCTATACGCCATTTAGGACGCTGAGATATTTTCAACTACGCAACCGATTTTAATGCGGTTTGCATCATTAGACAGAGTTATTCAAGAGAAAGTATATATTATGTATAATATATACATATTATAGTATAAAAAAGCAACAAGAGGAAATATGTTATTTCTGAGAAATATATACTAATCGTTAGTCAGTTACAAATTACAATGTTTCAAAGGACGCAATTGAGCGGAGCGAGTTCAAATTGCTAGTTACCATATATTTAAAAAAAATATTGATACTATTACAATGTACAAGTAAATAAACACATTTTCGCATTTAATATATAGTACCGGGGTAACCGAACTTCGTTAGGCCTAGGCATTCGGCCGGTAGGTTATCATCTAACGGCGACGAAACAAGAACAACTAACATTAACGAGCTGCCGCTATCTGACATTGTCAGCATGAGAGCAAATTTAAAACGTCTGTAATAGTTACTTAAAAACAAGAATTATAAATGAAACTAGACCTTTTCGGATTTTGTCGCGGACTTATTTGGATTTTTTGTTTCCGACGTTTCAAATGCTTTACAGCAATCATGGTCAAGGGAAACCTTCCTTCTCTCCAAAATCTCAAAATCCAAAAGATAGTTTCATTTATAATGTCAAATATTCGCGTAAACCTAAGAAAGTAGTAAACAAGGGTTTTTTGTGACATTTTTTAAGGAAAGATACCTTTATATAAATAAAATAAATAAAGCGAAATGTAATTCACTCGCATCACGAAATATCGAAAACCGCTTGACGTATGAATATGAAATTTGGCAGAGTTAACAGCAAGTAGACGTCCACTAAGAATAAATTTTGCGACAGGGCCGCATTAAGGCGGTCTTATAGTTCTGACAAGTTTGTATGAAAGCCCTTCATTTTTTTGCTACAAATTTTAAATTTGGTAGAGTAGTGGTGGGCACCTAGGGACGAACTCAAGCGAAGCAAGGGCGAGTCGCTAGTCTAAGATAAAGAAAGTGAAACCTTATATAAATAAAAATATAAATATTAAAATTTTGTTGGTTGTTTTTGAGATAAGCGAAATGAATTTATCTATATACTTTAAACACAAGAATTGGACATTTTATAATATGAGATAAGCAAGATAAGAATGCATAATATTATGTAAGCATGTGCATATTTTATGCCACTGGTTATTATTTTTAAACGCACATCAATTTTCTTTATACAGATCTATATATTCGATTCTTACAAAATGTGGGGTCATTTAAAGCCTGTTTAAAAATTATGATTAACCCATATATTTTATTTATATACTATCTCATAAGGGTCCTATTTCAAAGTAAGCCTATACTTATGAAATTTCATTTATAATTAAAGTGTCTGTTCATAAATTCAATGTAACTGCTTTTTACTTATTTGTAATAGAAACACATATTCAAGTACGTGAGAATCACAGTTTGAAGTATGTTTGTTTGTTGAAATAAAACAACCAAGGGTCCCTATGGACTAACCCGAGCGAAGCAGGAGTGAAACGCTAGTACCCAATAGGATTGCATTCGTGTTTGAACAAAATTTAAAATATTTGCCTTACCCTTTAACCTTTTTTTATAAGAACCCCTTATTTTTATATCAGTAAAGCATCTTAATCACATACTAGTACGATTCAAGAGACGTAGTTTCCTCGACCATTAATACATTGTAAAGAAAACAAAGAACAACAATAAAAGCCTTTCAGCCGAAATGTTATATACAATTAATCTAGAGGGCACTCGCCGTGAATTAGAGGGAGAGGCTGTGAGCTTTAGAACAAGTTTATCCGACCTTGTATAAAGAAGTATTTATCTTTCTTACAGTCAACTTTAAATACGAAGGTAACTAACTAAAGGAATCAAGTTGTAAAGTAATAATGTACATAGGCTATTAATATACATAACTAGCCTTTCCCGCGGCTTCGCTCACGTTCTAAAGGCTGGAAACCATATACAAAAATATATTTCTCCCGTTTTAGCAACATTTTTCATTGATACTCCGCTCCTATTAATCGTAGCAAAATGTAATATTATAGTCTATAGCCTTCCTCGATAAAACAAACTATCTAACACAAAAAAATTTTTCAATTCGGACCACTAGTTCTTGAGATTAGCACGTTCAACTAAACAAACAAACTCTTTAGCTTTATAATATTAGTACAGATAATGCTTCGCTCGCGCTAAGTCTAGGGAGGAACCCGAGCGAAGCGATAGCGGGTCGCTAGTAATAAATAAAGACAACACAGTCAGTTGACAAATAGAAGACAAATAGGCACCCTTAATTCCTTAGGGATTACAACCATTATTTTTTATTATTATTTTTGATTTCATTTTGTTAACCACTTAAGTTTAAAAAATAAATTTTAAGTAATGCTATCAACATTGTTGCAGTACATTTTATGTTCTCGATTTTACGCGCCCTTTAAAGAACTCCTGTTGTAGATCCTTAATAAATAAATAAAACCATTCTCCAGACCTGAGTCGAATGGTAAAAATCTAAAAATAAACCACAGCTTATAAAAATTTTCAAAGAACTTCGACTTAATCGTTCATACCCATGAACTATTTCTCAACTCCAAACAAATTTTCTCTCCCTCATTTTAATTAAAAAGAGCTAAAACAAAAGTATTTCAAAAACGCCCACGGCGATTGATTCGAAGTTCGGTTATTACATTTTTAATAGCTTGTACAGTTAATATTATATTATTACATTAAGAAAATTTTATTAAAATCGATTTATGCATTTGATATAGTCAGTACCTAATAATTAAAAAATTGCAAATCAAGATTTCAGAAAAAAATATTTTATGTACAGATTTGACTAAGTTATAATTTTATTATAGGTATAGATGTACGGGATTAATTAAAACGATTCGAATGTGCGTAAGCTTCTTTAGTTTTGGTAGCAATTGACATAATTTCTTTTCAGAATTAATATGAGTTTACCATTATACTAGGATTATGAATAAAATCAAGATCCATAAATACAGATAAATACATTAAAAATAAATATATTGGAACACTATTACAACAGCGCCATATAGTTCCGTGGTAAGCTACGAGGCTTGTGTTACGGATATTAGATAATTGATACTAGTGTATCAACTATACAACTTTACACATATATACTTTTAAATACATACATATTATGATACACTCTTTACAACAAATGAATGACTCGAACCCGCGACCGCTGGCGTAGAAAGTAGGATCACTACCAACTGAGCCAAACGTGTTGTCGAATGAAGATGAAGAAGTTTCCAATTTAATTATGAACTATAAAAAATTAAGTGAAAGATAATAAAAAGTAAGTTTTTTTTAAATATCTCAACAAATGAAGAAGTTATTAAAGTTTAAAGTTGCACTTGTAAGAATAATTTAGTGACGTCACACATGGATTTTAAAGTTTAGATCTATATTATAACACCATTGAATTAAATATGATATAATCAACGTTATAAAACTTCTCCATCGGAGAAGGTATCATATAAAGCTCATACTGTCCGTTTTCAAGTCACAAATAAGCTATTAGTAAAAAAACTAATAGAGTCGACGATAGAAAACAAACATCGTTAAGGAAACGGAAGTTCGCTTTCGCCGTTTCCGGTCTCTAGGTAATAAATAAACTGACAGCTATTTTGTGAATTAGGTATAATATTGTAAAAGAAATTCTCTTTGGCTTTCAATATCTACTGAAATAAATGTGTTTATTTACTTTCGCTAAAATGCCGTTGAAAAGATGTACCTTTCTAATGAAATTGTGATTTTAAGCTCATTATTTGATTATTATTAATTATTTTAAAGAATATATTTTTTATAATTAATTTTTAAGTACAAATTGTACTGAATTGGTGATATTTTTAGGTAAGAAATAACGTAATAACTACTGTTTATTCACCAGAGTGGTTATCTAACACCTTTATTCATATGTGTTATCCCTATACTACATCCCTATAATATAACAATCACAGTATTTTCGTGTACTACGTATCAAGCTTGTCCAGGCGTGAAAGATGAAAATCAGCACACGCTTTTTTGCTATTTATAATAATTGTAGTCCGATTAACACAGTCAGTGTTTAAAGATTAAGCCATTCAAAAATAAAAGTGCGTGTGTACAAAGTACACATATCAGAAGTAAAACTTGAATTAAAATTAAGGCTAACTCTTCCCCGTCTCTGAGCGCCTGGTACTATGGACAATTTTTGCGTTTCATCGAGTTTGAAATCACTACGATTCTAAAGAAGTTTAATTTCAAAAAATATTAGAGAACATTTGAGTCATTCAATTTCAAACATGGCCATCTCCACTTAACATGCGATTTTACAATTTCACGTTATATAAATAATGATAGTACGACTACTGCTCTTGCTAAAATAACTGATGACATTCGCTTAGGCATGGAAAATCAGCAAGTCACAGTACTGATATTGTTGGATTTCAGCAATGCCTTTGGTACTGTCGATTTCGACATTATGCTCGCTTCTTTAAGTTCACTTAACATATCTCCTAATGTAATTGACTGGTTTCGTAGTTACCTGCACGGACGCCGGAAACGTATACGAATTCACGATTCGTACTCAGACTGGCTCCCAGTCAAGGCTGGTGTTCCGCAGGGTGGCGTGTTGTCTCCTCTATTATTTTCAATGTTTATTAGTTTCATTTGTCAGCACATTTCTTCTCTCTAGCACCTATATGCAGATGACTTGCAAATTTATATGCAATCAAAAATTCCAGATATACCTACTACTATTAATGCTATCAATTACAACCTACAAAAAATAACTGCTTGGAGTGAGTCCTTTGGGCTGCGACTAAATCCTGATAAAACGCAAACAATTATTATAGGTAGCCCCAAGCTCATTGCCAAGATTAACTTTGATAATCTACCAAATGTTGTCTTAAACGGTGTTATTATACCTTACTGTAAAACTGTAAAGAACCTAGGTATAACCATGGATCAAAATATGTCCTGGAGTCCACAGGTAAGTGAGGTGAGTAGGAAGATGTTTGCAGCAATATCATCTCTTCGACGATTAAGCAACTTTCTCCCTATTTCCACCAAAATTTCGTTAGCACAATCGCTCCTCTTACCAATTCTTGATTATGCTGACATTAGTTACCTTGATATTAAAGAGGAGCATTTAAATAAACTTGAGCGCCTTCAAAATCTCTGCATTCGGTTCATATTTGGCTTACGTAAATATGACCATGTATCTCTTTTTCGCAAGAAGCTCAAGTGGCTCCCGATCCGACTTCGCAGGAATACTCACATACTTCATCTTCTGTACTGTGTTCTGTTCGATCCCTATACTCCACCTTACCTTAAGGATCGCTTCCAGTTTCTTGGAAATTCACATACTCGTCTTCTTCGCTCTGACCTTAACCTTATCCTTAAAATTCCTTCTCACTCCTCTTCCTTCTATAGTAATTCATTTACTGTAACAGCACCACGTCTTTGGAATTCTCTTCCCGTAAATATCAGGCGCGCGAAGTCACTCGCAATATTTAAAAAGCTTTTAAAGGAACACTTTCTTACTTTCTAACGTATTTACTATAATTTTATTTTATTTACATTTATACCTTTGTAAGCTATCTTGCCATATCTGTGTATAATAAGTATATAGTTACATGTATAATATTTGTGTGTATATGTGTGTGTATGTATGTATGTATGTATGTATGTATAATTTATATGTATGTACGTATGATGTATGTATATATATATATATATATATATATATATATATATATATATATATATATATATATATATATATATATATATATATATATATATATATATATATTGTATTTTTTTTTCTTGTGAAAGTCTCTATATTTTGCACCCCTTCCCTCTGTAAAATTTGCTATTTCCTACACCTAAAGGTTGCCTGGAAGAGATCGCTGTTTTAGCGATAAGGCCGCCTTTTGTACATTATTCCTTACTATGTATATTTTCTTTTCTTTTTGTGTACAATAAAGAGTTTTATTATTATTATTATTAAATTTAGTACTACATTAGATTTGGCCATGTTTAAAATTTAACGACAGATTTACATTTTCCAATATGTTCATTAGATATGTATTCAATCCTTTTTAAAGTATCACTGCTGGGCCCTCTCTTTAATACGAGGGTGATAACATATGTACAATGTACATATCTATACTAATATTATAAAGAAGTAAAGTTTGCATATTTGTTAAATTGTAAGGGGTAATCTCGGGATCTACTGAACCGATTTTAAAAATTCTTTCACCAATAGAAAGCCACATTATTGCTGAGTGTCATAGGTTATATGAAAAATTGAAAAATAAAAAGGCTTTTACGTGGTAGTCCGTTTAGCAAAGTGAATCGGAGAAAAAACGGTCGAATGAAAGCGTTTCTTACGAACGCTGCCTTAACTATGAAAGATATATTTTTGAGTTCTAGAGAAAAGATGTGGAGCTTGAAATGCCTACAAAAAAGTCAACGACAGCATATGTCTAACTTTTATATTTAAGTTACAAAAAGTAGTTTTTTTAATATTAGTATAGATAATTTAATTTTTTAATTTTTAATATTAATAAAATAATTTAAATTTTTTAAACACGCTGTACTAAAAAAGGATTATTAACATTATGCCCAACGAAGTGGGCACGGGTCAGCTAGTTATGTATATTTTAGTAATTAACTATCGAGGAAAAATTATACAAGCAAAAATCGAACCCAGGCCTACAACTACCAAAATGAGAAACAAATTATAAATAACCATTTAAATAGGCAGCTTTTATAGAGTTTAACTTGACATTTAAAGTGCAGTACACCTGCAGGGGACAGAACGTAACCACAAAGGCTGACACGCTTTGACTCATTTTTGCTTAACCTCCTTTGTCACCTTCCTAGACATCCTGTTATATCCTTTTTAATTATTGGCGTACTTTTAATAATACGAAACGTAAACTCTAGATAATTCGTATATTAATTAATTAGTTATAAAGTTGCAAAAATAATATTCTGTGATTATATTTTAAAAGTAGTCATATTTTTGTCTGTTTTAGATTAATAGTTTAGTTTTTTATATACTTTAATCTCTATATTTGTGATTTTTTGTCGAGTAATCTTAGGACATTGATCATATTTTTAATCAAAATGAGATTTTGAATATTACCTTTATGAATCAGACTGCTGATGCAATATTTCTTAAGCAATTCAGTCCGATACACGTCAAAAGTATTTTACGCGTTCCTGGTTATAAATTTTAAAATATCAATAAAACCGTCTTTAGGGACGTCTATACTATTTAACCTTTTTTTTACTCACAATCCCCAAGACTGACTAATGGTTAGTTTATTAAGTACTTTGTTAGCACAGTAATCGAATCCCGGCCCCGGAGACAGATGGCGGTAGCAATAGTGCACGATTTACTTAGACCCACGTTCCTCTATTATTTGTCACGAGCGCTACTCGGAATTGAAAATGCAAACATTTTTCAGGCCTTAAGAATAAGAGGAAACGTTCTGGATAATATAACGATATTTTAGTGACATTCTCTGCTACAGTTCTGCTTATGTATAGACTAGACATTCGCCGCGGCTTTGAGTACGCCTTTAAATGTTATAAAAATACAAGTTTTTATGACACGTTTTGAGATAATACTTTTTTAGATTTACATGAAAATTTGACGTTATAATTAAAACTAAGTTTTCGAATTTTTTCGCAGACTTCTTTTAGCTTGACGCTTCGATTGCTTTAAAGCAATCATGGCTATGGGAGAGACTCCTGTCAATGTCTCAAGATATATTCGAGAAAACAAATAGAAGATATAGTTTGATATACCAATAGCATATTGAGTGCATATACAAACGATGTCAAAGCTTAAATAACCTTAAAATATTATTGTTTGTCTGTTGGATAAACTTTAGAAGAGCTGAATCAAATTCTTGAAAGCTTTTATTCAGATAGGGTATTCAGTAATGGAATTCATTTCCAAGACCCATAATTTTAAAAGTTTAATTAATTTATATTATTATATTCACTTAGTTAGGTTTATTATTTTACTTATTTAAGTTCAACCTAGCATAAGTGTTTCTGTATACTATCTAGTAGATAGTATACAGAAACACTTATGCTAATATAAACAGAAATGTTATAATTTAATTATAACTTTTGAACTTTTAACTCAAAACAAAAATACTTCTTCAAACGAGAAGCTTTACTTACAACTACAGAAAGAAATTGTCACCAAAATTTCAAAGTCCAATTACAACTTTAGATAGAGTCGTCGTAAAACTTGCTAAGTGTTGCAAAAGTGACTGCATTTTTAGAACCCTCAAGTCAACTTGAGTTACTAACACTTTAAGCTTTTTGGTCCTGTCTCTTGTTACTTTTGTCAACGGTACTTGAAAATAATTTAAACTTTATTAATTTTCACAGAGATGTATTCAGTCGCAGTGCTGACCAAGGGCCTCCTTTCCATATGATGGGGATCAGGACACACGCTGGCTAAGTGCAGGTTGTTAGACTGCACATGTGTTTCGAAAACTTGCTCAGTTCTCTCAGACGTGTAGGTAACCTCACGATGTTTTTCCTCACCGTAAGACAAGTGGTAATCATGTTGAGAATGATTCGGAAATTAAAATATCAGAGGTGCGAAACCCAGTGCTTGAAGAAGCTTCACTCGATTTCCCAAGCGCACGCTTTATCCCTGGGCTACCACTGCTTTTTTTAAGAAAAAATATAGTAACAGCCTAATGGAAACACTTTCTCTTTATTATATGTACAAAAACTTTCCATACATTTATTCACTCGTATTTATTAGAATACTATTAAATTTATCAATAATATAAGGATCCTACTCCTTCACTTGAATTCCCAAGCAAGCGCTTTACCAATGGGTTACCACTGCCTTTGCTACAATAAAGCTAATGGAACGAAATAAATTGTCCATGGAAAACTGAGAATTAAAGGAGTAAAAATAACACCCCTTAAACCTTATACACCATTAAATACGTACGTACACTAAAATATTTACGTGCTCTGAAATTTTAACCCTTTGTGGCGAATTTAAGCGGCCGCTGACTGCCAGAGCTTTGTTCGGGACATATCGACCGTGCGTACCGTTCAGGCGTACGTTTTAAGTTTATTGGAATACATACAAACAAAATCTAGGAACTTTCTCTGTTTATAATAAATGTGAGTTTACAAAAAATATATTGTTACGCAAAATATCAAGTATATTTGAGGAAAATGGTCTGTTTGAACATTTTCTTCTCTTGACTCTCCTTCGTATCTTCTCCATTCTACATGTCATTGTATGTACAGTGCTTTAAAGCCATTTTAGACCAATTTCAAGAAAATTTAAAATAAGTTTGCTTTAAAACTTAATCGTATAGCAATTTTAATAAAACTGTATAAATAAAAACGAATGATTTTTTGTATGTTTGTCCTGTATATTTTTTTTATTCATTCATATGATTTTGATGAAACCTTAATTAGTTTGTCATTGAATGGAGAAAATCTTTTTTTTCCTTTCTTAGGTCTTCTATGCTGTTAGCCCTTGGGCAGCATCTTGACGGGCTATTGAGTCTTGGACTCTCCTACTGACGAATCAAGGGTGAATTGTGGTAGCTTTCCTCATGCCACCGGACCTGAAGTGTAGTATGGAGAAAGTGTGCCATGATTTTTCTATGAATGTTTAACTCCTGTGTTCCATAACTATCTATACTTTGAAATGCGCCTAAGCGAAGTGAAAATTATCCATTAGTTTAATATATTAAATAGAGAAATAAAAAGTAACCATGATTTTAATCATTTCACTTAATATATATCGATGTTTTTGATTTTAAAACCTAGTCAATACACAACTTAGTGCAATCTTTCTGATCTATTAGGTAATTCCAATCGCTTTACAAGCGCTACACGTGTGAAGTCTTATGCGATTCAATCTGAGGGGAATTAAGAGCGGGAATGTATTACGTGAACTATTTATTAAAGTAAGGCCATGAAATTGACGAATTTCAATAGAAAAGAAGTTTATAGAATTATGTTTTGTAAAAAAGAAGAAGAAATAGAAGAAGAAGTTGGTGTCTAATTATTTTTTTGATAGTTATGTTAACTGACAACCACTATATTTATTGCAGTCCAATAATCCATAACGGCAGTATTAGACTGGTGTATTTTTCAAGTGCAAATTATTGCCAACATGATTACCACTTGTCTCACCGTGAAAGAAAGCTTATTAAAGTGTATTAAAGAAAGCACCTACATGTCTGAAAAACCTATCTCCCTCCTATTGAATGTCCTTGAAACGTTCGTATCAATAATTTCATCTCTTAACATTGGTACCAATTTAAAATAGTCTTAAAAAAAGGCTACAAAACTCACTATCAAATTAGCTCGCCTATGTTTCTCCATTCTACACGACATTCTACACTCGCCATTGCTACAAGAAATTCTCGCTCAATGGAAGCTAACTATCTCGATCTAACAGCCAATATTACACGTATACTATTTATATTAGACTAGCGCGAGCAAATCCGCGGGTTCCACTAGTAAATGTATACAAAAACTTATATACTAAATTTATATAGACAATTTATATTTCTCTTTCTCGAGAACCACTCTATCCATTGGTGAAAACAGCATGAAAATCGGTGCAGTAGTTTTTGAGTTTATCGCAAACAGACAGACAGACGCGGTGAAAGACTTTGTTTCATAATATGTAGGGATATTTTAAACAAACTATTCGCGTATCTCTTAGCCCGACCGAAGGACATAAGAACTTACTCCATTGTAAATGATACGCGCAATAAATCAGCAATTCTTCTGGGCGCTATATTTACATCGACCCAAATGAAGGAGCTTTGATTTTGATTACCTGAAGTAATTGGGAACGGTAGGATCGATATCCCACAGATTATTTTTCATTAATTCACATAAGGTCTTGGGTTCGATGCTTGTGAGAAGCAAATTTACGTATTATTCATACGAAATGATAGAACATGATGGTAAACGAGAGAGCAAGAAAATATTAACTAGGTAAATAATAATAATAAACGTAATTAACTAGTTACAGTATAGGCTATATTTTACTGAGAATAGCTATGGGCACTAAAAGTATCTCTAATCATATTATTCTTAAGTTCCAATGGAACTACAACTCTACCAAACCCATGAAATAAATACACCGAGGCATGAAGTATGTATGTAAATTAAAAACTTTAAACTTAAAAAAACCTAAAGATTTTTCTAAAAATTTTCTTCAACAACTGTTTGTTTACAGAAAAATAATTAGATTCCCTTTTTTTGATTTTCGACAATATTAAAAATGGAAATTTTATTTTTAAATTACTCTTTAATTATACTTTCAATTCATAACGTAATATTTTAAAAATTAATCGTAATAAGACCGAATGGAAAAAACAGAATGTATATTTTTCTCGGCGCTCTGTTATTTCTAATCTACCCTCGCCACCCTCGAGACGTTACTTATTTACATCAATGATTTATCGTTATATTTCTTTAGCATTAAATACCTTTTGCAGGAAAATATTTGATAAATTTGGAATTCTTTACATTTCATAACATATATGTATGATAAGGGCTAATACAAATACAATCGTAAGTTCAATTCCCGGATTAAACTGTGGTATTGACCACAACAAATGTTTTTTTTTTTTGAAAAAGGATGATTTGGTATTTGAATTTGTATGTTTTTGTGTAGGTTAGTAGTTTAGTAGTTGGCTCAGTTGGTAGTGACCCTACTTTCTGCGCAAGCGGTCGCGGGTTCGAGTTCCGCTGGGGGCATTCATTTGTTAAACTCAGATTTTTGTACTCCAGTCATGGGTGTTTATATTTATTTATAATATGTATGTATTTAAAATTTATATATATGTAGTATATCAACTATCTGGTATCCGTAACACAAGCTTCGTAGCTTAGCACGGTACTAGGTGGTGCTGATGTAATATTGTCCCAACATATTTATATTTAAAATAATATTTGATACATAAGCAAACACATTGCTTTCGTATATATGTATATGCAGAATTAAGAGCATATGGCCCGTGACCGGATTCAAACCCAGGTCTTACATGCTAACAACAAACTGGGTATTTTAGTAACATTATGAATGCGAATGCCTTCATTGGGTAGTTGGTTAGTCGTATCACGCAGAAACAGAGCAACCTATTATTTTTGGCACGGAAATTGTATTAAGGTTAGAGAATAATACAGATTACATTCTATATGGATATTAATTTATTTTTAGGTTTAGTTATTTAGGTATATTTTTATATTGTAGTCAAATTTTCTATAGAATTTTCTTATAGAAGACGAATTTACTGCTGTATTAAGTAGTACAATAGTACATTCGTCCCAGGAAAGATTATTAAATTAACCTTTGCACTGTTTAAAATAGAACCTAAGACTTCCGATATAAAGTTATGCTATTGGTATTGAGAGTATAATATGCTTAATGAATTACAGTGAAGATTAATAACAATTTTTAAAATTAGTATTTTTTTTAAATTAAGCTAACATTCATTGCTAGCTCTCTAAATTAATAAATAATATTAGCTTTACTCCTCGTAAGCACACTTAAACTTTTTTCTCATAACTGAATTAAACAAGCGATAAAACAACATTGGCATATTAAAAAGTAGAAAAATATAATAACATCTATTAGAACGATACTCACAATATTGTAATGCCAAAGCATTCTTAATAAGCTATAATATAGTACTTTCTTAGGTTTACGATAAATGAAACTATCTTTTCGGATTTTGTCGCGGATATAGTTAGTCAGTGAGTCAGTCTCTCCCGTGACCATGATTGCTGTAAAGCATTCGAAACGTCGGGAACCAAAAATCATAATAAATCCGCGACAAAATCCGAAAAGATAGTTTCATTTATAAAGCTATAATATATAAATATAAATTGTAATGTTTAATACATGCTCACATCTATAGAACACACACACACACACACACACACACACACACACACACACACACACACAAATTGATATTTAATAAATTTATCATTATTATTGTTATATTTTGGATGCCTTAAGTATATTATTATTATATTTTATTTCCTTATATAAGAATTCAAGCATGTTTTCTTAATCATGTAAATGAAATTAATGCTTTGTTAAATAGTATAGTTCAATATGGAAGGCAAGACGCTCGTAATACAAGTGTCACTTAGTACGAGCGTCTTAGAACTGTATAATGATTATTTTGTATTTGTTAAATAATAAATAAATTCTTAATAAGCTTTCAACATGTCCATCGGTTTGGTCG
This sequence comes from Boloria selene, assembly GCA_905231865.2. Lineage (NCBI taxonomy): Eukaryota > Metazoa > Arthropoda > Insecta > Lepidoptera > Nymphalidae > Boloria > Boloria selene. The sequence goes on from HG993147.1 coordinate 956,254, forward strand.
AGTTGCGAGTCCGATTCTCATGTGTTTGATCCGTGGTTTGCTACTTAGTCATGGAATATTTGAGAAAAAAATATTTTGAAATAATATTTCAACAGTAATTAGTTACACCAATATATTAATTACGCAGTATTTGAGTAAATTTGTTTATTTATCCGCACTATAACCACTAAACAAAGAATGATAATAGGACAGGCTTTCAGTTGGATACCTAGTGCGTTTTTATTGAAGAACCTACATATCGTTATAGAATCATATTTGGTATAAAGTAAAACACCAAAGACAGTAGCCTAGTATAGAGAGCAAAGTAAGTAGATACTAAGAGTTGACAGTCGTTTTGAATGATAATAGAATAGGCGCTTTTAGTTGGATACCTAGAACATTTTTGTTGAAGAACCGTTACGAACGAACGAAGAATCATATTTATCATAAGGTAACACGAAAGACAGCCTAGCATAGAAAGCAAATTAAGTACATACTAAGGGTTGGCAGTTGTCTTGGAAATTTATAAGGGTATAAACACATTACTATACATTACATACATAACATACGCAATCAGATTAGCATTAAATTTCAAACAAGTGATTTCACTAAGCACTAAATAATTGGGGTGAGAAAAATTATTAACTTATAGCTAATTGAATTTCGCATGTGACTGTACACTGTCAAAGCCTGAGATAATTTCAAAGGTAAATTTGATGCCAGCAAAACACTTTACTTGTTCAAAAGTATGTAACAATTTGTCAGCTATTATAACTTTCTGAGAATCAATTATGCCTTATTTACGAGCGCCTCTCTCCACCCTCTACACTCCACCCTCCACCCTCATTTGAATAATTCCTCTCAATTTTAATAAATGCTTCAAATTTTTCCTTTAATATTTTCAGCCCAGTGTAATGTCTCGTAACTTTTTAATTTTAAAACAAATATTTCTTTTATAGTTGAAGGCGTATCAACGTTGAGAGCTTTTTGTACAATAATTTTGGAACGAGATCAATTCATATTTTTTTATTAGTTTTGAAATTATTTAGAAAACGTGACGCGTTTTTAAAATGGGGACTTATAAGTTACGAAAATATTGTAAAGCGAAATTAATTTTGAACAAAAACTGACTTTAGGTGTTTTCAGAGTCTAGAATTACTCCTTGTTATATATGTGATGTAAATCAGGCTTTATATATTAACATACGTTAAGTCCTATATCAAGAATAGTAATATTACATACTTTACTTATGTATATAAATTATGGATATTCTAAGCTTTTTACTACTGGATAGATTTTTCACTTATTTGAAGACCGCGCTGGGTTAGAGCGGTTTGTTCGGGTTCCTGCGTAATTATTAACCATTATTTTCATATACAGGTAACGAAAGACGGGAAAGATAATATTTAGCGCATTTTACTATAACAAGATTTAAAATAATAAGAACCAAATAACCGAAACATTAAATCAAAATAAAATGTAACACATTATTTTTTGTGAAATTACCTCCAACGTACAAACAAACTTTTCCTCTTTATTATAATACTAGCGACTCGCCCTCGCTCCGCCCGGGTTCTTCCCTAGATTTAGCACATGCAAAGCCGCGGGATCCGCTAGTTATACATATAAACCTTCCTCTTGAATCACTCTATCTATTAAAAAAACCGCATCAAAATCCGTTGCGTAGTTTTAAAGATTTAAGCGTACAAAGGGATATAGGGACAGAGAAAGCGACTTTGTTTTATACTATGTAGTGATTATACCCATTAATAAGAACACTAATATCTAAAAATAACTATTTCCATACATGCAAGCTCGTAACCCCTAAATAAATGGATAAACAGACGGACTTTGCGGTGCGCCGCAGCACTCGGTTACACAGATCCTTGAGAAAGGGGCGGTTTATGGGCAGATGCTCAGAGGTGCTTTCTCTTCACTTAATATATGAATATCCTTTGTTTCATTTACTTGTGAAATAGAAACTGTATATACGTATTATGTATTTCTTAAGAATTTTGTTATATATTTATTCAATCTACATAAGGAGATTATTATTATATCTAACTAGCATTTCCCATAGCTTCGCACGCGTTCTAAAGACCGGAAACCAAATTCTTTCTGAGCTTGGCGGAATGGTTTCTCGCAGAACTAACGCCCGCCCTTCCCGTTTTCGCAAAATTTTTCATTGATTCTCTGCTTCTATTGGTCGTAGCGTGATGTAATACAGCCCTATAGGCCTTCCTCGATAAACGGACTCGGGAATTTTCGATTCGGGCCACTAGTTTCTGAGATTAGCGCGTTCAACCAAACAAACAAACAAACAAACAAACAAACCTTTCAGCTTTATAATATTAGTATAGATATCATTCAGGTTAATTAGTAATTAATTATAAGCAATTCATTATTTTTATGTGTATGTGTGTGTACATACAGATATCGAAGATCAAGAAACTAAATTAAACTAAATTAAACATTACAAAACGACAACGATAAATACAACGATACAAAGAAGAGAAAATAATAACGCAGGTACAATCAAAATATAAAGTACGCAGCTCCTCAATCCTTTTAAAATATTTCACCGTTGAGTGTATTTTAAAGCATCACAGTAATTGTTCCAAAACGTCTATTATAACCGATGCGCACTCCGCGGTAGTGCGGATAAGTTTAACCTACTTGCTTTTATATTGTTAAGTACTATGAAAGGTCATTACATTGTCAATATATATTATTACAACTACCGACTTACCCTTGCTTTCTCGGGTTTGTCTTTAGATGCTTATATCCTTATAACTTTAGCTATCTGCCAGTTAAAGTCCTGTCAAAATCAGTCTAGCCGTTTCAAGGATTAGAAGGAACAAACAGATATACAAAAATTGAATCTTATTCATATTATATATCTATTTCAGTTTTACTTATGTGTAATGGTGGTTGATATAAATAATAAGCGACTAACAATCGCCTTAGAACCATTTGATAATAATAACGCGTTTACGAACTATAGTTTGGTTTCACCTGCCTCCGAAAATGACCTAGATTAATTTAATTAGCTAATTTCAGTCAAATTTGTTAACTCTATTTTTCTTTATCATATGGCGAGTGGTAATTATCATCTTTTTTAACGTCTCACTGCTGGGCACGGGCCTCCCTCAGTACGAGGGTGATCAGGCCATAGTCCACCGCGCTAGCCTAGTGCGTGTTGGCGGACTTCACATGCCTTTCAAAAATTTGCTAGGTTTTCTCAGACATGTCTCATGTTTCCTCACGATGTTTTCCTTCACTGTAAGACAAGTGGTAATTTGATAGAAACCACGCACATGAAAATATCAGAGGTGCGAGACGCGAATCACTCGATTATCCAAGCGAGTGCATTACCGCTGGGCTACCACTGGGTAATTCACATATAAAACAGATGTCCCAAACCCAGAGTCTATACTTCACGTCACACTTGGTTTTCCAAGAGAGCTTTAACACTGGGCTACAGCTACAGTCAGTACTTAACAATAAATGTTTTACCTTTTAAGATAAAACAATAAGTTAGTTGTAGTATAAATGTTGAGAACTAAAGCAATTTAATTAACCATTCTTACAAGCTTCCATTGAAAGTAGACATTTTTTTAATTTTGCCGTAACTCCTTTGATCTTTTATATATTACTTTCTTCGTTGTTTCAGTGAACAAAGTATCTGTGATGAGCCGTCACTCTGTAACTATCGTTGAAAACCTCACTATGTAGTACTGTCTGTACGCGCTATATTAAAATAACACAAAAATCAAGGGAATAAGTTGAATACTTTTAGGAATATTCGCCTAGTGGTGGTAATTCAACAAAATTGCTATTGAAAATCTGAGGAAAAAATATGAATACAATATTCTCCCCATATTAATGTTCTCAAATATTTTTATTGATAACGCTAAAAGTTGCTATTGCTACTAAACAAAAACAAGAAAGAAAATCTGTTTACAAACAGCGGAGACGAAAATTCTAAAAAACTGTAGATTTGGCTTGTGTATCGATAATAATTAATAAATAATCATTTCAATAAGATTTTCCAAAAAATATCATATGTACAAATTTGATTTACAATTTTATTATATATGTATTTATAGACATAAAAGCTATAGAGAATGGGAAACGTTAATGGTAAATCAATATTATAATGATAAATTTTTTAGCGCTCAAAAGATGACTTTACCTACAAAAATATTGCAATAATTAAGGAAAGTGGCAACGGGCAGTGTATTTTAAAGGTACCTTAAAATTCGCAATATTAGGGCTGCAATAGTTTTTAAAATCACTTAATTCGAGCTTCTATTATGATCTTTACAAATAATCGACCATAGTGTCAACGTAGGCCGATAATCGTTGGCCTACGCAGTCGCAACAAGACACTCAAGAAGACAGTAGTGATATAAAAATAGTAATTATTCATATTAATATAGGCATACCCTGTATTTGCTCAGATTCATCGCTAGCGATATAGTTAAAATAAATCTATCCACTGTTCCGGGATAAAAAGTATTATAATTAATATATATCTATGTCAAACATCCAAATCCTTTCTCATTCATTTCTTATTTTACTTTCATTTTGATCTTTCGTTCCCAATTAAAACCAAGAGAAAGTCTTAAAAATCGTTTCACTGAAAATAAGGCACAGAAAAACAAATCAAAAACCGATTTGTATTGTGAAACAAGTTTATGATAATAAGGACAGTGTGTCCCCGAACCATATGTGTGACCCAAATAATGTATAAAATGATAAAATACTAAATAAACCGTATTCAAGCTTTATGGTCACTGTAAGCCGAAGAAAAGGGACATTTGAAGCCATTTATCTTCAAGCAGACGCTGTTCGGAGACCGCCAGACACGCCTCTACGGAGTACACGGTGTACTAGATGTGACTATAGTTACAATGGTGAAACATAGGAAAATACCATTAGATCTATACATATAAGTAAAATTGAAGTTTCGTTTGTAATGTCAAAAAAGCTTATTTTAAAATTATGGAATTACATGGACGGCCCGTGCCCAGCAGTGGGACGTTAATAAGGGCTGATGATGATGATGATGATAGTACTTATAAGAAAGAAAGATGTAGTTTTAATGTTCGTCTGTCTATCTGTTTGTACGAACTAATTTAAAAAAATAATAAAAAAATATCTTGCACTGCAAAAAAATTGCAACGCAACGAAAAAACCTGTAAAGGATTCTAGCTATATTTATTTTTCAAATATCTTTTTTATCCAAAATCTGTTTAAAACTTTTACCCAAAAAAATTATTTCTTATTATAATGTATATGGTTATTCATAACTGCTTCATTGAAAATGGAAACCAGTTCACAATCTACGATGACATCGTATAATAGAAAGAAAATATACGCAAGACTTGAGCACCACACATTCTTTGAAGATATGAGAGTGTCTGAATTATTAATTAAATTCAGTTCGAGGTCCATTTCCCTCCCATTCCAAGAATTCTAAAAAAATCTAAAGCTCCAAAATCCTATACTGACCGTTAATCAATTGTTTTATTAGGTATAAACTTTACTTAATGTTCATATTAGAAACTTATAAAAGTATACTAGGGTCATTTTTGTTTTGAATGTAAGGAAAGTAAAACATTCAGGAATTAAGCGGTATGATTTTTAGTGCATACAATAAAATAATCAATGTGAAACATCTTCTTGTGTGCCTTAGCAATATAACCTACCCGTAATGACGCAAACGGCGGCGTGAGGCTATCATGTCATTTACTTATTCACAATAGATAAATAAGCGAACTGTGGTCTCCTATAATTGAAGGACTGTATTACATAATTACTTTTTGTGTTTTTATTTAGATGTAAAGTGTGACTCTTTTGTTGGAGACTCTTATCAAAATAATAATATAAATGTCTTCTTGCCATCGCTTGTACGCCGCTTTCGACTTATTAACATAGATGTTTCACATCTGGCGAAATTTCTTAAACTTTATTACATATTTTAATAGTTATATTAATTATATATTACTAATTATTGTAACAGCTGATGTCATTTCCAAACTTCGTACCTTCATGTGCGTACTTTCATCATGACATTTTGAACGTAGAGAGAACAACTCGAACGTTTGTAAGACTAATGTTGTTAGAAAAAATGTTTGGAATTGGGTTAAAGTAAATTGAGTTTGACTAAAGGCTCTTGACCGGAGTGGAACCCTCATTTAGCTTTGTGAGGTTTTTAATTATCTCTAATTGAAGCGTATTTTCAATGTTAATCTTTAGGAAGTGTATGTCACAGCATAGAATATGAAACACATTTAGTATCATGGGTTCGATTATCGCAAGAAAACAGTAAACTTATTAGTAAGTGTAGATATAAATCATAAAATCTTTCTCTTTTATATAAATGGTTTTCCATCAGTAGTGCCAGTGACATAAATAGTTGGTATTCGTTAAGTAAACCAAATAAACAAAAATTGCAGTTTACTAGTAGTTATTTAAAAGTTTCATTTGATGATGATACCTGAATGTGTCTAAAATAAAATCGGTCGAGCGGTTTTTGAGTTTTTGTGGCCCAAAGAAAAGACTTTTTTTAATGTATACATACCTCAGCCCTTTTTTTAACGTCCCACTGCTGGGCACCCTCATTACGAAGGGGATCAGGCCATAGTCCACCGCGCTGGCCTAGTGCGAGTTGGCGAACTTCACATGTCTTTCGAAAAATATGCATACATACTCGTAGATAAATAAAGCGATTATAGAACGTAGCTATAAATATAATTATATTTAACTTATATTTCTTAACTTTACAATAAATTAAAATATGATTAGACAAAATTTATCTATTTTACCTTGTTGCGAAGAACTTTGTAGCATAAATTAGCTTTCTAACTTAATTTTCTTTTGGTAATTATTTTCTTAACAACTTTAGCAGTCGAGTAACAGAAGCCTTAAGTACTAAATCTTTCTTCAACATATAATTGAATAAAATACAACAAATATAAAATAAGTAGTAATAAAGTTAAATTCAGTACTTTTTAATATCCCACTGCTGGGTATGAACTTTTATATGGCCCTTCAATATGAGGCGCTCAGGCCATAGTCCACTACGCTGGCCAAGTGGGGGTTGGTGGACTATAAAATAAGTAAAAAAATATATTATTACATAGTACATTCTAGAAATATCGTGAAGATGTTAAAATTTTCATTGGTAATACATATATTTATACAAATTATGTGAATATAAACTCCAATAAATGAGATCACCGAATGCTGCGTAGCATCAAACAAAATGTCTGTTATTTTTTAATTTTCATAATTCATTGTAAATATTTACCCATTCACGATATTACTTTTACTAAATGTTGAGGTGTTTTAAAGAGATATTACCAATATTAAAAACAAAAAAGTAACGTTGATATTGTAACGAAATATAAAAAAATGGAAAAATGTAAAAACTTCCCACAGTAAATGTGAAATTTACTATTCCCTAAAGCTCTTGGACAATCTGATAGAGCTTATTTTACGTAATCATAGTTTTCAGGCCAAGTCTCAAAGCTTATTACAATCACGTCTCATTATTGTACATAATAACTTTGTCATGTAAACGACACACGAGGGCTAAACGATGCACAGCTTATCAGTGGGGAGGAATTTAATAATACGCCCCCTGATTTCCTCCTAAGAGCCACTGCTTTGGAAACTACTTTAAACGTGAAAGGTATAAGCGATAGCGGAAATGTAGAATATATTAATACTAAATTTACTTATTTAACTATATCCTGACATATGCTAGTTTGTTTGTTTTACGTAGCAATGGACAGATGGTACAATCGTTTCATTCGAAGAGAAAAAAAACGCATTTCTTTAATTTCGCTGCACTTTACCCTTCTGATTGACTTTGTTAAACTTGCTAAAGGTGTCAACTGCGTAGGAGACGTTGTAATGTACAAGAGTATGTGCAGACACGTAAAGAGCATTATACTGTCCTTTTGACAGTGCAATATTATGATAGCTGCAAATCCTGAAAGCTCCAAAACCTGTTTGCAGATTTACTTATTATATATTAGTTTTGTTTAAGACGCGGAGAAGGTGGCTACAAATTAACTATGAATTAGTTCGGAATTGCTTTTTGTAGGCGCTTATAATAACTTCACATAATATCATAAGCTCAGTAACATATCTGTACCGATTCAGGAATCGAACCAAAGAACTTCTGGATCTCACTGTTATAAAATATACAAAAAATACACGATTGTTTACATACGAATACTAGTATTTAATTACTAATTTTCTTTCTGCCTACATACAAAACTACAGAATTGAAATTATACAGTTACGTAAATGATGATTTTCTTATTAAATTATATAATATATTTTGTTTAAACTCTACACTCTTGACCCAAACGATAGAGCAAAGCGATACAGCTATGTTCGCATTTGCATTCTCTCTACGTGTTAAGCTCTGTCCTTTCCAGTACATTCGTTGCCAATTTCAGTAATCATTTTTATAAAACCTCTTCTCATTCTTGCATATAATAATAGTTTCTTATTGCGAAAAGAAAATAAGTTTTGAAAAATTAATTATATACAAATTATTTTGCTCTCTCTCTTTCTTTCTCTCTCTCTCTCTCTCTCTCTCTCTGTTTCTCCCTCTTTCTCTTTCTCTCGTTCTCTCATCAAAAGACTCACTACCCATAGGTAAATTAAAATCAGACAGTCATGTTTGTTTCAATAACTTATGTTATTAAATTACTAATTTAATTTCTCTTAGATATAATTTTAAATTTTAAAATCGTACTTATTAACTAAATTACATTAACAATTTTATAATAAAAAAATCACAGTTTTTTATTTGAAGGAACAAAAACCAGATTCAGTAACCTAAGTAATCCTAACATGTTTTACTTAATCTAGAGCAAACGTACGATTCTCTAAAACTCCTTCTACATGATTCCTAACATTTTATCAAGTAGTTCTCTCAAATTATCCGACCTACATCTAAAGCCTTAACAAAGGCTACACTCGCTTAGACTGACATATGCGACTCTTAGTTTCTAGACGGATTACAGGGACTTGTGTTTGGGAACAAGGAAAACAGTAAAATAACAACTGAGTTTGTATTTCATTCCTGTTTTTGTAACCACGGAGACAGTTTTGGTAAACCTTTGTTGCCTAAGAAATATATTGAGGCGTAGGCAATCTATAGCTGTAAAAATAAAGTTTAAGTATGTTTTTGTGACGTAAAAATAACTGATGAGTAAATGCATATAAATAATTTGACGACACGTTTGGCGCAGTTGGTACATTATGACACACAGCACCATCTAGTTCCGTGGTAATCTACGAAGCTTGTGTTACGGATACCAGATAGTTGATATACAAGTTAACATATATAAGTTTAAATATATACATATTATAAATATAAACACCCATGACTGGAGTAAAAACATCCGAGTTTAACCAAGGAATGTCCCCAGTGGAACTCGAACCCGCAACCGCTGGCGCAAGAAAGGAGAGTCACTACCAACTGAGCCAAACGTGTTTTTAAATCAAGGTACAAAACTAAACTTAATACACTTTAAAGCTCATAACGGTTCTCAGTTAATGGATTTTCGATATAATTCATACGAAATGAAGTATTTACGTCTCTAGTTTGCTACAAGTTACTACAACGTTCACAAACAACTTGACCTCAGCGTAGCCTCAAATCCTTACTAAGCCAAAACTAGTAAGCTATGTTTGTTTCGTTTTAGCCCTCATTAGAATCTGAACGTCTATGTTTATTGAGAAATACGATATGTGTGATATATTTTTGCTAAGGCCACCATAGAATTAATGGTGCAGTATCAACACTTGTCTTATAAGCATGACTATATGACATGGGAGTGGCCAAGCAAAGGCTCAACGTCTAACAGTTTGAAAAAAAAAAAAATAATATTATCGCTATAATTAAGCTTTTTTATATAATTGGGAAGTACAATGCATGGGTGGGGCTCGTTATTATTTAGCTAAGCCAAGATCATGGAACCTCTTATGTTTCTGTGCCTCAGGAATATCTATAAAGTATACTATTGAAACCGGTTATTTTAACTATTAATAGAAAAGGCTAGATTAGAGTTAGGGTTCTCCAAGTTCTACTTTTATAAGTAAGATTTTAAATAATTTGCTGATCAAGACCCTATCATTAGAAAAGAAAACTACACATAGATAGGTTATTATTGGGATATTGAGTGCTTTTCTACGATACTTTAGTCTGAAGTCTTTCAATAGGTTTTTCTTAGTAATATGTAGTATCTCACGAATATTTTAAGGTAATTTGTTATAAGGTCTAGGTATATACGGAAATAAAACTTTAGTGGTCATACGTTCGAGCTTAGACAGTATTACACACGTGTAAAGCTCCTGCCATCCAAAAGATACGAGTACAAACAACACTTTGCTACTGCTGTGAAATTGTATTCGCTAGAACACTGGGCAGGAATTGAAATTCATAGAATTTTTCTTCTCCATTTTTCTATTACAGAATTTGTCAAGATTTTTCCTTATGTTTTGTATTTTATTTATAAATAATGTATAAAAATTACTTGTTTTTTCAACTTGATTGATATTTTTCGATTTAACAATTTGTGATTGAGAACCTATAACTATATTTAATCCGAATTCGAAAAAGAATGCCAGTTGAAAATTTCTGTTTTTTGATGATTGATGCATAAATAGTTTAAAGAACATCTAATCAAGTTCCTCGAAAATTCTAATAACAATACTTGGCTCGACATAGTATCTGTTATTTTTTGTAAAAATAAGTTTTTAATGTTCATGGAGTTCTTGCAAATAAAAGAAGAAATATTATCACTCGTAGAAAATTTAAACTGCGTTTCTATAGGTTATAGGTTATAGAAAAAAGTTAGTATTCTTTTGTAAAATTTCATCAGGTAGCTAGATCATTAATGTTCCTAGACTTAAAGGGCGAGAAAATTTCGATGATTGGGCTTTTGCTGTCAAAAATTTCAATAGTATCGAATTTAGGACCCCGTTTCTACCGTATAATTGTTATGCGCCAACATATTTGTGCTGCAAGGTCCACGTATACTAGAACATCTAGCACTTCGATATCTAACGAAGCTTCTCTTTGGATAAAATATATTTCCCACGTTCGATAGTGCTCGCTCAAACCTCCTGCTGTTGTCTCTCGACGAATAGAATTTTGTATTTTATTTTGTTTTTCCATCCAATAACCATGTATCTTGCGATTGAACTGTTCATAATATATGCTGGACAATTTTTCAGTTCATTCGTAGTTCTGAAGAAATATAGAAAATGTTGAATAAATATGAATAAAATATGTAATATGTACGGAAATGGATTCTATTGTTTCATACTAACATAATAAACTAAAAATGTTATTATTTTACACTGCAAATGTTCCTGAATATTAGGAAAAAAATGTTACCTAATTAAATTTTTCGGATCTTCAGTATACAATTAAATGCTAAACAAATACTTATCTATGTAATTTTACAAGCAAGTTTCCGCAAATTCAAACGAAATTCATGAACATTTCTATCAAGGAACAATCAAAACAATAAAATATATTTGTTATTGCTCAATCCATTTTAAAGGGTTAGAGCTAGGGTGACTCTGCGTGAGTATAAACTTTATAGGACAAATATAATGATGAGCTCTCGCACAATGAATTAATAACTTATCAAGAAAATAAATATATAATTTATTAATAAAATAAAAATAAAATTTAATATAATATATTTAATTTATTTTAAATATTATGTTGGTATATTAATACAGCACCATCTAGCTCCATGGTAAGGCTTGTTACTACACCACACATAAAATTAAAATTAAAATCGTAATCATAAAAGTCAATAACTTTATAAGTTTTTGTAAATTGTGGGTAGGCACTGTCTGTAACAAGTATGACTGAGACCTGACCCCTGAGACGTCAAATACCTTAGTCTCTCCCGTGACCATGAAGCATTCGAAACGTCGGGAACCAAACATTAAAATAAATCCGCGAGAAAACCCGAAAAGATAGTTTCATTTATAAGGTCAATCTTCACGTAAACCTAAGAAAGTATTATACGTACATCAAATCGTACCTAGAAACACCCCCTTCTAATATTATTGTCACAGCACACTGAAGATGTTATCCCCATAGCGTAATGGCAATTTTGAAATTCATTAATTGAATTATAAGTACTTTAGGATTTCAAATATAATTTAAAACTTTTTGTATGCGGCTATGCTCGGAATAAAACTTTTTTCAAGTTTAATTTATTTACGGTGTTTAACAAACTTCAGAAGCGCAAGGGTATATTCTAATATTTAAATTGGATAAATATTTTTAGTAAAACAATTATAACAGAAATCTCAAAATCATTTTAAAAGTAGTATATTTTTAGCTGTGGCTCTAATAGAAACATTAAAAAAAATTTGTTACGAATTTCCGAACGTACGAGTATATTTAAGAATCCTATAATTGCTTACAATTATGCGTATAAAAAAGTCAAATTTCTAGGACTTCAAGAAATACTTTTTTCCAGATACATTCGCAATTTTATTAAGAGATTACACTAATATTCATTGTAGACCTGAACATGGTTGGAAACTTCTCAGAAATCGACCTTTCCGAGTCGTCGGAGCCAAATTTCTGATTAAATTGCCTTCTCTGTGTGCCTGAAGTTGTGTAAGATTTATTAAAAACTTTGGAATTTATTGAAATAACTCTCAATAACCTAATTAATTTCTGCAAAAGTTTAAAGTAATCTTAAACCGTAAAAAGTACCAAAGAATATGGAATTATTAAAAAAACAAGAATCTTATCTCCATAATTTCAATTTAATACCGATTTTAGATAATTTTTATCATCCAAATAGTGTAAGAAAGTTTGTAATATTTGTAAACAATAACGTCAGTAGCATATTGAAATGTCGAAAATTTTCAGTTCTTGTCGTAAATGCAGGATCCAAATTCTGATATTAATTGTTCAGAACTGCTGCGAAATCGACCTTTCCGAGCCGTTGGAGCTAATATAACAATTCAATTCAAAATAGCATAACCTCAACACAAGATTTATAGGACTTCTGAGAAATTTGGCGTGTAGTGTTTAGAAAATATTTCGGTTTATCCTAAATTGCATGCATTTTTACAGGAAAAAATCTCACGTATTATTAGGGTGATAATCAGGAAAATTGAAAAGTGTACCAGATTTACGTGTACAGAATTATTGTAAAATGAATGTCTACTTTCCACGTCCTTTCAGTTCTTCAGTATATGGTATAAAGAAACTTTAATGTTTCATGAATACTAAAATTCGATCATATAATTATGTATAAAATATCAATAACGATTCATATTCGATGTCGACCGCAGCGTTGAAAATAACTTTGAAACTATTATACAAGTGAAACAATATCCAAAACCAGCAGCTATGATCTTCAAACAGCTAAAAGTTTAGTTAGGTTAATTAAAACAATACTTTATCAGAGCTTCTCAACCTTACTTAATATTCGACATCAATAAATATTATGTCAAAAATATATAAATTAAAAAAATATTTACACATAAATATATCGTCAAAAATTGATCATCTCGTATTATTATTATATTAATATAATAAAAATCGACAGCGACGTGATAGCTGTACTCCTTACTTATAGCAAATATTCACATGCCAGTACAAATACTTATCCTCCAAAAGTAGAACTCGTTATTAAAAAAACACTTTACACCAAATTAACTAAATATAATAAAAGCGCTTCTTGCTTAGCTACAGATATATACGATTATATTATTACAAAAACTACAAAAAGAAAAAAGATGGCCTTTTTAATACTTAATGTGGAACTATATTATCTACTCGTATTCTGTGGTGTAACTTTGAGAAGCTCTGATCGAATAGCCAAAGTTCAATTAACATAGTAATTAAACATACATTCTCTAACTAATCAGTCGAGATAAAGCCGAGTTGATCATCTCATTCTGCATTCAGAATCTGATTGCAGAGTAAATTATGTAATAGATTGATCGGATTTCAATTTCCCATAATTCTTTAATAAAATTACTAGAGCTTATCATAGCAGCAGATTCTCTATTAATAATTTGCATATTAATTATAAGTACTTGTATTATATACTAGCGACTCACCCTCGCTTCATTCGGGTTCATCCCTAGGTTTATCGTCAGCGAAAACACGGGTTCCGCTACTTAAAATGAATAAAATTACTATCTCTTCCACTTTTGAATTCGGTTAAAAAGTTGCCTAAATTACGCTTACGCGTATAACATTAGTTATCTGCGAGTGAAATTCCCGTCAAAATCAGTCCAGCCGTTACAGATATTAGCCGGAACATACAGACTGACAGGCAGACAGACAGACAAAAAATTTAAAAATTGTTTTTTGTTGCTAGTATATTTATACTTTCATATGCATTTAGTAAAAAGCTTTTAATTTGAAATTAAAAACAGACACTGTAATTTTATTTATATGTATCGATAACGGTAGTCCAGTGGTACCACGCTTGCTTGAGAGATCCGCACCTCTAATATTTTCATGTGCGAATCAATTTAACAAGATTATTGTGTTTCGTTAAAGAAAACCTAAAAACACAGTCGAAAAACACTGTGAGGAAAATATTTGTATCGTAAATCGCAACTACATTTTTTAAATAAAATTAAATCTCAGAGGATGTTTTATACTGAAGGTTTTCAAAATTCACATGTATTTATTATTTGCTCGTGATTTTATTTTGTATTTTTTCCCTTCATCTTCTCACGTGTGATATCACGTAATCTCGGAAATCATATTATTAATCCAAGTAACTATTGAATTTCTCATCGGCTCTTCTCAGAAAGACTGTATTCTATATCTACTACGGTAGATAGTAAAGCTAGCCGTAGCCAGCTGGTTGACATAAACGGACTTTGAAATAAATTAATAAGTAAAAAGGGCTTTGAAAGTCTAATGAAGTAAGTACTTATTCGGTTATTAAAAAATAAAAAATAGTATAAAAAGTCGAGATGAAGTCAAAATGAAATTTTATTATAAGTATATTTAATTTTTATGTAGTATAAGGTACAAGGCCATCTTACAGCGTCATTACTAACCTAACGGATACCTTTTCTCTAGATCAAAGTCAGTTTACGTAGCATATTTCATCTGAACATCTGCAGCGAAGAAGCTTAATCTGAAGCTGCAACAAACATTTACACAGAAACTTTCCTATATAAGCCGACCCAAAAAAAATCTAAATTCTTAATTTCATTGAAGCTCATTAAAATATTCATCAATTTAGTATTAATTTCAAAGCTAGGTCAGGTATTTTTGAAGACACTGAAAACTTTCTAATATACCCTTTTTCTTCGCAATCCAGTTTAGTTATAGTTAAACCGCACCATAGCTTTTATAATATGATTTAATATAATTTTATATTTCAGTGATTAATGATATTAAAGAAAGAAAGATTACGCATTAAATTACTTGTAAGAGGTTGAATAATAGCTGACCATATAATGAAAAAGAACTGCGAGCCTGTCTCATTAGTGAATCAAAGCACACACCGCCTAACGGGGGTTAGTGTTAGTGAGAATAGTGATAAAAAGCTATGGCTATATAAATATATGGGTTTAATATAGATTTCTCCGAGATTAGATATTTTCCCATTGTAAAAATTATCCTTTATGGGCACGGGTCTTCCTATGAGGGAGATCAGATCCATCACGCTGCCCAAGAGCGGGTTGGCGGATTTCACATGAAATTTGATAGCTTGCTAGGTTCTCTCAGACATGCAGGTTTCCTCACGATGTTTTCCTTCACCGTATAAGAAGTTGTAATTATGTAATAAATGATTAGTACTTGAAAATATCACCCGAATTTGAACTCGGTTACTCAAGCGAGCGTGTTACCATTGTGCTACCACTTAAGACAGTGGTACATCCTTTGCTTTAAACTTAATGATTATTTTTAATTTTAATAATTTATTTCAGTATCAAAGGCTTTTACTTTGTAGCATTTTATTACCAATTAACATTTTAAAGATGTAGATAAATTTTCCTCTTTTTGAACATTTAGTGAAGAAAACTCAAAAAACAGTTAAAAAATATGCTAATTGTTGTTTTCTAAATAAAAATGGTTACGTTATACAATAGCCTGAAGCAATTAAAAATGAACATAATTTTTTTAAATGTATTTTTTTATTTAAATTCGTTTGAACTTTGTATTCATTTTACGGAGTCTAGTCGGAGTCTCGACTGTTAGTCGCTCTGTTCTGAAATAGCTTGTATAATTTGTTTTATGTGAGTACAGATTATAAAATTATTTCAATAGTGTAGTTATTCAATTATACTAATCAGAATTTGAAACAACTGTCCTTTTCTTTAATTTTAATTTAATTACTTACATCAATTTTACGAATCTATCGAAGTAACCTTCCGAATATTAAAAATAATCAAAAAAGTGTCAAGCATTTCGAAGCTTTAGAGGTGAGCAAAACGTGAGCAAACTCGCGGTTCCACTGATGCATCAAACATTTGCGGGAGCGAGTTCGTCTTTACCTTCCCTCTACAGTCTACGTGATTTCAGTTGACACTACATCGTAAAATATGGTAAACGTTATTGGAATTTACTTATGTAAATCTACCGGAATAGAAATCATAACATAATCTGTAGAGGAAAATATGTTGCATCTAGCATTTTTGTGATGAAATGTGGTGAAATGAAGAAATGAACGCCGTAAAAACTATTATTTCTATGTGTTCACCAGAATAACCAAATCATCATCTGAACAAATTTTTGTAGTTTTCTCGCAGACAGAGAGGCAATAATTCTAAAATCTATATAAATTCGGCGGCGATATGGATAACTAGCATTTCCTGCGGCTTTGCATGCATTCTAAAGACCGGAAACCAAATTCTTTTTGAGTCGTGCGGTATGATACTCGTACCTCGCAGAACTAACACCCGCCCTTCCCGTTTTTACAACATTTTTCTTTCATGCTCCGCTCCTATTAGTCATAGCGTGATGCAATATAGTCTATAGTCTTCCTCGATAAACAACAAAAAGAATTTTTCTAATCGAACCAGTAGTTCCTGAGATTAGCGCGTTCAACTAAACTAACAAACAATTTTCCAAACGATGTTTATAATACAGAATCGATTCAGTTAGAATTTTAGTATATCATGTATATTCTGTAAAATAGAATGGATGAGGAAATAAAAGTATACAATGTACATAATCTCTACTAGATACACATGTAGCGTAAAGAAGAAAAGCGAGATGTTATATTTTATATTAAATCCGTAGAAATAACGTTACAGAAAACAATTTCTATTTCGAGTTCGTATTATGAAAATTACTGGAGAATTTCTTACTACCAATTCTATTTTCAAGACCTTTGACCAAAATAATGCTATAATAAATGGAATCCTTTGTGTTTTAGGTTCAAGAAAGTTGTCTTGGAATCGGGATTAAAGCGTATTGTTGGAGCGATGTGAGATATAAATGGGCTCGATAAAACCGAAATGATAGCTTCTTTAATATGAAATATTGACTTTTCATGTTAAAATGATAAATCTTTTCACATTATTTCTATACTAGGTTATATTCATATATTATATGAATATTCTCATATTCCTTTTACGTGATTTTCGTAGATCAGTACATATAAATAAAATTGAAGTGTCTGTTTTTAATTTCAAATTAACAACTTTTCACTAAATGCATATGAAAAGTAACTATATTTTTAAATTGTCTGTCTGTTTGTGCCGGCTAACCTCTGAAACGTCTGGGTCGATATTGACGGGACTTTAACTGACAGATAGCTAACGGTATGAGGAGTAACTCGGGTACTTTTATTTTATTAGAAAATTATAAAAACCGTTTAAATTAATTTAACTTACGCTCAGCGAAGCGGGTCGAGTTTGCTAATCACTACATAGTATAAAACAAAGTCGCTTTCTCTGTCCCAATATCCCTATGTATGCTTAAATCTTTAAAACTACGCAATGGATTTTGATGCGGTTTTTTTTAATAGATAGAGTGATTCAAGAGGAAGACTTATACGTATTACTAGCGGATCCTGCGGCTTTGCCTGTGCTAAACCTAGGGAAGAGCCCGAGCGAAGCGAGGGCGAGTCGCTAGTATCCTATAAAATATGTAATTAAAATTACGATGTATTCAAACTCACCACAGATAACTGATAACTATGCAAAATATTTTTTTTTAATTTCAAAATATACGACAGCTGCATCCATAAAAGGCAATTTGGTTATTGAAAGTTTTATATACATTTTTTTATTAAAAACTAAGCTAACAAAGAGTAATTAATTTAAACACTAAAATTTATATATTGAATTTCATACATATACTCGAATGTATATTATTTATTTATTATTTATCGTAAAAAAGTCTATCTGTAATTTCGGGACAAATACTTATACCAAATTATCGAAGTGAATCTATTTGTCAAAGAACTGGAAGTAAGATTATAAATTGTATTCGAACGCTTTAAATTGGTAGGTATTATTTTACTCTCTCTCTATCTCTCTATCTATCTCTATCTCTCTATCTATCTCTATCTCTCTATCTATCTCTATCTCTCTCTATCTCTATCTCTCTATCTCTCTCTCTATCTCTCTATATCTCTCTCTCTGCCTGTCTGTCAGTTTGACTGTCTGTGTGTTACTTTTCACACTGATTCACCTGTGTTTTAGATATAATTTAATATAGAAAAACTACATTTAAAAAAACGACTTCAAAAACTAAAAAGTTTAAATAACTTAATAAAGATTTAATTTAATACACCTCTTATGCAAACCTAATACCTTTAATATTAATAAATTACTATTATTTGTATGTGTTACCTATTGATAGATTTGAAGTCGGTGCCAAGCCCTAAACAAAATAAAACTTAATATTATAAACAGCTTACTTGCTGTAATGAAATTCCTACAATAAAGATCAACCTACATAAATAAAGAACAATGTGGATTAATGTGAAACAGATGAAAATTTTATGATAAAAATATATATAATATACCTGAATAAGTAACTATAGCTATTTTAAACCTAAATTATTACATTAGGCTTGGAAGTCGGTTAAAAAGTTTGAGAACGTACGTTGGTCGTTGAGTTTTTATCCCAGAAACAATCTCTAAACTACCCGTTAAACCGTACCTAGAGACCCCGAGCGAATAGCTGCTACCCAAAAAATAATCGGTTAACATGGTCTAAGAGCCGGTGGTAGATCGACCTTCACCGACCTGATAGCCAGATGAGACATATTTTTTATCAAATATAATTTATAAACAAATATGCCTATAATTACTTGCCTATCTGAAAGTGCTCATGGCTATTTGAGAAAAAAGGCACTGAACTGTTTTTATATGTAAATATTTGATTAAACTATAGCCAAAATTCGATATAGACTTCAGATCCTCGGTAGTATAGTGGTAAGTATCCCCGCCTGTCACGCGGGAGACCGGGGTTCGATTCCCCGCCGGGGAGGGTTTTTTTTATTTTATTAATATATTTTCCTTATCTTTATTTTTCTTATTTTTAAGTGACTTCGAAAAAAATTTGCACTTAATTTTAAAACGCATATTTTTATTTATTCAGAGCTTGCTTTTTGTTTCAGCCATTAGTGAAACGATTAATGTATTTTTTTCAAAGAAAAGAATAGTATGGCCTAGAATTTTTAAGAAACTTTCGACGTTAAAGTGCTTTTAAAGCGTTTTTAAAACATGATTTTGTAGTCTAGTTTAAAAATAAATTAATCAATATGCGAACTTTTAGTTTTAAGAAGGGAATGTGACGGGAATCAAGCTTGAGTTACTTACATATAAAAAAATTGTAAAAAGGGAACTATTTTACTAATTTAAACATTTCATATAAAATTAAATAAAATATCACAAGCAAAAGAAACGCATATATGGCTAGAACATAAATATCTTAAAAGGCTTTAATTTAAACTCGGAAAGAAGTTAAAATTGAAACTATCTTTTCGGATTTTGTCGCGGATATATTTTTATTTTTTATAGCAATCATGGTCACGGGAAAGACTGACGCCGTAACGCCTTTTATGCACAGTTCTTGTGCATCTTTTATTTCACTCTATTAGACATAAGCTACTTGTATTAATTTCAGATAAGTAAAAGATCTAATGTTATCTAATCAGTAAATAAAATTGTACGAGACAAAACAGGATGATAAATGACAATTAATATACTAAGACTAGCAAATCTCTCTCAAGCAATCTCTAGCAATCTTGTTCTCAGAAATACAAAAGAATTCCATAAAATCTCAACTGTAATAATGCTTTTTAATTGTTTTGTCCGAAGCAAATTGGAATATTGTTCTGTTGTTTGGTCGCCTCAGTACAGTGTGCACGTTGATAGAATTGAACGTATACAAAAAAAGTTATTGAAGTTCTTAACATATCGGTTCAGGTTTCCTAACTGCTGCACAGTATATGAAAGCAAACTAAAGTATATATATTCATCAGCTGTCTCTAAACGCAAGGAGAAAGCTGTTAGATCAAACGTTCCTATCAAAGCTACTAAATAATAGAATCGACTGCCCCACTCTACTGTCGAAAATAAATTTTAATATACCGGTGAGAACTTCTAGAAAGCAAATTCCCTTCTTTCGAATTAATAAACACAGAACGAATTTAGGAAAAAATGCGCCGCTTAACAGAATAGCTAGAACCTATAATAGCATCACTTCTGAAAATATGGGGGTAACCCTTTTGCATGATAAATTTAACTCCTTTAAGAACAAAATTAAATGCTATCTCGAGCAAACCCAATAATAATTTAATATTAATGCATTTATATTATTATCATATTTTTTTAATTAATTATGTATTAATAAGATTGCGTGCCAATTTACTGTTGTTTTTTTTTGTCTATTTACAATTTGCTAATGTTTTTAATGTTTTAATGTGCTCATTTTAATTTTAATTCTGATTTTATAAAACATAAATTTTAACTTAAGTATTATATTATATTGTTCTCTAATTTAATGTATAAATATGAAAATATTAACATTTATGTTAACTAAATAATTCTATTTCTTTTTAATTATTAATGTCATTTTTTTTAATATTATGCAAATAATTAAATTCAATTTTAAAATATTTTATCCCTCAATTTTTAAAATAATAATGCATGCTGTGATTACCTATAAAAAGAAATACAATTATACTTATCTATTTAAATACAATTCTAAATACAATTATACTATAATTTATTATGTAAGTAAATTATTGTCATGAAAATTATTGTAATTTCTGTTGGTAATCCAAATGAATAAATAAATAAATCGATCAATTAGAACTGGTCTCTCATTTCTGGAGGCATGTTCGTACAAACACAAAGACACGTTAGCTTCAAACATATTATGGAACATTTCATTTTTGGGCATTTGAAAAAACCGTATATTCCTTTTCCTTGAGGCTTAGAAGGAAAGTTAAAAATACAAAAACGAAGAAATCGTTTAACCGAAAATGTGTTTACATGGAATTTAAGTTGTAAATCGTAAATATAGGTCGTGAAATTTTGCGAAAACCGAGTAAATAAGGATAGTCGTATTAAAAGGTTCGGTGTTTACGCAATGCGCCCAAGAATTGATTATGCGACGGCTTATCGGGCTTTATAACTTAGTCCTTAGATCAGAACAACTTAGAAATGGTTACAGGCAATAATAACACTATTATACTAAAGTAGCTTCTTACTATGTTCTCGTATATTATACAATGCTTGAGGCTTGCTTAATAAATTATCATCTCATAATAAGATTGTACTACATTAATTTTTTTATCTACCCAAAAGGAATATAAAATTTGATTCGTTTCTAGCGAATAACGCTCGCTTTGCTCGGATTCGTCCCTTCGAGTAGGTATGATTTAACGGTTAGTGATTCCCATGCAAAGCAGTTTTGAATTTTCCGATTTATCGGTAGATTTTATCAGGTTTAACCAAACTAAACAAAAAAACCATCGGGCCGTTTTTAACTTTCGCAAGACTAACGATTATTCATAATTGTTTTTTATATGTATGATACTGGTTAAAATTTGTGAATGATTTTGTGATTTGAAATCCGTACTAAAGGTTCACTTTACTTACTTTTCCTTTTATACTTTTGTCGACAAACCAAACGACTACAGTCGTGTAATAACTGGCAAAATTATGGCGTCTATAAATTTGTGCCCACATTTAGATGGTCATTTGTGCAAGAAATATTATAGAAAAAGACTGCCATTATAGATGCACCTTATATTCCAATGAAACACAACCCCACAGTAAAGATCCCACTATATGCCCTCGAACTTACCACCTTCCTTCCTCCTTCATACCTACAATTCTCGACTCACAACTAAAGTCTAAACACTACCTCAGTTACCGCCATGGGCAAGGAAATAAGCATTTAGCATTTCCATAAAAATATTCTGGGACGACACCCGTAAAACCCGGGGACGGCATTTTTTACGAAGGGTAGAAATACATAAACACAAATGTATATTAACAGATTGGAGTTTTAGGGCGTGTAACATCGTAACCGGCTGCTCGGTTTTATCGTTCGTTCGGAACTCGACTGAGTTGTTAAATACCGCCGATGCTTTGGAAAATTATTACGCCCTTCAAAGTATATTTTGTTTGAAAATTTTTATATTCTCATTGATTGTATTCTGGCTTTATTGTTGGTGGAATTGGATGTTTTGATCGAGTTATACTTTTGGGTTTGTATGGGAATGGATTTTAATTCGAAATTCTAGCTCAAGTTTGAGTGTACAAGATCTCAAGTTATAAAATTTTGGGGGTAAAGACATAAGTTATCGTTTCTATTTTAAAAATCTACGACTTTTTAGCTCTGTAACACAAAAATGAAGGACTTTCATACAAATTTGCGAGAGTCATTACACCTCCTTAATGCGGCCCTGACGCAAAAACCGTTCTTACGTCTACTAATTGTAAAACTACTTCCCTGCCAAATTTCATCATTATACTTACGTAAAGCGGATTTCGATATTTTGTGATCAGTGGGTGAGTGACCTTTCGCTTTTATAGATTTAGATTAATAATAAATAAATATGTTGGGACGTTAACACAGAACACCATATAGTTTTAAGGTAAGCTACAAGGCTTGTGTTACGGATACCAGATAGTTGATACACATAGGTACATATTATAAAAATAAACACTGAGTACGAACATTCCTCATCTCATGCTCTCACACAAATTTAATGGCTCCAACGGGATTGGAACCCGCGACCGCAGGGACAGCAGGGTCATGTTTAAAGAAATAAAAATATTGACTGTTGCTTCCCAATACGTGTACGAAAATGTTATGTATGTTCATAAAAATATACACGAATTTCCCAAGAATTGCGACATGCATAGCATTAATACCAGGAGCAAACATAAACTTGTAATGCCTGTGAGTCGCTTACGCCGAGTCAGTAACTCTTTTCATGGACAATGTATACGCCTATACAACAGGATCCCAGAAAAAGTTCAAAACGCTTCTATTGCCAAATTTAAAAAAATTGTGAAGGAACGTTTGTGTAGTAAAGGCTATTATTTGATTAACGATTTTTTAGAAGACAGTACGCCTTGGGAATGATGTGATCGCCGCCAGGCTATTTCAACATATAGAACTATTGTTAATTTACAATTTCATTTAAAAAAAGAGTGAGAATAAGATAAAAAAAAATATTAATCCCGCTGAGTTTCTTTCGCCAGTTCTTCTCAGGTCAGAGGTTTCTTCTTTCCGAACTGGTGGAAGATTCATGACGTTCAGTAAGAAATTGTAACAATTTTTATGCTGAATAAAATATTTTGATTTGATTTGATTTGATCGCAAAATGAGCTAAACATGTCACCATGCAACATAATACAAATAACATGCCCAGTAGTCCAATATATAAATATTAGAAGTACTCTGGTCTATTAACAAGTGAGTGAAACTTATTTATGAAAGGCAAATCATATCCCGGGTCCTAAAAGAAATTCTCATTACACGAAGTTTTTATGTACGCCATCGCTTAAGCATTGCGAGTTGTTCCGTAGCGTTCAGCCATAAATCGTCCGTTAAGAACTCTTATTTATTTTTTGCCACAAACTTTTTACTATAAAATTATGGTAAAAATTACGAACTGCTGTAAAATCCTATTAAACTTTCCCCACGTCTGCATATCGAAGGGAAATTTGCTTGTTTACTAACCATCTACTTTATATTTTATGTTTGGTGTTCTGTGCCTACATAAACGAAATAACCGAGATTATTATTTTTGTTGAGGATTACGTTATATCTTCTATATATATAAAAATGAATTGCTGTTCGTTAGTCTCACTAAAACTCGAGAACGGCTGAACGGATTTATCTTATCTTAGTCTTGAAATGTTCGTGGAGGTCTAGGGAAGGTTTAAAAGGCGAGAAAAAATCGAATAATTTGCGGGAAAACCCTAAAAACAGCCCTTTTCTATTTGCCATACAAACGTTTTCTAGAGTCAATTTGAACTTTATTGCTATTCAATTAAGTTCATATTAAATTATAATCACTCACTGATGTCTAAGCAATTTAGTATATTATACATACGTTTTGTTTGTTTTGAAATTAATTTATACAAAAGTTTAGGTCTTTTATTTATCGATTGAGGCAGTACGAAGTCTGCCGGGTCAGCTAGTATTATATAGAAGTAGTATATATAATATATAGTACATACATTGATTGATATATTTTTAATTATTATTACATAATTGCTAATACAATTTGGTAGGTATACTTAAGTTTTTTAATTCCAACGCCTTCGACATGCTTTCTATCTGCACCCTATTAGGTAAATTTTCATTAAAATATTCAAAGAAGTTGGTTGTGTTTAATGTTAAAAAAGGTAAAGTACCTAATAGTTTTAATAAATTATTTAACTACCATGTTTTTATTACGAAAATGATGGCCATGTTCGTCACCAGGGAAGTATATCGTTAAAACAAGAAGACAATCAAACTTTCTCACACAATTGTAAGCAAAAGTTTTAACGATAAATGTGAAATAAGGGTTACATTTATCACTAAGAGAAAACTCTTAGAAAAGCCTTTTAAATTTCTTAAGCAGTCCAGGCCAGGGCTGGTGAACCTGTTATGTTGTGAAATTACACGGACATATATATACGGATATATGTATACGGATTTATATATACGGATATATATACGGATATATATATACGAGTATATAGTTAAATATTTTTAAAAAAGTTCATAAGAAAAAAAAATTCTACAAACAATCATCGTAATCACTGCATAAAAATTAATAACTAAATTAGTTATTAAACTAAAGTATTATTTTATCAAAATCGATATCTAAACTACTTTCGTTTTTAAAGTCATTAAAAGAGTACAAGACTTTTATTTTCTACAATGAATAAGTTTTTTAGCATATACTTAGTTTTCAGTTCCTCCAGGCGACAGGCCTGACACCCCTGCACCGGATCGAGCTCACGTCAATATTTGCTCCATTAGTCTATTTGATTTCACTGATTAGTCTCTATTCAGAGTCTCGTACGTGATTTAAAAATACTTACTTTGAGTTGCATTTCTTACATTTATAAAGTGTAATGCGGTCGTTAATTGCGTTTTAGTGATGTGTTTTACAAATATATACGGATCTTTTGAACCAACTCATTCTCTCTTTTTTGCTTTGACTTTCATTTTTATTCTAATTGCCATTTTTTAGACTGTATTGTGTTTTTGTAGGTGAAGAAACGAAGGCCCGGGTTCGACTCTCTGATAGTGAAGATAATTGATA
Source organism: Boloria selene (assembly GCA_905231865.2). Taxonomy (NCBI): domain Eukaryota; kingdom Metazoa; phylum Arthropoda; class Insecta; order Lepidoptera; family Nymphalidae; genus Boloria; species Boloria selene. The sequence goes on from HG993147.1 coordinate 982,035, forward strand.
TCGCAAAATACAAAAGACACAGATGAAATACCCGCCCAAACTTTTTAAAGTCCACCAAAAGTTCTTAATTATGTTGGGACATTATTACACACAGCGCCATCTAGTTCCGTAGTAAGCTATGGAGGAAGCTTGTGTAATATCAGATAGTTGATATACTACATATATATAAGTTTTTTTAAATACATACGTATCATAAATATTAACACCCATGACTGGAGTACAAACATCCAAGTTTAACAAATGAATGCCCCCAGCGGGACTCGAACCCGCGACCGCTGGCGCAAGAAAGTAAGGTAACTACAAACTGCGCCAAACGTGTCGTATGATAAAATCATAAAGGCATCAATAAGAAAAGCTTCAGGAAATACTTTAAAGGCGCTTTCTTAACTACAGGACACTTAAAGCGAGCTTTACCGTGAAACGACGGACAGACACAAAGGTGTCAGTGTCTTGTACAAAACTCCCCTCGGGGTACACTCGCATGATACGTATCTCCCATGACGCAGTTAGGGAACTTTGTTTGTTTTATTCTCTACTGTACAAGTATGAAGAAAAGAAAATTGCAATTTTTATGAGACTAACACAGTCATGGAAAAGTGCAGAATATTTTTATTAGACAACACTGTTGTTGTCTGTCTATCTATATAGACGACATGTTTCGACAAGTAGGTATCCTGCACTTATTAGGGAGCGTTCAAGTATTACGTAACGCAAATTTTGAAGATTTTTGACCCCTCCTCCCCCCTATGTAACGCGCCGTAACGTTTTCCTGTAATACCCACCCAACGTTACGTAACATCCAACTGAAAATGTTTACCCAAATGTCACAACTATGTTGCGCAAACTACCGAAAAGTCGCTAAATTACTTTTGTTATTGTTTTATTATAATTTAATAAGCATTTGCTTAAGTTTCAAATATATTGAATGGGCTCAAAGTCCTAATAAACTTTTCGTAAGATTAATACTTTTTTTTAAATAAAAAAACAATGTTACGTAACGCGTTGTTCGAAGCCCCCTCCCGCCCATGTAACGCATCGTAACGTTTTACAAGACCCTTTGCAATTTGCGTTACGTAATACTTGAACGCCCCCTTAAAAACAGTACATAATATTGTACTTAATAAATGTTTTTGGTAAATAATCATTGTTATTGATACAGAAGTGGCATCTAATGTTTTTAGATTTTATCTGTTCTGTATTACGAGATAATATCTCTGAAAAGTCTCACTAACCGTTAAATCGCACCCAAAAAAGAAACCCGAGCGGAACGATACAGAATGAAATAAAGAGAAAAGATTTGCAATTTTGTAATGGATAAACTTAAAAACTGCTGAATTGATTGACATAAAATTACGTATGAAAAATGTATTTTGGAGAAAAAGGGGTTTAAGGGGGTTAAAATTTTGTAGCGAGATGATTCCCGACCAATAATTTCTCAAGTTACCCGAGCGGAGCGAGACGCTAGTATTCTATGTATATCTAGACTAACATAATTACACTTGTCTTACGGTGAAGGAAAACAAAGAGAGTAAAGTGGATGGCTGAGAGAACCTGGCAGTTTTCGAAAGACACATGAAGTCCGCCAAACCGTACTAGGCCAGCGTCGTGGATATAGACTGATCCCCTTCATATTGAAGGGAAGCCCGTTCAATATGAAGGGGAAGTTCCTAGCAGTGGAATGTATATAGACAAAATTTCATATAATCGGCGAAGGGTTTCTATACAAAAACAAGCCAACAAGTTTCATAGAGTTTGACAAAGCTAATTCTTAAAACTCAAAGACAGATGTTAAAAAACGTAAAATACCTCAGGGCCATTAATCTATGTCAACAAGACGTCGAATCACTAATTAAGAAGTTTATCATAAAGAAAAAAAATTAAGCATCGCAAGCGTTCGACCTAAATATCCTTAGATAGGGCGTGGTCTGAGTTGTAGCAGCGATATTGGAATGCAAGTAATTTTAAATATCAGCAAAAACATACAAGTAGGTACTGTATAATACATATTTGACAGTGTTATGTGCAAAAATAGAAAAAAAAACACCTTATTACCAATTACAATAATAATGAGAAAGAAAAAGGTATTTGAATTTTAGATAAATAGATTCTTAGTCCGAATTAAATAATGATGGCCAAGAACAAATAAAGTAACGAAAATTATTTTAAATTTTAAGCCAATTCTGATAACATATCTGGCAATCCCAGAGCCATTAAGGAATTAAATAATATTCAACGCAACCATTTATAAAATAAATACGTGCTTGCTACGACACCTTTTGGAACAATAAATCAAACAAACTAAGTAAAGTGTTAGTTGAGTAAGTTACTTAAGTTCGTGTGACAAACGAACAGAAAGAAGCGACATGATTCGATTGATTAATAAAATAAAAAATAATGGCAAAGTTAAGTTATTCAATAGTGAATAATAAGTAAGCCATTTCTTAACTCGTCCAGTTGGACTCTACCCATTCTGATATTATTTTAATTTACGCTCCTTCCCGTCTGTGATGAATACGGCAAAACAAAATTTCGAGATTGCCTACTTAACTCTGCATTGCAGATTTTGATATAAAAACAACACAAAAGAAATTTACTAGGAGCTATTTACCAGCTGTTTTTGAGCGCTTTCTTATTTAGATATCAACGGGAATTATTGCTTAAAAAATAAAAAAAACTGACTTTATTTTTGTAATGTAAGAAACTAACTAAAAGTAAAACTAGTCCTATAGCCTATCCTATAGATAGTTATCCTAAAGCCAGGAAAAGTTGCCATTAAAAAGAACAAACCATTCATTTTTATAGTATTTTCTATAGCAGACTATAACTTCGTTAATAATAACTTCCCTATAGGTTTGTTTTATTTTCAATTCTATTTCTTTGAAAAATAATTATTTAAATCTAGTCTCCTTTTTGAAAAGAACCAAAATTTAGTTGTCGTCGTTTATCAACGTCTTAAAGACACAAAAATGACCATAATTTATTCAAAGATAACTTAAACGAATTCAAAATTAAACTTTAGCATTAGCTAAATAAGTTAATTTAAAAAAAATTACGTTATCACCAATCTCAGATCAAGTAAAAAAAGGTTTTTTACTTGATCGAGTCACCAATATAATACATAAAGTAACTTTTTTAATTAATTACACAGTAATATAGCTTTATTTTTAATATTTTTTTGTTTCTGTTGTAAAACTAATAATTGAATAGTCAACGCCATCTGTCAGATATAATAGAAACTTTTTCGTTTCTACTTCATACTTTGAAAGATGGCGTTACTAGAACAAACACTATTAATATTTTGTATTTCATTTTGGTTTTACCTTAAATAATTATGAATATGTATAGTAGAAATAATTTGGATATTCTTGACTCTGATATTAGCTTAGAATTATGCGCTATAAAGAAAAAGTAAAAAATACTATTCTTCAACATTTCCATGAAATTAATATTAAAATAATAATAGCAACTTATTTTAAAAGAATCTTTTATTACATCTAATTAAAAAACATGAATAGTCTATAAATCTATGCTTTATAAACATCAGTATGTTTATAATTAATCTTCTTGTCTATGCCCAGTAGCTGTCTAATGATAAATTCAGGCAGACGTTTATGCCTCCAGCGTGTTGGCAATGGTGTATAATTTGCTTTTTCAAGCTTTCCTTTAACATACATTTCTGCGGAAAACTCATTTGCTTGTTTTACCATAGCCAAGAGTTCATTTTGAAATATTTTCTCCTTCTTTATCCTGCGATTCTTTTTTAGCTGTAACATTAAAATTTGTGTGTTAATAATTAATATACGGGATAAATTTTATACTAAATATATATATACTAAATATATATATACTAAATATATATATACTAAATATATTTTATACTAAATATTATAAATTTAAACATTTATGAGTGGAGTACAAACAAAACATATTCATCACAAATAAATGTATGCCCCAGCGGGGGTTTGAGTCCGGCGGACCAACAGATGGCACAGTAGTAGGTCACTACAAGTCAAGCTGAATGTGTAATCATATACTAGCGACTCTCTCTCGCTCTCTCTCGCTTCGCTAGGGCTCTTCCCTAGATTTAGCACAGGCAAAGCTACGGGATCCGCTAGTTATGCATATAAACCTTCCTCTTGAATCACTATCTATTAAAAAAAACCGCACCAAATCCGTTGCGTAGTTTTAAAGATTTAAGCATACATAGGGATATAGGGACAGAGAAAGCGACTTTGTTTTATACTATGTAGTGATTATTTTACTAATTAACTTAGTGAAAGTTTAGTTTACAAGGGGGTTTCAACAAATATTTGTTGAATGTGAAAGATGCTAATTTTAACACTTGATACAATAAGTTTAAAAGATCATCATCATCACAGGTCATCTATTTTATGGAATAGATTTCTAAATAAACACTTTACATATAAGTCTAAATAATATAAAAAAACAGTTTTAAAATTATAAGAAATATATAATAGCAAAAGTTATTTTGGTAAATCATTTTTAAGGTACATATTATATAATAATGTAGTGTAAACTTTATTAAAATAAAAAATACACACCCTAGCCCAACGGTGCCTCATCCTTTTCCACAGCTTCTTCCTCTGATGTTTCTTCATCTTCTTTCTTCTAATAACTATCAACCTAACCGCTTGTTTTTCCTCCTGTTCAATGGCCGGTAGACCAATCTCATCTTTTTTCCAGTTAGAATCAATTAAAGGCAGAATTGATCTAGGATTCACTATAGGGATATAGGATAATGGATCCTGTTTTCTTTTAATATTTTGATTGTTGCTAATGTCAAAATTGATACTACGAGGGTTGAAGCTCAATGTCTTCGCTTTTGATAATAAATCTATTTTGGTTGTAGGAAGATGAGACTTGGTTGAAGGCACACATTCTTTGACGGTGTTAAGAGCAGCCTTTAAATTGACGAGCCGCAAATCTGTAAGCGAGTTGTTTAAGAGATATTAAAACGATATCAGATATCTTACGAAAACCTTAACAAACTCGACTTACATTTTGTCGTGTTTTGTAATGTATTATGGATCATCTTTCGTGTTGAATTACACGTTGCTAAATATAAAACATTATTTTTTTTATAAATACAGATAGAACTTATGTTATATATTATTCAAAATTGAAGACATAGATTGGATAATGGATTGAAGAAATCAATAATTTCTTATACTGACAGAATAGCACAGATTAAAATAATAATTGTGTCTATCTTGTTGAAAAAATATCGATATATCGATATTTTTTTTTCAATGTATCAATATTTTTGAGCGATATTTAATACTTCGATATATAGATATTAAATTCCAAATATCGAAAGGTATAAGAATCGATATTTTTTTCAGACCAATAAATATTTACAAGTTTTTTTAAGATTAAAAAATCCTGAAAAGGAATACTTTTTTATACTGACATCTTTTTAACAAGTGATTTATATATTTTTTGTTGTTGTTGTTTTTAAAATTTATCCCCAATAGGGAAAGGCAAAACACTATAGTCCATACAGCCTAGTCCAAATTTGTAAATTTCATTCCGATATGACGAAAGGCCGAGGCCAAGTCTGAAGAAACTTGATTTATCTTCTGATACCATTGTTGATAAGGCCGAAAACATGTCTGAGATATCTTATTTTCGTTTTCTCTTCGTATTTCATCAACAGATGATATGCAAGGTCGAAACCAAGTCCGTAATAATTAGGCCGAAGCCTGAAGAATCATAATATAAATTTCACATGCGAGTAAATTAAATAGGTCGAGTAAATTAAATAGGTCCTTTTCACTTAACAGTTCCTTCGCTTTCTCCAAGACTTGAAACGATCACAGCAAACAGGACCATCGCAGCTTGGAAAAAGCGCGGGACTCTTATGTATTTTTTGTTTCTGGTCGACTCAATTTGCTGTTTTAAAATTTGTTTTTTAAGGTGGCAACTCTGTTTGACCAATATATCGATATTTTTATATAAATATCAATATCGATATTGATATTTTCAAAAAATACCGATACGATATTACATAACAAATTCTTTCGCCTTTATTAAGAGCAAATATATATTTTTTAAATAGTTATAAAGCTCTAACCCGACTAGGATTAATGCGTTCAGCCAATTCTAGGGTTTCATCAAATGGTACACCTACACTGGCTACAGTGCAGCGGTTCGTAAGAAAGTTTCTTTTAACATAATTTCTTAAATTTTCCCCACTCATCCCATTTATCCTCTCATTTTCGCAGAAAGTGGAATTGGCGAGTGGACCAGCCCAGCAAGCTTTCTGAACTAAGTCGATTACGCGTTGTTCTGGAGAAACCCTAGCGAGGTCTCCTCTCACTTGTGACTTAATATCCGATACTTCCCAGTCGTGATACATGCATCTAATTAACACAAATCTATATTTATTGTCAAATAAAGAAAAAAGTTAATACGAAAAATATTTTTTTTTCAGTCTATACAGGTTTACCCACGGAATTGATAAAATATATTATCTATATTCATCTGCTCTGTGGGTTTTTCAAAACTTACCAACCAAGATTAAATTGTACCTAATAACTACATAATTGAATTTGCTGTCTGTCTGTCCCTGTGTATGCTTAGATCTTTAAGGGTGAGGCCAAACGAACGTATTTTTTTGAGTTGTAAGTCGCGGTTGCAGATATTCTGTCTAGCAGAAATTCTGTTGGGCTGCCAGATGGGCGCATTTTATTCAGTTGCTTTCCAACGTTTATAGCGGATGTTTGTGTCGTGCAATGGAACCGTTGCAAATTTTATGTATTTACGAAGCATATCTAGAAGACACAGAAGATAAAGCCAGAAAAAGAATCTGGTTAAATCCACTTAATAGTGAAATACTGATGCTTGGACAGTTCCACACCTTATATGAACGTTTTTGTACAAATCCAAATATAGGTATTTCAAAATTACTATCATTTGCCACTACATGTTTTTCAAGAATTATTAGAACTCTTAAAACCTTTTATAACTAAATCAAACACAAACATGAGACTAGCCATCAGTCCAGATGAAAGACTAATAATTAAACTCAAGTAAGTTTTTAAAAGTTTTAATTAATCTAAAATATTTATTACATTTAGTATTTTTTTATTAAAGTTTTAATTAATCGTATGTGTGAATCAGAAAAAGGTGATGAAAATCGAGGCCAGTTTGTTTGTGTGGGCTGATCTGGAATTTGATACTTCACTTTATTTAACGCTTTCACCATTTCCATACGAAATTCGAAATTTTGTCTCTGTCTGATACATGATGGATGGAAGGATGGTTGCGATGACACTGTCTGCTTTAACGTCGACGACAGGTTCTGGTATACAGGATGCTGGCTGCGATGAATACGGTTGAGATAGAGCCTGTGGCGATGTGGAGTTGAATTGTTCATCAATGTCTTCTTCGTCATTATTGTTACCAGTTACATTACTGTCATTATCCGTGTTTTCAGGAGCTACATTTGAAGACGAGTTCCTTGACTGTTTGGTTACTTTTAAAAACTGCAACAAATCAAAATAAGGACATGACTTTCGCTTCTTCGCGCGCGACCACTTCTTTCTTCGTTTTCTTTTCTTTTCACGCATATAATAGTCTCTTACCGTTTTCCACTTCTTTTGCAGAAAGTTCCCTGAAAAACAAAAATTATAACTCTTTATTATATTGGAATATTTTAACTATGTATATTATTTTAATTACTAACTAAGTACTGTATTTTATTTAAAGATTTTTTTATAATTAATTATATTTATATTTTTTCAGGTATCTTGCTAAAGGTATTGATTTAAATACAATAAGCGAAGACTTTTTAATTGGGCGTTCTACTACTAGTGATATTATCAAGCAAACTTGTATACAAATTTGGAACGCACTTCAGCCACATGAAATGCCAGATCCAAATGAATGTATTTGGAATACAAATGCCGAAGATTTTCATAAAAAAACTAATTTCCCGAATTGCGTTGGAGCTGTCGATGGTAAACACATCAGAATAAAATCACCTTCACACAGTGGCTCAAATTATTATAATTATAAAAAGTTCTTTTCCATCGTGCTGATGGCTGTGGCGGATGCAAACTGTTGTTTTACAACAATAAATGTTGGTGATTATAGGAAAGAATCGGATAACTGTATTTTAAAAAAGTCTGAATTAGGTAAAAAGTTTTACAGAAATGGGAATATAGGGAAGATAGAAGTTTACCAAATTATACTGAGAACCCCCAACCTTTTGTTTTTGTTGGAGATGAGGCGTTTCGCTTACATAGTAATATGATGCGTCCATATCCAAACAGAAACCTCGACAAATACAAACGTATTTTTAATTATCGTCTTAGTAGAGCGCGGCGATGTGTGGAATGCGCTTTTGGTATATTAACAAATAAATGGAGGGTACTTCATTCACCAATACAAGTTAATCCTGATTTTGCAATACATATAGTTAAAGCTACATGCATTTTGCACAATTTCGTGCGACGAAGAGTTGGGGCTAACTTTGACGACGAGTTTCTAGAGTGTCATCTACGAGCTACTCGACCACTGCTAACCAGAACAAGGCCGTCGAAGTTTTGAAGTCGGTTTTCATTTTTGTTAAAAAATAATTTATTTTTAATTTTTTAGCGGAAATTAGATATTTTGTTTAAATATACCTAATATTGGTAGGCAAACTTAACTACTGCTCCAATAAGTCAGCGAAGTTTTGGAGTGAACGATAATAGTCAATCGAGATTTGTTCACGTCTATTTTTCCACGTAACTCCTGGACGTTAATAAGATTTACCTTCTATTATCAGATCAACCTAATATCCTGAAGGAATACAACTATCGGTTCATAAGTACGTATAATATTAAAAGAATTTTCTTTCAACTCCTAACCGTTAAGGAGATATACCTTACATCATCACAAATTCTTGAACAGCTTTATAAAATGTACGAAAAACGTAATAAATGCCTATAAAATTTGAGAGTTGCCCACGATTTCCCTAGGATCCCATCATCAGATCCTGACTTGGTGATAATGTGAATATCTTCGAAGTATACCCTACAGATTAAAAAAATTGTAATCGGCCAACATTTGACGCAGAAATAAATGAACAAACATAAAAAGAACCGTTGAGGAATTGTACTTTCCATCATCTATAACTATAAAGGTTATTTTTTATTAAAAACCTCACAGCTGTATCTAGATTCTAAAAGATAATATTTCAGTTCTCCAAATTGCAATAGAGGGCACCGTAAAGTGTACGCAATAGACTGTCGGTCAGACGTGCAAGTCAGATAGGCGCCCGCGCCAATCTGCTGCAGAAGACGTAGCTTCCAGAACGCTTTGAAACATTGCTCAGATCCTATGGATGCTGCACGAAGGAAATGAGATGTACCTAGATCATCGTGAACTTCATATCTAGAACCAGCCTAAAAAAATATTAAGTATTTCTTATGTAGATAGACTTATCGTCGGCTGTTTTGAATATTCTCATTGCATTATTTTAGTTTTAAAAAAAGATCGTTGTTTCTAAAGCGTCCTTTTACAATAACTATAAGTAAATACCTATAGAGATACAGTCTTAACATAGTAAAAGAATACATAGTACGGCATCTTCATACAAACGCACCGCGCGCGGCTTGTATATGTGCGTCATTGTATCTTTACGTTGCCGCACGCACACTCAAAAAATATCTCGAACCGTATATCAGTGCGCCAGTCTAGGCTGACGCCGCACATGTTTCGCGCGTCACGGTTTTTCACTATATGAAAAATGTGTGACATTCGTAGAAGAACTTATTGCTGTGTGTTTGGGTGTCTAAATTCTTCATCGATTCCAGAGTTGTGTTTGTTCAGATTACCTACTGAACAGAAAAGGTAAACAAATCACTTATAGCTATAGTTTGTCCATTTTGTTAATGGTTTTTTGACATCTCGTCGACTGACAAGCTATAGTGACAATATATAGTCAAAAGGACGTAATAATCGATATCTCTTATTTTTTAAATATAAAATAATATTTATTTTTATATTTATTAATATGAAAATAAATATTACTATCGTAAAAATCAAGTATGGTGGAGAGAACTAAGAGAATCATAATGTCTGATTTGGACCGTGACATTGCATTTGATAATTTATGCACACAAGAGTTATTAATTAATATAACTGAAGACTCCTCATCGGACAAATCTAAATCTAATATAAATGATGATTGTGACGAATCATGTTAATAAAAGGAATTAAACTGATTAGTTGTTTTATTTGTATGATTATAATAAGAAGAAAGTAAAACTTTACATAATGTTAATTTTGTTGTCTTCCTGATTAAATAACATATTACACCTTATTTAAAGATTTAACATTGATTTTTTCCGATTAGTTGTAATCTGTGGCACAATCGTAGTAATCGTTATGTGTGGCACAGCAGTAAGGGGGCGGTGCCCGTGGATGGGCAGGATATGATATGATTTTATTAATATACTTTTTGTAAACGCAAGAAATTAAAGGATTTATTTACACAAATACATTTCGAGATAAATCTAACAAACAAACATTTTTAATACTATTTTCTACTGATATATAATTTAAGCAAGTAAATACAGGCCTAATAAAAATAATCATAAACATGTAGAAACAAAATGCTTTACATTCTTAAATGTATATAAATAATAAATATTTTTTAATAACACACTTCCCGGCCCAATGCCAATTTCTGAGCACTGAATTAAAATTTAGCTACAGTGACAACCCTGTGATAGGCAACTATGGTAACTATGACAGGTAATTATGTCGCGGATTGGGCCGAAGATGCCCTACTTTGTTCTCTTTATACTTTGGTCATAACTTATGTTTATTTAATCTTAGAATATTAGTTAGTATTTGGTTTTTAATTTTTAAACTATATTGTTGGAATATTGTTGTTTTACCTACTAGGTATATTTAATGTCGTTATCACCTATAATTAAGGTACTACTTTTTATGTTTTATTTTCCATGTACAAATGTTTTCATATTGTGTTTTGTAAGTACTTTGTTGGTGGTCTAATAAAATAAAATAAAAAATAAAAAATTCGCGGTTATCTCATAGAAGTGTACATCGTATGAAAATAACTCGTAATAATTGTTTTTCTGTAACAATGCTTGGCTTATATAATGTTCACATAGTGTATACATTACGCAAATATTATTTTCATAGTTACATTCAGTACTGCGCACTATTTATACTTACATACCTAGTTCCTACGCTTTTTAAAGCGGCGCAATTCTACAGAATTACCTATCTAAACATATACAGTATCTATCCACACACTTTATAAGCGAATATATTATACGGATTAATCACGTTATATCAGAAAGTATGTTAGAAAATTGACATTTAGCAAGAGATTGCTCGTGAAATTATCTTTTTTATCGAAAAATGATTTGACTTAATAATATATTAATAGGAATTAGGGGATGATGTGAAACTTAAGGCAAAGAAATTAACAGTTAGGCAGCAGTGACTCAGTGGTAACAGGGTTGCTTTGGAAACCAAGTGATATGGGTTCAAATCAATGCTACCAGCAGGGGTTTGAGTCCCACGGACCAACAGATGGCACAGTAGTAGGGTCACTACAAGTAGAGCTGAATGTGTGATCATAATATATTATTTTACTAATTTACTTAGTGAAAGTTAAGTTTACCAGGGGGTTTCAACAAATATTTGTTGAATGTGAAAGATGTTAATTTTAACATTCGATACAATAAATTTAAAAGATAACAAAAAGGTCATCTATTTTATGGAATAGATTTCTAAATAAATACTTTACATGTAAGTCTAAATATTATAAAGAAACAATTATAAAATTATAATAAATAGATATTAGTAAAAGTTATTTTGATAAATCATTTATTCTAAATCATTTTAAAGGTATATAATAATGTAAATTGTAAACTTCATTAAAATAAAAAATACACACCCTAGCCCAACGGTGCCTCATCCTTTTTCACAGCTTCTTCCTCTGATGTTTCTTCATCTTCTTTCTTCTAATAACTATCAACCTAACCGCTTGTTTTTCCTCTTGTTCAATGGCCGGGCAAATAAAGGCAGAATTGATCTAGGATTCACTATAGGGATATAGGATATTAGATCCTGTTTTCTTTTAATATTTTGATTGTTGCTTATGTCAAAATTGATACTACGAGGGTTGAAGCTCAATGTCTTCGCTTTTGGTAATAAATCTATTTTGGTTGTAGGAAGATGAGACTTGGTTGAAGGCACACATTCTTTGACGGTGTTAAGAGCAGCTTTTAAATTGACGAGCCGCAAATCTGTAAGCGAGTTGTTTAAGAGATATTAAAACGATATCAGATATCTTACGATAACCTTAACAAACTCGACTTACATTTTGTCGTGTTTTGTAATGTATTATGGATCATCTTTCGTGTTGAGTTACACGTTGCTAGATATGAAACATTATTTATTTTATAAATACAGATAGAACTTATGTTACATATCGTTCAAAATTGAAGAAATCAATAATTTCTTATTCTGAGTTCTGACAGAACAGCACCACAGATTAAAATAATACTTGTGTCTAGGTTCGTTGAAAAAATATCATATATCGATATTAAATTCCAAATATCGAAAAGGTATAAAAATCGATATTTTTTCAGATCAATAAACATTTACAAGTTTTAAGATTAAAAAATCCTAAAAAGGAATACTTTTTATACTAACATCTTTTTAACAAATTATATTTTATTAATTTTTTGTTTCTGGTCGACTCGATTCGCTGTTTTAAAATTGGTTCCTATTGTATAAAATATAGCTCGCGCCAAACTTTGTGGCCGTCCCGAACTAGGCTCATTGCATTGCGCAGAACACAAAATCAGGTATTAGCGGGACGCACAAGAGCTTGGGGGCAGGGCCACACCCCGCGCGCCCGCACCGCTCACCCGCGACGCGCGCTGGCACCCACGCCTTAGTGTGAGTGCTACGTCCGTACACGAATCACGCACTTGTGAGCTCTGAGAGTACTGTAGCGTTCAAAATTCGTTCGATCGTTTCGTTAATTTGTTATTATAGTTTTTAGTTATTGTTACTTGTTGTTATTGTTACTCGTTGTTATTTGTTTATAAACATGCCTACCGGACGTTGTAATGTTTTACGACGCCAGTTTGTGTGTTTTATTTACATTTATCCTATTATTACCTAACCTATATGTTTTACAAATAACACATACATTGTATATTAAATTAAATAAAATAACCTATGAAATAAACACGAACTTTATAATCAACAAATAAAAATAAATTGACATAATATAATAAGTATTAAAAATGTTAGAAAACGAAAATTGTTTGGTTGATTACGTATTGCCCACTCGACTGTACCATGCGCAAGTTCGGACTCGCGACTATACTCAAGGCGGTCACAAAGTTTGGCGCGGGCTGTATATGTCAGTCATTTTTTTAAAAAGTAAAAGAAATTGTTGCAAGAAAAAAAAATACAGTAAAGAGTAAAGAAAAACCTTTATTTGAATCATTTTCAATTATTATTATTAAATAGATCTTGCACCTATTACTAGTGTGCTAGTTATCCACGTTTAAGAATTTCTTGATCAGTTGGAACAACACCAATATCGCCCACGATTGCAATTGCCATATCCTTAGCTGAAACAAAATAAAATGTATTTTACGGAGGAAAAACAGAAGAGAGCATTATGTACAGAATAATAATTTGTCCAAGAATTCAACAAATATGGCACGTGATAATTTAAGATAATAAGTGCTATTCATATAAACTGTATAAAATTATAATAATATTATAAATTAAATATTCACAATAACTTCACATACTTTTATTTATCTATATTTTACATTAAATTATCTGAAAGTTATCGTTCGAAATTACCATAATGCCAATAGGTTTGAATAATATAATGAATATTACTAACATGGTATTCAGGGGCGTAGCTTGCCCTTGAGTGCAAGTATCAAAATTTAGTGGGGGGAGGCCTTCTTCCTAACTGGAATAAAAACATTTAGTGTACGGCCAGTATAGGCTAGTCAAAAAGTGAAATATGGAAAAAATGTGGACGAGGTAACATAGTATCTGGCATGTAGATGATTTTTTAAGAAAAAAAGTTGCAAACGTTATATACAATTAACTAAAACAACAAAATAGGGGTTTAGTTTTTTGCAAATATCTCATAAACTAAATGAGATTTGTGAAATCTAAAAAAAGTTTCAAAAAGAGAAGGATATTTCCTAAAATAAAGTCCTTACTCCCGGAAATTTTGGAAAAAAAAACAAGTTCTGCTTGCAAAACTTGCAAAAGTTATAATCATTTAACTAAAACAAAAAATAGAGGTTTAGTTTTTTGCAAATATCTCAAGAACTAATTGAGATTTTTAAAATCTAAAAAAATATTCAAAAAGAGGATGAGATTTCCTAATAAAAAGTCTTTACTACCGAAACTGTTTCGAAAAAAAAACAAGTTCTGCTTGCAAAACTTATCATGACTCACAGAATTATACCATAACTGGTTCTATAGAGTAGTTCTCATAAAAGTGGGATGGAACTAAACTAAATAGGGAATCAATCATATGTACAAGTACATTGCATAAAGCCAAAAATATTTTGTACTTTAAGTGCGAGCAAAGCCACGGGTTTCGTAAATTAAACATAAAATTGAATATAATAAGGAAACAATTTTTTTAAATCATTATATGTTTTTCTTTTCGTTTAATTAATTTTTCATGTATGTAATAAACAATTTTATGAACAAATAATTTGTTTATAACTTTGCACATATTTTTCGTATGTTATAGTTCAAGTGAGATTTTAGATAGCACTTTATGAATTTTTGCTTACATGAGTTGGGGGCCCCTTTACCCCCGGGGCCCCGTATAATTGATACAGCTACGGCCCTGATGGTATTTAAAAACATAGTCGCTTCCCGCTGTCTGTCTGTCTTTATGTAAGGTGGGTGGACCATGGAAGGCCACCTTAACGTTTAAACAGTTATAATTCGTTTATTTACTGGAGAAATGAAACAAACTACTTTTTTAATAATACTTTGTTTTATTATGTAACATATTAAATACTTTTTTTTGTTGCAAAGTTAATCACTATCCAATAAACGTAGGTTTTCGAAAGCTCTTCTAAATGGCCTTGCTTGGAACAGGGCTCCATATAAGGCCAATATAATGAATCAGTCATTTAACTTATAACTAACGTTGTGATTTTAAAAATATCTGCTTACACTTAAACTACATAAAAAGGTCTTTCATTATACCGGAAAAATAAATGCTCAACATAAAATATACATATATAAAATACTCAACGAATATAACTTGAACACTATTGTATAACTAAGAATCTATTGATAGAAATGTTGTGAAAACAAAACTAATGAGTTTTATATTGATAAAAAATAAGTTGTCAATGACGATAATAATAAAATTACAACAAAATAAATTGACCTAGAATGGCCTTCTTAGGGGTATGTTCCTTGTAAGGCCAAAATGTTCCTAAGAAGGCCAAACAAAAATAAATATAATAAAAACTAAATAATTACATGCCCTGTGGCATGTAATTATTTAGTAAGTACTCTAAAACCTTTATAATGGCAGATATTCTTGTAATCAGGAATGTTTAAAAAACAAAAATAAAAAAAAATAATTACTCGAATTCCAAAACAAACTTGTAACATAATAAGTACAGTATTATGGTATTATAATCATAATCTGGACACAAGGCGGTGTCGGGTTTATTGTCCACAAGTCTCTCGTGATCAATATGGTAAGTATCGGGAGCGTGTCGACTAGGGTAGTGTACCTTGTTCTGTGAATAACCAATCGTTATTCCTTAAAACTAATTCAAGTATACGCACAAATCTGATGAACACATCCTGATGAAGTAGTGGAGTCTATGTATGAGGACATTAGTAGGTTCATGTACAGCTCCAAAACCCATTTTACCGTTGTCTGAGAGACTTCAATGCGAAACTAGGCAAGCAAGAAGGCGATGAGCTGAAAGTGGGACAAATTGGATACGAACGATGAATTCCTTTTTAAAAAACAAAATCAAAGAAAGTGGACGTGGATGAGCCTAAATTATCTGCTAACTATAAACTAACTCTTTGCGAAATTTGAAACTTGTAGCACAAAAATTGAAGGAATTCTTACACAACCTTAGTCCGGCTCTGTAGAAAAAAAACGTTTTAGCGGACTTTTACCAACAATTAACCACCTTCCTACCAAATTTAAAGTTCGTAGCAAAAAAGATGAAAAACTTACTATGGCCCTAAGACCTCTTCGATTCGGCCCGTTGCAAAATTCTATATTTGCGGATGTCAACTAAGTATTGACTGAGGTAGTAGAGGAGTGCTAAATTTAAAGTTTGTAGCACGAAAATTTGCGACATAAAAAATGAAAGACTTTCATACAAACTAATGCCCTTAGACCACCTAAATCCAGCCCTGTTCCAAAATACATTTTTAGCGGACGTCTACTAACTATTATCTTCTTCCCTGTCAAATTTAAAGTATAAAGGACAAAAACTGAAGGACTTTCATACAACTTGCGAGAGCCCATAGACCTTCCCAATCCGTCCCAGTCACAAAATCCGTTCTTTGCGGATATCTACTAACTATTAACTACCTCATTGCCAACTTTAAAGTTTGTAGCATAAAAATTGAAGGAATCTCATACGAACTTGCGAGAGCCCTTAGACCACCTTAATCTGGCCCTATTGAAGAACCATTGTTAGCGGTCTTTTAATATTTTTTATGGGACAAAGAGGACAAATGGGCAGGAGGCTCATGGAACTGATGGAACGTGATCACCACCGCCCATGGACATCTGCAACACCGCAAGGCTTGCAAATGCGTTGCCGGCCTTTCGGAAAGGAGTACGTTCTCTTCTTAAAGGTTGCCAGGTAGTAACGGTTTAGAAAGACCGCCGGCAACAGCTGGTTCCATAGATTGGTTGTACGGGGCAGAAAATGTCTTAAAAATCGCACTGTTGTGGAACACTAGACATCGAGGTGGTGTGGATGGAACTGACGGTTTTGGCGCGATGTCCGATGATGAAAATCTGCGGCCGGGATCAGTCCAAACACTCCCCGTGATAAATGCGGTAGAAGATGCAGAGTGATCCCACATCTCTACGCAGAGCTAAAGGATCATGCCGATCGGAGAGAGCTTGATCGTTGATAACGCGAGCCCTACATTGAATGCGCCCAGAGATAAGAACAGTACTCCATGTGGGGCCGAATTTGCGCCTTATAGAGATTAAGAAGCTGAACCGACGTGTAGTACTGTCTCGCCTTAGTGAGCACACCAAGCTTTTTTGAGGCCAATTTGCCCTTACCTTTCAATTGACCATGGACTGGAAGTTGCTCGAAATGTCGATGCCAAGTATTCCAATACTGGTTGTAGCAAACAATGGAGTTACCTCAAATTGAGGAGTGACGACAAATGGCGACTTTATAGTGGTTAACGCGCAAACTTGTGTCTTTTTGGGGTTGAATTGGACTAAGTTTAGTCGACTCCAATCCGAGGCTTTGGTTAATAATGATTCGATTTAAGACACAAGTTTGTTCCGCCACTCGTCGACGTATTCCCGAGAAACATTAGTACAGCCATTGTACAGGACGTCCACAGTGCTGTCGTCTGCATAGCAATGAATGTTGCTGATTTCCAATTGTCATTGATATGCAGAAGGAACAGAGTAGGAGACAGTGCGCAGCCTTGTGGGACACCAGCATCGACGTATTTATGATCAAAGCAAGCACCGTCAGCAACGACCTTGATGCTCCAATCTGCCAAAAAGCTGGTGATCCAGTTGCATAATTTATGGGATTGACCCATAGGAAGGTAGGTTCGAAAGAAGCGCTTTAAGCCATACCCGATCAAAGGCCTTCGCTATGTCCAGGCTGCAAGTGCCTCCCTCTTGGACTCAACTGCTTCTGCCCATCTATGTGTCAGGTAAACTAGAAGATCACCGGCTGAGCGACCTCGACGAAAGCCTTACTGACGGTCACTGATCGGCCGGTGCTCCTCTAGGTACCGCAGGAGCTGGCAGTTGATAATGAACTCCATTATCTTGGAGAACAAGAAGGTAATGGCTATAGGCCTGTAAGTGGACGGATCCGAGCGGTTACCTTTTTTTGGGATTGAGTGCACTAAAGCGGCCTTTCAAGATGTCGGGACTACACGTAATGAATAGGAGTGCCGGAAAAGACGCGTTAAGACCGATGCCATCGGGCCCACTCGACTTATGAATGTCCAAGGAAAGAAGTGCTTTGCGAACTGCACTTTGCTGCATCGTAGTATCCCACCGCAGTATTGTCGGTGGTTAGTTACCTTGGTCATCCAGAGTCAAGTTGGACGCGAAGAGAGAGCCCAAAAGATCAGTGGAAAAGAAGACTGACAGAAATTCCTAAAAATAGTCTTGGCCAGAGACCAGAACGCACGTGTTCCTGACAGGAGACGTCCCAACCTCTCGACAATTCTAACAATGTGCTTCGACTTCGCATTAGCAATAGTACTTTTGAGGGACCTGGAGGCAAAGTTATATTCCTCTTTCAAAACGCTGGTATTTGCATCACTAGCCTAGTGGCTAGTGCCCAGGCTTGGTAGCATTCCAGCTTTGGGCGAGATTCCGTCTTGCAGGAGCGACCAAACCAAGGCTGGGATTTGCCTCCGATGGGCACTGCAGAGAACTGCAGAACTTTCATACAATCTTGCGAGATCCCTTAGACCTGTGTATATCGCAAAAACTGAAGGACTTTCATACAAACTTGCGAGAGCCCTTTGACCACCTTAATCCAGCCCAATTGCAAAATCCGTTCATCGCGGACGTTTACTATTTACAAACTACCTCCCTGCAAATTATTCTATTTAACGGAATAAGCAGTTCCATACCCTGAAGAACCATATCGGTGAAAGAGTCAGCAGCGATGTCTGGATCATCCGGCAACAAGCATATCTCCCCCCATGGGTAGGATGTAAAGAATGACCGCATCCCGTCCTAATCCGCTGACCTGTAGTGCCAGTCAGCCAGTCTCCGAGAATCACGATCTCTGTGGATGGGATCTGCTGCAGCAGGGAATCTGTAGCCATTTGCATGTGCTCAACGAGTCGGTCAGTTTTGGCATTACTGCTATGAGACTTATACAGGCACGCGTAGATCCTCTCTGACATACACGTACACCCCAGCCCGTGGTACAAAGAAATGCTCCAGTTCATACCCCGAATAACAGAGGAAAGAGGTGTCAGCCGGAGAAAATATTTGCGTCTCAGTAAGGAATAGCAAGGCCAGCTACGTCATGTCAAGGTGGAAGTGGACGGCGTTCAGGTTGTAATTCAGCCCCCTTATGTTGAAAAGTCCACAGCGAGCGTGAAAGGGGTAGCCTTTTGTTGCCTGCTTCGTTAGCCCCCAACAGAAGACGAGAGCGCAAAATTGCAAATTCGTTCTTTGCGGATGTCTACTATCTATTTACTACCTCCTTAAATTTAAAGTTCGTGGAACAAAAAATGAAGGACTTTCATGCAAACGAGGAAAGTCCTAAGGCTCCAGCTTTAGATCTCCTTAATCCGGCCCTGTCGCAAAATTCTTTCTTTGTAGACGTCTACTAATTATTAACTTCCTCCTTGCCAAATTTAAAGTGTATATCACAAAAACTGAAGGACTTTTATACAAACTTGCTGGATCCCTTAGACCACCTTAATCCGGCCCAATCGCAAAATCCGTTCTTAGCGGACGTCTACTATTTATAAAATACCTCCATGCAAAATTTTATCTTTATACGTTTAGCGGTTTTTGAGATTTCGTGATGAGTCAGTGAGTGTTTTTCGCATTTATAGAGATATTTATAGATTATAGATATATATTATAGATTATTATGTCATATATATTATTATACAATATAAAATTTATGCAAGCATTGAGTATTAAGTATGCTAAGATCTTTAAAACCACGCAACAGATTTTGATACGGTTTTTCTAATAGATAGTGATTCAAGAGGAAGGTTTATATGTATACAGTATAATAGACTAGCGGAACCCGCGGGTTCGATCTCGGGGACTTATAAATATAGAGACGAGCTCAAGAAAGCGAGGGCGAATCGCTAGTTTATTATAAAATAGCCATACATAATAAACTTACCACGACCTGACAGGGATTTGGCAGTAACCTTTATCTCGTCTGGAGCAATGTTATCAATTAACTCAATTAAATTGTGCATACTGTCTATTTGAACGTTGTTAAAGGCTTGCAAAGCAAACCCTTCAGACTCTTTCACGCAATCCTCTTCATGCTGAGCTAGGCTTAACTCTGAAAGTATATTATTCAGAAATAATTATGTGACAAAGAAATTTCTGAAGAAGTTTTACAATTTTATTTTATTTTTATGTTGTTTTATAAAAATCTCTGTTAAAATGTATATGTATATTTACGAAGCCGCTTCTTTCCAACAGCAATTTGCTTCAAATCTAGATCACTAATGTTGGCCAAGAACTTGGACATTGCAAGTGCAGTCTTACACGCCGTGCTAGATCTTGTTTTAGCTATTATGCCTAAAAATGTAAAAAGGCAATTAAATGCTTTGTCATGAGTAATGAGTATATTTAAAATTAAAATAAGCTATATTTTAGCATTCTTTATTAAAATTTAAAACTAATATACAGTGCAAATGTGACTTTGATGCTTTACGGTTTCGCTTGTAACACTGCCAAAAATTGGTTAATTCTCTAAATTCAACTATGGTAAATATCCTGTTTTACTATATATTATTATAATTTATGAATGGATTTGCTTAGTACTTTCTTAGGTTTACGCGAATACTTAACATTATTTATGAAACTATCTTTTCGGATTTTGTCGCGGATTTATTATGATTTTTGGTTCCCGACGTTTCGAATGCTTTACAGCAATCATGGTCACGGGAGAGACTAAGGTATTAGACGTCTCAGGGGGTTATATACTTGTTACAGACAGTGCCTACTTTTATTAGTCATCTATGGTTACAGGTTTAGCAAGCAGTTAAGGGATATGAGAACTATAGAATTTAAATTATTGTCTGTCTGAGGCTACTGCCAGTTCGGAATGCAGTTGATACTGAGAAGAACCGGCAAGAAAACTGGATTTGCTTCTTATTATTATTAAAAGATTTTTTAACACTTGCTTACCAAACACACCATTTTCAGCATAAGAAATATTAAAAGCTCTTAAACTTGTATAATAGTCATTTTCAGAAATCAGTCCGAGGGGCGGTTGACAGATCCTGTTGTACTGGTCACCTTCCTGTACATTCTCCGTTCCACAAGCAGATGCTAATATCGCATGCTTGTATAGATCGCTAAAACGACTCTTACACTAATTTCGAGAAAATTATTATTAATTTACCTAATTTACTACTGTATATAAATCAAGATAATATAAAAAATAATGTCGAAGATTTTTTTTTTGTGTTGGGACATTAGCACACACAGCACCGTCTAATTCCATAGTAAGCTACGAGGCTTATAAATAAATTATAAATAAATGAATATGTTGGGGTATTCTTACAACAGCACCATTTAGTTCCGTGGTAAGCTACGATGCTTGTGTTACAGATACCAGATAGTTGATATACTACATATATAAGTTTTAAATACATACATATTATAAATATAAACACCCATTACTGAAGTACAAACATTCGTGCTCAACAAATGTATGCCCCCAGCGGGACTCGAACCCGCGACCGCTGGCGCAGCAAGTAGGATCACTACCAACTGAGCCAAACGAGTCGTCAAATTATGATATGGTAGTTGATACATTACACACATAGATTCCCTAAAATACATACATACAATGTAAATATAATAACTATGATTGCAGAAACAACATTCGCGCGCATCACATAAATGAATGTCCCAGCGGGACTCGAACCCACAACTGCTGGCATAGCAAGTACATTACAAACTGTACCAAAGTAATACTTTCTTAGGTTTACGCGAATATTAGACATTATAATTGAAACTATCTTTTCGGACTTTGTCGCGGATTTATTATGATTTTTGGTTCCCGACGTTTCGAATGCTTTACAGCAATCATGGTCACGGGAGAGACTAAGGTATTAGACGTCTCAGGGGGTTACCGGTTATATACTTTTTACAGACAGTGCAGACAGACAGTAAAAGTAGACAGACAGTAAATTGTGGATAGGCACTGTCTGTAACAAGTAGTAACAGGTAGGTATACTCTCACTTAGGGTCATCAGTTCCACAGCCAGGTACCGCTACTGCAATCCAAGTGTCACTTCCTGCACCTAGGTCATAATATTCGAAGCCTCCTCTCGGTCGTGATGGTGGCTGTTCCTCACAAGGAGGTTTCTCCTATAAAGCATAACATACCTAACTTTATGTTATAATACAAGTGATGTCTTCTGGCTTCGCTTTGATGCATCTTTAGGAGGTATTATTATATAACATCGCGACTTTTCCGATTTTTTTCCTATACATTAATTGTTACGGGTAGGTAACTCTAACTAAGTACCTACTTATTTCTTAAAAAATCTAGCAATATATCGCAAGGTGGTAACGAAATACACACATATTACATAAAAATTCTTTCGCCTTTATTAAGAGCAAATTTTTTTAAAAATAGTTATAAAGCTCTAACCCGACTAGGATTGATGCGTTCAGCCAATTCTAGGGTTTCATCAAATGGTACACCCACACTGGCTACAGTGCAGCGGTTCGTAAGAAAGTTTCTTTTAACATAATTTCTTAAATTTTCCCTACTCATCCCATCTATCCTCTCATGTTCGCAGAAAGTGGAATTGGCGAGTGGACCAGCCCAGCAAGCTTTCTGAACTAAGTCGATTACGCGTTGTTCTGGAGAAATCCTAGCCAGGTCTCCTCTCACTTGTGACTTAATATCTGATACTTCCCAGTCATGATACAAGCATCTAATTAACAAATATCTATATTTATTGTCAAATAGGGGAAAAAGTTAATACAAAAAAATATTTTTCAGGCTATACAGGTTTACCAAATACTGAGAGTATTTAATCCCAAGATTAAATTGTAATAACTACATAATTGAATTTGCTGTCTGTCTGTGCCTATCTATGCTTAGATCTTTAAAACTACGCAACAAATGTCTTGTCTTAATAGATAGCGTCATTCAAGAGGAAAGTTTATAAGTATAAAACACTAGTGGGACCCGCGGCTTCGATCGCTAAATTTAGGGACCGAACGAAGCGTGGGCGATAAATATATAATAAAGGTGATTTTTAGATTAAAAATCTTGAATACAGATAACCTCACAGCTGTGTCTAGAAGATAATATTTCAGTTCTCCAAATTGCAATAGAGGGCACCGTAAAGTGTATGCAATAGACTGTCGGTCAGACGTGCAAGTCAGGTAGGCGCCACTATGTTGCAGAACACGTAGCTTCGAGAACGCTGTGAAACATTGCCCAGAACCTGTGGATATTGCGCGAAGGAAGTGGGATGTGCCTAGATCATCGTGAACTTCATACCTAGAACCGGCCTGAAAAAAAAAGTTCGTGTGTACAAAGTACACATGTCAGAAGTAAAACTTCTTTGGAAAAATAATTTTTAAATCTCGTTTATGTTTATACTAAATAACCCCGTCTAAGCTCGTTGAGAGAGGGAGATGGCGCGAAGGTCACACCCACGAGTTAGACAGAGTTAGAAATGTCACTGACTCGCGGTGGGCGAGATCTAACTAAGGCTAACTCTTCCTCGTCTCTGAGCGCCTGGTACTATGGACTTATTTTTTCGTTTCATCGAGTTTGAAATCACAGCGATTCTAAAGAAGTTTCACTTCAAAAATATTAAGTACTTCTTATGTACATCGTCTTATCGTCGGCTGTTTTGAACACATTTTCTCATTGAAGTATTAGCGGTAATCTCATAGAAGTGTACATCATATTATGAAAATAACTCGTAATAATTGTTTTTCTGTAACAATGCTTGGCTTATATAATGTTCACATAGTGTATACATTATGCAAATATTATTATGATAGTTACATTTAGTACTGCGCAACTATTTATACCTAGTACGCTTTTTAAAGCGGCGCAATTCTACAAGTAACAGGTTGTTTAAGTATTATTACCTATCTAAACATATATCTACACACTTTATAAGCGAATATATACTGATTAATCACGTTATATCAGAAAGTATGTCACAAAATTGACATTTGGCAAGAGATTGCTTGAGTAGTTATCTTTTTTATCGAAAAATGATTTGTCTTAATAATATATAAATAGAAATTAAGGGAAGATGTGAACTTGAGGCAAAGAAATGAACAGTTAGGCAGCAGTGACTCAGTGGTAACAGGGTTGCTTTGGAAACCAAGTGATATGGGTTCAAATCCCAGTTATCGTACCTTTTATAAGTAAACTCGTATGCAAATCATATAATATATTCAACATGGTTACCAATTGCCACACAGTAAAGGAAAACATTATAAAGAAACTTACGTGTCTGAGAGAACCTCGAAAGTTCTTGGATAACGAGTTAAATAATATAATATAATATACCTGAAACATAATAGTGCAAGCTGCCATCATAGCGCCAGAAGTTTTCGCTGCGACTATCTTAATGCCGTTCATCATCTCCGATCTTTGCGTCTCTGTCGGTCCGTAGCTCGGCTTCGGCCAACAGACGCTACTTTTATATGCGCTTGTTGACAAATTGTTAGATTTTATATTAAAAAACGCCGAAGAAAGCTTTTTCATTTTTAATTGCACCTTTATTTTTTTAATAATTATTTGTAGATATGATTATTTTCTTATATCTAATAGCTTATATTGTGTTGACAGAAACAAAATGGATTTATTAAGGAAGTCGTACTATAAATGATATGTCACTTTTGACTCATTAAACATATCGAATAGGAATCATAGAGAAAAGTAATATTATACTTTTAAATAGGAATCTTTAAACTTAAATTGACTCGTTACCGACCAATCTCCTTCGTGTCTTCTCCATTCTACGTGAGTCGTGACATTGGCGAAGTAATCTGTAGCACGCTTTGAAGCCATTAAATCTAGTAGAAAACAGAGTAGATTTCCAAAATTGTAAAATGGAGAAGACAAGTGGAAAATAAGTAACAATATTAATTTTTATCTAATATTCATCAAATTTTGTCGAATTTAGGCAGTCGTAGCCCAATGGTAACGCGCTTGCTTGGATAAGCGAGTGATGCGGGTTCAAATCCGGGTCTCGCTCCTCTAAAATTTTCGTGTGCGATCCGTTTCCAACATGATTACCACTTGTCTTACGGCGAAGGAAAACATCGTGAAACCTGCATGTCTGAGAGAACCTAGCAAATTTTTGAAAGACATGTGAAGTCCACCAGTCCAACTTGGCCAGCATGGTGGAAGGCACGTGCCCAGCATTGGAATGTTAAAAAGAGCTGAATACATAACTAATTTATAAAAATACTTGCTTCAATTTACGTGGAGTAATTGCTCACGTCATAATATGTTTGTATATAACATGAAAATGCCACCAACAACTGCACAACAGTACGCAGTGTTTATTTAAGACTTATGAAAACGTAATACCTACTTAGTAAATACTCAAATTTCGTGTTTCTAGAATTTTTTTATGTACCTATTAATCACTCATAATGATAACGAGTAAGCCTAGCTTTTCCTTATCTTATAATCTATGTTGTCTAAGTCAGTTATTGCTCTCCGGGTTACAGGGTGGATTGGACAGTCGTAAATCGCGTAGAAACAAAAAAAATAATAATTTATAGTGATGTGGTATGTAGGTAATCTATTATAGTAAACATGAAAGTATATTTTTTGGAAAGAGTCATGGTCTAAATATTATTTTATTACTACCTTATGTTTTTCAAGCTAAACCAAATTATAAAGATATTCAGATCTATGCTTTGAGATAGGCTTGAAATATTATTTATGACATGGTGGGGAGCTCATTAGCGTCCCGCAATCCAGACGGGCACGAACTTAGACCTCAAGTTATGTGAATAAGTTAAAGTAGAGCTATTCCCCATTTTCCCCAGTAATTCTCCTCATCGTGCCTAATATTCTCATCAGATCCCAAATTTTTATGAGAATTAATTTAAAGAACTTGTTTAGTTCTCTCAAAAACTTTCAGGTTTCCTAATGATGTTATCCGTCAACATAAGACAAGAGGTAATCATGTTAGAAATGATTCGCACATGAAAATATCAGAGGTGCCAGACCCGTATTTGAATCCGCTTCACTTGATTACCCAAACGAGTCTGTTACCACTGGGCTACCACAGCATGTGTTAGTAGGTACTTACAATATTTATATTAAAGTACTAGCGACACACCCTAGTTGTGCTCAGGTCCGAAGGGACGAACTAGGTTTGTTTTAAGTTTTAACTAATATACATAGATTAGGCTATATGTGTACATGTACAATATACACATCATACATATTATATGTACTTATAGAAAAAATAGGTATGTAAGAATTTTAGAAAATAAAAAATATAGCACACTTTAGAAATGACTAATGATCAATTCTCCAATTAAAATTCCACCCATTTCTTCTAAGAACGACTCAATAAAACCATTTATCTTGTTTTACTGTGGAAATAAAAGATTTTCCTGCAATAAAAGGTATCGTAAATGGTGACCCGAGTAATAAGTTATCAATACACAAAATTGGATAAAATCGGTCCAGTATTTTTGGTTGAACGCGAGCATACGAACACTGTCTTACAGTTTCTTTCTTCAGGGTAATCTACGAAACAGCTGGACCGTTTAACACTACTTTCATTTGTAGATGGCTAAAGTAACGTAAGCTACTTTTATTTTAGAAAAAGAATTAGGGTTCCGCTCAAAAATTAAAATGCACCGGTGCGCATCCAAGCGAAGCGGGGGTAAGTCGCTAGTATTGTATAAATGCACTTATCTAAGATGGACTCACAAATAAAATGAACTCTACGAAGGTACAAATCAATAAAAAAAATAAAGTCAATCTGAATCAACCTATCACTTTTATGACTTAATCTCTTTATCGCGTGCTATCTACGATGTGTTGAGTTTTCCTGTGTGTAGGGTGACTGCCATTTTGGTAATTAAAGTTTCAAATAAAAAATAATAAATAGTTATTATTTTATATTATAACGTAAGATTTATCTTTTTTATAGAGGGTTCGAAAATTTAGTAAGAGGGAAATATTTTTACTCTTTAAGACAACGCGTTATAAGTAGTTCATACGATCACACTTTTTCACTTAGGAATGAGATTTAATGTTACTTTACATTTATAGAAACAAAAGAATATCTTATCTTATATATAAAATTCTCGTGTCACGGGGTTCGAACTTGAACTCCTCCGAAACGGCTTGACCGATTCTCATGAAATTTTGTGAGCATATTGAGTAGGTCTGAGAATCGGCCAACATCTATTTTTCATCCCCCTAAATGTTAAGTGTAGTCCACCCCTAAATTTTTTTTTTATTTTTTAGACAATTTTTTTTCCTACAGATCAACCCAATGAGGTTGATTAGCAATTAAAAAAATGAACGCGGACGAAGCCGCGGGTACAGCTAGTATGACTATATTAATATATCTAACTTTCTTATTAATTGTTTCAAATGCAGGATTAAAACCAAGTAATATTATGCCTACTTTGGTGTCATTTTTAATTATTTTTGTTTATTTTTTAAATTTGGGGTAGGCATTGTCGATAATGAATAATTATATACCTACTTGTTTTATGTGTGACCTTTGCGACGTCTTTGCATTTTTTATTGCAAAATCTATGCAAATTTGACAGAAAAACCCCAATAGCGTACAAAGCTATTTAGTTACGATTTAAAATAGATATGTATATATATCTATTTAAATATGCATAAACTAAGTACATTAACAACTTGCAAGATTTTACTCGCACATAAACTAACATGGTCACCTTCTCAAAAATACCTTGATGTAAATATTACAATTTAAAATGACAGAATTATAGATATAAACAATATCTCGTAAACACAGTAAGATCGTATATAAGATGTAACATCAAGTTCAAAACATCTTATACTGTCTACTTCTTACGACGTCTTAGAACACAAGTAAGTATATTACAAAATGGACGTTGCATTCAGAGATGGCCACGAATTTTCCAAGTTTTTGCATAACAATGATCCTCTGGGACGATTTCGTCAAAGATTTTTTTTGAAGAAAAACACTATTTACATGTGCGGCAACTCCTTAGGCTTGGCGTCAAAAGATGCTGAAGAAGCAATACTAAATGTCTTAGAAAAATGGAAGAGCGAAGGCGTGAAGATATGGAACGTAGATGACAACAAGTATTATATGTACGCTATGCACCTAGCCAGAGCTATGGCAGAGTTGGTCGGAGCAGACTCGGATGAAATAACGATTACTGGTTCAACAACTATCAATATCCATCAAGCAGTCAGCACATTTTACAAGCCAAGCAAAGACAGGTACAAAATACTAGTCGATGACATTAACTTTCCAACGGACAGATACGCTATCGACAGTCAAGTTAGGCTGAAAGGATATGACCCTAAAGATGCCGTCAAAATAGTATCATGTAAGGATAGATTTATGGACGAAAAAGACATTATACAAGCTATGACACCTGACGTTGCTCTTGTTCTTTTACCTGCAGTATATTACAGATCAGCCCAAATACTCGACATGGCCTGTATTAGTGCTGAAGCGAAGAAACGTGGTATATTGATTGGTTGGGATCTGTGCCATGCAGTCGGTAGTATTGAAGTCGATTTGAAGTCATTAGACATTGACTTTGCGGTCTGGTGTACCTACAAGTACTTAAATGGAGGTCCAGGAGCAACATCAGGTCTGTATATAAATAGGAAACATTTCCATCTGCTACCAGGCTTGGCGGGCTGGTTCGGCAATAAAAAGGAAACTCAGTTTCAATTGCTCCAAGATTTTGACCACCGGAAGGATGCGAATGGGTGGCAAATTGGAACCCCGCATCTTCTATCCATGGCAGGTTTGGAAGGCTCCTTAAACATATTCCTTGAAGCCGGAATGTCGAACATACGGAACAAATCCTTGAAGATAACATCATATTTAATGTTCCTCGTAGATAAAAAGTTGGTGAAACATGGGTTTTCGATAGGGAATCCCCGGGAAAATGAAAAGAGGGGTGGCCATGTTTGTTTAGAGCATGATGAGGGGTACAGGATATCATTGGCGTTGAAGGCTCGAGGGGTTGTCCCGGATTTTAGAGACCCCAATGTCATTCGCCTGACGCCCACAGCCTTGTATAATAGCTACGAAGAAGTGTATGAAGTCGTTGAAATATTGTTGGACATAGTTAAAAACGAAACTTATAAGCAGATTAGTGATAAAAGGAATTTAGTCGTGTAGAATTTACTATGAATAGAATGTACTTACGGCAAAAAAAGGCCACTGATTGTTGTAACTTTAATTTTTAAATACTCTAATTTAGCTCTAAATTTGTTTTGTTATGTTTTTAATAAGATTTCTTTAAATAAAATACGTTATAATCTAATATATAAAAATCTCGTGTCACAGTGTTTGTTATCGAACGGCTTGACCGTTTTTTATGATTTATTTGTGTATATTTGGTAGGTCTAAGAATAGATCGTGGCTATTTTTCTCAATACTTTTTATTTTTTTACCAAATTTTTATTACTTATTTTTTTACTTATTTATTATAGTGTTAAGAAATGCGGGCGAAGCCGCACGAAATGCTTGTTTGTATATAAATATAAATAGTAGGTATTTTGAGTTTCAAAGTTATACTTGTAATACTTTCCTATATCGCTTTTCGTTAGTACATAATTAATATTAAATAATTAATACAATAAATAGTAATATATTATCTTTGTTTGTGTTTATATGACAATTTAGAATAATTTATTTTGTATATTTTAATATAATATAAACAATAAAAATAAATAAAAATGTTTGTTTTTATTCAGTGCTTTGTTGAAATTAATATCCATAAAATATTTTACTTCAAAAAGTTAACAGCTATACTCATTTTCCAAAGTCAGGTAAAAAAAAAGAAAAAAAAGGAAAAATGAAAAATAAAACAAAAATATCGTTTAATTTCTTTATATTTTATCTCGAAAATAGGCTTAGTCTATTAAATCTAGTTGAATGTGTTGCAACATGTCTTATTTCAATGTAAACTGAAAATTTTAAGAACCCACATCGCAACGTTTACATTACATTAAATATAATATTAAAAATAACACGTACGAGTCAAATTTTCACAGCTTTGCCAATTTATTTTTTTTATATTTATATCTATCTCGGTACAATTAGGCATAAAAAAGTATTCTAAGAACTTAGCTAATATCTAATTGCTATGTACAGTAATTTACATCACAATGTATGTTGTATGGTGGTCTGGGATACGACTGGTTGATTTTTTTATATATAATATATTATATGACATAGTCTAGAATCGAACCTGCGCTATGTAACTTCATAAATGTTAGTAATAACAAAATTAATTATTTTTATTTAGAATTTCATAGTAACTGAGTCTATATTATCTATATATTGAATTAAGGGTTTGATATTTTTTCTTATTATTTTCTTTACTAATAAATAATTTACTTTATTTTTATTTATTATCGCTTCATTAACCCTTTGTTTCACAAAAAAGAGACAATGATTTTGAGTATATTTTTATTAATAATTTACAGAGATACTTAGTGTTGCCATAACAATAAACAGAAAAGTTTGTATAAAATATTTAAAAAATAACATCTATAAAATTCTATAACTAAACGAACAATTTCTAAAAATTGAAATTTATTCGCGTATAGAATTATTGCATTAGAAACTTTGTCACGTAAAAATATTGAAGATAACGTTTATTTTTTTTGTATAGAAATATAATTTGACTATTTAATCTGTGTTCATACAATAAAGTATTTATGGACATATCACTAGAAATTACACACTAATATTTCAAAAAACTGCAAATTTACTATTCAAGAAAAAAAAAAAAAAACTTGTCATAAAATGTCATCTGTATTTATTTTCAAAACGAATGAGTAATTTTGAAAATAAACCGTTAAAAACACGAAGTTTATATGGTACACTTCAAAAACTCACTAAGTCACGCATAATCACTTAATTTTTTTTTCTGAAATATATTTATTTTTTGTAATATATTTATTTTTCGGTAATATATAATTTAGTTTGTCGTATCTGTTGTGTGAAGGCGACCACCACACCGCGGCGAAGCGCACTCTGCGATACCGGCTCTTGGCATTCTGGTTGTTTTAATTCCTGGAAAAAAAGAAAAAGGTAGTGATGTGAACTTTTTATATTAGTTATCGATTAATTCTTTACTACGTAATATTGATTAATTTTTAATTTAAAATTAATAATTAATTTGGGATCTATTATTATATACATATTAGAATAATAAAAAAATAGTATTATTTATATAAAAATTGATTAATTTTGATTACTTTTTTTATTAGTCTAACTTATACTACTCACCTTTACTCCGTTCGGGTTCATTCCCTAGGAGCGTTTTAACGATAAGTATTATATTAGTAAAGATTTCTCAGAGACGTTATAATTTTCACAGTAAAACTATCCTATATGTTGATGCGGATAATCAGCTATAATAATATAAAATTTCATGAAATCTATTGAGTTTTTCTACTAATGCGGTCACAGACTGACCAAACTTCTAATATTTTTAGATTCGGCTTCTTTTTTAATAATAATGTAGTGTTTGTGTAAACATAATTATTTACAGTGTTAAATGCTCACGGTATAGCGGGGAGTAGCGCAGCTATTAAGCTACTGACGAGAACGAATTTGTCGCTTACGTATATATGTGTATATAGTAAGTAATCGAACTATTACGAGATTAATTTAATAAGATTTTTCCAAAAAATATTACAAGTACAGCATACAGATTCGACTAAGTTAGAACATTATCATGAGTATGAAATATCACTCTTGTTTGAAAATCATTGACAAAATGGACCATTTTTTTTGTATCCTGTAAAGTTTAGATTTCAGGACATACGAGGTTTTTATTCTACAGTGACGATATGAATAAACAGTTAAGTGAACGAATGAGTGAGTGAATTAATGAATTAATGAGTGCGGGAATGAGTGAGTGAATGAAAGAGTGAGTGATTGAGTGACTGAACGAATGAGTGAATGAATGAATGTGTGAGTGAATGAGTAAATGTAAGAATGAATGACTTAGTGAGTGAGTGAGTGAGTGAGTGAATGAGTGTATGTGTACGTACAGTTGGCGTGGCGCACGTGCGCGCGCGCGGGCTGCGGGTGCGGCGGCGCGCGGCGCTGCGTGGCGGGCGCGTCGCCGCGGCGCACGCACGCCTCCGTCACGTGCACGCGCGCCACGTCCGAGCCCGGCACCTCGAACATCACCTCCAGCAGCAGGTTCTCCTAAGGGATGCACGCACACGACTCCGATATAGGCAAATGCGGGAATTATATTAGTACGATTAATTCACTAATTTAATTTTCGAAAATGATTGTACTCATTGTATGGAAGAAATTTTAAAATATAATAATACTAGCATTTCCCGTGGCTTCGCACGCGTTCTAAAGACAGGAAACTAAATTCTCTCCTAGTCGCGCAGTATGATACCTTGCAGAACTAACGCCCGCCCTTTCCTTTATTGCAACACTTTTCATTGATGTTCCGCTCACATTAGTCGTAGTGTGATGCAATATAACCTTCCTCAATAAACGGATTATCCAACACAAAAATAATTTTTCAATTCAAACCAGTACTTGAGACCTGAGATTAGCGCGTTCAACCAACCAAACAAACAAACTCTTCACCTTTATAATATTAGTATAGATAAACACGTAACCTATCATAGAAACAATAAAATTTAATTAGAGGAATGACGGTGTATCGGTAAAATGTGCGGTAGTGTTGTGAATTGGCGTTGTGGTAGAGTAGTTGTAGAGTAGTGGTGATGTGTGGCGGAGGAGTAGTGGTGGAGTAGCGGTGGAGTACTGTTAGAGTAGTGGTGGAATAGTGGTGGAGTAGTGGTGGAGTACTGTTAGAGTAGTGGTGGAATAGTGGTGGAGTGGTGATGGAGTAGTGGCGGCGCGTACCATGATGGCGCGCAGTCCGCGCGCGCCGGTGCCGCGCTCGACGGCCAGCGCGGCGACGGCGGCGAGCGCGTCCGCGCTGAACGACAGCTCGCACGCGTCCATCGCGAACAGCAGCTTGTACTGCGCCACCTAAGCACAGTGGAATAATTATACATTTAGTTCAGATCTTTTCGTTGAATCAAAAGATACTTTTTATAAAATTTTGTTCGTAAACGAAAAACTAAAATATAAGTTTAACAATAATTATGTGTTAGATTTATGTGTGACAGTTTTTAGTATTGTTCTTTTGAGTTTATAATATTGTTATAATTTTGTAATTAAAATAATAAAAATGTCGAAAATAAAATACCCTTTCTCGCTCTTTCTTAATCAATCTCTCCCTCTTCTCAAAAAACGTTTCACATCCGTTGCAGTAGTAAGGATTTTACTCATTAGCGCAAACAAGTTTTACTTCAATAAAACAAATGTATGTGTTATTATATACACATGTAACAGATGCTTCTTTGTTTTTTTAGAACATTTAAATTAAACTATAACCATAGTATAAAGAATGACAAGTAGGGCAACTTCATACAAACGCACCGCGCGCGGCTTGTATGTGTGCGTCATAGTATCTTTACGTTGCCGCACGCACACTCAAACAATATCTCGAACCGTTTATCAGTGCGCCAGTCAAGGCTAACGCCGCACAAGTTTTTGCTTTTATTTTTGTTGTATTAGTTTATTATTTTAATAGGATGTGATATGATTTTATTGATATATTATACTTTTAATTTTTTTTAATTGTTACTAATAGCATATTTATGTTTTTGTAAACGCAAAAAATTAAAGGATTTATTTTATTTATTTACACAAATACATTTCGAGACATGTAGAAACAACATGTAGAAACAAAATGTTTTACATTGTTAAATGTATATATTGGGTTTGGGTAAATAAAAAAACGTCGATATTTAACTTCTCTAATCTCTATTCTGTATATTACAAGCAGATATTAATTTAGGAACCATCATGAGCAATTACACATATCTTTAAGACGCCATAGATGACAAGGAAGTTGTAAGTGTTGACAGATACAATAATAAAAGTTAAAGTGGATGAGCACAGATAAAAATGTTTTTATTGCATTATTTCTAACAGTATATAAATAATAAATATTTTTTAATAACACACTTCCCGGCCCTTGCCAATTTCTGAGCACTGAATTAAAATTTAGCTACAGTGACAACCCTGTGACAGGCAACTACGGTATGTAGTTATATCGCGGATTGGGCCGAAGTTGCCCTACTTCTTCTCTTTATATTATGCTATAACCGTCATAAACATAAAGATTAAAAATTAAAATGCATACTTACAATAGCATTTTTAGGCTCTGTCAGTATGCGCACGAGGAGGTCTTCGTCTAAGCTGTGGAAAGGCACTAGTACTGGGAACCGCCCCACGAACTCCTGCGTCAGACATACATACACACATACATCCAAACATGTTTTATTATTTTAACAAAAAATTATTCTATTTATTTAAAAAAAATACATTAGCAACTCGTCTTCGTTTCGTTCGGATTGTCTCTAGATTGAGCGCGAGTGACGCCGCATGTTCCGCTAGTTATATTCTAAAATCTTCCTTGAGAACTAATTTATCTATTGGTGCAGTAGTTTTTGAATTTATTGCGAACAGACATACAGGACGCGGCGATAACATGACACAGCTTTTGGTATGTAAAGTGGACGGTGGAGCTTATTAACAGATTATTTTATTTTATTATTCGAAATTCTACGAATAATTCGAAAGTTTTCGAATAATTAGCGAATTAATGAAATATCTCTGGATTTTTAATTGTTTCCATTTAATTTGCTTTAAATCGTGTACCAAAATCATGGACGTATTAACTAAGGACGAGACACATAAGCTGACGTACCTTTACCGGCCTTGACAGTAATCAGGATATTTTAGGCCTGGCCGTTTGATTTTACGTCAGTCTCAAGCACTTACTTGTCAACAAAACATCTCCCAAAAATGACCAAATGTTCTATTAGATGGTGTTAAAACTAAAGCAGCGGAAGCAGCACTATTTCTTTTCACTTGTAAGTAATATATTTTATTACATTTAATGTTATTTATCACAAAATTTAAGTAAATGTAAAATAAAATTTCGTATTATTCAACCATGTTAAATATAGTCGATATATCTATGTATTGTTGACATCTGACAACCATCATAAAATGGCTGGATTATACCGTTCAAAACAAATGACAGAACCGTCGAGTAAGTCCATTTGACATCGACTAGTGCTTGACAATGTCGAAAAATATATCGATATTTGACGAAATAACTAAGCGAATAATGGATGTTATTTGTACAGTACAATAACATAAAATACTTTTATCGCAGTATCCTACAATCTGATGACAATAAATTTATAATAATATTTTTATAATTAAATAAAAACATTATAAATGCAAAAATTATAATTAGTATGTGTACTTAATTTTTATTTTATTTTAACACATAAATTACACAAAATTTTAGATTTCCTAGGGATCCTTCTCGAAAGAGAAAAGAAATTCTTAACAAAAAATTTGAAGTCTATAATAACTATAATTGAGTAAAAAGTTCATAACAATGTCCTGCTTATTTTAGTATAATTAAAATATAAATACCGGAAGCTTACCCCACCTTTATTCTCCCTTTATTTTCTTTGCCTTACAGCTTATTTATGATACGCCTTTTCTTTCCCATTCGAACGTTCTGGGTTTGATTGTCGGCGAAAAATCAAACAATATTTATTATTAATATTTAAAATGTCATTGATGTATGTATTTTATCGACTACGTTCAAGCACTAGCATTAGAGTGAATTTTGATGTATTGTGTCAATTCTTTGTGTGCGTTATACTTCAAATGGTTGAAAGTGTTTTCATGCATTTGTATTTTATGACTGGTCCTTAGGTAATACGTCCATGACCAAAATATTTAACTTACGAATAATATAAAATTCAAAAAAACACTATACTAATGGTTCTATTGGTGTTTGAATAAAATGTATATTGACTGTTAAATTTATATTTGAATATTGAAAATAAGAAACTCTGAATTCAAAATACTCGAAAATTCGCTAATAACGTTTACGAATGTTTCGGGAAAAAAAATTGAATTAATCAAAAAAAAATTCGAATTATTCGAAAATTTTCGAACTATTCGGGAATTAATTCATTCACTTATTTATCTATTCTTACATTCACTCACTCATTCAGTCTTTATTTATCCATTCATTCATATATTCAGTCACTTATTTATCCATTCATTTATATATTCACTCACTCATTCAGTCACTTATTTATCCATTCATTCATATATTCGATTCAAATTTCGAATCGAATATTAATATTGACGAATAATTCGAAGTTCGAGTTATTCGCACACCGCTATTAGCTATATAAGAAGGTGGTACGTACCGGTATCATGCCGAAGTCCACCAGGTCGCGGGCCTGCACCTGCCGCAGCCACTGGTCGCGCTCGGCGGCGGCGGCGCGCGCGGGCAGCAGCGGGGACGCGTCCGCGTGCGACGCCGCCAGCGCCGCGCGCCGCCCCACCGACGCGTCCCACGCGCCGAAACCCAGGCACTTCTCGTTGTTGCGGCGCTGGATCAGTCTGCACACAACACATAAAATCAAATCAATTATGTACACGCGTTACAAGTTATACTTCTTTGGCATCATTAAATAATACATACTCATTTTCGCAATTAGCACCACGAGAAACCTCGAAAATGACAATATCGTGAATATAGTTGCAAGTCCTCTAAACTGTTCACTGTTAGCTAACTTCTCCCGTGAGAATTTTGTGTCTCGCTGTGCGCGCGCATCGTAAAATTTCACTCTCATAAATTTTTCATAACGCGCCTAATTTAAAATAAAATAAAAAATATTTTTATTCTCTCTCTTTTTCAAATTAAACTGCAATTTAACAATAATTATATATGTTGAAACAGCCTGACGGCGATCACATCGTTCCCAAATTGTCTTCTAAAAAATCGTTAAATAGAAATCCACGCGCCGAAACCTAGACACTTCTCGTTGTTGCGGCGCTGGATCAGTCTGCGCACGTTATAATTACGCAATATAGTCATTTAAATACTTTCCATCTTACTTTATAGTTTTTATCCCAAACATCAATTTTAGTAAAGATGAAAAAGTATCATAAAAGAAAAAGTAATAAGTAGTAAAATCATGTAAAAAAACAATTATTTTTTTTATAAAAGTTTTATATATACAAAATACAATTAATGTACCTACTTCGCACTAACAGTTAATTAAGTTAAATAATTTTAACTAAGGAATGAAAAAAACGACACGATAATCAAACACTAATATTATGCACGTGAAACTTCTTTAGAATCGTTGTGATTTCAAACTCGATGAAACGAAAAAGTAAGTCCATAGTACCAGGTACTCAGAGACGGGAAAGAGTTAGCCTCAGTTAAATCTCGCCAACCGCGATTCAATGATATTTCTAACTCTGTCTAACTCGTGGGTGTGACCTTCGCGCCATCTCCCTCTCTTAACGAGCTTAGACGGAGTTATTTAGTACATATAAATATAAACGAGATTTAAAAATTAATTTGCCAAAGAAGTTCTTCTTCTTCTGACATGTGTACTTTTGTACACACGCACATTTTTTTTGATACATCATTAATTCCACATACTCATTGTCACCTTAGTTTATCGTTTATATCCCAAAAATCGAGATTAAAATAGAGATATTTAAAAAAAAAGAAGAAAAATTATATTACTTGTAAGAGACATAAAATTTTTCATTTACCATTTCAAGATAACAATTAAAATATACATAGGGGACAAAGTAAACAATAGTAAATGTATAATTAAGAAGTCACCTGTCGAGTCCGTTGTAGGCGCCGCTGGCCACGAAGAGTATGTTGGTGGTGTCGACCTGCACGGCGTCGCCGCGCAGCTTGCGCGAGTTGCGCTCCGGCACCGACACCACCGCGCCCTCCAGCATCTTCAGCATGCCCTGCTGCACGCCCTCGCCTGCACACCACACACACGTTGTATACATACTCATTCATTCATTCAATCAATCATCCTGCACACACACACATATACACACGTTGTATACTTATTCGTTCATTCATTCATTCATTCACTTATTGCATCATTCATTCAATTAATGCTGCAAGCCTTCGCCTGCACACACACACACACAAGCACACATTTATATAGAGATATTTTTTTCAACTAGATAGTTGAAAAAAACAACCTGCTACATAAGGTAACTAAGGTAAAATATAAGGAACACCTCAAATTTATATCTATATATAGCCGTTGCGCCCCACCTCTACATTTATATGTCTACTCATTCATTCATTCAATCAATCGTCTAGTCAATAATTCATTCAAACATTCTATGTTCCTATTCACGCCTTTTTGTTTTTACGTCCCACTGCACGCTATGAGTCTTTGAGTCTTCCTTCAATACGAGGGATTGGGCTATAGTCCACCACACTGAATGAGCATGTCTTTCGAAAACTTGCTAAGTTCTCTCAAACATGGAAATTTCCTCACGATATTTTCCTTCATCGTTATACAAGTTATAATCGTGTTAGTCTTCTACTACATCTATTTAAACAGATTTTGTGATGGTTCCTATGGTACATTCATTTAATTTTCTCAAGCAAACAAATACTATCGACCTTATTATAGAAAAAACACATCTATATAGACAAAAATACGAATAGTGTCTCACCGCCGACGTCCCGCAGCTGGTGTATGCCGGGCACGGCGCCGATCTTGTCCACCTCGTCCAGGAACACGATGCCGGTCTGCGCGCGCTCCACACTGTAATAGTACGATAAGGATAAACTCATTATTTTTATATTTGATAATCTGTGACCGAGCTGTCAAGTTGACTTTACTTTTTATCGTAATGGCGGGAATGCGACGCGATATACGATTCGTTGAATCAATGGATAATTGAAACTAATACAAGTTTAAGAATTATTTATTAATTGTTAGATTTATCTGTGACAGTTTTTAGTATTGTTATTTTATGCTTACATTACATTATTTATTTATTTATTTATTTCATGACTATATCTATACTAATATTATAAAGCGAAAGAGTTTGTTTGTTTGGTTGAACGCGCTAATCTCAGGAACTATTGGTCCGAAAATAAAAAAATATTTTGTGATGGATAGTCCGTTTATCGAGGAAGACTATAGGTTATATTACATCACGCTACAACCAATAGGAGCGGAGCATCAATGAAAACTGTTGCGAAAATAGGAGAAAAATATTTCTTATGATTTTCAGCTTTTAGAACGCGAGTGAGCCGCGAGAGAGGCTAGTATAATATAAAATACGTTATACTACTCTAAATGATTATTGAATGTTACACATTTGAAATTTTCAATATTTCTCTCATACAACTGTCTAACTAGGGAAGAAAATTAGGGATAGCTTATTATGGTAAACTATATTTAATCGTTTCATTGCACTTTTTGAAGACCATGACACTTTAATTAAAGTACAAAACCCTATAGATTTACGAAAGAAAACATACAAGAGATGGCATTAATGAGCAATATTGAATTTTTGTTTACAAGCGTTTGGTAAACGTAATTCAACAGATAATTAATTATTTTTGAAATCAGTTTATACTTAGTATTGTATGAAGTGTAAGTGGTAGGTGTGCTCACTTGTAGTTGGCGTCCTGCAGCAGCTTGGCGATGACGCTCTCGATGTCCTCGCCGACGTAGCCCGCCTGCGTGAGCGTGGTGCAGTCGCAGATCGCGAACGGCACGTCCAGGCACTGCGCGATCGTCTGCGCCAGCAGCGTCTTGCCTGAGCACCAGGTACCACTTGCTTATACTCCATACGTGGGTGTTTAATAAAGAAATATGTTGGGACATTATGGACCACCAGCTACCAGTTACTTATACTCCAGCCATAGGTGTTTAATAAATAAATATATATTTTTTATAGAGGGTTTTTTCACAAAGTGAATATGTCACCCTCATCATTGCTTGCAAGTCAAATAAATATGTTGGGACATTATTATAACAGCGCCATCTAGTTTCATGGTAAGCTACGAGGCTTGTGTTACAGAGAGGCGAATTTGACAAATGAATGCCCCCAGCGGGACTTGAGCCCGCGACCGCTAGCGCAGAAAGAAATCATTTGAATTTATCTAGACATATATGATACCATGTACAATATTGTAGGTTGAATTCGGCATATTTATTAATTGTCCAATTATAAATTTCTAGCCGGTCTACTTGCTGATAGCTAGTTTAGCATTAACTAGACGAAAAGGTGTCGAAGCTGCATAGCGGAAAGGTACACATGAAAGGCATAGCAGTGACTTACATATTATATTATTTCTTTATTTTATTTAGTTACGCAGCAATAAGTAACAAACATGCCTCGAAAATTGCTTGCAATTCCGTTTGCACATTGATGGTCATTGCGCAATTGCATAAGTAGCATGCTAGATACTTTTCGATTTGATGTGGTTGAGTAAGAAACACCATTTCATATAGAATACGTAGAAATATATTTTTTCACACAATATCCACGTATTTTTCCTTTTTTCAAAAAATACAAACATTACATTTGTGTTAACAATATACTAGAAATTATTCCCATTTAACTTTTGGATACCTATACCTCTACAGTAACTGTCAGACACATTAATCTACAGATAAAATTAAAATCAATCGAAAAATCGATTAAAAACTACTAATAACTAACTAAATATTTACTAGGTATGTTTTAATAAATTTCTCGTAGAAGATATATATTTTCTCACAGTAAAATGCATATACCAACTATCATCATAATAATTTCGTCAAAATCTTTTCAGTTGTTTTCTTGTTATCCGGTCACAGACCGACAAATAGTCTAAAAGCTTTAGATTCGGCTACATCATCGATAATTTCTAATTTCTATAAGATTTTCCAACAAAAATTCTCTATAGACTCGGTAAGAATTTTATTATATTTAAAGAGTAAATATAAACAAAATAATTTCCAACTCACCACTACCAGTAGGTCCCAGAAGTAAGATATTACTCTTGTCCAAACGCAAGTCGTTGTTGCTTCTATCTAGCACCTCCGCGCCGCCGCCTGTGGTATGATTCAAATGAAGATCTGTGAAGCAACAGCACTGTTCCAAAATATATCTAGACTGGATAACGAATATTTTTTCCCATTTAACCAACATAATAAAAAGTCGTCTTAAACATTTTGTTTGTTTATTTGTCCAAATGACCAATTTACTCATTGAGAATGGCCGAAATAGGCCAGGAGCTTTGGTTGAAATACGAAAAAAAAATCATAAATTATTAAAAATTAAAAAATAATATAATATCGACTCGTAAACTCTTTTTCTTGAATGAGATTACAAAAATCTTTGTCTCAGATAGAAATAAAATCTGCAAATGTTTTAACAAAAAAAAACTAAGCAAATTCTAGTTCCGGTCGACAAAGCAAACAGTGAGTACCAAAAAAATCGTAATGGTCTCGCTTTTAAGCCTTTGCGAATCGATTCGATACACTCTCTCAAACTACTTTTGTTTTTGTCGAAATCGTTGCATTGTTTGCGTCTCCATTTCCAAATACAGACGTTTTAAAATTGGCAATTTTACCCGACTTTAAAAAATGAGTAGGTACTTACTGTAATCGACCATGGTATAGCAAATTTAACTTAAAAAGGGTAGCTATTTCGAAACGATATGTATATATAGCCCTTTATAACTGAGAATATCAGAGTTGCAAGACTCGGAATTTCAACCATCTTACTCGATTTTCCAAGCGATCGCGTTACCACTGGGCTACCACTGTCTTTATGAATATTTTATTTTTGTTTATAGTTATAAATTAATGTGTTAATTATAAACTGATTATGAACTACTAAAATTCACTACAGAACTTCTAATTGCTCATCATACATATTCAATATGCATATTATATTCTTAATCAGTTACAATAATGCAAATAATTTAGCGTAACGATTTCTTGTTCATTTTGACAACACGTTTGGCTCAGTTTGTAGTCATTCTGCTCCTGTGCCAGCGTTAAAGGATTCGAGTCCCGCTTGGGACATTCATTTTTGTGATGAGATTTTATTCACCAACCAATTACGTATACTAACCACAAAAATTATACGTATTAACACTCCGAAATCGACTAAAATTTAAATAAAAAAAATCGAAAGTAATAACTGTCTAAACACAAAATCAGACTTACTGACGCAGTACATAAAGTACATTTTCAAACGTAAAAAAACGTATGTCTTAACATTACATCCAAAAAGCAACGAACAAAGGAGATTTCTAAGAGAGCGCAATGAAATTTCGAATGGTGCACTTTCTGAGGACACTTTTGAGGTGCTAATTGAGTAATGAAGAATTTTAGCATATCAATGATTTTTTCGTGGCAAGGCGTGTGCACTTGCACTGTTACTATAGAAAAACATGTAGAAAAAGGTAAAGAAGTCAATTCGTCCAATACCTTATTTTATTTATTTATACCTGGGGTTGGTGCCGAGGTCGGCCCTTGCTACGTCGACCAGTGTTGGTCCATTGTAGCTCGTCAAATACCTTAGTCTCTATCTATATCTACCGTGAGTTTACAGCCATGATTGCTGTAAAGCATTCGAAACGTCGGGAACCAAAAATCCAAATAAATCCGCGACAAAATCCGAAAAGATAGTTTTATTTATAAATACATATTAAAAAGTTTAACATTAAAATAAAACAAAACATAAATAATTAAAGTCACCCCACGTAATTCAAAGGGTAGCTAGGCTACAGTCTGCACTCACCTCTATGTGTATGGTGTAGGGGATGGTGTGTGTCCGTGCTCGAGCCACTTGTTACATTATTGTATATACGTTTGTAGTGGTTGTATACTGCGACGGATAGCACCTTCTTAGCGTACTCTTGCCCTACGACGTGTTTATTTAGGTATTCGAAAATCTTTTTTGGCGGCGGCGGTGGTTTTCTGGAAATGAGGTTAAATTTATTATTATTAATATTTTTTATCTGACTATAATCGAGTGGTAAAAGATTAGCTCTATCAATGGGTTTCTATAGTGACCCTGATTGTTGTAAAGCATTCAAAACGTCGCGAACCAAAAACCAAAATAAATCTATGACAAAATACAAAAAGATAGTTTTATTTAAAACTAGCATTTCCCGCGGCTTCGAACGCGTTGTAAGGTCCGGAAACCAAATAATTTCTGAGTCGCATGGTATGGTACCTCGCAGAACGAAGGCCCACCCTTTGTAACATTTTTCATTGATGCTCCGCTCCTATTGGTCGTAGCGTGATGTAACATAACCTATAGCCTTAACTTATTATTTAGCCTATAGCTTTAACTCGATAAACGGACTATCCAACAAAAAAAAATTATTCGGATCAGCAGTTCCTGAGATAAGCGCGTTTAACCAAACAAACAAACTCTTCAGCTTTATAATATTAGTATAGATTATATTTAAATAGTTCTACAAACCACTCATATGGTACGTTAATTAATTGTAATATAATATGTACGTGACTCAGAAACATTCTCACCAATAGGTACTAGTTAAAGAATATTTACACAAAATTTATGTATTTATAACAGTTTGTGTAAGTAAATGGATTAGTATTCATCGAATCTAGTTTACGGTTAAATTAACCTACATTGCTTTAAAAAGAGTACATGAAGTTAAAAAAGGTTGCACTAATACCACACAATGTATAATCTAATACTTTGTAACAATGACTATTTGGTAACAACTGTAAATTACACAATAGTTTTTAAGTATGTACATCAGTACATATAAATAAACTTGAAGCGTCTGTTTTTAATTTCAAATTAACAGCTTTTTACTAAAAGCATATGAAAGTATATACAGTACTTAGTACACAGTACATCAAATAATCAATTCATAAAATGTTTGTCTGTCAGCCTGTTTGTTCCGGTTAATTTCTGAAACCCCTGGAGAAATTTTGACGGGACTTTACCTCGCGGATAGCTAATTTTACAGGGAGTAACTTAGGCTATTTTATATTTTTAGAAAATTATAAAAACCTTTTAATTAATTTTAACTTACGCCCAGCGAAGCCGGCTGGATTGCTAGTGTATTTAAAAATCATTAGAGCGTTGTGTTGTTTTCAACATGCCATTTCTCTGATATCTTATCGTACGTTGACATGCCTACTGTTATTTTGGCAGTGAACGATCCTTTAGATTATGGGGTCATTGATCTCAGTCGATTAAATCCGTGGTCAATAGCGAATAATTAGGTCACATAGTATGTACCTACTAGGTACATATTTCGCA
Organism: Boloria selene; assembly: GCA_905231865.2. NCBI lineage: Eukaryota > Metazoa > Arthropoda > Insecta > Lepidoptera > Nymphalidae > Boloria > Boloria selene. The sequence continues at coordinate 1,026,495 of HG993147.1, forward strand.
AACAAATCTATACATCTTCTTATATATAAAATTCTCGTGTCACAATTGTCGTTCCCATACTCCTCCGAAACGGCTTGACCGATTCTCATGAAACTTTGTGAGCATATTGAGTAGGTCTGAAAATCGGCCGACATCTATTTTTCATCCCCCTAAATGTTAAGGGTAGTCCCCTACCCCTAAATTTTTATTTTTTATTTTTTAGATAATTTTTTTTACTACAGATCAACCCAATGAGGTTGATTAGCAATTAAAAAAATGAACGCGGGCGAAGCCGCGGGTACAGCTAGTATTATGATAAAATTGTAACTCAGTTGAATATGTACATTAAACATTTTTAGCAAAATCTTATTGAAATAGACTTTATTACTGATACAGTCATGATCATCATCATCATCCACGAGAAAACCACTGGTCAGATTTGGATGAGATTTTGTATGATGATAGCTGGTTATACAGGTCCATGTAAATATTATGGATAAATAAAAAAAATATTTTCGATGTTGTATTGGCGCAGTTTGTAGTGACCCTACTTGCTGCGCCAGCGGTCGCGGGTTCGAGTCCCGCTGGGGGCATAAATTTGTTGAGCACGAATGTTTGTACTCCAGTCATGGGTGTTTATATTTATAATATTACTAGCAGTACCCGCGGCTTCGCCCGCATTTTTTAAATCGCTACTAATCTTTATTCGATCACTCGCAATCAGATGATCTGTAGATTGCCTGAAAATTCTCAAAAATTACTCCAGCTATTTCAGAACCCATCGTTAATATACTCCTGAGCGGCGCAGCTACCTCTCCCGCTCTTGGCTCCCCGTCCCTCTCCACATTGCCCGCTGTGCTACGCGTTATTTTATTATTATTATTTTTAAATTCGTAATATCATTTGAATGGAGTGTCCGATTTGTAATATCGTAAAAGTTATCTACTAACTCAGTGCGAAATTTGAAACTTGTAGCACAAAAAATGAAGGTATCTCAAAAACTTATGAAGCCTTAACACCATCTTAATCCGGCCCTATAGAAAAAAAAACGTTTTTAGCGTACTTTTACCAACAATTAACCACCTTCGTAACGAATATAAAGTTCGTAGCACAAAAGGTGAAGACTTTCATACAAACTTGCTATGGCCCTAAGACCTCCTCGATTCGACCCGTCGCAAAATTAGTTCTTTGCGGACGTCACCTAAGTATTAACTACCTCCATGCTAAAATTAAAGTTTGTAACACAAAAAATGAAGGACTATTATACAAAATAATGAGAGCCTGTCGCAAAATTCGTTCTTACCGGATGTCTACTGACCACTCATTATCTTCCCGCCAGATTTCAAGTAAGTAGCACAAAAGATAAAGGACTTACATAGAAACTTGCTACAGCCCTTAGAACTCATTAATCCGGCCCTGTAGCAAAATCCGTTATTAGCGGACTTCTGCTTTACTACAAAAACTACTTTCCTGCCAAAAAGTCTGTAGCGAAAAAAATTAAGAAATTTCATAAAAACTTGCGAAAGCCCTTGGACCTTCTTAATTCGGCCCTGTCGCCAAATTTGTTCTTAGCGGACGTTTACTAACAATTAACTACCTCTCTGCCAATTTTAAAGTTTGTAGTAGAAAAGATAGAGGAACATCATACAAACTTGCGAGACTCCCTAAACCACCTTAATCCGGCCCTGTGCAAAACCCTTTCTAAATTCTTAGAGGTCTTCTACAATAACTACCTCTCCACAAAATTTAAAGTTTGTAGTACATAAGGTGAAGGACTTTCATACAAACTTGCGACAGCCCTTGCACTTTTCACTCCGGCCCTGTCGCAAAATCGTTCTTTGCGGATGTCTACTGATTATTAACTACCTCCCAGCTAAATTTTAAGTTTGTATTAAATTTTATGTTTGTGGCATACAAAAATTAAAAACTTTCATACAAACAAATAAGAGCCCTTAGACCACATAAATCCGTCTCTGTTCCAAAATACATTTTTAATGGATGTCTACTAACTATTAACTTCCTCCCTGTCAAATTTAAAGTATGTAGCACAAAAACTGAAGAATTTTCATACAAACTTGTGAGAGCCCTTAGACCTCCTTAATCAGGCCCTGATGCAAAACATGTTTTTAGCGAACGATCACAAACTATAAATTACCTCCCTATCAAATTTAAAGTTTGTAGCACAAAAAATTAAGGCATTTCATACAAACTGGCGAGAGCCCCTAGACCTCCTTAATTCGGCCCTGTCACAAAATTCGTTCTTTGCGGGCATTTACTAACTATTAACTATCTCCCTGTCAAGTTTAAGGTTTGTAGCACAAAAAAAGAAGAAATTTCATACAAACATTGCTATAGCACGTCCAATTTTTATCATTCAAAGACCAAATATTATTATCTATATAAACTGTAGTTAGTGATGAAATAATTTATTTTTATAAGGATTGATAGCATGAGTAAAATAAACGCGTTTAAATGTAGTCCAAAAAAATTCAAGATTTTTAAATAAAAAAAATGGTTGTTGTGCCTCACTCGACATAGATAGGTATAGTGTGTCGCGGACTTTTTTGTAGATATTTATAAGATCTACAATTAATTAGAACATTTTATGGTCCTATCTTTTATAGTTTAGGCAGTGTAAGCAAAATAAGTAACTTTTCTGGTTGATTTTTTACACCTTGTGTCCGAAAAACCCAAATATCTTACGGAACCCTATTTTTTTCCAAAATAAAATATAGCCTATGTTACTCGTGGATAATGTAGCTTTCGAATGGTGAAAGAATTTTTGAAATCGGTCCAGTAGTTTTTGAGCCTATTCATTACAAACAAACAAACAAACAAACAAACAAAGTTTTCCTCTTTATAATAATAGTATAGATGTATGTATTTAAACTTATATATGTGTAGTATATCAACCATCTAGTATCCATAACACAAGGCTCGTACCTTACCGTGGAACTAGATAGTGCTGTGTGTAAATGTCGTAACATATTTATTTATTTATATTTAAATTGTTACCATTTCGAATTAAATTGTATTTGACTTACGCGGACAAATAGTGCGCGTAAGTTAGAAACCCACTCTACTCTAAAATGTGTTAGGTGTCTAATCAGATAGATTACATATAACGGGAGAAACCAACCTAAATTACCATGCGAAGCTAGCGAAGGGAAATCGTTAAAAGAAATTAGTATAACCCGTTTCTAAAGAAGCTGATAAGCTACTAGGATCAAATTGACGACACTTTCTGCGCCATCGGTCGTAGGTTCGAGTCCCGCTGGGGGCATTCATTTGTTGAGCACGAATGTTTGTACTCACACAGTCATGTTATATTTATAATATACTATGTATTTAAAGTTTGTATGTATGTAGTATATCAACTATCTAGTATCCGTAACACAACCTCGTAGCTTACCACGGAACTAGATGGCGCTGTTGTTGTAGTAATAATGTCCCAACATAGTTATAATTATAATTTAGTTGAGGGTTAAGTACTAAAAATATACGAATTTCCATCTTGAGGATAAACCTACGCTTATGTTTTCGATATAAAACTAATTTTAGATAAAAAATAAAGGTTAAGACACTTTTATCATCGTAGAGTTGAGTTATATTATAATGTAGATCACCCCAACGTGCGTTCACCTTGTCGTGGTGGTCTTGTCGTCCGGCAAGCCGGCCAGGCGCGAAGCCATGAAACAGGCAGGAGGGGCCCAAAGCCATGCTGGTTGCTCCTGGTACTTCTCTGGATAGCAGAGTGGACTGTGGAGCAACCCTCATGGCTGTGTGGTCTACTTCGGCAGAAGTCAAGGCGTCGTAGTTAAATGCGCAAGCGCAAGTTTTAGTGGGTAGTAGGTACCTACTGGCTTTTCTGGCTAGTGAGTCCCACATTACCACTCGTAATGCATTTCCCAATGTAAAAAAATATTGTAATGTAGATTTTGCTATAGTAGGTATAATTCATAATAAAAGATTTTAAAGCAATATCATTTCAATAAAGTTCGATGACATGACTGATGAGTGATGAGACGTGTTGAATCACTTAATTAGTAGGAACTTATTCGTTATATATTGTAAATATATTTACTAAACATATTTTTTTATTTTGTAGTAGGTACCATATTATGAAGCTTGCAAACTTTGTTATCATATAATACTTAAAAATTTGATGACAATATTTTGTATGTGTACCAGGTATCTACTATGTAATGACTAGTCATATCCAATTTTTTTTTCTGATGATCATAATATTATATTAATACATAGTTCTCCAAAACTAAGATGTTTAGTTATTTTTAACGAAAAAGTCGCGTGTCTCACAATTTGTGACATAACGGATTTTAATTGGGAATTGAAGAAAATTGACAACGAAAACGTCTAACTATATGATATTATGGAAATACATAATATATATCTTATACTCATTCGAGTATACACATGCTTAAAGTAATAAGAAAAACTAATTTAATTTTCGTATTATTTTAATAATTCACACCGAAAGATGTGCAAAAAATAAAGTTGCGAAAATTATAATATTTGTTGTTAAAATTAGCGAATAGCAGCAGGTATAATTTTTGACGAGATCAAAAAGCATTGACCCTGTAAGTGGCGACCTTGACGTGTGTTGCGTAAACCATCACAACTTAGTAGGTATAATAGAATCCATTTGGTTAAATTAATACTATATCGATTACCATAAAACGTTTTAAAGATCGGATCGGATGAATGAATAAATTTGTTTCGAGCAGGATCAGCCCTTTATGTCTTATTATATTATGTTTTACAAAAATTTTCTAGGTTCTGTCAGACATGACAGACAGGTTTCAACATCATAATTAATATTCGCTTTTAATTATATGATAACACATCGTAGAGAGGAAATTGTGTGACGTAGGTACATATCCTAATTATAAAGGTTCCGTCTTTGCCAATAAATGCCTAAAACAGCAACAGAAAATTAAAGACATAAACAAATTTGAAATTTCGAAATGCGTTTCACTAATTAAATAAAACAAACCGACATGCGTTGACCTCAATTATAATATACTAATCGACCTTCCGATTTCGATTACCTTTTGGTATTTTGGATAAAACAAGGCTATTTATTTACAGCTCAATTATTTTTATGAAAGTTGTAGTTCACAACAGAAATTATAAAAAATTGAAAAATACTAACTGTGCGTATGTATAAAACAATTTTTAAACTGTAAGTTATATTTTCAAGTCGTATACGAAAATGAAATCAAGTAGCGATGACAAAACTTAAAAGCTTTGCTAGCGTGAATGACTAAAACCTGATTAGTTCTGAAGTAGAGTTGAGTGCCCATGATTACGTTAGACGTTAAAAATGTCTGTAAAAACAACATCTTCGACCTCGTTCAGGTTTTAAATCTTACATTATGTTCAGATTTGAACAAGTTTAAGTATACACGCAGTTTACTCGTACTACATATATGTATATATGGACTACCTTTAATGTATTTGTTTAGCGAAAAAGTAAAGTGATGCACTCTACAAGAAGACACTATATTTTCAAAGTTTCAAAACACTTACGAGATTAGTGTAAAAATAAATATTTATTTTTGTACTGGCGTGTGTATGCGTATTCCACGTGTATTTTGGCTTTAATTTAGTTTATAATCTTTCATTCAAAATCGCGATATTCATTTCAATTTTATTATAATATTTAACTTATAGACGTTCCAAATAAGCTTAATATCGTTCAACATAAAACAGGACTAGATCGATCGTAAAAAACATATTTCAACATATCTTATTTAGATTAACATTACTTAATACAATAATTTCAACATGAGCAGGTAACTCTTACATCAACGATTGAATTATCTCAATAATAATAATCGGAATAAAGCTCAAAAATATTTTCTTCTAAAATATAATATTATTTTAAACTATTCGGAATTCGGAAAAACAATACCTACATAAAATCCAGTTAACTCTTATAAAACGTATTTAAACAGGCGGACAAGTAATAATTTATAAATATTATGTATAATAATAATAATGTTCTCCAACCGATTCCGGCCATGGCGGCCAATCCTAATCTACATTGAGAATCGTGTACGCAGACACAAGTGCACTCTCTATTCCTATCACTCTCATACTCCGGTGGAATGACTGTTCGACACCACCAGCGAGAGCTAAGATGCAGGACCGACGGCTTTACGTGCCCTCCGATGCACGGGGGTGAAACACCGCTAACTTCACAACTCCGGGCTGTTACTAAGTCTTACTAAACAGAAAGACTCAATAACTAAACTTGGCCCGACCCGGGACTCGAACCCAGTACCTCTCGATGTACAAGAATATAATATGAAATATGTATCGGTGGGAAATGCCGATCCACACTTGGTCAGAGCAGTCTTAATCTAAGTCTAATTCAACACGTGTGTGGACCGTCAAAAAAGGGGCATAATATAATTTATATACCTGTTACTTCTTTCATTGTATCTTTAAAACTATGTATAGAAATGTAAAGACATTCTAATTTCGCAATCAGTGAATGCACTAGTCCATATTTTTGTTGACAGTTGATTTCTTGAACGTATTTCGTCAACATCTATCTACACGTGTAATTTATTCAGCGTATTGTATCATCATGTATTGACGACACGTTTGGCTCAGTTTGTTACTAAATGCGCCAGCGGTCGCGGGTTCGAGTCCCATTGGGGGCATTCATTTGTTGAGCACGAATGTTTGTACTCCAGTCATGGGTGTTTATATTTATAATATTGTGTAGTGTATAAACTATCTGGTATCCATAACACAAGTCTCGTAGCTTTCCGCAGAACTAGATGGCACTGTGTGTAATAATGTCCCAACATATTTATTTATATATCATATGCACCAATGTATTTAAACGTCATCTAATTCAATAATGGACTTATTTCACTGGTGTGCAGATATTGCCAGAAAATATTGTAAGTAAATGTTTTCATCAACACGTACCCATGTACAAATGTATGTATTTAAATACACGTTTCGATATGTCCATATTATTTATGTACAGAGATTTAAGTACTGATTAAAAACTGATCATATTTACGATGTACGAGAAACCATAATTGGCTTAAATGTCATAAGTCGCACATTCGATTTCCATTGAATGCCATATTTAAGAGTCATAGAAATATCTAGATTTTATCATAATTTCCTACCTGTAAAATCCAGATTTACTTTCTGTGTTTTCTTTAATGCTCTTTTTAGTGTCCACTTCACTTAGGACCACGAAAAAGTGGTGGCATTTATCACACTTGACGAATCTCGTTGAACTTACGAAGGTTTCTACATGAGTGCAGGGGTCGCCGCATTTTGGGCATGTTAATACACCGTTTCCACCCTTTTTGCCGCCAGATGATGAACCTGGAACAGAGATTATTTGGTTTGATGATTGTTGAAGAGATTTTTTTCAACCACAAGGTGTTATTCAATGTAGGTGTCATACAACCTTCAGGATGTTTAAAACTAAACGTTAGAAACAAGCTATCAGCTTACACATTACGTTAACAGAAGTAACTATGTACTACATTTCTATCTCAAAATATTGTAGAGAAATTACATTCAAAGACACCAAAATTGAATATTATATTAGTCTATACAATCATATTACCGCAATTTATAAATAAACCCATTTTTTCTAATTATTTTGATTTTTTAGTTCTCGACATCAACGTCCTGTCAAACCGGATCATGGGAATAAATAAGGATTTTAACGTTTCTTTTGAACTTAATTTTTTCATTATTATAGGCGATATCTGCACAAAATTTTAGGTAAACTACACGTTATCTTCACCACTTTTGAACTCATGTTTTTTTTAAATAAATAAATTACGACATACATAGAACTGGTTAAAAAGGAAAAGTATTATAAAAAGCTATTTATAGAAGAAGATTGGAATACTTTTAGTTTTACATTAAAAATAAATTGATATTTATATGTATATAGGTAATTAGTATTTTCTGTGACACTACCCACATTACTCTATCTAGTTCCATGATAAGCTACGAGGCTTGTGTTATGGATAACTGATAGTTGATACACTACACATAATATATAACTTACACATAAGACAAATATTAATAATATAAGCACCCATGACTGGGGTACAAATATTCGTTTCCATTACACAAATGAATGACCCCAGCGGGACTCGAACTCGCGACCGCTGGCAAAGCGTGTAGGGTCACTACAAACTTAGCCGTGTCGTCGACATTTGTCTTCGATAATAGGTTGATTGGATAGTAAGAGGTCAATTACCGCTACTTATGTGTACTAAATTGATTTCTTTTATTTATTTATCTACTTTTATTTCATATAGCATTTGGTAAGTTATAAGGAATGTGTGTTTTGAACTGTATTTAGCCCTTTAATTCACGTCCTTCTATAGGGTGAGCCTCAATAAAAGGGCATCAGGCCATATGGTAAAAAAATGGCATTTTGCAATTGGGTTTAAATATTATTTTAACCGAAGGGAGGAGGTTCAATGTTCGTCTGTTTGTGTATTTTTGTATATGTTCAATTATTTATCGGATACAGCTTGTTCGTGTTCCTTTGAGTTTCAAAATATTATTCCGCGATCATAAATTAAAAATCAATTCACATTATATATAAATATACATAATTTCTTTAAAGCATGACGGATAGTTCACATAAATAAGGCCGAACAGCAAATCCTTTACATGTAGTAAGTATTACTAATTTCTCAACAAGTTATGTTATCTGCGTTGCATTCGAAAACTTGCCTACCTTCAGGCACAAGCTTTCATTGCACTAAAACGAACCAAGCTTACATGAAGATCATAAAACTTTGCGTAAATAGATAGAGATAAACATACTATAAGTCATTATACTAATTATTCATTCAACTCTCCTTCTCTAAGCTGCGATACGATGTTGCGACTTGGGTCAGCGACGATAACACTAGTGAATTCATTATTTAGTCCAGTGTTAAAGCGCTCCCTTGGAATGTTCAATGGGTTGAAATCCCCGCTTACACCTCTGATATCTTATGCGCGAATCAATTACATCTTACTATGTACTATCTACTCTCAATGAATACTTATTTTTACTATGGCCATGAGAATAGACATTAACGAATGAATCATGAAAACAGAATATTGCTGAACAGTCAATAATCATATTTATGTATACCTACTCATGACTGACCCATTATGTAAACTATTAAGCGAATTCACGCCTTAGCAACTGACAAGCAATAAATATAAAAGCCTTCATAAAGATAGAATCTTGACCTTTATTAAAGAAGTTATTGAATCAAGTGTAACAATGGAAATGTTATGAAAACGATGATTACTACTAGCAAGGGCATATTATGATATAAGTTTAAAAATATTCTGTTTGTAATATAAAAGATAGTGGTAAAGCGTTCGATTGGATAACCGAGTGATGCAGGTTCAAGTCCGTGTACGCACCTCTGATATTTTCATGTGCGAATTATTTCTAACTTTATTATTGTCTTATGATGAAGGAAATACTCCTGAGGAAATCTGCATGTCTGAGAGAATCTAGCAAGTTTCTGAAAGACATGTGATGTCCGCTAAGCAGCACTAGGCCAGCCAGACCACCCCGGTCTATGGTCTGATCCCATCGTACTGAAAGGAGGCCCGTGTCTAGCAATGGGACGTTAAAAAGCGCTGAATATAATACAATATAAGAAATAAATTATATACTATTCTTAGGTATTCTGTTTTAAAATAAGTTGTCCTTTAAAGATAAGCCTTGACACAGTATAAAGTAGGTGCGTTTGTTACTAACCTCTATTTAATTGTTATGGGCGTTTAATGGCTATTATGAGAAAATGTAACGATCACGATTTATAATGACTATCCAAATAATACCTATCAGCGGAGCAGTAAGTTTTAGTAACACTTTTGTCTATTATAAAAGTCATCTCTATGTAGGTATCTTTAAATTATACTGCTTTTATTACGGTCATAATTTCTCTCGTACATCTGCATAAGAATTACACAATATCATGACTTAGCTAAAAGAAACTAAGCGTAACATATAATTATTAAATAACTTTTTATTTCGTTTTTTCTAACTAGTTCTTTTACTAGTGACTCATCCTCGCTGCTTAGTATATTTATGAAATGGAATCAACAGCCTAAAAAATAAGTTTAAAGCTTCTAGCTCTAAAGATAATTATTACGTAGGTAAATACTTTTCATCCCCTTCTTTCAACCCTTTACAACCCCTTTTTTCGCATTAAAAAGTAGCCATGTCCTTTCTTAGGCTCTACCAAATTTCATTTAAATCGGTTCTGTAGTTTTGGCGTGAAAGCGTGACAGACGGACTTACTTTCGCATTTATAATATTAGTAAGGATAAGTAAGGATTTTAAATAAATAAAATAAATGTTCATATTTTCCTCTCTAGGAAAAATATGTATCGATCCAGCATATTATAGTTCTGTAGCTGGTTAAGCACACTAATCAGAGCTCGGAAACGTTATTTAAGATACCGTTTTTAAAATGTTCTTTGAATTGAATTTTTTGAAATAGTTCTTTGAACTATTTAGTAATTTTGTAATTAATTAATATTATGGGTGTCTGTTTGTAATGTTACCCACCATTCTACCAGCTACAATCATACCACATCAAAATCTATCAAGCGGTGTTCTCATAATAGAGTCATAGACAGACAGACCGACAATGATTATTTATATTTCTTAAAATAATAATACCACAAATACGTACTGTATTTGGCAGACGACTATGGGTTCAACTACCTAAAAATTGACTGTTTGTATGACAATTCAAAATTGAAATATAATTGGGCTCATTCCAATCGCTTCATCGTACGTACGTGTACATTTACACGTGTTGATATATATTCGTTTGTTTCAAAACAAACGTCTTAGATTAAAAATAGAAGTGTTTGTCTGTATCGTGAAAGTATTTGTGTTTTTTTGTGTAAAAATACACTAGTCCATTCTGTCTTCATAATACGAGAAACTACTTTAGTCTAAATATAGCAATATCTATAAAATATTCATAACCTATATCGTGCTCTTCTTTGAATCACTTATCTCTGAATATTATTATATCTTTCTAATTATTTTATAGCTGGCGACTCACTTAGCTCTACTCTGGTTCGTCCATAGTGAAAAGTAAACCTATATCACTGCACAGAAACCGTACATTTTTCAGGATAAAAAGCAACTTAGGTGCTATTTATGACCATGATCTATCTTTGTACCTTTCATCCAGATCCGTTCTGACATAATTGAGTAACAAAAATAAATTTATTATAATTATATAAAATTATAGTCATATAAAATTATGCTTACATTATTTTGATATGACATAAAGCGGCTATATATAAAGATTAGCTGACGTGTTAAATATTTTTTGCTGCTTTCAAATGACAGTAAATCAACCTTTTTTAATAAGTCATTTAAAAAAATAAAAAGAAATGGTTATTACTGTGCGATATATGGTACATAAACAAACGAATTTATATTAACATATATAAACAAATTATACCTAAGAGAAACTAAAATAGAGTAGGTATATATGATAGAAAAAAATATGTATAACCTGTACCAGTTGGTCAATAAATAATAATATCGAATCGATTGACAACTCATTATCAAGAGGGATCTATCACGCGCTCCGATTGAACACACATGTGTAAATAAGCATGTATACATACATACATACATACATACATACATACATACATACATACATACATACATACATACATACATACATACATACCTACATACATACATTGTTGAAAAAAAACTGTTATGAAACAAAGCAAAACAACATTCATCAAAATCATATTTAATTATATAATAAATGCTAATAAGCTCAATCTTATAATATCAAATGAACAATTCTTATATAAAATATTTGCATAAATTAATTTCTTGTATCTTAGAAATGGCTCTAACGATCTGTATTTACATACGGTTCCAGTTGCAAGTTAATCTGTTTACTAGCAAAAAGCTGAGCTTTGTGAGACCTCGCGTGGTTTTTCTAAAGGGTAATAATTTTTAAAAACAATTGTTAATGTTAAATTTTTTAATGGTTATAAAATTATATTTTTTGTCAGATAACACATCTAGATATGAAGTTAAATTATTATGTTAAAGCACAAATCTATAGGCGTGATAGTTTTTCAGTAAAGTGTACCACAAAATGCTCAGGTTTTGAGATAGTGTAATTATTTTCCTTAAAACTATTAAATAGACTAGCATTTCCCGCGGCTTCGCACGCATTCTAAGGAGCCTGAGTCGCGCGGTATGGTACAAGTACGTCAGAAAACTAACGCCCGCTTTTCCAGTTTTTACAACATATTTCATTGATGCTCCGCTCCTATTGATCGTAGCGTGATGTAATATAGTCTATAGCCTTCCTCGATAAACGGTCTATCCAACACATTTTTTTTCAATTCGGACCAGTAGTTCCTGAGATTAGCGCGTTCAACCAAACAAACAAACAAACTCTTCAGCTTTATAATCACTACATAGTATAAAACAAAGTCGCTTTCTCTGTCCCTATATTCCTATGTATGCTTAAATCTTTAAAACTACGCAACGTATTTTGATGCGGTTTTTTTTAATAGATAGAGTGATTCAAGAGGAAGGTTTATATATATAACTAGCAGATTCCGCGACTTTGCCTGTGCTAAATCCAGGGAAGAGCCCGAGCGAAGCAAGGGCGAGTCGCTAGTATTAGTATAGATTACGGCTTACCTTCCCCGCTACCCAAGTCCTTAGCACTATGTGGGGGTCCAGGCGGTTGCTCTGTGGGACTCTTGCACAGAACTGTGCAAGTGCCCAGCGGTCGGGCGCATGTGCGTCGTAGGCTGCGACATGTTTGTGCACCTCCTGGAGATAATAAATACAAGTTTATATTAGTAGAGTACAAGTAGGTACAGTTCTCGAGGCATAAGCTCAGCTTTGCATTTGTGTAAGTGATAGCTAAAAGCCAATAGCCGCGCATCAAAAACCAGTTAAAACGGGTTTAAACCAATCACGCGACGTCTACCCGTATCGTCGTGCCTATGCGTACACTGAACTCACATAAATGCAAAGCTAACCTTATGCCTCGAGAACTGTACAACAGATAAAAGATAAAGATGTTGGGACATTTTTACAACAGCTCCATCTAGTTCCATGGTAAGCTGCGAGGCTTGTGTTACGGATACCAGATAATTGATATACTACACATATATAATTTTTTAAATACATCAACACCCATGAATGGAGAACAAACATTCGTGATCAACAAATGAATGCCCCCAGCGGGACTCGAACCCGCGACCGCTGGCGCAGAAGGTAGGGTCTAACAACTGTAATAGATTGAGATTGTACGTAATTTGTTAGCATATTTTTGGCTTTAACAATTAGTAGGTATAGATTTCTCAAAAATTAGATATTATACCATAGTATATAAAAGCTATCATCATACCAAATTTGACCAGTGGTTTTCTCGTGATCCAGTTACAGACAGACACATAAATTCTAAATAAACGATAAGTATGACCTCTCTTTTATCAATAATATAATTACTTTTTCAACCAATTCCACAAAAAAAATTAAGGTGCGCCAACACCAATAATTTAGATTTTTTATTATATTATTACAGTTTACATGAAATATGCACTTGCGTGAAATTAGCCTCTTGAAATTGCGCATTACGCAGGTTATATCGAGTGCATTATATTGGAATATTTCTAATTATTTCTTAATATACCTACTTATTACTTTATTGCCCAAATTTATTTCATACAGACTGCCTTTCAAATAACTTCACAGGTACGGTAAAGTTTTGTGCACATTATAAGCAACTACTACACTGAACTAAAACTGATAGCTAATTGTCCTTTATTTGCACAACGACGTGGAATGACCATGAAAATTGATTAAGAATGTAAATGAGTTAAATTATTATTTATTAAAAAATACTATGCTTCAGCATAAGCGAAGCAAGGTCAAGTGTAAGACAAACAGTTACACAGAAGTCAGCGCCTATATTCTTATTTTTTAAGTGAAACTTCTTTAGAATCGTAGTGATTTCAAACTCGATGAAACGAAAAATAAGTTCATAGTACCAGGCGCTCAGAGACGGGGAAGAGTTAGCCTTCATTTAAATTCAAGTTTTACTTCTGACATGTGTACTTTGTACACACGCACTTTTTTTTATTTTTATCCTCCAACAAAAGATACAATAAAACATATAAAAATATATATGAATATAGTATGTCTGCTCCTTCAGTTATAGGAGATCAATGCACGCTCATCGGTTGTCCAAAACTTCTACTCAATGGTCGTTTCAATGTATGATATGATATTTAATTACTAAATAATATTTGTTTAATGTAGCATAGTTCAAACAAATGTGTATAATGTATAGCCGATGCAAGCAGTATGCACTAGCCTGCGTCATCGAAAATCTCATTATTGCGAAATTACATAATATAAATAAATTATTAAATCTAGTAAGATACAAAATTCCATGTATTTACATATTTTTAATATTTTAAGTCGTAAGTGTATACTCTGCCTAAATATTAATGATCTTATATTTTCGCAATATTTCACTAAGTTTAAAAAAATTAAATAAAGTAATTTTTACAATCTAGTTTATAAGACAAGAGTTAAAATTTAAACACTGACTGAGGCTCCTTTTTACAGAATAATACTTCGACACTTCTGATATTAAGTTACATACGTATATTTACATACGTATATTTACATATATGTTATTTACGGCACGACGGTCACACGATATTTTATTATTAGATTCTAGATTTAACGTTTACGGGTAAAAAATTCTGTTTTCTCTGCCCATTGTGTTGCTCCAACAAAGCCTAAGCGTTCTGAAATCTGATTGTTTTTGTCAATCACGACAGCGACCCACTTTCTTTATTTCCGAGTTAGCTTTGAGTAAAAGTGATATCGCTCACTATATGGTGCAATTCAATTTTAAAATGCTTGAGTTGAATATATTTCAGTACTTCGAGCGAATGTGATATTCGCTCGTTGGTTAGAAGACTTGCGTATTGCGCTAGAGGTTTTGGTTCGAATCCTTTCTAATTTACTATCACTATATCTACACTTTATCATATTATTACTATTATAATAAATATATAAATGTTTAGATATATGTGTAATGTGTATATATTATACCACTTTTACTTGTACACCTTGTAAAATGGCTTACCTGGTTTTCACGAGATTTAAACACAGTATAGTCGTACTATGACATAGAGTAAAAAATATGCTATTTTTAATATTGGCCTTGGTCATGAACTAAATCGCGAGCTATGAGTATACATTGAACTTTATTTGTACTTCTGCTTATTCAAATTAATCTGCGAAATGCGTAAGAGAGCAACTAATTAAGACAGACGAGACTTTCACTGTTTACACTCTCACTATCTACGCTTTATTTAATCCTTAATAAAATAATAACAATGAAGTCTTCCGCGGGATAAAGCATAGAAGTAAACGGTCTAAATCGTCAAAACTTTCACAGATTAGAGGTTCCCACGATATACGTACGTGACAAATTTTTTTGATGTCTTTTACATGTAGCAAGGGCTACAACTAAAGCTAGTGAGGATAAACTAGCATTTCCCCCAGCTTCGCCTGAGTTCTATAGACCGGAAATCAAGTTCTTAGATTTCACAAACCGTTAATTAGTTTTTACTCAGAAATTAGTTACTTTTCAACAGAAAAAGTACCCCGTATATACACCGGATAACCTGCTATCATCATACCAAATTTCAATAAAGTCTGTCCCATCTTTACGTCTGGTATTATCGTAATGCGGTCAGAGGCAGATAGACAGACAGGCATGGAATGGCTGGACTGGCACTGAATGGCTGTTTCAATAAAATTTCCCATACATATTCGACTACGTTACATTTTTATTATATATATAGAAGTATGTGAATATATTATGCTAGGACAATAAAAGAATACGTTATTCTTTAGTAAAGAAATGCGTTTATTAAATCAATTGTTTAATTCAGCGTTGCAACATCTTCGCAACGACTTAATCGCTATTATTCGCATATAAGGCATTGCATAATTTTCGAAACACCTTGACACATTATGTATGATATACTTAAGTAACTGGTTTTTATTGAGCTACATAACCTACTTGGTTGTAAACAAAAATTAAAAATTACGTGTAACCGTAGTTAACTGTACACCGTGTGGCGCAATAGTATACCTGCTTATTATAATGGAGGTCGCAGGATCGAATCTCGAAATAACGTATTATAATGTATACTTAAAAGATAAATTGCAACTTGGAGGATTTTTTAATTAAAATATAAATATTTAATTATTTTACAAGCTATTATTTTACTTGCAATATATTATGTAACTAAATTCTTTGGGTAGAATCTTGCAACTCAATTTTGAAGGAGACATCTTCAATTGAGCTGAAATTTTGTAATACACATTTAGTTTGAATGACAATTCATTGTTAGCTGTGTAGCAATGGGGAAACATCCAAGATTGTGGACTAGTTATTTTTAATGCACCTCCTGCCCGAAAAAAACAAAGTGACGTCACTCTAAATCCAATATGGCGGACTTCTAAAGATGTCCGACTAAGCTTTTTTATGGTTTCATACTATATGGGTATTTAATGAAAGGATTTGCTGAGCATACGAATGCGAGTAAAAAATACCTAAAAGAAAAAAAGTTAAAATTAAAGAAAAATATAAAAAACAAGCTTTTATTTAAATGCGATAAAAATTAATATAAACTTTTACTATCAACTTTTAACATAATTACACAATCTATGTAATATAAAATCTTGTCGTGAGAATGATAAACAAAGTAATTAATAACTTGATCTGATTCATTTTTGTTTTTAAAACTTAAATCTCGCAATGTTAAATGGAAGCTGATGTAATAAAAAAAATCTAACGGACAAACTCCAATTCTAGTAAATACATAATCTATACTAATATTATAAAGAGGAAATATTTGTATATTTGTATGTTACGAATAAACTCTAAAACTATTGGACCGATTTCAAAAAATATTTTGCCATTAGAAACCTACATTATCACTGAGTAACATAGGCTATATTAATTACTAGCGGAACCCGCGGCTTCGCTCGCGTTAGATCTAGGGAAGCGAGGAACTTGACGAAGCGAGGGCGAGTCTCTTGTGTATTATAAGTACATTGATTAGTTCCCGGTAAATACATAATCACTATCATTACATAGTATAAAACAAAGTCGCTTTCTCTGTCCCTATATCCCTTTGTACGCTTAAATCTTTAAAACTTCGCAACGGATTTTGATGCGGTTTTTTTTAATAGATAGAGTGATTCAAGAGGAAGGTTTATATGCATAACTAGCGGATCCCGCGGCTTTGCCTGTGCTAAATCTAGGAAAAAGCCCAAGCGAAGCGAGGTCGAGTCGCTAGTATTGTATATATAGTCTAATTCTCTCACTCTGGCATGTATTCAAGTTGCATTGGTCTGCCGGTTTTCCCGTTGCACTTTCCTCAAACAGCACACGTAACACATTCACTGGTAATAAGAAAACATTTATAATAGATAGAAATGTCAATACAAAGATTACTTAAGATTCATATTATGTGTATGATTTTTAGCTTTCGAAATCAAATAGTTATTTTAAATTAACTATTAAATTACTTATTCTTTCCGAAGCATTAAATTCAACTTTAAATATAATTTATTTAATAGGATTTTACAATCACATTTGGTTAAACAATACTGAAAGTCCGTACTCCGTGAGGAAGATAGCACTGGTTAGGTGTCTTCAAAAATACACGTCGATCTTTCGATATTTTAGTAAAGATGTAAATGAGTGAAGCTAGTTCAAATCTCGGGTCTTACACCTCATATATTTTCAGGTACGACACATTTTTAATATGATTATCGCTTGTTTTATGGCAAAGAAAAACACGATGAAGAAAACAGGATATCAGAGAGAACCAAGAATCTTGCAAGGTTTTCAATAGAACTTTTGATAAAAGCTTCGAATATAAGTAAGCAATCATTGTTACATAAGTACCTCTACCTACCATATTAAACAGTTAAATCACAGCATCATTACAAAAGTATTTCCATAAATCCGAAATTTAAATTCTATTCAGGCTTTACTTAACCCATTAATGGTCAAATAAGAACTACAAGGATTTATTTGAAATTTTCTTTATTTACTTATTATAAGGGATACAAAAAAATAAATAAAGAGGAAAAAAAACAGAATTTTATTTTTTTCACTATTTTAAAGGGGTGTACCCAAATTGGCACAGTGGCCACTTAAGAGTGAAAATTTTCAAAATAAGGCTTTTCTATGCAAAGCGTTTTCTTGCATTTTTTGCAGCCCCAGCGGCTTCTATTATGGCATATGACACAGCGTACTGGTTTCGGAAGCTTTTCAGGTACGTGGTCCGCACCATCTAGTTGCAAACCTTCCACATTAGATGTTGAAGGACGAGCAGAGTGTCTTTGGGCCGGTTGCTTCAGATAGAATCTGGCTATGTTTCGTCGAAATAATAGTTGGTCCATGGCTTCTTCTCTAGAATGTACGTGCAATCGCCAAGCATTTGATATAGCCATATCAATCATGTAGGTAAATAATACCCACCACCATTTTTTACCATGAATGCCGATTCTATATAGTGAAATTGATTGATCCATTTCATCAACTCCGCCCATGCTTTTATTATAATTTTGATATAAATGCGGGATCTTTATATCAACTTTTTGCTTCTTTTCTGTAGACCATCTTTTGATATTTCCTACCGGCTCGAATGAATCGTAATTCGTTGCCATTGTGCAAATACTGTTGTCTTTCCAGAGAACTAGTAATACTTCATTATTTTTGTCGAATCGGTAATCATACTCTCCTCTTGGTCTTTTCTTCATTTCCTTAGCATTTGGCAATGGGCATTTCTTGGTGCGGTTCTTGCGAATGGTTCCTGTAGCACGATAACCTAATTGGCGCAAATCATTTAGCAGATCACAGCTGGTGAAAAAGTTGTCAAAGAAAACTTTGTGATTTGCTGGATCTGTTGTCATTTATTTAGCAACATTTTAACAACTCTCATTTCCAGAGGCTCAGTACTAGAAATAGCAGATTTACCACAGTCGATATTTCAAAGCTGTAACAATATCCTGAAGCACTGGCTGTAAAGTTGTGTCGATTATTTTGACTTGCGTACAAGTTACTGAAGTCGGCAATCATGGCAAAAACTTCGTCGTCAAAAAACAATTGAAATATTTGAACAAGGCCTACTTACTGCTTCTTTTTCATCAGTGACCCTCTTCTTCATCAGTGACAATACTGGGTTCTGGTAGAATTATAGCCAAGTCATACTCTAAACCGTCACTGTCTTCTGCTATAGAATTTACAGCTTCTTCTAAACCTTTAAAGTTGTTATTAGCGGTATATCTACGCCTACGATTCATTTTGGAACTCTGAAAAAAATAGGATAAACTTAGTACACTTGTGGCCACTGTACCCAAATTGGCACACTAATGTTTTATGTATAACAAAAACTCATATTCTCATTATACGCAACTACAATATGTTATAAATCATCAATTATCTATTGAATTTTGTATATTATAAGTAATCAGAGTGATTTTATTTGTAAATATACTATAATAATTAAAAACCAATACATACCTCCACACGTGTCTTGATAACAAAGTTCAGCAAGTAAATATCACAAAATCACTGACGAGAACTAAATATTTTAAGTGTAATATAAATCACTGCACTTTTAACTACTTCAAACGGTAACAATATTTTAAGTGGCATCAACACTTTTTTTTCTACATTCAATAATTAAGTGTTCCCAAATTGGTACAGCGACCAATAATGGGTTAAAATAAACGACTTCGTATATAAATAAATTCAGAATTAAATCCATGGAAAGAACCACCCAAGTACAACAGTCTACGTTTTTGTTTTTTCGTAACATTATATATTTTTTTATACTTATAGTCATCACTAGTATTACAAAGCAGAAGAGTTTGTTTGTTTGTTTGTTTGAATGAACACGCTAATCTCAGAAACTACTGGTCCGAATTCCAAAATTCTTTTTGTGTTGGATAGTCCGTTTATCGAGGAAGGGTATAGCTATAGGCTATATTATATCACGCTACGACTATTAGGAGCGGAGCATCAATGAAAAATGTTGCAAAAACGGGAAGGGCGGGCTTTAGTTCTGCAAGGTATTCCGCGCGACTAAGAAAGAAATTGGTTTCCGTTCTTTTAGAACGAGTGCGAAACTAGGGAAATGCTAGTAAGATATAATATGGCTCAGCGGCCATTTTTTACTTATAGCTACATAATAAAAAAATTCTATTCAATAGTTATAATTATTTAAAATAAAATTCACCTATGCAACTGATTACTACAATTCTAGAAGAACTATAACCATTTTTTTATATCTTAAATAACAATGATTTGTTCCCAATTCAACCCCCATTTCGTTCAAGTTTCATTTTTATAACCTACATTGTCCCAACATCCCACAGCGTCATCTTCAATCATAGTAAGCTACGGCCTACGAGGCTAGTGTTACTTAGACTTACGGTTATCTAATAGTTGTGATATACTAAGCATATACAAATGTAATAAAAACATACACATCATAATTATATAAACACCCATGACTAGAGTACACACATTCGTACTCAACAAATGAATGCCCCCAGCGGGACTCGAACCCGCTACCGCTGGCACATCAACATGACGTCATAGTATCAACTATAAATAAAGCTATTAATTCGGAAGTATCATATTCCCTCGCGTGAAGAAACCATATCCACTGATGCTAATCACACCACTACATTAACTCTCTCCTGCGATTACGATTGTTATGATAAATGTACCGACATTCATTTTCTTTACGTAATATACGTAACTAAAGAGAAACTCCATATAAAAATATTGCTATGAACTAATTAGCACGGTCTTAATGAATACAAAAGTTACTGCTGCGATTAGCTTTGAAATCTATACATATAAATAAAATTGAAGTGTCGGTTTTTAGTTTCAAATTAAAAGCTTTTCACTAAATGCATACGAATATATACCTACTAGCTACAAAAAACCAATTTTTAAATTTTTTGTGTCTGTCTGTTTGTTCCTGCTAATTCTGAAAAGGCTAAACCGATTTTGACGGGACTTTCACTCGCAGATACCAAAATTTATAAGGCGTAACATAGGCTACTTTTTAACCGACCTCAAAAAAGGAGGATTTTTATTTATTTTAACAGGCGGGACCCCTGACTTCGCTGACGCTAAACCTAGAGACGAACCCGAGCGAAGCGAGAGTGAGTCGCTAGTATTAATATTGAAAATAAAGTTTAGCCCTGGCTTTGCTTAGGACATCCAATCCTATAAATATTAGAGAAATCGGGCTAATATTACGAATTTATTGACACCTCATTCTTTAAAACTGGTTCAACAACAGTAGTTAATTCGGGTAAAAACTATATACACAAATGAACAAACATAAAAAATGCATTTTTTTATTCTTTATCCTTTACAGTAAATGAGAAGACAACAATTCGAGGTTTTTTTGGAAATAACAACATCGTTGTTGACGAAATTTTAGCTATAGAGTCTAAAAACTGGTTTTTACTATATTATATATACTATGTACAATGTACATAATATATTTTATATAATCATTAACTTTTAAAGCATTAAACATTTTAAACGTTTTAAATACAAGAAGTTTGGATAGATAGACGAGGACCTCGACCTTTGCTCCATCATTCATGACACATTAACGCTGTATATGAAGGACGACTTACATAATTACCTACATTCATAAATAGCTATTTTTGTTTTCTTTTTGATACTTAACTATTTTGGTTGTGTGGAGAAAGTTATCATCATTTATTTGTACAATTTTATAATCATTTCTCGGTGTTTAAATCGACCCAAAGTATTTGACAAAGCCAACAAAGGGTAAAACTGAGCGCCCATTGCTTGTTAGCGCTAAAAACTATTAAACATGTTAAAATTAATATGAAAAATAAAATTTTCTCAATATTTATATAAATACTCATTTATGAATTCAGTATTAGATATAATTATTTTTGCTTAAATCTACATACCTAATACATATAAGTATCTTTACTAATATTATAAAGCTGAGAGTTTGTTTGTTTGGTTGAACGCGCTAATCTCTAATCTCAGGAACTACTGGTCCGAATAAAAAAATTGTTTTGTGTTGGATAGACCGTTTATCGAGGCTATATTACATCACCTTACGACGAATAGAAGCGGAGCATCAATGAAAAATGTTGCAAAAACGGGAGAAAAATATTTCTTTTGATTTTCAGTGTTTAGACGCGAGCGAAGCCGCGGGAAAGGCTAGTACTAAATATGCGTAGATTAAACAATAAGTTAAAAACTTACTTTATGTAAAACAATAACAAGGTTAGGTACCTATTTAAATTTGTAGTCGAGTTTTCTGAAGAGTAGAAAAGTCGAAATATCAAACAAATCAGTCAGGCTTATGAAATCTTAAGTATCTAAACTCTACCATTCATTATAACTAGGTGAGTTATGTAATATTAATTAACAAAATAAATAGCACTAATAACGCGATTTAACGCTGTGTAGTGGACGTGAAGGCTTATGACAGACTTTCGCTTTCCACTACAAGTGGTAATGCGTTTGTAATGACGGCGACGATTTCGGTAATTTGTTCAACTCTCAGCTCAAATGTGCCTTTGCGGTGAACAAGAAGAAATCTTATACATTTATGTACTTACTGGCTTAGATACAATTACTATTAAATTAGATACCATCAGTGGTTTAGTGGCTAGCACTTACGGCTACAGAACCAGAGGACCTGAGTTCAAGTTGGATATAGTTAAGTTTCTCTGCTAATAATTTTACAGTAGCAGTTCGTAGTTACAAATTTGAAGAATTTACACCGCCTTATATTTCGGTGGTATCGAATTTTTATCCCATCGACCTTAGTGAAAAAGGAATAGTTTTTGTGCATACACCTGTGATTATAATTTATATGTGCGTGCCTGCGCTAAGAGTCTAGTCTCATTGAGATTAGTCGCCTTGGGCGAAATCGTTCAAAAGGAGATTTTATTTGATTTATAGTTAAAAGCAAGTTAAAAGCCGTAAAAAGTAAATATTGTATTTAAAGCCATATAAATAATTAAACGATCGTAGAAATATGACATTGTTCTGCTAAAACCAGACAAACTGTCCTTTATTACCTTTTATACTTTTTCGTATATTATTTAGAATTTCACTATAAAAAACACAACTAGGTTAAATAAACGGGACTCGAATTCGGGACTCCATGTATAAACACAGTATAATTATTAATTATGCACATACATAAGTATATATATATGTACAATAAGTACATAGGATAACACACGCAAGATCATAATATTATACAAATTACCAGTGAACTTAACAGTGAAATTACATATTATTATGTATAAGACATTACATACTTTGTTCAAGTTATTACAAAACAACTTAATCTATACTATCTATACTAATATTATAAAGAAGTAAAGTTTGTTTATTTGTTAAATTGTAAGGGGTAATCTCGGGATCTACTGAACCGATTTTAAAAATTCTCACACCAATAGAAAGCCACATTATTGCTGAGTGTCATAGGTTATATAAAAAACCGAAAAATAAAAAGAAAAAATAATTTTTAATATTATTAAAATAATTTAAATTATTTAAACACTCTGTACTAAAAAAGGATTATTAACATTATGCCCAACGAAGTGGGCACGGGTCAGCTAGTTTTTATACATTTAACATTTTTTTATCCTCGACAAAGATCTTGACATAGAATTGCGTCCAAAATTTGCAGCCACGACCGTGAATTTGATTATTATACTCTAATTTTTAATTAGACGAAGTCAACTGACGTTTACTGTGTTGTCAGGTTTTGACAAAATAAAAATAGTGTTGTAACAAAATGAATGATTGAAAAAACTCCTGAATGAATGAAATTGCCTCGATTGTCTAGTGAATAGTTAGTGTGCCGAACTGCCGATATCGGGTACGGGGTTCGAATTTTAGTCGTGCTTTGTACATACCAACGAGTTTTCGACGACTATATGCCTATAGAATCCAATTATAGGTAGGTAATGAAAATAAAAAAAACATCGCTTATTCATTTGTTTTTATTCATCATCAGATAAAAAATCATCACTATCGCTTTCGGTGACATTAATTATTAATCTATACTAATATTATAAAGAAGTAAAGTTTGTTTATTTGTTAAATTGTAAGGGGTAATCTCGGGATCTACTGAACCGATTTTAAAAATTCTTTCACCAATAGAAAGCCACATTATTGCTGAGTGTCATAGGTTATATAAAAAACCGAAAAATAAAAAGGCTTTTACGTGGTAGTCCGTTTTGCAAAGTGAATCGGAGAAAAAACGGTCGAATAAAAGCGTTTCTTACGAACGCTGCCTTGACTATGAAAGATATATTTTTGAGTTCTAGAGAAAAGATGTGGAGCTTAAAAATGCCTACAAAAAAGTCAACGACAGCATATGTCTAACTTTTATATTTTAGTGACAAAAAGTAGTTTTTTTAATATTAGTATAGATAATTTAATTTTTAATTTTTAATATTAATAAAATAATTTAAATAATTTAAATACTCTGTACTAAAAAAGGATTATTAACATTATGCCCAACGAAGTGGGCACGGGTCAGCTAGTTATTAATATGTCTGAAACATTGTCCATCATGTGGTCGAGACCATACATTTTGTCTTCCTCTTTAATTATATGAGTCATAAAAAAATTATGTACTTTTCACCTTATAGCGGTAAAAGTAAAATCGTCTAATTTATCTTTGAAACGACAAACTTAACAAAAACAATAACTTAACAGCGTGGGCGCAGAAAAAACATTCGTGCTATCAGATTAGAGGTTAGAAGCCGAATAACAAACAAAATGGCGACCGCAAGCGCGGCGTTGATTGGTGTTGGCACTAGTCGCCGCGCCGCGCTTTGTAATAAGCCGTCAAAAAACTGATTGTAGTTACATACTACTACTATTACTAGTGTAAAAAAGAAATAATATTCTTTTATAGTTTGAAATGATTAACTATTCACACTCATTGTTCATTCATCTGATTGAACGAGAACTGAACGCATCACTAATACTTTAACTATGGCAACATTATTTTACAAAGTGACATTAGCTACTGTCAGTTGGCTTCGTCTAATTAAAAATACGACTATAGTTTGTCCTCTATTATATAGACATATTATTTATGTGTTTATATTTTAGGTGAGAGAAGGTCTTCTATACAATTAAAAGTAACGCCAAGTATGTATGAATAGTAAAGCATATGTTTTATACATACGAACAATTATTATACATCTTTACCTGTGGGATGTTGCTTCGTTAGTTTAATAGGCTTCATAATTAACATGAGCTTTAAGCTCTGAGGGTTAGGTTCAATATAATCTCATCAAATCTCATTTAAACTCAGGGGCGTAATTGAAATAAAAAAAATACATTATTTATCCAGTATATATTAATAAGCTATAGTATTTAAAAAATCCCTCAAATCGGTAGTCCAAATTTCAGATTTTAAAATGACTATATGGATAAAGACAAAAGTTAATAAATTAGCTAATATAGTACAAAAATATAATTCAATTTCTCAATAGTAATACGCAGTAGGTATCATGCTACAGAATTGCATCTCACTAGTGAAAGCGGTTACGTCAAGCACTTATCTAGCCATACTATCTTGTGGCTGAATATAAGTACTGTACATTCGTAATTGCAATTGAAACATATTTATTTGTTGAGCCAAAGGTACAGGGTTCGATTTCCCTTAATGGTAAATGTTATCTGTATTAGTCATATAAAATAATAGCATTTCCCACGGCTTCGCACGTGTTCTAAGGACCGGAAACAACATTCTTTCGAGTCGCGCGGTATGGTACCCTACAGAACTAATGCCCACCCTTACCGTTTTTGCAACATTTTTCATTGATGCTCCGTTCCTATTGATCGTAGCGTTATATACTATAGCCTATAGCTTTCCTCGATAAACGGACTATCCAACACAAAAAGAATTTTTCAATTCGGACCAGTAGATCCTGAGATTAGCGCGTTCAACCAAACACTCAAACTCTTCAGAATAGTTCTAGTATGCAAGCATTTTATCCGAATTGTTAGTAGTGTTACATACCTACTGCAATATATAAATTCGTTAGGATGATAAGATATACATAATTTAAACAATAATACACCATACTGTTTTAATTTAAAAAAATACATGGAATGAGGCACTATTCGACCCATGATAAGGAAATAAGGTATGAAAAATAATTTATTAGTGAACGTATTCGGATCTTTTTAACCTGCCTTAAATACGCTGCCTGATCCCCTTGGGATCAGACTTTAGACCGAAAATCTAGCTCGCTGGTCGAGTGCGGGACGAGCTTCAGGTGCATTTCAAAAACTTTCTAGGTTTTCTCAGACAAGCAGGTTTCCTCACTACGTTTTCCTTCACCTAAGGCAAGTGGTAATCACATGTTGAAAATATTCGCATAGGTACGTAATTATCAGATTTAAACTAAATTCTCTCGATTTCCCGAACGAATGAACCTTTTCATCAGCGGACATTTTATTATTATTGTATATGGTGAAACGCTTATACGAGCTACCTATTAAACGATTACTGCCACCGATAACTAAATTACACGTCTGAGGAGCTATAAAGTTACTATACTACTAAAAATTACGTACTTTATACGCCCCGTAAATAACTCTTTTTATTATTAATAGCCTCATTCGAAAGGTTCGCTCATGTGCATATGGTATGTAAATAAATCTGAAATCAAATCTTTGTGTAATAAAATATGGATAAGGCTACCTTTTAATTAAGAAAAATCTGTTTTTTATACACATTGTATTATACGACGATCTCTCGCCTTCGTAAGTAGGTATCTCTATAATAAGCAATATGTATGAGTAGCACATATTTTATAGTAAGTAGTTACACCAGAAACCACTTAAACATATCTCAAGACTTAAAATGGCTGTTTCAAAGCTCTACTGATTCTTATTCTTTGAATTTCTAAATAATGAGTGTTTATAATTAATGTGTCCATTTTTGGTAATCGAAACGATGCACGTCATTTTTTACATCAGATACGGTAGTATCATTCTATCGTTTATAGAAAAAAAAAGAAAATAGGCTTCGAATTAGATACTGACACAAGCGTAAAGGGAGAAAATGGATATAAGCACGCACTTACGTATGTATTCACGTACCTACTCTTACATTGACAAAAACACGCGAGCTTGAGATAATTAAAAACAACTATTATAACATTTTATTACAATATAATATACATAATACAACACAACAATAAAATGTCATGTCTATAAGTCTGTACGCTCTAATATTCAAACCAACTAACCAACCAACATTATTTTCGTTAGGTTATAGTTTATACTAATATTATAAAGAGGAAAGGTTTGTATGTAAGTATGTTTGTAACGAATTGGCTCAAAAAGTACTGGATCGATTTTAAAAATTCTTTTACCATTTGAATGCTACATAAATCACTGATTAATATAGACTATTTTAATTGCAAGAAAAATACTACAATATCAGGAGAGGAGGAGTGCACGCCGCACATAATATATGAAATAGGTATTAAAGCTGGAGTAATTTTGGAGAATTTTCAATCCAGCGAGCGATCGAATGAAGTTTTTAGCGATAAAAAAAAATGAACGCGAACGAAGCCGCGCTTATTGCTAGTTATAGGAAAAATCACACGATTTATGTACTCTACTAGCGTGTAAATGGGTATTTATCATGAAACAAAAATAATATTTTTACTTTTATCACAGTTCATTTATAAAGCTATGGAGCAGTGACCTGCTATCAATGCCATAGCACCTGCTTGGAGCTGACATTAACGCTAAAAATAGTTTCTAGTTAAAAATAGGTTTTAAGATATATTCTAAGTACTAGGTTCATTTTAGAATAGTGCACAATGTGTGTTGCTCCCTAAATATATTTTATTATCTACCCACACTCACATCCAATAACATAATATTATTGTGTTCAGTGTGTTCACCTCCCAGTATCATTTTATCGGGTAGGACACAAATTTACAACTAATCAAAACCTTTTAAAAAAAATTATAATTCATTTATATCACAAAATAAAAAAACATAAAAAAATTAACTAGCAACTTTTTATGGTTAAATAAGTAATTGGTAATACATACATTTAGGTATTTTTTAACAGGTTTATCTCTTTTTAAAGGCACCTGCTAGAGCAGTTAATGTAATTTTTACATATTAATTATAATTGGCAACATAAAAGTCAGATTATAAATGACATATTTTTTTGTATTATTTTTTATGATTTTTATGTTATAAAAATTAATACCTTGTTTTAATACCTTATTTATATTTATTTATGTATATAATGTAACAAAATTCCAATTTAATATGTATATTAAATATGGTTTTGAAAAATTTTATAGAAATAGTAATTTTCACTACATAGTATAAAACAAAGTCGCTTTCCGCTGTCTGTCTGTTTCTATATATGCTTAGATCTTTAAAACTACTCAACAGATTTTGATGCAGATTTTTTTTAATAAATAGAATGATTCAGGAGGGAGGTTTATATGTATAACTAGCGGAACCCGCAGCTATACTCACTCTAAATCTACTATGAAGCAAATTACTAGTTATTAATAGAGAACTGAATTTATAGTTTATAGAATTTTTGTCTGTCTGTGGCTTCAACACAAGAAATACTTGCTTGGGAAACCAAGTGAAGTGGGTTCAAATGTGGGTCTCAGACCTCTGATATTAAATAATTTTCAACATAATTGCCACTTGTTTTATGGTAAAATAAAATTATGAAAAAAATATGCTGACTGATCTCTAGGTTTTTTTTCTATCAAAACAGAATGTTACCATTTTCTACTTGACATTATCAAATTCAAAAGCAACACTATAAGAATAAATATTAAACTTATAGAATGAGAGGACATTGTTTATTTCATATTCTAAATATTTTTAATATAGTATATTATATGATACCTATATACACCTAGTAAACATATTGTATATGGCTTACAAAAAATTGTGAAATGAATAAAAATCATAAAACCAATTTAACCGTTCACTTTTTGTACAACATAAATATTAAATATCATGCATCATTTTAAAGAACAAAAAATAAAGTTTAACAGTCTTGTTAATTGATGCAACTTTATTGCATTCATATTTTTTTTTATTAGTTGTTATGATTGTTTAAGTAACAATATGAAAAATATTTTACTGTCTCAGGGTCAAATTCTTCTTTACATGTAAAAAAAACAAAGCCGACAAGTAGGTACTATAATGCAATAATACTAAGAAATAAGGTATACAGTAGTAGACACAATCTTTTTTAAGCATTGTCTTCCAATTTCCAATAATAGGTATATGAACCAACATATTTCATTGGAGTAATTCATTGGAATTTTCATAATATCTATGTACCTATTTATAATGCTGGTCTATGAAAAAAATAGTAGCTATAATAATTATATATATTAGCAGTAGCAAAAAAGTTCAAAAATCACAATGATTTTCTTTATATTCTTCAATAATGAGGCAAATATGAAGATTATTCTAACCTTATTTTTTTCTGAACTATGTCAGTTTGAATACTAGTTACATATATTGTTGATATATTATAAAAAGTTTTATAATCTGATGACTGGTTTAGTAATATTGCATTTTTTTTTTATTTCTTTGTCATAAGCATAACATACTTGGTAATATATAATTCAAGAATGCCTTTAATTTATTATCATTTATTCATTAATATGAATCAGTAATTAATCATTTCTACTCTACTTACTAAATTTTTATTATTATTTACATTGCAAATGGTATAATATGTAATGATTACAAATATAGACAAATAATTTACATAAATTAGACCTTCTGAATCAAATTCAAACACCGATTATACAATTTTAACGTTAATGACCTTGTAGAATAGCCTCGATAGTGTTATTTTGTAACAAATAGATGTAAGTTTTAAAAAATACGGTTAGAATTTTAGTGGATTTTATATGAAACGTAGAAGAGCTAGGTATTTGTTATCAAACAGTTAACACGTTAAATGGACGTGCAACTACGACGCAGAGTTGGAAAACGGCCAATTGTGGAAAACATGTTCCCACTTACCTGATGTCAACTGCGAATTTCTCCTCACAGCAATCCTTCCAACGGACACGAAGCTCAACCGAACACTACTCATTGTCAGATTTTCGAATTTAAATCACTTATTCACATGAGCGATACACTGGTCAGATACGTTATAAGAGCGAAATAGAAATGTTACTTTGTTAGCCGTAATCTCTATCAATTTTATTGTATTTGTTTGTCAGTGAGAGAGAGGTATGTCATGACGCAACACTTTTAGTCAACAACACCGATACCGATACGGTTGAAGAGAGCAAAATATTGTACGCGCAAGCACTAAAATTGCACTTTACTATTGTAATGTGATTATAGCGTATTATTTTATTTTGTAGATATTTGAGCGGCCATACTGATGTTCACAGCTGATTTTGATGTAGTTGGAATTTTCTTACTACCACGTTGTTTCGTAACTCCCGCCATCTATCACGCATTCTTTATTATATTGGTACTGCTTTACCGATATAGTTCGTATATATAAGCAAAAGAGGACGCTCGAAACACTTAATGTTGCTAATACCAAAAAAAAAAAAATTGAATTTATTTAAAATAATTTAACTAACTAAAACTAACTAACTAACTCAAAGTTTCTTTAACTATATTAAATATCAAATTTATTTTGAATTTATAATACACATATTTTTGTGCCTGAGGTTGAATTTGGTATGTGTTAACCATGGAATGTTGTATAGGAGACCATGTTTCTTTTATTTTCCTTGTAATCCCTGTAAATGTATAATGTATTATGCAATCTATAGTTGGAAATCTTTACATAGTTACAAACAGTTGAATAACATATTATTATGAATAATAATAATGATTACAATAATCGATTATATTAATAATTTATAACTTGACGTTATTAGTTTTCAGTCATCACACACATCACAATTAGTGAAGTCATCACTTCCATATATTTTAATAACATATTACAACCCCCATAATATAGATAATATTATCTTCCTTTGAGTTGTTTTGTATGTAAAGTGCCTTATTAATTAGTTTGAATCACGGTCGAGTTAAACATATAGCAACAAGCTCAATTTCGGTTGTAAGAGATTTGTACGATTTGTGTGACAAGCATAGAGAAAAGTAATATGGTGACAAGTTTCCTAGCTAACTAGCGTCAACGCCGCTGTAAGGTATATCGACTGGTGCTGCGCAGTGCGCACTGCGCACGCCGTTTAAGTGACAATTAAATTATATTTATAAAATCGAGTAATCTGATGAGGGTTTAGTACGCTTTACGTGGGATAAAAATAAGATAGAATAATATTCTATCTAAGTCAAGTCTATCGTCACGCCACGGCCGTAAATGGAAACTATTGTCACGATAAGCCGACGTACCCCTACTACTCTCGATGTTAGATCTTGTTTCTAAGACTGTGGTTTGAATATTATTCATCTCACATCTGTGGTTTGAATGTTGTCACTTTATGACAATTGAAGTGAAGCTCGTATGTCATCTGTGATCAAAATTGTCCAAAATGGCTGAGACAGAGGCCGATAATAACAGTATTGTTCGGCCTGATAAAAATAAGGCCATAGTTGCTAATAATGGGCCTCGTCGCGTTACTTTATACAAAACGGACACTGGATTTGGTTTTAATGTTCGCGGTCAAGTTTCCGAAGGTGGGCAGTTGAGATCGATTAATGGTGAATTATATGCTCCTTTGCAGCACGTAAGCGCTGTTTTGGAAGAGGGTGCTGCTGAGGTGGCTGGCATAAGAAAAGGGGACAGGATTCTTGAAGTGTAAGTAATATATGAACTGACCTATTATAAATAATACATTCAAAAGTACCCATATAGGTATTCAAAATTCAATCATACAGATTTCCCATGATTGTTTGTATTCCCATAGCGACCAATTTTTTTTTTGTATATTTGTTTATTAATAACCTAATACAAGTAAATTTTGTAATAATTAAAAAGAAATTAAGATATAGCTTTTATGCAGTATTTTTCCTGACATGTAATTCTTTATTATTCATTATTCTTTGTTGAACTTATTTCTGGTCTTCAACTCAAACTGGATTCATATGTGAATGTGGTTTTCATTTTATGGGAGAAATATTGTCATTTGTTTACTTGAGGACATGTAATTTACATAGAAGTGAGTCATAAGAACCAGTTTTGAAATATATTTAGAAACTGTTCCACTTAGTTGCTCATTGTGTAAATGTGATGTGATTGTTGAATTTTTTGTTAGTCTTGTTTTATTTCAATTTAGTTTAGTTATCTGCAATAAAGAATGTACCAAAGAAAAATCTTTATCTTACTGCTTTTCGTTAGACTGGACATAAACAAAATAAACTTTCTATATCGGTACTATGGAAACTTATGTAAAACATATGTACACTTTCAAACTAGATGTCCATATTCAATGAGATGCACATAAAGTGCCAGGTATTATATGTTTAGTTTCAATAAAAGAAATATTGTTTAGATATAATGGTGAATAGTTTTTATACAATTTATTTAACACATTTCTGAATTTGTGTTTATATGAACTTTACAGATTTTTATTTTTTTCTTAAACTTTTGTTTCTGGGATTTGTATGTAACATATATAGATAAAATACATAATTTAAGTTTTATTCTATTGAAATGTGTATTTAATACCAACTGAGGTGACATTTTAAAGCTATTTTTGTTTTAATAAATAAGCATTAAGACAACAAATTGTTTCCTACTCTTTAGAAAAAACAAAAATATAAAAACTAAATAATATATAATAAAAAAACGTAAGATCACTCAGTGACTCATCAGCAATGGCAAACCTCTTGGCATATTAAAGATGAAAGTTTGCAGAGAGGTCATTTATAGTTAATAGAGATTCTGTAAGAACTGATATTGCGGGGCCAAATTAAGGAGTTTTAAGGAGGATAAGTTTGTTTGTAAGTCCTGCATTTTCTGGGGAACACCTAGCGACAAACCCGAAAAAGTGAGGTCACTAGTACAAGATAAATTAATTGTATTTGTAGATTATGGCTTTAGCTCAGCATTATAATTCTAAATATACATTAAATACGATTTACTATGGCTTCTTTAATTGTTCAATGGAAAATAATTACAGTTTTACATAATTTATTCTACAACACTATTACATTTTGATGTCGTAAAATATGTTTTTTATAAAGGTAATGTTCCAAAATCAAATATTTATAATATACTAGTGACTCACTCATGCTCTGGTTGAGTTCTATACAGATATTAACAGATGTTACTACTACATTTCTCAGAGATGTGATATTTTTGTGCGGTAATAAGAATCCTATATAATGCTGTATATCATATATAATGATTTTCATTAAAATCAGTCCAGTGGTTTTCTTGTGATGCGTTCACAGACACAGACTGGCACTCTCTAGTGAAAAGAATCTATATTCGAATGTATTGATAATATTGACTTTTTCAATAAGATTAGTAATTAGATTTTTGAGAAATTAGATATTTTTTCGGTTTCTATTAAGGAATTTTGAAAGACTAAACGTACAAGTGATGGAAAGGAACTTTGCTTTAATAGTATGTAGAGATTTGCTAACAGTGTCTACTCAGTCTTTACAATAACTGTTGAGCTTGCTATATGATAGGTATATACATAATACTATATACATACCTATAATGATATAATTATAAATAATTATGCCATTAGTGGCTTATCTGTTTATAAATAATTCATGATTGTACAGGATGTAAGGGCAGATTATGCCTAACTGTATTTATTTAAATAAGTAATTAAATAATAAATTAAGTCAAATATAAAAAAGGCTAAAAAGCTGAGATTAAGCTGACTAAGCAATGTATTCTGTAGTCAGAGATGTACTTGTGTCGTGTGTATTCAGATTCAAATGTCCCCTGCTGGGCACGGGCGTCCTTCCAATACGAGAGGGATGAGACCATATTGCACCACGCTGGGTGCGGGTTGGCTGACTTTACATATCTATCGAGAACTTGCTAGGTTCTCACAGACATGCAGGTTTCCTCGATGTTTTCTTTAACCGTCAGACGTAATGATGTAGAAAATGAATTGTACGTAAAAATATATAGAGTAATCACGCAATTTTGAAGGCATTAATAGATTTGAAGTTTTCTACTTGTACAATGTACATGCATAAGTAGCTAGGATGTCTCCAACTACATGATGATTTCATGCACTAAGATACTCCAACTAGTTTCTTGTTTTCATTTTTTAGTTCGCTTTTTACGTAGATGTTTTTTTTAATAAATTATTTATTTATGGTTTAATTAGATTAATAATACAATTTCTTTTTATTATTACTTTTAAATATATTGAGCATATAGTTTTGTAATCACATCTTAAAACGATGTTAAAACCATATTGTGAATTTAAACCATTAAAATTGGTTAAACGGTTTAGTAATTACGGTGGAACATAGAATCACACATACATACAGGTCGAATACATAACCATCTTCCCTTCGCCGCAGTTGGCCAAATATATAAATACTCGTATAGGTACCTCTTATATATTTTTTGACGACACGTTTGGCTCAGTTGGTATTGACTCTACTCTCTGCGCCAGCGGTCGCGGGTTCGAGTCCCGCTGGGGGCATTCATTTGTTGTGCACGAATGTTTGTTCTCTAGTCATGGGTGTTAATATTTATATTATGTATGTTATAAATGAATTTTATATTTTATGTATACATGTATTTAAAATTTATATGTGTAGTATATCAACTATCTGGTATCCGTAATACAAGCCTCGTAGCTTACCACGGAATTAGATGGCGCTGTTGTAAAAAAAACGTCCGAACATATTTATTTTTAATTTATTTTATTTTATTTTAAAAGTATTTTAACAAAAATTCTCTCTTTCATAGGATGGTAAGGGCAATTGTTAAACTTTTTTAAGGACATTTTAAAACCTTATGTCTGGTTTAAATATTCATTTGTAAAACTGAACAATATTAATATCGATATCATTTAGTAAACATAATAAAATAAACAAAGAAGCAATTAAAATATATTAAGTGTAAATAAACTGTCTAGCTTCATTATGAATACTCTAGTAACCTATTTAACTGTTATCTCACAAGAAATTACGTCCTCTCGTTACTGATTGTACTTTTGATACTATTGTGGTGCAAAGATACAATGGAGTTATTTTAATATTCTGATATATCACCTTTGACTTAGAGCTTACAGGCTTTGTACGTCATTAATTTCAATATGAATAACACTTGGTAATATGGCGAAGGAATATAGATCGGGAAATGATTAAGACTTGTTTTTGAAATGGGTGTAGTAAGAGTGCCCACCAACATGCGTTGTGGACCATGGTAACATCTATTTCGCATTGAGAGGAGGCCTGATTTTAGAGGCACTTATTCACATGAAGTGTATATTGTAAAATATCTAATTGTATTTACCTAAAGATTTAAAAAAAATGTATTTTTATTATATCTTAATTTATATAAATTACAGCTTTTAATTTAAAGCAAGGAATTTAGCCTCGCAGTCATACTCTTTGCACTTAGAGATTGCTCGAGCAACATCACACTATGTTTCATGTCGGGGGTTGCAAATCCTTCCATTCATTGATTATTAACTGAAATATTAGACTTTGCTAAACTTCCCTTAGTCTGGTTGAGAGTATCTTTTCCAACGTACGTTTACCTTGTCGCTTAGTAGCGAAGCTAAGAAACGCGCAAGAGGGGCCCATTTCGGTAGGTTGTGTGTCATGGGGGTTGCTCCTGATACTTCTCTGGATAGCAGAGTGTTCTGTGGATCAACCCTCATGGCTGTGTGGTCTGCTTCGGCAGACCTGCTGGGCCGTTGAGACGTCGTAGTTGAATGCGCAAGCGATCTTGCGACGCCCCATTAAGATAGTTGATGGGTTGTTGGGTTTTAGTGAGTAGTAATGGCTTGCCAGTGATTCCCACATAACTACCTGTTTTCTACAGGTCTAAAAGTCTGAGACGAAAAAGTAAACTCGATATTTTATATCTAAAAAGGGAGGCTCTAACGCAGTGTTTGTAATGATAATGCATAAAACTAGGCCAACGTCGCAGTAACTGCGTTTAATCACTGTTTAATTATTCTATTGCTAATGAACTAATTATTTTCATTGCTTGCCGATTACAACTGTTCACATGTCTGCTTTACTGTGTTCC
This sequence comes from Boloria selene, assembly GCA_905231865.2. Classification (NCBI taxonomy): domain Eukaryota; kingdom Metazoa; phylum Arthropoda; class Insecta; order Lepidoptera; family Nymphalidae; genus Boloria; species Boloria selene. The sequence continues at coordinate 1,062,891 of HG993147.1, forward strand.
TCTAAATCCCGGTGTTGCTTGAATATTAAAATGACTATAAAAATGGCCCATCCGTGTTTTTGGACCGTACACTAACTATAATAAAAAAAGTGTTTTTTTTTGTTATTTAAAAATAGTTTTCAATTGATTTCTAAACGTTTTTACTTGGTGTAAATAATTGGGTGATTTTTTAAAATTAAAATACCATGTCAGTGCATAGAGGGGCTGTGGGAACGTTACGTTACTGCTACTATTATTGTGCTAGCACTGGATTTGAAATATACGATGTGGAATCTGAAACAAAACCTATAAGGTGATGTAATTTTCTTTATCTTTTACGTTTGGGAATTTTGATATTGACATGTTCTACGACACTAAGGCGGTAAATATTTTGCGTATTATTTAGGTACAAACATACATCATATTGTTATTTTTATTGTTATTAATGAAAAAAGGGTTAAAAATCGATAATTCATTTAAAATGACAAAACGCGATTAATACTTATTTACATAACAATTGTCTTATACCTACTTGACTTATAATTAAGTTTACTTAATACAATTAAATAGGTAATTATAAATTATAAACTTTGATTCCTTTTGGTTGTGCCAGGATTTTTAAAATTAACCAATTGTGTACAATATCTTTCCAGCAATGGGGTGAACGTAGAAGGAGCTACCCACAAACAAGTGGTGGACCTGATCAAATCTGGAGGAGACTGTCTCACACTTACTGTCATTTCTGTCACGCCAAAAGTAAGTAAAAACCTCTTTTAGAAACAATTTAAGAAGAACTTGCTAATTTAGTCAGTTCGTTACACTGTAGGCGGACTATAATTACAGTTAACTTATATTGCATCAGAAATAAAATGGAGTTTATTATCCTTGTCTCATAAAGCGTTTGTACTTTATGCTTCGTATTCTGACAAAAAATTCTTGAGTTCCCTAATTTTTGAAGTATTAAGTGAAAGATTTTGGATATTAAATGGTTTATTTAGAATTTCCAAAACTTTTAGGAGGCAGAACGGTTAGAACCATGTGATGATGGGTCAGCTCCCGTGGGTGTGATAGGGGGTGCTGCCAACTCCAGGGCAACTGTGTACCAACGCTATGACTACACGGATAAGAGATCTTTACCGGTGTCCATACCTGATTACCGGGTGGTGATGGAGAGGAACACGGGGCGGTCGTATGTGGCGTTCAACGTTCATATGGCTGGAAGACATTTGTGTAGCCGTAGGTATAGGGAGTTCGCAGCGTTGCACCAAGTTCTAAGGAAAGAATTTCTCGGTAAGTTTTATTTGAAGAGTTACTTATAAAAATGTTATTTAGGTTCAAGGATTTTTGTTCCATAACAGTACCTGGGAAAACAAAGTTGGGAAAAAAAAATGCGAAAATATGTTAAGTGTCTTAGTTTTTCACGCGCAATGGGACTGAAAAATTATAAAGTTTGGGGAAGTAAATGAATTCAGTCAATAACTCAGTTACTTTTAAGTTCCACTCAATTGTACTAAATTCAAAGGTTACGATTATAATGTAGCTTTGTTTTTTATAGGATTTAATTTTCCAAAATTGCCCGGAAAGTGGCCATTTACTTTGAGCGAGCAGCAGTTGGACGGCAGGAGGAGAGGCCTGGAACAGTATTTAGAAAAGGTAATAACGATTGAAGTAATTATTATGAACCTTATATAACGTTAAGTGTGCTGGCCTATGAAGCACTCTTGTTCACTTTCGGTAATTAGGCAATATCCATCGTTCGAATCGTGTGTCTTGAGGACATACTTATTTTATTTCTTTATTTTGTAGCTGAAATGGTTCTATTGTTAAGTTATGCGATTTCTACTTAAACCACAAAAAAATATAGCTAAGTTTTAATAAAACACTTAAAGATCTATAATAATTAGCACTGAAAATATATCCACTTTCTATAAAGTTTACAAAACGTTTGAAGAGGCTGACAATTTGTCAACAAGTCCTTATATACTATTAAAGATAACTCTGACATTTTGGAAACATTCCAGGTGTGTGCAGTCCGTGTGATAGCAGAATCTGATGCTGTACAGGAATTCCTGACAGATTCTGACGACTCGTCGAACCCCACGCCCGTGGACCTCAAGGTGCTGCTGCCCGACAAGGAGGTGGTCACAGTGTCCGTGCTCAAGTCCACCAACGCGGACGACGTTTACCACGCGGTCTGCGACAAGATAGGCCTGTCCAAAGGGGTTCGGAAGTATTTCTATTTGTTCGAAATCGTGGAGTATAATTTTGGTGAGTTTATTTTGTAGTATATACTTAATAAAATTTGTACTTTGCTGATATTGTAAGAAGTATTTTTATGGACTTTGCCTGTTCAGAAATTATGTAAAAAAAGTATAAAATTCTTGAACATATATGGGTAAGATACTGAATATTATTGAAAATTTTCAATACCTTGCAGGAGAAGAAATACTTTTCTGATATAATTATAAAACTATTTTTTTAATATTTTTCTTCCATTTTTGGTATTATTTTCGACTCTCGTATTCGCTCGTTTTGCTTGGCTGTGTTTGTGGGTCATAAGGGGACTACTTCAAGTCAAGTTACTTCATGTCTTAATCTATATGTGTATTAAATGACGCCCGGTTCCTAAATCCATGTCATTCTCTTGCTTTTTAAGTTCGCGATATTTCAGCATTGTTATGTTTTCAAGATGGTGATTATAAAATTCCCAATTTAATAATTTCGCTTATATTTTTTTCGGTGAACTTGAAAGCCAACAGACAACTTCGTGGTATATTATAGCCTAAATCACCACATATTGAAAGTAATCCCACTCCCAGCAGTGGGACGTTAATAAATCAAATCAAAATATCCTTTATTCAAATAGACTTTTACAAGCTCTTTTGAATCGTCATTTTTACATTATCAAGTTTAAAAGTCAGTCTGTAAGTCTGTGAGTAAACTACCACCGGCTCGGAAAGCCGTTCTGCTGAGAAGAACCGGCGAGAGAATAAGATTTGAAAACTACCTCCCAGAGCGCAAGCTGCAACCGAACGAGTGCCCTCACTCGCTGTACATCCAGAACTACTCGACGGCGTCCAGCAGCTGCCTGGCGCTGAGGAAGTGGCTGTTCAACCCCCAGGTGGAGGAGCGCCTCGTGGAAGAAGATGAGACTGCTGCTGCCTTCATATTCTGGCAGGTTGGTCAATCGAATCAAAATATTTTATTCAGCATAAAATTGTTACAATTTCTTACTGAACGTCATGAGTCTACCACCAGTTCGGAAAGAAGAAACCTCTGACCTGAGAAGAACTGGCGAAAGAAACTCAGCGGGACTATATTTTTCTCTCTCTTTTTCAAATTAAATTGAATATGTATATATAAATTGTATATGTTGAAATAGCCTAGCGGCGATCACATCATTCCCAAGGCGTACTGTCTTCTAAAAATGTCGGGTTGGGATAGTATTTGGTTTATGTTGTGGTGATAAAAGAGATATATGGGAAGAAGAGAAGGCAACTGTCGTTATTTGGGAATTGGGTCTTTATTATAAGAGACGGGTTGTAGAAAACTTTTTTTATAGAGGAACTAAGACGAGGACAAAATTAGAGATACCAATCTTATTTTGATTTTCTTAATTGTTAATTTGGGAATTGGGTCTTTATTATAAGAGATGGGTTGGGTTGATAGAAAAACTAATATGAGGACAAAATGGACGAAACCAATCTTCTCCGAGTAAACATGTGTTATTTTATTATTAAAGTTGCTTAATTTTTATCCAATCAAGGATTCTTGTTACTTATAACTGCTGATATTTTGTGTGGAATTATTTTGATTATTTTTCTTAAATAAAACCACTTAAATATAATTTGTTCAGTAATAAATACGTGTGTGTGCAGGCGGTAGAGGACGTGAACCGCGGCGTATGCTCCGCCGGCGCTCGTCTCTACCAGCTGAAGGCACTACAGGACGTGCGGCGCGCGCGCGACTACCTCTCTCTCGCTCGCACGCTGCCCGGCTACGGCCACGTGGCGTTCCCCGCGCCGCCCGCCCTCGCGCCCGCCGCGCCCGCCCCCGCGCTGGCGCTGGGCTGGGCGGGGCTGGCGCTGGGCGGCGCGCGCGCGGCGTGGCCCGCCGTGCTGGAGTGGCGTGCGGACCACGACGCGGGCGCCGCGAGACTGACGCTGCGACGCGCTGAGAGACCCGACCTGCCGCCGCGCGCGCTCGCAGTGCACACGCCATACGTATGTACACACGCTGTCTCCCTCTCTCTCACATAAACCAACGAACGATACGCGCCATATGTCAGTCTGTCTCTCTCACACATGCACGCAGGCATAATACGCGCCATACGTCAGTCTGTCTCCCTCTTTCTGTCTCTCTCTCTCTCTCTCACATACATGCACGAACTATACACGCCATACGTCAATCGGTCTCTCTCTCTCTCACATACACGCACGAACAATACACGCTTTACTTCAGTCTGCCTACCTCTCTCTGTCTCTATCACACACACGCACATACGATACACACCATACGTCAATCTGTTTGTGTTTTAGTTAAATTAATGACATTTATTAAATAAAATTAATTTTGTTTCCAGTATCAATTTCTTATCAACTGTATAGACAGAATAGCGGAGGAAGCGACGTGGCTCGACACCGGGGAGTAAGACTATGTACTGAGTAAGAACTAAATGTATTACGCCATTAGCCGCCATCTTGACAGGTTTTTATTTTTTTCATAAAGTCTTTTATATGATAAATGCGACAGAATTGGAGTTTTTTTATGTCTATATTCTATATACGTTTTTTATATTCTATTTTTACTTATTTTATATGATTTTACTAAGTATGAATTTTAGTTGAGTTTAAGGGTTAATCGAAATGTATTATGATAAAATATTTAATCTATAGTTATTTTTTTATTATAATTTTATTAACAATTTGAATTAATTATGTTTTTTACTAAACATTAACAGTTTTCCGCATTTATTATTGCAAAAAAAGAAGCTTTTCAAAATGGCGGCGTTATCCTATCTAGTTAAATATATACTAATGTGATTTTTTTTAAAAACAATTATTTAAATTTATTATTGGATATGTTTAGTCTGTGGTTTGGGGTTGCCATGTCGAAACTGCAAAACTGTGATAGGTTTGGTTTATCTCATTTGATGCGAGCCAGAAATGGAATAATTATTATTTAAAATAATTTAAATAATACCGCCATGAAATTTAAAAATATGTATGTATTAACAATAATTTCGATATTCAATAATATTTTCTTGTCTCGAATAAATCTCGTCCTAAAAAGTCCTCTGGCTCCCAATAGTTTGTGTACTTACAACTTCTTATACATAATTAATTAATTATTAATATTGAATCGATTTTATAATATTTTTCGCGTTAGGTTACTTAGCCGCTATAAGATATCGATATTGTTTGACATTTTACAAACGATTAAAAAAAATCTTAATTGTCACTGTCAGTTTTTCGTCATTTTTACTAGAATTAAGGCTAGTAACTAACTATGTAATAATGTACTTTAATAAGTAAAGCAGGTTTCTATGAATTACTTTATCATTTATTATTAATTAAATAAAAAAATGGATGTTAGTTGTGTTATAATGTTTTTATGGGTTAGGATTACTTAAAAAATAATTAAACGTGAAATAGCTTGATTTTTGATAATAATTTTTATGCCTACCGAATAACCTTTTATCTTAGAGATTCTAATAGAATTTCATTGTATTTGGGACTATTCTTAGTATTGCAATCTTTGAAATCAAAATTATGTGCATTATTTTTTGCTTAATTTCCTGTTTTTGCTTTGTGTACATAATTTTGGTTTGAAAGAAAAATAATTAAATCAATTAATTATTGATAAGCCGTCGTTATATAGTTACAGAGATACATACATACATACATACATATATAGATAAATAAGTATTTAAATGACCATTACCATTTAAATGTACATTCGTCAATAACTTGGATTCACACAATTATGAATTAATGCTCTTTTTTTCGTTAAACAGAAACTTTCTTCATTATCTATTGGTTGCTTAGGAAACGATTTTTTTTCTTTATTTATTTTTCAAATATCGTTTAGTTTATAAAATGTCTAGTATTCAATGTGTTTTGTATTAACACTTTGGGTTGTTCCTATAAAATACAAAAAAGGTATTATGTATTTTAAATATTTTTTTTAAACGTTGCATGTAAATTTACTTATGTAATAGAAAAAATTTCAAATTTGCAAGTGATAGACTCAATTCCATTCAAATTTTGAGATAATAACATCGGTTGATTAGTGAATCATTAATCGTGGCAATTTCAAAATGGCTAGACATTTTATAGTTTCCTAAATATAGAATAAAATGTCAGTACCAGAATTTCAATATCCTCTTCTCAAGTGATGTACTTTTCAGACGAGTTTAAAAAAAAAATTGCGCTTGCATTTGATATGTAAGGGAATCGAGTAGTTCATAATAGTGTGTCTCTGTCAGTGGTGTTAGAATACAATATATATAATATATAACTAATATAAGGCTTTATTGTATATGATACATATAGATTTTTTGTCTATACTGCCTCTTAATTACTAATTAATGTTCAACAATCATAAATATTATAAAATTAAAAAAAATTAAGCAATGTTCATACATAATGTTAGTATTCTTCAAAATAATATACTATATAAACTTCGCTATACTTTATATGGTTTCTTAACTAACAATTAAACAATATTAAAAATGGCGGAATGTGGATTGGACGTCTACCTAGTATAAATAACGAACTAACTAACTAACTTGTCGTTCGTCAAATGCAAAATGTTCCAAACTTAGTCTAAATTTCGTCATTTGTTCTGTCGAATCCGTCACGTAGTCGTGCCGGTGCTGTATACAGTAAAATACCACCGATTAAAAGACACAACAAAAAAAGACTAGACCAATAGGGAATATGCGTCATTATTTTATATATAAAAATTAATAAAATAATTGTTAAGATGATTAAGAAATAAAACTATTCTTATTTTATAAACGCCCGCCATTTTGCGCGCTTGACGTACCGTAGTCAATGATAACAGCTAGTGTTGCCAATTTAGTAAACGTCAAGTTCATCATCAATCACTTAATAATTATTTTCTTAATCAAAAAGAAATTAAATTAAAAATATGACAACAAAAAGAAATATTTTATCTTTATTTAAATCACACGCATATAATTTATCGGGGAGATAAATTATAATATATATTATAGTTTTTATTACCTAAAATTATCCGGGAAAAACATTTATTTAAAATTTTAAATATACGTGTAAATGAAAGAAATTATTATTTTTGTTTTCTATTCGATATTAAAAAGAACTTTATAAGTGTTATGCGTAGTTAATTCACTGTTGTTAGTTAAGTGACAATATGGCGACTTTTACAATCATAGAAAAAAACCGTTTTTACAATTTTTTACTCTTCCAACATAAAACTTAACTAAAACATTAAATATTTAAATTTATTTTACGTAATAATAGTTAAATATTACTAAATGTAGTTTTTTTGTTGTTAGTCTCTGTAGATGCCTAGACGTCATGTATATACAATCTAAAGCTATTTACACACTATCTCACACTTGTAGTGTTTGTTCACTTTTATTATTTATATATTGATAAAATTAGAAAAAAGTATCTTGATGATATTATATAAGTAGTTATTTACTATAAAAATTCCACAAAAATAAATAAATTCCTTAATAAATGCATGATTTATGAGAGTTAGTTGTAGGGTTTTTGTCGCTAACATTATGGGAATGCTACTTTTGTATTAAAATAAACTAATCTCGTGACCAATTAGTGTGCTACGGTCCTTAGTTATGATCAAAACGTTGTAAAAACAAACGTTTTAACTAAACCATGACTTTTGTAATCGTCAATTAAATATTCAATATTGTTTTTTTATATATTTTTTTTATTTAACTTTTATATTAACTAGTGAATGACTGGTGAATGATTTTATTTTATTTTTCTGTGCATGGAAAGTTGATCAGAATGATAGTTTAAATTAGTCCGAAATTTATATCTATTACTAATGTATGTATGTGCTTTGTTATTTAATTTAGTATCATGCTTATAAAAAAGTAGCATTTTTTATGTTATCACTATGTATGTCACTATGATTAAAGCACAGACTATAAATACATATAAAGGCTAACAATGGTTGAAATGAAGTATATTTTATGAACAGTATTAATTTAATATATATAATATATAGGTGCCATAAAGCATCAATCTGTTGCTTGTATTTAATCTACGTACAAACAAAAAAGTTAATTTCACACTAAGTCTTCAAATGTGCAAAATTTGTGGGTAGTTACAATTACTGTTTGTAATAGCTATATAATGTCTTTGAGACATCTAAAATCTTAGTTTCTCCCGTAAATATAATTGATTTGTAAAGTATTCAAAACGTCGGGAACCAAAAATCACAATGAGTCCGCGAAAAAATCTGAAAAGACAGCCTTTATCAAATGTATAGTGATGGCTTATTTTTATTAATGAACGGGGAATGTGCCACAAATCAAATCAAAATATTCTTTATTCAAATAGACTTTTACAAGCTCTTTTGAATCGTCATTTTTACATTATCAAAATTAAAAGTCAGTCTGTAAGTCTGTGAGTAAACTACCACCGGCTCGGAAAGCTGTTCTGCTGAGAAGAACCGGCAAGAAACTCAACAGTTGCTCTTTTCAAAAAAATATTTGGTAACAATATTGTATTACAATTTATCTATTTATCCTACGTGAGACATGATTAATATTAGCTATAATTCAAATATTCGTTACTTTGACGAAAGTCTAAGTTTCGATTATCACTCAAATTAAATTTACCAAAAAATGTTTGTATGTAGATTAAAATTATCTATATTATATTATTATATGAATTTCTTGTACGTAAAGTTTTGCTTATGCAGTATTTATCAATTCTAAATGCATGTAGAATTGTGATTTTTTTCGTATTCTTTTTAATCTGTATAGATATTTATATAGATTATATATGCTGTTGTTAGATTTAAGGCGTTCTTTAACTTATGACTTGACGTGTACTTAGTTCATACTTTTGTGCGTTGTGAGTTCATCGACCGGCAGCGATCAAGTGACATGTCCATACGAAATCCAGTGTTGCCATTTCATTTTTTTTTATTTAATATATTTTTTTTGGGTAGAAAAAATTATACGCATATGGTATTGTATTATGTGGGTAATATGAAGAGCGTTTTTTGTAAATATTTTTATATATTCAGTCATAATATATAGACAAATTATAAATTATAATGAAATAAGAATTTTAAATTTAGAGTATTCGAAACGTTAGGAACCACAAATCATACACTTTCTGTCGATGAAATCACAATCAAAGTTATTGTATGTTATTGGATATTTTAGAAATGTTTATTATTTGATGTCATTTAATAAAAATTATTCGAAACATATTATATTAAACTCTGAAAGCATATATATTCGGTCATTGACTTAAATATTTGTTATAATAGTATTTAAATTAGTTGAACCTAAATGGCGGCGGTGTGTTTTACGTATAATATACGTCAGTAGATACTGTAGTGCCTTAAATACTAATTATAATGGCACATTTTAAAATAAGTAATAAAAAATGAAATCTGTGGGCAAATCGACGCCATTTTGTTTCAATTTATTTAAATATTATATTATGTTAAGTGCAATATATCACTCTAAGGACAGTTGTCTTTGCTTGGGCTGATTCGGATAATTGTATGAAATTCCGGTGAAAAGAAGATATTTTATAGTAAGTTCATAGTGACATTTAAATAAAGTTTTTTATAATTAATGGATGGATTAAAGATTTTGAGGTTTTAAAAATAATAATTTGAAGGCTATATTTTAGATATACCTTTTTTGTTAAATATATAAAAAATATTTTTAAAGGTTTATTTGAATTTTTGATAAAATAGATAATTTAGAGAAATTACCGGAATTACATATAGACGAATCGGTTTTCATTCAAAGTATATATAATTATATTCGTTGTAAGGCCACTTAATCATTTTTATATTAACTGGTGCGTGTATCGGAACGTATTGTAAATGGCGCGAAACAACCTTTTTATTTAATTGTCCCTAGTTTTTGTTTTCAGTATTTATTTTTAATTTTGAGGTTTTTTATGATTAATAGTGTTTTTTTTATATTTTAATTTACTAATCTGGTATGTCTATTTGTTTATTATTTTTTCTTAGACTAAGAGGTTGTATCGTCGTCGTCACAAGTGTTTGAGATGGCTTTAATTAAAAGTATTTGTTAGTGAAGCTTTTTTATATCGATTTAAAGTTCCGAATTAATTCTAAATATCATTATAGAGTAACGTATTGATAAGTTTTAACTTTATGGAAACCATTAGGCAATGTATGGAATTCATATTGGGATGGATTATTGTACTTTAACGATCGTTCTAAAGAATTCACATGAAAAATTCTGGACGTAACGATATAGTTTAGTTTTATTTTATTTCTTAATCCAAATATGACATTTAATGTGACAAATTGTATGTAAATTATTATTATATTTAAATGTAATTTAATTACTTTTATGATGATATATCGTATGTAATGTTATTTTTTAGATATTATTATTGTTAGTTTTTTTTTAACTTGGAACAACTGAGACGAAAGCAACGAGACTTCATATATTGAACTTAAAATAACGGTTAAATTCCGTTACATTTAGAATTTTTTGTATGGAATGTATATTTTTTAATTTAATATTTATCGTTATTTTCGTCTCAATATGAAATATCCCATTGTATAAAACATTCCAGTCTCGTAGCGTCAGTAGGCTAACGTTGGATGCAGGTAATAGATAATTATTAATTTCGCTATATATATTTTTGTATAAATCTCATTTTATTATTGTATAAAATTAATTTATACTTTTAAATAAATTTTATTAGTGGTAACACTTCATTCAGATTTATAATCTAAGTAAGAATTTAAGATTTGACATTACGAACCGATACTATGTTATAAGGCTGTATGGACTAAAATCATTTGCCATTCCCTATTGGGGATAAATTTTAAAAACAACAACAACAACGATACGATGTTATAAATACCCCCTTGCCAGTTATGGCGACTCACTTTTTCTCTGGACGGCGGCTGAGCAGGACTAAGTTAAGTAATATGTATAGTGTATTTATTTGAATTTCAATTATTGCTATATAGTTCCATGTTATATAGATTTCTTTGTTATAATACATTATATTGAAGTTATTAAGTTATATCCTAACTATTTTGTGACTGTATTAATTATGTTAATTGTGTTAATATATAATAAACAATATGATAATGGTAAAATTGTCCCGCCGAGTTTCTTTCACCGGTTCTTCTCGGGTCAGAGGCTTATTCTTTCCGAACTGGTAGTAAATATAAACTAATTATTTCAATTTCCTTTGTTTTATTACCTAATCCTAAATTTCTTGATTAACCTAATAATATATAAAGTAATAAAGTAGCAATAAATGTAGTTCCTTTTTAATATTAAAGTAAAAGAGGGTAGTTTGAAGCTTTTATCATCTCTATTATTTCCATCATTCTATCACAGGCGTCGTGTACCTATCAGTATGTATAAAATTCACTTAAATATATTAATTGTATTACAGTTCGTGTTTTATTTATATATCCCTAAGAAATAATACTTTTTTTAACTTAAGAAAATTTGATATTCATATTAATTTTTTTTTTATGATTTTGTCATAATTTATGGTTTTCGGATATTTTCCTTTGCCTGTACAATAATATTGCTTCTTGCTAATGTTCATAATTCGAGGTCAATGAAGTATGTAGTAGTGTAAATGTACTATTTGAGAGTGTCAAAATATGTTTATTTTATTTTATTTATTTATTTAATAAATTGTACAATGTAGTTACAATCGAGTGGGTGAAGTTCTGTATTCCTTGCTAGGTTATAAAATAATCTGTATTAAGGAGTAACAGTCCCGTTCCCCTTTGGGTATTTAACAAAATATATGTACAATATATTTTTGTATAAAAATTTCCACTGCTTACAATGCTACAATATAATAAAGTATGTAAAGTAAATATTGCATAAATGGCTATTTTTTTGATTTTTCACTTCTCCAAGGGATGGCAGACCTAGATTATGTAATAATAATAATTTCAACTTGATACCTACACTCGTTCCTCAGAAAAATATTAAAAGATAATAACAGCATAAATTACTCCTTATAACATCAGCCTAATTGGGTCCCCTAGTAAAAGTCCCGTCAAAATCTGCCGAGCCATTCCAAAGATTAGCGTTGTAAACAATAAACACTATTGTTTCTTTTAAAGGTAACCGTATAATATTTCCTAATGTAAATACTAAACAGCTGTATTTTATTATAACAAACAGACAGTTTCATTTATCTATATAGATTAGTAAGATTGCGTACGGTAGGCATATACGGCAGGTAGCGCATCACATGACCAGTTAGCAGGCGCACTAATTCGTCTCTCACGCCTGCGCGCTGCAAACGTAAGGCCGTGGTGATTTCAATGAGAATTCTTAAAGACATACTTATTATTTATTAAAGATGCACTAAACGTTGTAACTTTGATACGTTATATAAACGTAAACTCTCGTAGGACTCGAACCCGCAGCTCGAGTCCGATTAATGTCCCAACATCTTTACATAGGTATTATAAATATATCTATTTACCAATAACTGTACTCCAGTCATTGGTATATAAGTACCTTTATTACTAATGTTGAACCCTTTTTATAAAATAAAAGAAGTCAAGTAACTCCTGATAACATCAGCTAGTTAAAGTCTCGTTAAAACCATCACCACCAGCCAATTCATGGATTTGCTGGAACAGATAGACAAAAGAAAATTAAATTGTGTGTTATCTTATGCATTTATATAAAATCTGCTATTTTAATAATATCAACAGACACTTTCATTTTATTTATTTGTATACATAGATATACCTACACCTAAAGATCATTACTTACACAAAATGTCTTCAAATCGATCAATTTTAAATGGGTACTTTAAAAACTTATTTGAGAGTACTTAAAAAACCCAACCATACTACATAAATTTTAAAGCTTTCCTTACGATAACATAACATAAGTTATAATAACAGCTGAGTAACTGGCATTCCCTAATGGTTAAGAATGAATGTACAGACGCCGGTATGAACAGACACAACATTATTGTTCATAATAAAGTCTACATTTATCCTTTCCGTTTGGTACACTTTGTCTAGCGTTAAACTTGACCAGTAACTAAATATATAAGGGTTATCACAGACTTATACAAATTATAAAAAATGTTTTATATTATTTAGGAAACGACATAGGGTCATTTTTTGCCTATCTCTACAATAAATATAGCTGGGCATTAACTCTTTAATCCGTTAATCGTTAATTAACGAAGTTAACATTTCGATTAACGATTAACTTTTAAACTAATTTAAAAAAATGTTAACGGATTCGTTAACTTCCGTTACATTTTCTCAAGTCCGTTAATCGTTAATCCAGTACCCACTATATACCATAGTCACCATAAAAGACACCGTACGCGGTACGATATGCCCAATTAGGCCCTGTTCGGGGCGGGGAGGGCTTCGATCTAAACGGAGGCTCCTCCTCGAAATGCTGAGAAGCTTTTAAGTTCCAAAACCCAAACCAAAAAATTTTATAAGTAGATAGGTTATTAGCGCAATGATGTAAAATATGTCATTTTAATCACGTGTTAACGAATTAACGATTAACGTTAACTTGCGTTATACTTTGTCCATTTTGTTAATGGTTTTTTGACAGCTCACGCCCACGAAGTTTCGTATTTAATGGTTAGCCATTAAAGTTAAAATGTCATACTCATTAATATTGTACTTCATGGACGGGCAACTCCCCCTTATTGCTGTGCCACACATAACGATTACTACGATTGTGCCACAGATTACAAATAATCGATAGAAATCAATGCTAATATGTAAATAAGGTGTAATGTTATTTTAATGTTATTTAATAAGGAAGACAAAAAAATTTTAAGATTTAAACCAATAAATTAAAATATTAAAGTTAATAGTAAAATTTTACTTTCTTCTTAGTATAAGGCATACAAATAAAACAACTAAAATAGTTTAATTCCTTTTATTTACATGATTCGTTAGAATCATCATTTATATTAGATTTGTCCGATGAGGAGTCTTCATTTATATTATTTTATTAGCTCTTGTGTGTATAAATTATCAAAATATGCAATGTCACGGCCCGAATCACATTATGATTCTCTTAGTTCTCTCCACCACACTTGATTTTTACGATAATAATATTTATTTTCATATTAATAAATATAAAAATAAATATTATTGTATACTTAAAAAAATAAGAGGAATCGATTATTCAATTCAATTCAATTCTGTTGTTGATGGCTTCAAAGCGTGCCAGTTGAGCACAGATTATTTCGCCAATGTCACGTAGAATGGAGAAGACACAAAGGAGATTGGTCGGTAACATAGAGTGAATAAGTTTATTTAAATTATGATAGTATAAGGGAAGTAAATCCTTATTAAACCTACAACAAAAGACAGCACAGTTAGTACTTACAAAAACACACAACAAAAATTGGTTAGTAGATGTTAATTATATTACATAAAATGTTAGTCTATAATTTTATTCTATTATTTTTAATATATTTACATAAAAATTTACACAAAGGACTAAAAACAAACATCAATAAACAGTTAACATTAAGGGGACGGGGAACTTTTAAAGGAAGGACATCATAGATAGGATGGAGGAGTTTAGGACAACTAAAAAGAATATGGGATGGGGAACCTTCGTCAAGGCCACATTCGCACAGTGAATGGTCCCTGACCCTGATCTTAGCGAGGTGAACAGGTGTAGATGCATGCCCAAGGCGCAAACGACATATAGTAGCGATTACCCACCGTTCAGCTAGTTTAAGACGATGAAACTAAGGGCGCCTTGGGATCTCAGCTTGAAGAGCTGCGTAATGCTTACCTTTAAAAGATTTTGACAGATTCCAGTGATTATTCCAAGCTTTCTCTAAATATTTTTTAGCAAGGGGCAGCAGATCATATGACAAATTACGGAAATGTTCTAGGGTCCCACAGTGAACAGCAGATTTAGCGCAGGAATCTGCAGTTTCGTTACCCGCAATACCAGTGTGACCTGGGATCCAAACCAAAGAGACCGACAAGTTCTTTTGATGACATGTGTACAGAGCTTCACGAATCCTTAAAATAATAGAAGATCTTAGTTTGCTACGGAACGGGTTCTCCTTTATTGCCATTAAACAGCTGAGAGAGTCTGTCAGTATAACTGTCTGTTTGAAG
The DNA here is from genome assembly GCA_905231865.2 of Boloria selene. Classification (NCBI taxonomy): domain Eukaryota; kingdom Metazoa; phylum Arthropoda; class Insecta; order Lepidoptera; family Nymphalidae; genus Boloria; species Boloria selene. Next base: position 1,078,239 of record HG993147.1, read on the forward strand.
TTATGGGAAAGGGTAAACAGGATTGCTTCCAGCAAAGCAACAGCCTCGCCTGTAAACACCGATGTTTCTGGAGGGCACTTAAATTGTAAAATAATTTTGAATTTAGGGACCCAGCACGCTGCACCAACACAGCCATCAGGAGACAGCTTAGATGCATCAGTAAAAATGAGGAGGTGTTCCGACCAATTTTGATGAAAAATGAATTGAAATTTTGTGTTGGTGTCAGGAGCGTCCCTGGACAAACCAAGATCCGTAATAATGGTGGGCGAAAAAATCAAAGAATTATAAGGAGAACAGAAAAGAGGGTTAGAAGGAAATCGAGATAAGGGATGAGGAAGTCTAGTAAACCTAAGGAAACTTTTTAAAAGATAGGATAAAGGTTTTTGAGGAGTGTTAAAATCAGCTAGTCTGCTCAACCTGGGCCATAAGGGATGGGATGAAAGCTGTAACGCCTTACCAACAAACCTATCACATAGGTATTGGCGACGTAAAGGGAACGGAGGGTCAACACATTCAACTTGAAGGGCATTGGTGGGTGTAGACCTCATTGCACCTAGAACTATTCTTAGGCATTTATGTTGTATTCTGTTTAATTTCTCTGTGGGAGCTTTATTAAAGGGGTCTAGAACAAATGTACCGTAGTCAATATGACTACGTACAAGGGAATTGTACAGCAATTTTTGAGTATATGGGTGTGCACCCCACCACACACCGGACACCGCACGCAAAGCGTTGATGCCCTTTTCACATTTATTAATAATACATTCAGTATGTGCAATTCCGTTCAGTCTTTTATCAAGTATGACACCTAAAAATTTTGTTTTTTCCACTATGTTAATGGATTGGTCATCATAACAAAATTGAAAGTTTGGGACTGACCTTTTCCTAGTGAACACAACTGCCTGACATTTAGACACTGATAATGACAGACCATTATCAGAGAGCCATTGACCTAGATAGTGTAAAGCAGTATTTATACGGAAATTGATGTCCTCTACAGATTTTGAGCTGTAATATAGGACGATGTCGTCAGCATACTGAAGAATATTACAAAAACTATTTACAGAAGATTCGAGGTCGTGGGTGTATATATTATACAAAAGAGGGCTGAGGACCGAGCCTTGTGGGAGACCTTTCCAAACAAGTCTAGAAGGTACAGTAAGTAATTGATGTTTAACTGATATGTCTCTACCGGTCAGCAGATGACTTATGAAATGTGTCAGCCTCGGTGGAATGTTCAGATGGTGCATTTTCTGCCTGAGCATCGGAAGAAGAACATTGTCATAAGCAGAAGCGATATCCAGAAAAACCCCAACCAGATACTCTCCTTGAGCGAAGGCTAGTCGAATGTCTGTAGTAAAAATGCTAAGACTATCTATTGTACTCAGACCCTTTCTAAAGCCAAACTGAGAGGGTGCTAAGATATTTCTGCTTTCCACTATCCATTCAAGGCGATTTTTTAAAATTCGTTCAGTGATTTTTGCTAACGTAGATGCTAGAGCAATGGGTCTATAGGAATTAGGATCAGAGGGACACTTTCCAGGTTTGAGAACAGGAATAATAACTTGTGATTTCCATGAGTCTGGGACAGTACCTGACTCAAACATGGCATTTATTAAACTTAAGAAATACTGTTTGGGTCTAATGTTAAATTTTTTTATAAAAGAGTAAGGAATACCATCCTCACCAGGACTAGTATCCCTTAAATCCGTTAAGGAGCTCTCAAGTTCATCAAGCGTAAAAGGACTATCCATTTCATTGGCTGCTGAAGGCACCAAGGAATTTGGAAAAGAGTCATGTGTAGGTACAAAAGGAGGGGCTAGTTTGTCAGCAAAGTCGTTTAGCCAGTCGGAGGGGTTGTTGGAGTTAGGGCTAGGATCAGCATTAAGAGATCTGCGAAATCTCTTAACATTTCTCCAGACTACAGAAGACGGAGACCGAGGATCAAGGGATTCGCAAAAGTTGATCCACCCAAGTTTTTTCTTTTTATGAGCCAATCTCTTAAATTTTGCATCATTACGCTGATAATTAATAAAATTCTCCACTGTCATAGAGGCTGCGTATGACATCTCGGCGAGTTTACGCCGATTAACAAAATCAGTGCATTCCTGATCCCACCAAGGATTGGAAGGCAAGTGATTCTGAGCAGAGATCTTTTTCGGGATATGGAGATCTGCAGATGAAATAATAGCCTGGACAAACCGGTCATAGCAAAAAATGACGTTCCCACTATCAATAGGTTCAGGAAGCGAATCCGTCATGCAATCAACAGAACAAGCGTAATCATGCCAGTTGGCTTTTTTAACATTATACCTATGTAAAGAGTTGGAGTTAAAAGAGGGAATTTGTCTGTTTATATGAGAGAGGAGAATAGGAAAGTGATCACTACCATGGGAAGAGGGAAGGACATTCCATGATAATTGGGAAGCAAGTGAAGGAGATGAAAGGGAGAGATCTACGGCTGAGCTGGGATTTTGATTGGGATAGACCCTTCTAGTCGGTGAGCCATCGTTGAGGATACAGAGATTAGTTTCATCAATAATGTCTATCAACTGAGGAGAGAATCTATCACAAAAATAACACCCCCACATTCTGTGATGGGTGTTAAAATCTCCCATGGTCAAGACTGGACCTGGAAGAGAAGAGATGATAGAAAAAAGCTCAGGAAAAACTGAGAAAGAAGGATGAGGAATATAAATAGAGAGGAATGAAATATTAAAGGCTCTCACAGCTACAGCATTAATCTGTTGACTGTGGGGTGGGATTGGGATAAGGGAGTAGGGAGTGGAGTGCCGGATAAGAATGGCACAACCAGCATACCCATCATTTCTGTCCTCCCTCAAACAGGCAAAACCTGGCACCCGGAAACGGGAATCAGGGTTCAACCATGTCTCCGAGAGGGCAACAATGACAGGTTTGTATAAGGAGATAAGATGAATTAATTCATGTTTTTTAGTAAGTATACTTTTACAGTTCCACTGAAGGAAGTTCAGTGGGGCCATTTTTCACAATGGTAAAAATTTGCATTAGTTTTTGGGCAACGTTGGTCGGTAAGGGGACATCATCACAGGTAGATATAAGAGTAATGAGGGTTTCAATTAAGGCCACAAGGAGATCCTTTTTAGGGCTAGGGAGGGAGTCAGAATTATTGAGGGCACAACCATTAGGTAGAGACGAAGAGCAATTACCGACAATTGCTTGATGGGCTTGTCTATCATATCCCTTCGCTAAAGGAGCTTGGGGACGTGGAGAGCGAAGAACTGTTTGGCGGTAGGATCTAGTGGGAGAAACTGGAGAGGAGGTGTGACTAGCAGGAGTATTTGTATAGGCAGGAGCGGAGAACAATTCTTTAGCAACATCAGCATAAGAGCGTTGGACAGGCGGGAAGCGTGTGGATGCTTCCATGTACGATACATGCTCTTGAGACATTACCATTTTAATTGACTGTTGTCTTACAAATTCTGGACATTCCTTATCTGTAGCAAAATGTTTACTAGTACAATAAAGGCAAGATGAATTTTCCTTGGTAATGTCACATGCATCCCCAGTATGTGGCTGGGAACACCTATAACACCTAGGCTTAGACCTGCACTGAGACTTAATATGGCCAAAACGACAACAATTGAGGCACTGTATAGTAGGTAATTTGTATGTCTCAACAGGAAGGGAAGTGTGATAGGAGTACACTTTTTCAGGTAAAATTTGTCCTCTGAATGTTATTACTACTGACTGTGTCGGCACCCAAGTAATAACACCCTCACTTACATTCTTTCGATTCAGTCGTCTCGCTTTTACAACCTTACCACAACCAGGAGGGAGAACCAAAGACTCGACAAATTCGTCCATCGCCCAGTCAACTGGAACCCCTTTAACTAAACCCATTCTTGTTATGTTAAAAGTGGGGATAGCAGCAACATACTTGCACATACCCAAGACTGGATTTGTTAGAAAACTATTAGCAGCCTCGGCTGAGGAAAATTGGACAGCAATTTTATTGCGGCCGACATTTTTGACTCCGTCATTAATTATGTTGGGGATTTTATGGTTGTGTAAAAATTGTCCAAACTTAATCGCTCTTAAGGTGGTTCCAGCTGCAGGGTCAGGAGTCTCTCTAGAGACATACACAATAAAGGGACCTTTGTCATCGTCATTGTAGGATGAGGGACCATCAGATAGGGAAGGGTGTATATAAATGTTCTGGATAGACGGGGTAGCGGTATCAGGATTATGGATAGTTTTTTTCACTAAATTCACCATATTAGAATCAGGAGATAAAGTATCCCCTTGGCGTTTACGAATGCCTGAATTAATTATTGCTATGAGTCCACCGGTGTCCGGCGGCTCAGGAGGTGGATCACCATCCATACTTAAAAATAACCTACCTTACTAAGACACGCACAAATATATATAGACCAATCACCACGACAAAACACAACAACAAGGATAACAACTATTATAACAAATTAAATATGCCGAAAGTATAGATAAGAACTAAATAAGTAGTACACCGATCTCACTAACACGTGTGTTAACCAAAACAAACGTCAAGCGACCTCTTCGAATCGATTATTACGTCCTTTTGTCATCACTATAGCTTGTCAGTCGGCGAGCTGTCAAAAAACCATTAACAAAATGGACAAACTATAAATCTTCCGAATGTAACGCTTTAACGTTTAACGAAGTTAACTTTTTAAAGTAACGGATTAGCGATTAACGAGTTAATTATTCGTTTAACGATGCCCAGCTATGCCTACATTGAATATATAAGTACATATAAGTAACATCTAAACATCGAATGTCAAGATGATAGTATTAGCGGCAAAATATAAGTAACTAGCATTTCCCGCGGCTTCGCACACGTTCTAAAGACCGGAAACCAAATTCTTTCTGAGTCGCGCGGTATGGTATCTCTCAGAACTAACGCCCGCCCTTCGCGGTTTTGCAATATTTTTCATTGATGCTCCGCTCCTATTGATCGTAGCGTGATGTAATATAGCCTATAGTCTTCCCTGATAAACGGACAATCCAACACAAAGATTTTTTTAATTCAGACCAGTAGTTTCTGAGATTAGCGCGTTCAACCAACCAAACAAACAAACTCTTCAGCTTTATAATATAAGTATAAATTAATATTTGAGCAAAATTATATATAACTCACCCAAGAGGAGGCAGCACAGTAAAATTCTGAATAGAATCTGTATGTCTATCTGTGAGTCTATCTGAGACAGCATCCCAACGACTGACTTTAATAAAATTCGGATTGTTCAGATCAGTAGTAGTCAGTACCTTTTTTCTGCAATAAAATACCTTATCTTTGAGAAATCAATCCTGACCGTAAATAAAAGTTTATTATTTTTGACGTAACATTATTTACATAACAACAAAATATAACTACACTCGGCCTAAGTAACGCTATCTTGTTGGAATCTCACACGCTACAATTTCCTGCGCAGACGCAGACATTACTCGATTAAGACGCATTAGAGATACTATTGCATTACTTTAATTAGGTAACGAGGTTATGCATTAAACGTTAAACTAAAACCGCCAACAAAATAAGGGTGGGAATCGTCATAAATGGTATGATAACTCAATTGATTAAAAGGTGAACTGATAGTGGCAAGATATTAGTATTACTTGTATTATATAATACAACTCTACAACTGAGATAGAGCTTGTGATTTCAAATCAAAAATTAAAAATTATTATTTAAATGTTCCTTTTTCCTATCATTGATAATATGAATTTCATTAATATATTAGATTGAATAATAGAGAACATAAATCATAAGATAAAATATTGTGAAATAATTAATTTATTATTTATTACTTTTAAGCAAGGTCCACGCTTTTTATTCCTGGCTCTCTTTCGCCAGTTCTTCTCAAGTTTGACTGAGGCTTTTCTTTTCCGAACTGGTGGTAGATATGACGTACAGTAAAATTTGTAATAAATTAATGTTGAATAAAGTAATTTGAAACTGTAAGTTCATAACCATTTTGTAGAGCCGTTGTGCCATATATAGAAAGTTTTATAAAAAAATATAACAAGAATCGTTTTATGCGTATAAAATAAATAGTATCAACTCATTCACGAATTAACTTTGGAGGCGCTATATAAAAGATGTATGAATTATGAAAATGCGAATGTATATAAAAAAGAAACATAATTATAACATAAATATTGCATCAGATTAAATAATATCTAATATTTGAAAAATCAAACCGGTAACCATTGTATTCAGTCTTTGTTAATGTCCCACTGGACAAGGGCCTCCTTTAGTACGAGGGGGATCAGGCCATAGTCCACCGCGCTGGCCTAGTGCGTGTTAGAGGACTTCACATGTCTTTCGAAAACTTGCTAAGTTCCCTCAGACATGTAGGTTTCCTCACGATGTTTTCCTTCACCGTAAGACAAGTGGTAATCATGATAGAAATGGTTCGCACATGAAAATATCAGAGGTGCGAGACCCGGATTTGAACCCGCATCACTCAGTTATCCAAGCCAGCGTGTTACCATTGGACTATCATGTCATGCTAAAAAGCGTAATAGTCTATGACACATCGCTCGATCCTCTGGTTTTTTATATATGTATTACATATATACATACATAATACGATGATTTCATATAACTAGTATTAGAACTTTTTTCAGCAATATTTGCTTTAACCGTTAGCTTATGATGTAACTTGTGTGAATTTGTAAAACACGGTTTGATGGTACTCTAAGAAAACCATAGCAGTCTCTACCGCGCTTTCAACTCATGCGCATCTTGTGACGTGATTTGTTTGCAAAAAACATTCAATTTTTGTCGATAGTTTACTTTGTGGTTGGTAAAGTGATTTTATTTGTATACGTAAGTATTTATTTTATTATTTTTCTTATTAGTATAATTACTAGAATATTATAATAAAATATACCTAGATCTGGGCTAGATTTTTTGAGATAATAAAAGCATTTATTGTATGACAATAAATTAAAAACTATTATCGATTATTTAGGTCACTTTGCATAAAAAAACAATAAATTCTTAAATCGAGTAAAATATTTTGCCTTTAAAATACTTAGTAATTAAACAATAAAATTAAGTATAGTATAGGTATGTAAGCAAAGGTAAAGTAAAAATCATTTGAATTACACATTTAAAATAGTATTGCTACTTATTACCACCATCGAAATTGTAATTGATTATAGGTCTCTACATTTTTCTTAAAAAAATAAAATATTTCTTATCAATAAATCTTTTAATAAATATTTCTTATCAAAAAATCTTGATAAGACAGTATGTAACTCTCTCTATATTATACAAAGCCCAGTTTTTGTCGAAAAATCGTTTTTCACAGATAATTAATTTAAATGGTAATATTATTTTTCGAACTATATGAGTTAAGTTTAAGAGAGGCATTCATTTGTTGAGCTCGAATGTTTGTACTCCAGTCATGGGTGTTTATATTTATAATATTATGTATGTATTTAAACTTATATATGTGTAGTATATCAACCATCTAGTATCCATAACACAAGGCTCGTACCTTACCGTGGAACTAGATAGTACTGTGTGTAAATGTCTCAACATATTTATTTATTTATTTATAAGGTTATAATAGAGTACACATATACAAACAAACATTCATTTTTATTTATAAATATAAATTGTATATACCTACCTACTTATAATAACAAATTAAATTGTGATACTTACAAGGTTTATGAGATATTTTGCACGCTTTCTTTATTAAGGAAAAGATAAATCGAAGAAATCTGTACAATGCAGGAGAAAGAACAATGCGTCTGACAAGGACTGAAGACGAATAAAAATATTGTAATCCATGATTTGACTTCCCAATCGCAAAGTGTTACTTGTAATCCATATTAATGTACTTTATTAAAAGGATAAGTTTAAACCTTAATTTTTTCTCAAGGTCTGAAGGGCAAGTATCAATGCAATATAAGTAGTACGTCTTCAAATCTATCTATACATATAAATAAAATTGGAGTGTCTCTTTTTAATTTCACATTAACAGCTTTTCACTAATAGCATATGAAAGTATATACGGTACTAGCATCAAAACATCAATTTTAAAGTTTTTGTCTGTCTGTTCGTTCTGGCTAATCTCTAATACGGCTGGACAGATTTTAACGGGACTTTGACTCGCAGATAGCTAATGTTATATGGAGTACTGTAAGTTACTTTTAACCGACTTCCAAAAAGGAGGAGGTAGAAATTTCATTTATTTGAACTAGCGGAATCCGTGGCTTCACTGACATTAAACGTAGGGACGCGACGAACCCAAGCGAAGCGAGGGTGAGTCGCTAGAACATAATAATAAAGTTCCAACGGATTTGAAACTATACGTTAAATATTTTTTGCAAATGTTATTAATAATCATTATTATCGAAACAGGCTGAATATAGATTCGGCCTATTAAAATATAGTTTTAAGATTTTTTGTCGGTCTTGGTGTGATTGCATCACGAGAATACCACTGGATATTTTACTGCGAGAAAATATTACATTACTGAGAACCGCTAAATATTAATATTAATAATGTCCCAACATATTTATTTATTATCATACATCGTTTATATTTTATATATGGATCCTTAGTATTATAAAAGAGGATTTCACGTAAAATATGCATTTTTTAAGTAGTTCAATTAAATAAAACTGTTATCACAATCAGTGCTTGTGTTTTAAAGATCAGTTCAGAGATATAAAAATAAACTGAAAGTCATCACATACAAATGTGAACGGAAGCATGTTTTCCACAAAGCGCTGGATAGATCATATCTTGATAACTTGTATGACATTGTTGGTATTCACTTCATATAAATGAGTGTTAATAAAAAAAAGTATTAAACCTATTAGTAAGTAAAAAAGTTAATTAGTAAGTAAAGTAAAAACCTATTAATAACGGGTATAGTATTTTTTTAATATATAATATTAAATCAAATCAAATCAAAATATTTTATTCAGCATAAAAATTATTACAATTTCTTACTGAACGTCAAGAGTCTACTGCCAGATCGGAAAGAAGAAACCTCTGACCTGAGAAGAACTGGCAAAAGAAACTCAACGGGACTAATATTTTTTTTTAACTTAATCTTCCTCTTTTTCAAATTAAATTGTAAATTAACAATAATTCTAAATGTAGAAATAGCTTGGCGGCGATCACATCATTCCCAAGGCGTATTGTCTTCTAAAAATTCGTTAATCGAATAATAGTTCAGTACACAAACGTTCCTTCACATTTTTTTTGGCAATAGAAGCTTTTGGAACGTTTTCTGGGATCCTGTTGTATAGGCGTATACATTGTCCATAAAAAGAGTTACTGACTCGGCGTAAGCGAGTCACAGGCATTACAAGTTTATGTTTGATCCTAGATAAATACTAGTTATGCTATGCATGTCGCAATTGCTGGGAAATTCGTGTTTGAAATTCTAAGTCGAATTGGGACATTTAATATTTATGGAAAATGTAATTGAAATTGTTATTATGATTATTAGATGATTTAATTTTGGGCAGTATGTTTGGTTTTTAGTTTTGTTTATTAAAGACACCTAGGATTCGTCATTTTGAATTTAAATAAATTTTAATGATAAAAATCGGTAAAGCCACAATTTAATTAGTTTTCAATCTCAATTATTATATTTTTTTGTCTAAGAGGTTTCTTCTAGTATAAATTAACACGAGTCTAAGGGTGTTGTTGTATATTTTTCTTTCATTATCTCTATATTAGATATTAGCTCTTTGCAAATTCATACTCACGCGTGTTGCATTTCAATGTGTAAGTTCATTTACATGCCAATGCAGACGCTTAGTTCTCGTGATCTGCTAGCGATTATCTAATACCTACATTATATACTAATACGTTGCTTCATTTAATTAAAAGGTCGAATTTGTTGACTTTACCTTAAAATATTCTTTTAGGTCAAACGCGAATATTTGACATTATAAAATAAACTAAGTATCTTTTCCGATTTTGTCGCGGATTTATTTTAATTTTTGGTTCCCGACGTTTCGAATACTTTACAGCAATCATGGTCACAGGAGAGAGGGTATCTCGAGACAAAAGATAGTTTAATTTACAGCTAATAATATAAAAATAAAATGCATTAGAGTAGCTGTTTAGCTGTTGAACCATTTAACTTATTGTGATGAAACTGCGGTAAGTTTATGAGTTTCAGATGTTATAGGTTTCAGACATATTTTCACCCTTAAATAAATATAGAAATAGGAGCCTTTTAAGTTTGATTTACTTATTTATTAGTCTTGGACAAACTACACGCACTAAATATTACTGGCTATTGTAACGTTTTCTGAAACCCAATTTTATCTAGAAGAAAACGTATAAATCGCCCGACGAATACTCAATTTCTCAATCAATGGTTATTATACTTCATTGGACTACAAAAACTGAAATATTTCTAGAAACTTCTTATAGTCTATAACTACAAAACAATCGTTAGTATGTCTAAGCAATTGGTATTCCAGAGGCCAGTTGTTTACTTAACTCTATATACATAAGTGTAATGATTCCAATTTACTAAATAACTTCACATTATGAAAATAACCACTGGTTATGTTGTTACATGAAAGATGACAGTAATTTGAATACTATAAATTAATTTTTACCTATATAATACTATAAATTATATTTTTACCTATAATATTTTCAATATTCAAGAAATATTTTGGCCAGCTGTGATTGTTTTAAAAGCTCTTGCTGTTCTATTAGTTCAATAGAAGGAAACTTGTAAAATTCAGGAATTAAGAAGTAGATAGAAGGTAAATTTAAATGAGAGTAGCCAACTGTGTAGGAGATGTAACAGTCTACAAGTCTAAGTGTAAAGAGTACTCTATTCCTGTCAATTTCAATTTCGACGATAAGTGAGAAATCAGGCGCAGAACCGACAACTTTACATGCTTTTCAGAACAAGATAGTACATAATATAGCAAGATTAACTTACTATCTCTTGAGAATTTTTCGACAGAAAACCCAATATTATTTATTACATACATATTTTTATATTAATTGACGACACGTTTGGCACAGTTTGTAGTGACTTTCTTTCGCCAGCGGTCGCGGGTTCGAGTCCCGCTGGGGGCATTCATTTGTTAAGCTCGGATGTTTGTTCTCCAGTCATGGGTGTTTATATTTATAATATGTATGTATTTAAACTTATATATGTAGTATATCAACTATCTTGTATCCGTAACAAAAGCTTCTTTCGTAGCTTACCACGGAACTAGATGGCGCTGTGTGTAATAATGTCCCAACATATTTATTATGTACATAGCCTGACCGAAGGCTTGAACCCAGGACTACAACATTTACGGCCGTACTTGCTATCCATTAAACCAAAGTCATAGTAGGATATACTAGTGTCTCGTACATATATAATAGAGTATATTTGAAACCATTATTTTCAACTAATGCCGTCATAGAAACTAATTAACCACCAGAATTTCCTGTTAATTGATAAAGCATTATCGAAAGCAACGTCCGAACTTAGTCAACTCGTACACGTCGCGGTTAAATCTTCTGTTACTCTAAGTTTATTTTTAACTGTTCAGTTATTGAAGTGTTTATTAGTTAAAGTGGTTATTTAACTTTGTTTCTTAATATAAGTGTTAATTAGAAATACAAAGTAACTTAAAACTAACGTTTTAAATCTGAAGTTGATTAATACAAAAATTCATTATAGTATAATAGTTATAGTTAGTTCGTAGTTAGTTACTTAGAGAGAATGATCTCAACTTTTTTATTTATATGTAATAACAAAATTCCTATAATTTGTAGCTTGATGGTATGTACCTAGATTTTATGAATCGGATTTTTCGAATAGACTTTCCAATAGGCAAAATCAAAACACTTCTGTAAGTATGTATGTCTCAGTCGACCGGTTTTCTTCAGAATAAATAAGCAGCCATTAATGGGCTAAGAGCCTACTAAGAACCTAAGCCATCAATAAAAAACAATATTTTTGATATATAAATGATTATTATAAATTATAGGTAATTCGATCACTGGGCGATGAAACAGTAACTGAGCTAAATACTTGTGTGTATCTTAAAAAATAACATTGCTATAGAGATTCTTAACACTAAAAATACTATTCGCTATTCGTGATACAAAAACTATGCTTAATGAGTTAAATGAGGCGAAAACTGGAAGATCGAACATCATGTGCCGGTTAGTCATAGTCGATAATTTGCAAAGTTAACGAATCAGTAATCGAATTGTCAAGTTTTGATTGCTTTACTATTGTGTGTCGATACACTTGTGTATATAAAACAAATAATAAACATAAAATATTATCGATGTATTTACTTTGCTGCTTATAAGTATTCCTTCACTTTAGATCATAAATTTTATCTTCTCCATCTTCTTCATGATATTGTCGAAGAAATCTGTGCTCAACTAACGCTATGAAGATATAATATGATATAATAAGAGTATTGATTAAAGATTAGTATTATATCAAAATAGCTTTCCACGTTAGTTTCGGTATCAACAGTTAATAATAGCCATTTTTTTGTATTTTTGTAAACTATTGTTTCCTTAAATCAAAACAAATTAAATTCAGTAGTTATTATTATGTTTTAATAGTGTTAAAATATAATATACTCCTTCATAATATTTGTCATAGCGATTTCCATTTCTGTTTTCCTGTACTTGCTATATTTCCATTAATGTAAATAACAAAAAATACTAAGTTTCTACATAGGTATGAAGTAAACAGAAGAAATATTGTTTATGTGTTGTCATAGCCTTAGAATCACTTACAACCCTAAACAAGGCCTAGATTTTGAGCTTATCCAGTTTAATTATAAAGTTACTGTTAATATAAAAGTATATTTACCGCAATATTATGTTTTTGACGTTTTCAATACAATATTAATCATTTTAATGATAAAAACATCGTTAATTGTCACTTGAAATATTATTATAAGTAGCAATTCCCGTGGCTTCGTCCTCGTTGGTGAAAGGTGGAAAAGGATGAAAATTTAGGGTTATAAGTATTTTTTGATGCCAAATCATAAAAAAATAAAAATTTAGTCAAAAAATAAAAATTAAAAGAGAGGGCTTACCTATAATAACAATAGCCTACGACCTATTCTCATACCTATCAAATATACACAAACATCATGAAGATCGGTTCAGCCGTTTCGGAGGAGTTTGATAACAACCATTGTGACACGAGACTTACGATTAATTATTACTAACACGATAAATGCGAAAATTCGTTTGTTTGCTTTACCTTCTGAACGGTTGAGTAGGCACTTTTATAGTTTTGAGGAAAGTCACGTTCAATGAATAGTATCGAATAACAATCTTCCAACATTCATAATAAGTCCGAGGCATGAAGTGGTAATAAAATCTAACTATATACAAATATGTAGCTACGATAGACACAAAATTTATGTTTAGACTTTTTTGACCGACTTCATTTTTTTTAAAGTTAGTAATTAGAGAGTAAATAGAAAAACAACGATGGAGTGGATGAAAAGTGTATTTTGTTGTAAAAAAGAGTGGTGTTTATATTATTTGGACATTATATTATATGGTTTTGTGTCCTTCCTGCTTGTTGGGTTGTTCGTGTACTACATGGTGTACGCTTAGGACGTAAATGTAAGTAACAGTAATAATCATCATTACATAGTATTTAAAACAACGAAATAATAATATATTTTAGAATAAATTTAATATTATTCGTCCGACTATTGGTGTTTGATATATCGCGACTGACACTTTTGCTTCTTAAATGGCTCAAATACAAATCAATTTGTTTTTTAAATTTTAACATACTCATGTATGCAATTGCGGATGTATCTACAGTACTTTTTACAAAATACCATTTTTAGTAAATTGATTTGATGTAGGTACATACTCTTAGTGAGTGTTAGTGACGTAAATTTCATAGGACGACTCTATAAAACCAGCTCTTTTACGTATAAAAACTCTTGGGACTTAAAAGTGGGTGGGATCTTAATAATAAATTTTCAGCTCGGTAGGTTAAGGTTATTTTTTTTATCTTTGGCATAGGTATATCCTGCACATAAAAATCGCATATTTTATATTAGAAATCAAAAAATAATATAAATAAATAAATAATAATAATATATTTTTATTCATACGATTACCGAATGACTAGCAACTAAATTATTTTACTCGTCCAATTGTTGGATGACTAAAATAATTTAGTCGTCCAACTAGCAGACGACTAGTATCAGCCTTAAAACAAAGTCGCTTCACGCTGTCAGCTTAGATTAGCTTAGATCTTTCAAACTACGCAACGGATTTTGATGGGGTTTTTTTAATAGATAGAGTGATTTATGAGGAAGGTTTATATGTATATATATAACTAGCGAAACCCGCGGCTTCGCTCACGCTAAATCCAATGAATCCGAGTGAAGCGAGGGTGAGTCATTAGTTAAGTAATATTTTAAATAAAGAAATAAATAAAAAGTATCTTGACATATATATTTCTAAGTACAAAAGATAGTAAATTCCTCAGCCTTTCCTTTCGTAAAAGCCGCATTGCAGGAGACAATGTCATGCACATACTATTAATGACAGGTTTATGCCAACACAATAATTGTACCAGGAGTTGTGAATGTTTGTTACTTCTTTAGAAACGGCTTAACATATTGTAGTGAAATTCTTAATTAGGATAACTTATATCCTGGCCTGATCCCCCACGTACTGAGGGAGACCCGTGATCAGCAGTGGGACGTTAAAAAAGGGCTGATGATGATGGTATTCTAGTTATATCTAGGATGGGCTAAATGTTGACCTACCGCTTTGCCTGTTTTCACATACAACTTACTTATTATCTACTGCAGTTGCGATTATGATGACCTCCTAAACATCATCATGTTATGGTCATCTACTATTTAATGGTCTTGTCTTCAACATAACTTATCAATATTATCGTTTAATATAAAAAACCACCTGCTAAAACCATAAATTAAAGATTTCTTTTTATCTGAACTCAATAAAAAAGTTGACAAAAACTATTCTTCATTTAATTTAACAAGTCATTAAACTGGTTCAAATCAAGTTTAACTAAGTATATATAGGTACTTAGTTAGGAAGATAATGAATCATAAGAAAAAGTTTTAGGATTGTCACTACACACTACACTACATTTTATGTCAATTAAAAAGTATTTAGATATAGTATAGTATGTTGGCTTCATTAAAATCTGTCCTTCGTTAGACAGAAAAATTATAACAATAACTTTTACATCTATATCTATAATAATGACAAATTCAATTAGATTTTCCAATAAATATTAACGACTGTACATTAAATTTTCATGGACACTTGCGACTCAGATTTTTTTTCTATGTATCATCATCATCATTAGCCTTTTTTAACGTCCCACTGCTCGGCACTGGCATCCCTAACGAGGGGGAACAGGTATGAGTCCACCGCGCTGGCCTAGTGCGTGTTGGCGGACTTCACATGCCTTTCGAAAATTTGTTAGGTTTTCTCAGACATGCAGGTTTCCTCACAATGTTTTCCTTCAACGTAAGACAAGTAGTAATCATGATATAAATGATTCGCACATGAAAATATCAGAGGTGCCAGACCCGGATTTCAACCTGCATCACTCGGTTATCCAAGCGACCGCATTATCGCTGGGCTACCACTGTCGGTGTCGGTTTCAATGTATAGGTAGATTCAAGCCAAGGTCCTGAAACCATGTGACGTATTAACGTGTGAGCAAGTTAATCTTAGAGATAAAATCAATGTAAACAGTGAAGTGTACATAGAGTCGATTCACTGTACACTGTATAGTAGCTTAAGATGCCTTCATAATTCGATATTATAACCACTGCAGTCGCTCGACGTTAGGAATTTAGATATAATATTTATAACGGCGAATACTTAGTATCTTTGTACACGACTGCGCTAGATGGAGTATTCGTATTAATTGTGAAAGTGACGCCGGGCATAAACTTTGAATCAGAACACATCATATTTAAGGACTTTTTTGTTTTCAAATTAAAAAAGACGCAGTCGGGTTTTTTTAGTTTTTTTTTTAACTTGACTTCTTTTTATTTATTTTTCGTGTTTGTAATCGTGAATCAAACACGTGACCTATTGCTCAGTGCAACCTTACTGGACATCTCTAGATAAACACATGTAATCTGTGTGAACAAGCTAATCACTGATAATAATCACAGTACACGGTCACACGTAATGTACACACGCGAGAATCGAAGCAGGTATACGATGTAAATAATATATGTAACAGTTTTGTTGATAATTTGACTAATTTGTAATTGGTAAGTTAATTTATATATAAATTTCAATTTAAAATTATACTGGTATTTATCCTTAATCATTATAAGTTATAACCAACTCTAAAATTATCATTTCAAATAGTGAAGTATCAGTATGTAGTCATTAGAGTTTCTTTGGGTTTTTTGGAGCATTTGTATTATCACTAATAAATATATTATTGAATCTGTTGACAGTATATTGATATGCGAATCGAGGACAGATAGATGAAGAAAGTATTATGCTTATACAAAATTACTTTTTAGTTTTACTGTTCACTTTTTTACATTTAATTTTAGTCTATTTTACGGTTACTTTATTTACAAACGAGTCCCGTAAAATGTCAATTTATTTCAGTAATAAAGGCTATTTTTATGTTTTATTATTTATTTTCCCGCAATAAAAAGTATCTTATATATTGACCTAGACAACTAGCTATCATCATAACAAATTTCATCCAAATCCGTCCAGTGGTTTTCTCGTGATGCGTTCACAAACAGACAGACAAAGTTCTAAAAACAATAGATTCTGGCTCTGTATGGATAATAATGTCTATAAAAATATTAAATGTACAGATTTTACTCAAAATTTTATTATATGTATAGAAGATGTTATTGAAAGAAATCAATACAATAAATCAGTAGTAGTCCGACACCAAAACTTTTAAAATAAACTCCTAAATCATACTGCAGTAGATACACAAGGAAAGCTAAACTGTAACCAAACGGAGTCTAGAATTACAAAGTAGCCTAGGAAAATATGTGATCGTTGGTTAGATATTGTCATATCAAATTAGCACATCTCAGATTTATCTCGACAGCGTATGTTCAATCGTCCGAAAGCATTGTTGGGACATGCGCACTAGAATATATAATAAATATAACACAAAATGTTTAGGATTGGATCCTTTTCTGGACCTACATTAAAATTATAACAGTAGGGGTTTAAATAAAATATTGAAATAAAATGTTTTTATATTTTACTAGTCTTAAAAAGATCCTTAACGTTAAATAAATAAAACTTATGCTAAATTTATCTTTTCAGATGACGAGTGATGAAATAAAAAAAAATGGCAAACCAAAATTACAATGTTGCAAAAGGACTCAATTCACCCGAAATAAGATTAAACAACAACATACCGTACGTCGACGAATTCGTTGAACTGGAACATGTCAAAGCCGACGAGCCACTCCGTCCAAAACTTAATCGGGATGTAGAAAAAGGAGAAATAGAAGAAAAAAAGATTCACGCATCTGATTTAGGAGCAGTACATTCCCCCAATAAAGATACTATTGTTGTTGATACTCCCGAAGGCACCTTATACATAACTTTAGATCCAGACTCATCTAAGTCATCTAAACCAACTAGTCCAAGTACACAGTCTACTGATGTATCCGACTTCTCACCTTCAACATCAAAAGCAATTGGCGCAAAAGAGTCAGATGAATTAATAGCAGTAGAGAAGGAGAAGGAAATAGAACATAGAAGAGCAAGTTTGAGACGGAATTCGATATCGATGCCAACTCTTCCTAATTTAGAAATAATAAGACAAGGCTATATGAGAAATGCACAAGACCAGGTAAGTCAGTTTTTTTCCCATTTAGCTTTAATTAGCATTAGTATTTTAAAACGATAAAAATATAACAGTATCGTAAATACTTTTTATTTATTTCCATAATATTATAACAATTCTTAATACTAAAATAACACTTTAGTATAATAATTTAGATATAATGACCTACTAATGCATTTAATTAGAAGAAATATGAAATCTCTCAAATACATGGTAACAAAATTTCGGTTTTCTGATCATTAACCTCATTTGTCGTCCTAATTACTTTACTATCTAATTTCTTTATTACCTTAAAGACATTTGTAGAGTATTCATGTAGGATCAAATTCATAAACTTTAATGACTCAATGACTGTGTATGACGAAAAGATATTATAAATATGAATGATATTCATGTTTATCTTCGTCAGTTTTTATCTAGCGAAATGATAGCAGAAAATTTGATAAATAAAAGAAAAACACATTAGTCTTTCATTGTTGTTGCCGCGGTACAATTGTTCATATAACAATTCAATTATACTGAAGTTGCTTTAGAATTGGTTTCTGTAACAGAAACATTAGTGACAGTGTATTGGAATTTCACCTTATTTTTCAATATTAATTTTTTCCTTGCAAAATATTTCCTTGAACGAGATAAGTGTTATCTATAACCTACGCATTCGAGTATCCGTTAAAGAAAATATTTGTGAGCAAATTTGAATTAAGCCTTAAGTTTGGAGATTAACAAACATAACAATGCGAGTGCGAAAGAAACCAGATCTTCGTTTAAATATACCTTCTTATCCCCACGACTATGTGGAAATGCCTCCGGAGACCCGACAAACGCTTTCTGCAGGGATCAGAACACCTAGTGATATACCATATATCGATGATGATGATGATAATGGTAGCCATCCTAAAATAAATTTTATTTCTCAAAATCCAAAATATGATTTTCGATCAGAAACACCGGAAGTTAAAATCACTGAAATGAAATCTAGTAGAGAGAGGGAAATTTCAGTTTCACCACTAGTTAGTGGAAGCAGTTCACAATATTATAATAGAGATTTTAACGGATCATCATTTTCCGTACCATACGAGCTTAATAACTACAATGGGGGCGTTCCAAATGGCCAATCAAATAATGTAAGTTTATCTAACGTACTAAAATATTTTTTCAGTTTCTAAATATTACATATTCCATAATGATATTCAAAATGTATATAAATATGTACATTGTACATTATATATACGACACCAATGTATACCAATGAATTTTTAACAGCGAAAAGCAACCAAACTAAAAAAAATAAGTAACCTAAAATAACAATTTTGTCTAAGTGCAGCCTTTTGGGCCATGACTTTTGCACTTTGCACGTCTTTTCCCTGACAAGAGATTTATGTACCAACGAATGAAGCGTCTCTTTATATAGGGTTCATATTTTTCCCAAAGAACTAGCATCACTATCGCCATCACTAGTCTGCCTAAAATTCTTACACGAAATCATAGAATCCATAAGAGTTATATATACATACAGGGGAATTTAAGTTCAATACACAGCGGTACTTAGCCGCAGACCTAAAATTATTTCTATACTAATATTTTAAAGCTGAAGAGTTTGTTTGTTAATTTGTTTTTTGTTTGGTTGAACGCGCTAATCTCAGGAACTACTACTAGGATAGCTATTTTACATCACCCTATGAACAATAGGAGCGGAGCATCAATGAAAAATGTTGCAAAAACGGGAAGGGCGGGCGCTAGTTCTGAGAGGTACTGTACCGCGCGACTCAGAAAGAATTTGTTTTCCGGTCTTTAGAACGCGTGCGAAGCTGCGGGAAATGCTAGTAACAGATAATTCTATAAACGCGGCACTACAGACGTTAATATAGTCGAAACATTTTTAAGATTTACTAATTATTTCAAATCATAACAATGACAAATTGGTAAAATAAAATAATTAAAGTTTTGTTTAAATCGTACCAAAATTTTGAGGTCATTCCTACCTGAAGCAAATTTTCTTAGATTTTATCACATATTACCTCAATTGATATTGGAACAATAAACAAAGAATAGAAGTAGGTATAAGATAACACGATAGTTGCAGATAAAATTCAATTATCTACTTTTCAAATTCATTATGTACTATGTACATATCATAAACGTGTAATGGGGTCATACAATTTTTTTTTAAGATATATCTAAATGGAACCCACATTTTTTTCTAAATTTATATATAGGTCACTTAAAAAAAACTAATGTGATTTTATTATTGTGCCTAATAATGCCATATTATATTGTAAAGACGAAAATATAGCTTTATTATAATAACAACTACCTAAATAGAAAAGCGAATGGTCACTCACTTATCACAAAATATCGAAAACTGCTATAGAGATGAAATTTGGTAGTTAATTATTAATAGTTAGTAGACTTCCGCTAAGAACGAGTTTTCCGATAGGGCTGGATTAAGGAGTTGCGAGGGCCCAACTTTGTATGAAAGCTTGTATTTTTTGTTTGTGTTTGTATCGCATAGATACGGAACAAAGCGAAGTGAGTCACTAGAAATTTTATAATTGAACAAAATCGAAATAGATCCTGAGCTTTTCTACAAGAATACTATAAATTAAGCCTACATACAGACTGACAGACATAAGATTGTAATAAAGTTAAATCACATGGCTTGGACACCATTGAATCTAAATGAAGAGTCTATTGCCTATAAAATAATATAATAACTCTAAATGATATAATAACTCTATCGATAAATAAAGATAATTACTGTATAATTTGTTATTAACAAGTGGTTTGTGGCCTTAATGTTGATATAAGTTAAGATATCGCGTCGAGAACTAATTTACCTTTTTCTATTGTTTAATGAATCTAAAAATTCTGATAACAGCGATAGGTTTAAGCTTCTATTATATAAAATAGTTCTCGATAAATTTTCTTTATATTTTATTATAATGATCAGTATAATTATTGGACCTGTGCCTTAACTCTAACTGGTCGTGTCGAGTAGTTGTTCTATCAAAGTCTGAGAGAGATAGGAACAGAGAGTGCACTTGTGTCTGCGCGTACACTTGTGCACTATAATATCTTCTGCGCAATTGGCTAGTCTCAATGAGATTGGCTGCCGTGGCCGTAATCGGTCATCATGGAATATTATTATTATATTTAAAAGATCTTACATAAAAACAACCTTTGTTTTCGTCAGACCTTGCGAATCTCAGGACTACGCTCAATTAAAAGAACAAGTAATCTTCGCTTAAATGTAAACCTAGTTTCGTAAAACTTTTTCAAACCGATAGCTTCCTTTATGTACTACAAAATACCTTTAAGATTGTACAAACTGTTTATTTAATTTTATTTCAGAGTTAGCACATTTTTAGTTACAAAACATATATGTAGTTATACCTTTTATCTCAAATAAACTACTATCCTGTAAAAAAATTCCATAAAAAATATTTGCCTGATTTTTATTTAAGTTTAAATTAAAATGACCATCGAAAGTGCGAGACGAGTATGCGATACTTGGTGTAAGACGGTTAACGAAATTGACCGACCACATCCTCCCGATCCGCGAGGGACGCGCAATTTCGATATATTTAAGATTCGATATAATATATTCAATATAATTTATTTTTATACAATATTCAAACCAAGTAAAACATTTGCTTATTTACAACCTAATTTCACTTGAGTTCATCCCTATTTATGGGTTTTCACCCCATAAAGGCGTATGACTATGTCAAGTCCCGCTGAGTTTCTTTCGCCAGTTCTTCTCAGGTCAGAGGTTTCTTCTTTCCGAACTGGTGGTAGACTCATGAGGTTCAGTAAGAAATTGTAACAATTTTTATGCTGAATAAAATATTTTGATTTGATTTGATTTGACTGTCGTAGTCTTTCGCGTATAAGTATGTAGTTTATAGTGTACCTATACAACAATACTATTTGACACTTGTCATGACCTTAGCATTTAATATATAAATATTATTTGTATTTATCATATATTTCATTTTATATAACGTGGGCACATTATGCAACATAGTAGTATACAAAAAAATTAGATTTTAGAAATCAACTAACTTAAAAGAGTCAAAATTCGAAGGTCATTATAATATTTTGCTCTCTTTGTTTCATTTTTAGATCATTTGGTAGTACTGATTTCTAAATTTCATGTTTTACTAAATAAAAAAAAAATTAAAATTAGTTGGTAAGCATGGATCTCTTTCACGTAAAACTACTGAATGGATTTTAATGAAACTTTACAATAATATAGTTTATTCATCAGAATAACACATAGGCTACAATTTATAAAGATATTGTGTGAATTGTCCAAAATATGACGATAAGTGTCAAGTAAAATCTACCATCTGCGAGCTATTCTGGTGTGCGCTGCCAAAACCGCTAGTTACACATATCATATTGTAATGTATGATGGAAATGTTTAACTTAAACAAGCGACTCGCCTTCGCTTCGCTCGGGTTCCACTATTTTAAATAAGATTTTAATAAATCACGAAAGTATTTTTTACCATCCAACCCCCACCTTCATTTTACATAGCATAACAATGTCTGACGGGTCAGCTAGTAACAATATAAAAACATAAAAAGTATGATATAATCGTGACGTGAAAAAACGTCAAAAAACTCAGCCGTATCAAGATAACATTTTTTCTCTAATGATCACAAACAAAAAATTATCCTCTTTAATAATTTAAAACATATTGAATACTTGTATGTAACAAAAAATAGCAAACGTAGCCAAATATTTGATTGAGGAACGATTTTTTATAGAATCCACTCTATCAATATTTAGTTAGATGATTTCTGACACATTTTTATCATACTGATGTCATATCACTATCCTTAATAAGACTGGTTTAATATACATAAAACTAAAACGTTTGGATCGATTTGGATGAAACAGATAAATTAGGATAGGTTATTATTTGCCAAAATCATGCATTTATAAAAGACATTTAGAAATGCTCATATTATAGTAATGAAAAGCTAAAACTTTGTTAATTTACTAGTTCTATTTTCCCACGAACAGACAGATAAAAACTCTAGTAGCGATAATTTATATTGCAAAGATTGTCACGAAATATGGCAATCATTATAGTGGCCCATTAATAATGGATAACTTAAGATTATCCAACGTACAAAAAATAGTGTACTACTCTTTGTGCTCAAATTTTTTTTAGTTAAATGATTAACGTAGACACGGGCCCATCCCTAAACAGTAAGGTCAAAGCTAAACGTCTCATGTCCTACTTGTCTACATCTGTAGTGCCCGTGATCTTCTCAATCATATGTAACTCTTTCTTATATATTATGTGCATATTTTACCTTTTTTTCGATTAGTGAAGGATTGCTTTTGATTTATGATCCTTGATGTAATACGAAGATTTTTTATAAACAGTGTTCTTGTGATTGTGCTACATTTAAACAGCAATATAGTTTTAAATGTGAATAATTAATGTATGTGAATAATTAATGTGAATAATTAATAATTAATTAATGTATGGTCACTTTTGGTATTTTAATACCTAAAAATACTAAGGAAGTTATAATAAATCAAAAATGAAGAATTCATATTCAACATCTCAAATGAACAATGAATCGCGATTCAACGCGTTCGCGCACACTTTCAAATATCGATCGCCGTTGTGGATTGAATCAGATTCAGATATAAGCAAGAGTGGGAGTGATAGAGACAGTGGGAGTGGGCGTGGGCTAAACAGCGATGAAAGCTTAGAGTGCAGTTCCAATAGTTCAGATAGCATCAACAATTTTTTGGATAAAAAGGTTGTGTTTTGTATTTTTTTACACTTTAATAATTTAAAAGATTTATCTTTGGCTCTTCCAACATTAATTCATACAAAACTTAGCTTTGCTGTCTTTTATTAGACAGAGATAAAGCGACAAAATTTTAAATCTATGATTCAGTCTATTACAATATTTATACACAAGGCTCGACCTTACTATGAAACTAGATGGTATTATGTGTTAATATACCAACATACATTCTGATTACATTTATTATTACATAATATTAAAGGAAGTAACACGCCATTGCGGTAAACCGGAAAGAATAAAACAAACCGCATACTCTATTGTTTTTATACAAGTAACACATCACAACTTGATAACAGCATAAATGCTATAATTATGGATATACTAGCTTTTGCCTTCGTATTTGCTCGGATACCAATGATATAATCGAATAAAAATTGGTCGTAGCGTGATAGAGATCATGTGTAATGAAAGAAATATCAAAGCGTCTTCGTAAAAGGATTCCATAATATGGGTTTTGGATGATTTCTTTGCTAAAAGAAATTACATTTCCATAGTTTTTTTTATTTAAATATATAAAACCGTTTATTTATTCTTCTTACTATACATCGCCTTTTTATCCTACATTTGTCTTGAATAACTTTAATTACGGTTGTGTTGTGAGACCGACAGTCAGCAAGATCTATCTTTACGCTATAATTTTGACTTAATATTAATTTTAATTATGATAAATTAAATTGACAAGGCTTATTTTAACTTCTTCATTTATATTTGAACAAAATTTTTGATCTGCTTGTGCTGCTATCTATCGGTAGAGTAAACAACTATTTAGACACAAGTACAGTCGACTCTATATTTCGAATGAGCGGTTGACGATAACTTTGTATAGATGACGCTATAAGTAACTATATAATAAGGTTAATTTTATTGAGAGGAACCTTATTTATTATTCTTAAATAAAATAAGTTTAGCTATTTCTTATACTCGAAAACTATTTGCCAGTGAAAGTATCGCAAATCGGTCCAGCCGTTTCGAAGATGGCTGATCTTACAACAAATGTACAGACGATCAGATAAACATTTATAAAATTGTATTTTTAACAAATGTTGTGATCCATGTTTCTGAATGATATTATTTACTGTAGCAGGGATCGTGAGTTCGATTCCTAGATTCAGTTCAAAAAATCTCATCTCATATCTCTCTGTTCAAGGTCTACTTACTCTATCATAGCATACAATATACGTAAAAATTGAAAATTATTAATTAAAGTAAAAATTAACCGATGACTCGACTTCAGCCATTTTATCCTGTTGAACTGACAAATCAGATTTATGCATTAAATCATCCAACACGAGTGAGTTATTCCATCTAATTAGTTATCTAGGTCCATTAGTTAATTGTCCTATTAACAGTCTAGAATCTGCACCTCACTATGTCAGACTACAGGATGTTTGGTGTGAAGCGAGACTTTGACTGCATTCCTCTTACTAAGGTCAGAAATCAAACTTTATCAAAAAATGCTTAGCAAAATCCTTAAAAAACTAAAAATAAACTTAATAAAATTGGATTTTTATAGTATTTAATTTGCAATGTGTAGTAAAAAAAAGCAGTATTGTTTTTTTCAATGTCAATAACAGCAAAGCAGAACATACATATATATGTAAATGTACACTAAATTTAAGCTGAGAGAAAACCGAACCTCTACCTCCCTTTTTAAAACTGATCCTTGTTTACCAAATGGTTGAGAGATTTTTACTTAAAAAATGACATCATATTAAATAAACAAGGAAATCCATTTTAAAATTATGTTATTTTCTCTTTGACTGCCTAGTCGGAATAGCAGCTATCACTGCAGATCGAGAGTGAGATCAACCCTGACTTGAGAATTTAAAGGTTGTTTCACCCCCGCGCAATGCCTCGGAGAGCAAGTTAAGTACGGTTCTCTTATCTCTCATTGGCTGTGTCGAGTTATCATCCCATCGATATATGAGGGTTGAAGGGAATATACTGTGGACTTCTAATTATAAAACCACTGTGTTTGATCTCAGTGAAATTAGCCGTAGTACCCAAAATCGACCTTAAAAATTTCATGACTAGAACCTTTCTAAAAATCTGTGCATACTTTGCTCAATAGCCACTTGCTATCAGTAAAATGTTTGCAACCAAACGTTATCTGCTTAATGATTCTTAAATTAGTAATAAGTGCTAATATTTTTTAGACCAAGGTTTTGCATCCATGGAGAGGTTTTGTGATTTGATAAATGATCATTCAATTTCGATTATTTTTTTCCGTTTTGATACATTTACATTTACATTATTATGTGAAATGTTCAGAGTAGGGCTCAGATTTCAGAACCCTATTTTGCTGTTACATTGTTTTAAGTATATTAAAAAGTTATATACTACGCCATACATATCTACTTATATCTACTTCCACAGACATGCAGCATTAGTACTTATTTATATAACACAAAATAGGATTAGGGAAAATAGGGGATTTTCGCGATATTTTCGTTCACCGAAAAACTATTGGAGTACTGGGTATGATATCAGGGTTCAAACCCGTGATTCGAAACTTGGTTTATGTATGTTATTATTGGTCTACTAACTGTCGTTGCATATGAACCTACAAATTAATATTTTTAACATTAAGTAAGTATGTAAGGATCTCTTCTATTCGTCTGATAACAGTGCTTGACAACTCAACTACAAACAAATACAATTATTTGCTTTCCTCACTACTTATTATAATGACGACCGAAACAGTTGTTTTTAACGAACTATGATTCTTATCAATTATCAAGTTTGGTTATATATATTTGAGTGCACTTTAAAGTAAGTTTCCGCCTTTGCAACTGTGTTTTAATGGGAAATGGACTTACAATCGCTTCGGTCTATTTATATGGTTAGTGTAACTAATGTGTTATATTTGATACAAAATAAAGTAATTGGTTCAAACGTTTTTTTCTCGTGAGTATCTAGGTCTAACGAAGCGCTTTCCCTTCGCTTAGCTTCTAACTCCAAAAGACACACAAATTTTTAGTAACTTTATTTATTTCTCTTAATTTTTAGTGTTCGCCTATTTTTTCATATCTTTTTTTTTCGGTTAAAATAAGTCGGTTGAAATAGAGCTGAAAAAGGTACTGAAATGCTGCTTAGTCTGTGCCAGCCTGCCTGTTAAGTGTTAACCTTTATATAGATATAAATTTATTTAATGTGTTTTTAAATTAACTGAGAGCACAAATAGTATTACCATATATAATAATCTTCATATTTAAACTTAAAACGCTAGAAAAACTTTTTTTTTAATTTCCTCCAGTTTTACAAATCTTTTTTATTGTATATTGCATACCTTACAAAGATACATACTTATCTATTCCTTTGTCTCCAGATACCAGAGCATCATCAAAGCTCAGCGTCAGTATTCAGCGATGGGGAAAATCAGACAGACGAACAAAATGTTATTTCCGACGAAGAACGTGCCAAGTAAGTCACATACAACTAGTATTAGACGATATATAAAAAAGATGGTAGACGCTCTACCAACGTTACTCTATGGGTCTTGTCAGAATCCAACAAATACCCCATAACTCAAAAGTCAAATCTTACTAATAACCATAGAAGTCACCTTGTATCACCAGGTTGACTGGTATTCGATGTTATAATACATTCCTATCCGGATTTGGATAAGGAAGTACAAAGACCCAAATAGACATAATGTTTAAAAGTAGGCTAAAAAAGAGGATAAGCTGATTAGAGGACAGTTAAACAGTTTTAAAATTTAATTTATATATATATATATATATATATATATATATATATATATATATATATATATATATATATATATATATATATATATATATATATATATTTAAATGCCCATTGGTAACACGCTCGCTTGTATAACCGAGTGATGCGGGTTCAAATCCGGGTCTCGCACCTCTGATATTTTTATTTGCGAATTATTTCTAACACGATTATCGCTTGTCTTACGGTGAAGGAAAACATCGTGAGGAAACCTGCATGTTTGAGAAGCTAGCAAGTTTCCGAAAGGCATGTAAAGTCCGCTAATCTGCACTAGGCTAGCGCGGTCAACTATGGCCTGATCGCCCTCGCATTGCAGGGAGGGAGGTTAAAATAAAAGGGCTGAATACGAATACAATACATTTAAAAGTCATTGCTTAAAGAAAGTTTATTTTTTTGCTGTCAGATGTCTTAAAATACCTGATTCTAATGAAATTATATCAAAACATACCCTCAAATCACATGTACACAAACTCACACAGAGGTCATTGTTTAGTACTTAGGAATACTAGAGGACAGACAAACTAATATTTAAATAGTTATAAGTTAATCCGAGTACATATCGCAAGGGCTTCGCAATCACTTCAAATGGATTGACTAAGTAGGATCGTTCTCGCGGTCAGTATATCATTTCACAACGTCTGCGGCTTAATGAGGAAGTGCAGTGGCCAGTGACCCGGAGACGCCCTTTACCAAATGCTAGATGTAGTAACTAACTAGCACATAACTTACCTTTTACACAACATATTAAGTTGACGACATGATTGGCTCAGGTTGTACTGACCCTACTTGCTGTGCCTTGGTCACAGGCTCGAGTCCCGCTGGGGCATTCATTTGTTGAGCACTAATGTTTGTACTTCAGACATTAGTGTTTATATTTAGGTTTATATGATGTATCCGCTGTCTGGTATCCGTAACATAAGCATCGTAGCTTCTTATGGAACTGGATGCCGTTGTGCGTAATGTCCTAGCATATTTATTTATTAAGTACTAAATATTTAAAGATTCTTCCGGTCAACATTCAAAAAAGTTGGTTAGGATATGAATTACTAAGTAATTTCCTATTGCGATACTGATTTCAAACACTGCTATAGAAAGAGCAGTTATGTTTCTAGATAGCTTTTCTCAGCAGAACTGTTTACCGACCCGGTGATAGCTTCCTCACTAGTTACTGACTACACTGGTTTTATACGTCTAATTGAATAAAGTTTTAATGTTCATTTATTAACCCTGTTAATAGTAACTGCATAATGTTGTAACTGTCAACTTGTATTGAAATTTTAATTTCTGTTTTTTCTTTTCTTTTTGTAACATATTTTTATTGTTTATTTTAACTTAATATTACCAAATCTGTAATTTAATTTTATTTATCAGAACCTACTTTATTAACCCACTTTCAAAAAAGGAAGTTCAATCCGCCTGAGTTCATGTATTGCGTAATGATTAAGCAGACTGTGCTGCCATCGTATAATACTTTTATATTATTTAGGTTATAAAATAATTTATTGCCAAAAAATAATATTAAATAAGTAACATAGTAAGGCAGTGATAGCCCAGTAGTAACACGCTCGCTTGGATAACCAAGTGATGCGGGTTGAAATTCGAGTCTTGCACTTTATATTTTCACGTGCGAATTATTCTCCTACATAATTACCACATGTCTTGTGTTGAAACCTGCATGTCTGAGAGAAACCTAGCAAGTTTTCAAAAGATATGTGAAGTCCGCCAACACGCACTAGGCCAGCGCGGTGGACTATGGCCTGATCCCCCTCGTACTGAGGGAGGCCCGTGCCCAGCAGTGGGACGTTAAAACAGGGATGAATACAATAACTTTTACTTCTTGTTGTACAAATACAGCGTGTAGTGCAATTGTAGAGAACGATCCCGCGAGCGTTAATGGTTGGTGATAAATCACCTTCGGGCACAATGTGTGTCAATTGCTCGTTTATTTTATTGGACTAAGGGTGCCATCTGAAGGATGGAGGTTCTTGACCTACGGAACCTTGTATATTCTTTTCTTTTCTCGTCGGCTCTTCTCAACGACCGCCTTTCGAGCCGGTGGTAGATTCCCAAAATTATGCATTCGGAAATTTAATTGAAGCTGTATATTTAAAATTACTTAACGTTAGGGGTCGTCCATAAATCACGTGATGTTTTTAAGCAACTTTTTAGACCCCCCCTCCCCCATGGTGATACGTGGTGAGGTTTAAGATTACCCCCCCCCCCCCCCACTCAAAATCACGTGTATTTTTTTACAAAGTACCTTAAAAATCTGAATATTATTTTTAAATAAAGGTTAACAGGTATAATCTAATATAATTTTGGTAAAGTAAGCACCGTGATTAAAATGTAAAAATTCTAATTAAGAAGAATAAATGACAAAATAATAATCGTGAAATTTTACTATTGTACCTGAAGCAAATACTGGCTCTCTCACACATGCTCGCTATACTACTGCGGAGAAGGAAGTCATAGAATAAAGCACTGTCATTCTACTCGACATACGACATACTCTACTCAGACGTCATGGCTGTCGATAACCTTATTATTTCACACTTCTGTGTGGACTTCTGCAGCCTTTTTTAAAAGTAAATTTTTTCAAGATCTGACAGTTGTCCTTCCTTGTCATCAAGTTGGATTCCATAAGAGTCATGCGGAAGTATGAGTCTAGCCTATGTGACTGGGAGTGACGCATAATATACTTACTGGCTACTGCTCCTTTTTCCGTAGTTTTTTTATGCACTAGCACCTACAGAATCCTTACGACTCGACTAAAATCCTGCCTAAATTTTCTATTTTTCTCATTAACAAAATCAATGGGATTAGGTGGTTTATGTATGGTCTTTGACTGTATGCATACCCTCTAGTTAAGGCCGACGGTCAATTAACTTTGAGCCCTGGGTACATCACCAGCTAAAGTTAAGTCAAAATAGTATTCACTTTTCTTAAACTTTCAGTGCTGATATTCACATATGTAAATATAGTAAAAGTTTTTGAGAATATCATTAAAAATGTATAATTCGTCCGTCTGTAACTTATAACTACTACTATAACAATGTAACGTTACTTATAGTTTATTTATGTCTTAATTTTTATACATGATATTAATGGAAGTAAGTCAATACTTTCTATAAGCAATCCAAAGCAATTAAGACCAATCGGTTCATTATTACACTTCCATTCTTACTAATAGCGACGCTTCGTGTGTCTGGGGGAATGTTTGGCCTATCCTATTGGTCTCATCTTCTGTTATGAAGAATTTATAATACACGCATAGCATAGCTTTTAATAGTGCCATTTCTTGCAATAGTAGTTCCCGTACAGGTCTTTTCAGAGAAGTTTTGGAGGTGACTAGGCTTATTATAAAAGTTCGGCGATAGTCGCGGCGCGCGGATTAATCCCAACGGTGAGTAAAAAAAATCACGTGATAACTCACTACACCCCCCCTCCCTCCTGGTGATATTTCGTGATTTTTTCTGAACCCCCTCCCCCCCCCCATTCAAACATCACGTGATTTATGGACGACCCCTTACTTTCATTTTCGACTAGCCTTTTCTGCGGCTTCGTGCGCGTTCTAAAAGCTGCAAACCAAATACCTCCCGTTTTTCCATAATTTTTCATTGATGCTCCGCTCCTATTGGTCGAAGCGTGATGTAATATAGCCTTCCTCGATAGACAAACTATCCAACACAAAAAGAATTTTCAATTCGGACCAGTAGTTCCGGAGATTAGCGCGAACAAACGAACAAACAATCTCTTCTGCTTTATAATATTAGTATAGATTAGATAAGAGATCAGCCCAGAGCATGATGACGAACCGATGAAGTCTTAAGAAGCAGGATATTTAAAAAGTTAAATGTTTGTTTTGGCTACAGTGTTTAGAAAGTGCTGACATCACGTAGTAAGAAATTGTTATTCAATATAAATAAAAACAAATTATATTTCTTTAACTAAAATGAAGTAGTTTAATACGAACGATTGGAGTAGTAATATAGTAAATAGTAGTCTTCGAAACGCATTTGACGACAAACGATTTGATTATTATTATCAATCTGAACAAGCCTTCAATTGCAAGTTATAAGTCATAATTAATTATTATTCATTTAATCAGAAGCATGAAGTTATACACGATTTCGCTTTAGATCGCCTTATTTATGTTATGTTAGGTTTACTAAAATAACTTTACATTGACGACAGGTTTGGCGCAGTTTGTAGTGACCCTACGTTCTTGCGCCAGCGGTCGCAGGTTCAAGTCCCGCTAGGATTCATTTGTTAAAACTCGAATGTTTGTACTCCACTTTTTAAACTTATATATGTAGTATATTAACGGATATACTACATATATAAGTTTAATTACATTATATATAAGTTTAAGACCAGATATGGTATCCGTAACACAAGCTTCATGGCTTACCGCGGAACTAGATGGTGCTGTTTGTAATAATTTCCCAACATATTTATTTATACTACACTAACAATAATCTATACATACGAGTATAATAAAAATCTAACTTTGTCGAATCTGTTTCATTTAATATTTCTTTAGTAAATATCATTTGATAATGATAATTAATGAGACTGAGGCCAAATCAGATTAGGCCTATTTTTTATTTTATTTTTTATTTACTAGATTATTTTTTAGAACATTTGTATGTCTGTCTGTGACCGCATTAGTACGTGAAAACCATTGAACTGATTTTGATGAAATTCTTATAACCGCGAAATATTTCATTTCTGAGATATATAGACTAATACTTAAACCGTATCTAAGGACAAGTCACTGGTTAAAGTGTACCTACTTATAATTATTTTAATGATGACAGTTGAATGGTTGTTTTGTATTAAACATCTACAATCTAAGTGTTGGTCGCGCTTGTACTGAGGTATATTTAATTCGACATAATTATTGCACTTTATTTCTAGCTGTATGATTATACGAGTATATAAGCACTATGAAGCAGACATTTAAATAAAACAGGTTAAAATTAATTTAAAGCTCTAAGATTTTAGGTTCAGTTTCTTTGAGCTTGAAAAGCTTTTAGGTCTTGGATGCATTAATTTTGTTAGGACTTATTATGATTACAAATATTTGTACTACATATGTAAGTATATAGTTTATAATAAACTTTTTAAGCTTAGAAGACCAACAAGTGAAAATATTTTTCTTAACTTAAGAGTTGCATAGAGGTGGTTTTGTGGAGACTCACCGCCTTGGAGGTATCTAATTCCAATATTACTTACTTAACTCCTAATAACATTAATAAGTATTCATTAGGATAGTTAATTAAAGTATAATAAAGTTGCTGGACAAACATAATCATTTTCATAAGTAGTTGCGATTTTAATATTAGTAGTAGTAGTGATGTAATTCATTGCTCATTAATTATTTATATTTTGTTATATTTCGCTTAGAATATTTTGAGGTTGCTTATAATTCAAGTTAATCTTTTAATGTAATATGTATATAAAAATATCGTTTTAGTGTTTATTATCGAACTCCTCCGAAACGGCTTAACCGATTTTTATGATTTTTTTGTGTACATTTGATAGGTCGCTGGCTATTTTTTATACCTCTTGGTGATAAGGATAGTCCTCTCCAGATATTTTATATTTTTATGATATCTTCCAAAAATCCTTGTTTTTTAATAGTGATTAGAACGCGAGCGGAGTCGCGGGAATTGCTAGTTTTATATAAATATTTATTAATTTATTAATAATTATGTTAGCGACTCTAATGTTTTAGTTGCTTTTGCCTAGAATTGTTAGAGCAAACTATAGTACCTACTTCAACAATAATATTTGGTTTGATAAAATTGTGATTATATTAATGAAACTATTTTGCAATTTGTTATATTTTATTAGTTCAATTAAAAAAGTTTTTCTGTTTGTTGATGTTGTTGACTTTTATGAGTTTAGTTAAGTTGAGTTTTTATGAGAGCTAAAGACATTTCTCATTAAATATCTCGCTATGTTTCGTTAAATAGAAGCTTTATAAAAATATTAAGCTAACAAACTCAACAGAAAGTAATATGCATTAAATTTTTTCTACGCTACAAATATTATGTCACATCTTTATTTTCTTATCTCAGTTTTTTTACATACCTATGTACCTATAACCTGTCAAATTGATAACCTCCAAGTTAAAGTCAGTTAAAATTAAATAAATAAAAATAATATACAGTAGTTATCTCTACTTAACGCAGCAAGCTGTTTATTTTAAATGGTTCCCATATCTTGATTAGCTTTCTATCATTAGCCTTACACGTCAAGAGCTATCGCTAATGAATTGCTTATTCACTAATTTAGAGTGCAATAATTCAAAATAAATTATTATTTAAACAAATGTTTTTTTACTTGTAATAATTTATAATGATTTTTAGGTATATTAAAATGACATCTAGATTAAATTCATTAATATTAGATACTATAATATTTTAAAAAATGTGTAAAGGAAGTTTACAATCATTTTTAGTTTGTTTATTTCTTCGCATTCAGAATAAATAAAAAACATAGAAAATTTCTTTTTAATGGTTGTTAAAAATAATGTAAATTATTTTCTGGTACTTCTTATTATATGCACTATAATACGACGTAATATTTTGTAAATAAACAGTAAATAATTCTTTACTTTCATAGATTAATCAAAATGTGAGAGCATGAATCCAATACTACATGTCAATTTTTTTGTTTATTTAGCAAACGTTAGACATAAACATCGACACGGTAAAATTTAACGACACGCGGTCGGCATAACAATCGATGTCAATTAGTATTTCTGCGTACAGCAACCTATTATCAAGTACTAGTTTTGATTTATGATTATTGTATAACACTGATTCTTAATAATGCATTAGTGACTCACCTTCACTTCGTTCAAACCTGTCTAGCAGCTTCAGAGATTAGCGGAAAATCAGAAAGAGAGACAAAAATGTTAAAATTGTATTTTTATTATAAGCACTGTATATAAAATTTATATAGATCGTATAATATGTATTTAGTAAAAAACTGTTATGTTGATGTTACAAGCAGACACTTCAATTCTATTTATCTGTATACCTGTAATGTATAGATAAAAACGAAACTAACCAAGCGAACATTTAACTTTTTTGTTACTCGCTTGATTTTGCAATGGAAAAATAATTAATCTCTCAATATAGATGTAATAACCAATTATCGTTTTTAAGTCTAGCTAAATGTCAAAAACGGCTTTCGTTCTACGGGGTTTCAATCTAGGGACGAACCAGAGCGTAGCAAGGGTAAAAAGCTATATTAGTATGGTAAAAAGTTATATTAGTTATAAATTTTATTTAATTCAATAATACATATTAATAATATAGTAGATCAATTTTAATTAGATTCTTACGATACACTATGCCTTGTGAATTGTACTGATTAAATGAATCTTAATGTATAATCTCATATTATGATTATTTTAAGATGACTTTATCTATTGTGTTACTTGTAATCGAGTCGTCGTGAGTTTTATTATACAGTATTAAATATTTTTTTATAACCTCAAAAGTAATATTATTTTTATAATGGGTATTTTTATAAAGGAAACTATCTTTTCGGATTTTGTCGCGGATTTATTTTGATTTTTGGTTCCCGAAGTTTCGAATGCTTTACAGCAATCTTGGTCACGGGAGAACCCTCAACAAATTCCGAAAAGATAGTTTCATTTATAATGTCAAATATTCGCGTAAACCTAAGTAAAAGTGTTATGGGTATTTTTTTTTTTCAAAACTTAAAAGTTCACTAAATAAAAGTAATTGAAAGGTAATAAATAAGTGTATATTTGCTTTGTACATATAGTTAAGTTTACTTGTAATTTCCTTTATTGTAAATAAATTATTTAGTTTAAAAAAAATAAAATTGAAAGGTCAAGTTATCAATACTGACCTATGAAAGTAATCACATAATTTATGAACTCATTTGATTAACAAATTAAAGACGCACTCTTTCATTGCGAATGTCCTATACATTAGTCACTCACGTCAATCCGGTCAGTATGCCTTTACCCGTGCGTTGAGTTGATATTCTCTTAGTGCTTTTGTATTTTTTATGCTAAATATTGAATGTAAGTGATTGTAATTAATATTTTTGTGAATAAGTTAGTCATTTATTTTCATTTTTGTGAGTCTTGTATGAGTATCTTGCATTTAAAATTAATATTTAATAAGTAAGAGTGTGTGTAGAGTAATAAAAAAGTGAAAATTTTCCATATTTATAAGGAATTATTTCGATGTGTGGTATTCGTAAAATACTCTAAAATAATGATATAAGTATTTTATGTTTTTCTATAATAATAGTATATATTGATATTAATATCTTCAGTACAATGTAAAAGATATATGTGTAATGTGAATAGTTGAAAACTTGCTTTAGTTCAATTTAGTTATTTTTTGTAATATATTTTTCCTTATTTAATAAATCCACTAGACTTTTTCCCTTCTGCTAAAGTAAAAATTGAAGTTATTTGATAAAAATAAGTAAATTTAACAGAAAAAAACTAAATGCCTATATTAATAAGATATGTATGACTAGCTACTTACTTGCTTTGTTTGGGGTCGTCCCCAGTGAAAAACAAAAATCTATCTCACATAAAGGTACTCTATGTGCTATTCTAGACTCTTTCAATGTGCCAAACTTCATCCATATCGGTGTAGCCGTTCTCTATACTTTTACGTATACCTAATATTAGTAATATTATATATGAGGATATATATTTATAGGCTGTAGAAGATAAGGAGATTCACCTAGATTCCGCCCAATAATATAATGGATGTATTGTCGTCTTCCGCTGCGAAGGGTTACAAATTTCGCAATGTTTTAAGTCTTATTTCGAATGTACCCAATATTGATTCCAAATATTTATTGTATACTACTAGTGACGTACCCTCGCTTCATTGATGGGTTCGTATTCATTGATGGGTGCGTTGATGGGTTAGTATGAGTATCCCACCGGAACTGTATATTTTCCGGGATAAAACTATCATATTATAATAAGTTGGTGTTTATTTATGAATCATAGCTACCCTAATTATTGTTTTTAATTTTTTACCTGCCTATGTAACCCGGGGTAACACAAGAATTTAACGATACCACGTACATCGAAATCGGTTCGGGCGTTTAGGAGTAATGGTGGAATAAATATACTCACAAACATACATTCATACACATATCATCATAACACTCCTGTTTTTGGGCAGTAGTATAAAAATGTAACGTTTCTGTAGGATAGTTTTGTTTTTGTTTCTCACTGAATATATCAACTATTTTCATACTTAGATACCATTATAACACACGACTACGCTAGTATAGTAGTTAATATTATATTATGGGAAAGAATCTTTTTGTGTCTAAGATTCATGCTTATGATAGCACTGAAGCAATATCAGTCACATATAATATATTATATTGTTTATCACTACATATTTTAGTATAAAACAAAGTCGCTTTCTCCGTCCTTATCCCTATGTATGCTTAAATCTTTAAAACTACGCAACTGATTTTGATGCGGTTTTTTTTAATAGATAGAGTGATTCAAGAGGAAGGTTTATATGCATAACTAGCGGATCCCGCGGCTTTATCTGTGCTAAATCTAGGGAAGAGCCCGAGCGAAGCGAGGACGAGTCGCTAGTTTATATATAAATGCAACTTCCAAGTTTAAAGTCGGCGTTTCTGCATCCAGACTTTGTATCTATTAACGCGTGTAACGTGGGAAGAAGTAGGGTTGTCAATTTATTATAAGTAGTGATTGCTGAGTAGTTGCAATTTGACCATAATCATTGCGAAATATTTGAGGAAAACATTATTTATGATCAGAATTTTCCCAACAATAAAAAAACCTAACATTTTAATTGAAAACTTTGTAGGTACTTACTTGTTAATATATAAAAACAGCGAAGAAAAATGTATTGAACTATTTGGTTAATACGTACTATAATTATTACTACACCGTTCGGCCTGCAGGTACTGCATTACTCATGTTATACTTATACATATATGTATAGTCCATACATATATATTAATTAAAATTATACATATACATACATTTATTACATAGTCTTGTTACATTGTTCTTCTTGTATACATGTTTTATAACATAGTCTTTTTTCTACCTAAGTAGGTAACCCTATTTCAAAGTGTTCGACCTTGCTAAGAATCTCGTATCTGAGGTAATGAGGAAACTGTAGGTATGGAAGGAAATTAGCCAAAATTGCAGTGTTAAGCCCTCTATGACTAATATTCATAATATAGATATTTGAATATTTTGTAGACGTTATGTTAGATTAACAGCAATTAACTACAAGTCTATGACTCAAAAGTTCGGCTTAAGAAACATTAAAAACAGAAACCTTACAGTTTCTTACATTGTTACAGTAATATTTATTTGATATAATATTTTCTATATTCTTTCCAGAGTACCCCTTAGATCACCTCGCCGAAAGTCCACAGCGCCGCGACGGTTCAGATCGGAGTTCAGTATGGAAGATGAAGACTACTCGCCCAGCAATT
Source organism: Boloria selene (assembly GCA_905231865.2). Classification (NCBI taxonomy): domain Eukaryota; kingdom Metazoa; phylum Arthropoda; class Insecta; order Lepidoptera; family Nymphalidae; genus Boloria; species Boloria selene. The sequence continues at coordinate 1,116,208 of HG993147.1, forward strand.
CTGTCACGAGTGTCAATTCCCTGGCCAGTTTGTTGAAGGAGAAGTTACAGGTAGAGATTTAAAATGCATGCTCGTATACATTTCCAATTCCTTGGATGTTAAAATAATTGAAATTAAGGTTGTTTGAAAAAACACAAAAAACACACAACTACGAATACCAATTCATAGTTGTGTTTAGTAGTGATCAAATTTAAAGAAAATTATTGTTATTTGTGATTAAAATTACACACAATATTTATATAATTATACAGCAAGGGACGTTGTCAGTTTTTAAAATACCTAGTATTATGTGATCTGTGAAAATACTAAATTTAATTTTCAATTTCAGAGCATTCCACAAAAGATTAGAAAGAAGCCCACCGACTACAAACTACGCGCGTTCGTTAGCCTCATGTTCTTAGCTGTCGTTTTCTTTGTCGGCTTTGCTTATGTCCTGTACCACCAACAGGCACTAACTAAGGCGTACTTCCATAGCGTACAGTTCAACGAGCCCAAACGACTTATAAGAATATTTAATGCAGATGATGTTGAAATTTTGAAGGCCAGATTAGGTAAGATATGACAGAATTGCTTAATATTTCAAGAATTTAACAATATATATATCATTAAAAAATCTATTTTTTTAGTACACTAATTTAACAATGCAACGGAATTTTAGTATGAAAAATATCACAAACATTTGTTTAATTTATTTTGATACATAAAGCATTCATAATCGTATTTTAGAATTCACTTACACGATAAATGTTTTTATTTCTTCTTGCAGCTGTTGGTATTGGTGGTAACCAAAAAGCATTCCCTTGTTTACCCGAACATCGACAATCAGACGGTTCAGAGTGCTTGGAATGGCTCCACAATCTCCGTTTCTACCTCAAATGTCTGCCGCACGACCCTGGAGTTGATAATACTACTTGTTATTCAGTGCATTGGAAGGCTTTAAGACCAGGTAAATAGTAATTTAATAATATTGCTTAAATTTTGAACTACTTTTAAGTTTTGTAGTGTTTTGTTTCAAAACAAACAAGGAAAAACGGTTTTAAAAAATGTTATTATTATTAAACGAAAGGCTTTAAAAAATACATTGTTTTTATGTAAGCATACTGTACTTAATCTTATATATTTTCAATGATGTTGGGAATATAAATTTATTGCAATTTAATTTTATTATCTATTTTTAAATATCTATTTTATGATCTATTTTATTCATGTTTTTATATGCTAGGTATTTGCATCTTAAGTTCATTCGTATTATATTTAAATTTCAGATATAACGCCAAACGATTGTTTCGACTGGAGTGATACGAAAGTCCACTGGTTTGGAGCTGGGCAATCACATAATCTGACATGGCCGTTAAATACTGGTACCATAGACTATACGCCATTTATTACTGGCGATATGCAGAAATCTCAATGGGGTAATGTCTTAACTCGATATTTAATCAATTCTAAAGGAGCAGCCATTATTATAGATGATGAAACGCCATTGTATATTTCTGTCAATAAAGGAAAAAAAGAAATATGCTTGAAGGCTAAGTACGATGACTTTGCTTTTGCTAATATATTAACAGAATTTCCAGAGATGAAGTACAACATTTGTACATCTAAAGATATGAAATCATTACACTCATCAATACATAGTCATAGACGAGCTCCTTTATGGGATGGCTTAAAGCCAGCTGACATGAATACATTAGAGTCTCTCATATCAGAGCCAGTATGGCAAATAGCACCACGATTTAAGCATGAATTGCAAGATGAGACCATATCTAGATACACAGAAGACGTCATCGATCTAGGTTTCCTCAAACAAGGCCATGTATTGATTAATGAGTTTTGGCAAAATGAGATAGGTGATCTAACAGTCGATACAAGCAGATTTGCAACGTTGAACGTTACTGTAGATAAACTTCACAGACGAGGTTTTAAAGTAGCATTCACAATTCAGCCATTTATAAGTACAGAGAGTGTTAATTTTGTGGAAACAGTACAAAAAAGATTACTTATTAGTGAGAGAAATAGTGATAGAAGAATACCAGCTTTAACTAGGTTCAAATCGCTAGCAAGTGCTGGAGTTTTAGACATTACAAATGATAGATCTGTACCTTGGTTACAAAACAAACTCCAAGCTGTGATCGATGAATATCATATAGATTCGTTTTACTTTGATCTCGGTACTGCATACGATATGCCACATTACTATAGATGTGAAAAACAATTGGTAAATCCGGACCAGTATAAGACTATTTTCACAAAAACTTTTGAGAAAACACTCAATATTATCGGAGTATCATCAGCGATTAGTTTGCCACGGCCACCAATATTTGTTTCACTGCCTCCATTTGAATCTACATGGGAAGCACTAAGATTGGTCATTCCAACGATGTTGACTTACGGGGTTAATGGTTTTCCATTCACAATGCCAGGAGCTGTAGGAGGTGATATATACTGGCCTGGAAGTGAACAGTTTCTGCCATCTTCAAAAGGCTCAATAGACTCAAGTTTGAATACTACACATGAAAATGGCATTGCCCTACCAGAAAGAGAGCTATACATGAGATGGCTGCAAATGGCTACGTTCTTACCAGTTATGAAGTTCACCCATCTTCCAAGCAAGTACAACGACGAGCGTGTTCTCGAAATGGCAAAAAATTTAACTCTGTTAAGACAGAAACTAGTAAGTTTTTTGTTGCTTTTCGTATATGGTACCAATAAGTGCTAAGTGCTTAATTAATGTTTCTAAAACCGTGCGTTGGAAGATATCAGTGTGTTTATTATTTTAATTGACTGTACTATTAGCCTACAACGTAGGGCTGGATTTTATTAGGATAGGATTACGATTAAGATTAAAAAAAGTAAGTTAAACGTAAACAAAATATCGTTTCTGTTACAGGTCACACCATTACTGCTTAAGTACAAAAGGGAAGCGTTAGAAGAAGGATTGCCTCTGATCAGACCACTCTGGCTCGTAGCTGATGGTGATGCACCTTTGTTAGTGCAGGATGAATTCGCAATAGGCGATGAGATTGTTGTTGCTCCAGTATTAAATAAGGGAGAGACTATGAGAGAAGGTAATGTTCTTTTGAAATTGTTTAAAAATTAAATAGTTTTCTCTAGTTTCTAATATATTTTTGACTTCTACATGCATGACTTCTAAATATAACTATTTTATATAACCCTATAATATTTGACTACTACAGATTTTTATTTGAGAAAAATAAAAAAGAATAAAACTTTTATATTGTTAACGTGTAAATAATTTAAAATAACAATGGTATTTTTAACAACCATCTACTTTTTGGCTCGTTTGGCTCGTTTGGCTTAGTTGGGTCGCTGGGGGCTTTCATATTTTGATGAGCACGAATGTTTGGACACCAGTTATGGGTGTTTATATTTTTATTATGTATGTATTTTAAATTTAATATAATATTTAGTATATCAACTATCTGGTATCCGTAACACAAGCCACAGAGCTAGATGGAGCTGTTGTAATAATGTCCCAACATATTTATTTATTTTCAGTTTACCTCCCAGCGGGCTTATGGCAAGATGGCATAGACGGCTCGCTTCGGAAAGGCAATAGGTGGATGCACGAGTACAAAGTTCCTACAGACCGCGTTGCTTATTTCCTAAGAAAGCCAGATGACTTGCGCTTCAAATAAAATGTACTAAATGCTTAGCTTTTGTAATTTCAAATGTGTTTTACACAGAAAGGGGTAAAGACTGTTTATCCAAGCGAGTTTACATCGAAGTAGTTTTCCAAAGAGTATCCCAAATATGTATGTTGAGAATTTATGGAAAAATAACAAAATAGCCATCGAAAAGGAGTAATCGATAAGTTATTTAATAGATATTTTAAAACGTCTTTTTTTATTTTAAATCCCTCAATCTAATAAGTGTCAGTTCTTTAAGCTCTAATCATCGAAGTATTGGCAAGAAAACACGTAAATCAACGATTTACGCATAATAGATGTAAGTAAATTACATTTAGATACCATCCAGATTGTATGTAAAAGATCCACATTGTATAGACCAACTATAGAAAAATTTATTGTTATAAGAAGTCCTGGTCATTTTCAACATTCCATTTCTTTAGACGTTATTTAATTATAATGTATATCTTATGTTTAGTAACTTTCAATACATAAGAGTCCATGTGCCTTATTATGATAATGTTTAATTTTTGAGATTGTTCTTCTTTAATCTAGTCTTACTTTAGATATGTCGATATTTAATGTTGAGTGCCTTTTCTTTTTTTTTGCCTCAGTATGCCTCGGTGACTACAGATTGAATCTGCGACTCTAACTTGTAATGTATCGCGACCTAATGATGTAGCCATAGTAATTGACATTAAATAAAGTTGGCTAATACATAATTCTAACTTTAACTTTAATAACACATTTTCTTTTAGTATTGTGACTTCAAATCATATTCTACGTAAATAACTTGTTTCTGTAATATAAAAACAATATTTGTATATTAAATACGACATACATTTTGAATTAAGGATGTGTAATAAATTTTTGTATAAGGTATTTTTTGAAAAATATGAAATTAAACAGTTTCTATTATCAGAGGTGCAAGACCCGAATTCGAACCCGCATCACTCGGTTATCCAAGCGAACGCATTACCGCTGGGCTACCACTGCTCTTTACTTTTTAATAACTTATGTCCACTTATGTAATAATTTGTATTATAAAATTAAGACATTTCTATTTTTTCCTTTAACCAAAAATATAAATATAATAATAATTGTAAATGTTGCAAACTTTTTTTATTGAAATTCTATTGGCTATACTCAACGTATAAGTTGTGATTTTGTTATAAGACATAGTAAGGTATATATAGTAAGTAGTAGTATAGGTACTAGTAGTAGTAATATACTAGTATTAGTAATATACAATATACATATACAGATATGATATGTAAAATTTTATTTATTTTATTTTACGCCACGATTTCTTTTCTTTTGATTTGCAAAATAATATATTTTTTAATTTTAAGTTGGTTGTGTCGTTGTTATTAGATCAATATCGATGTTTGAATAAAGTTGTTTGTTTATTTGAAAATAGAAGATTGTTTGACGTTGAATATACCTATTCATATTTTCAGTTTCTTGTTTTATTTATAGCTAGCGTCTCACCATCTCTCACAAATCGTACCCTAATACGTACTTGTAGCTAAAATTAAAATAGGTTAAGTGACTCCTTAACATTAGCTATCGGTGAGTGAAAGATCTATCAAAATCGGTTAAGACTTTTCGGAGATTGTCGAAACACAAAGACAGACAGACGTATAGATAGTTAATTTTTTTAATAACTGGGTTTTTTATAGGTACCGTAAATAATGTACGTCGTTAAGCTTTTAATAAAAAGGTGTTATTTTGAAATACAAACAGACATTTCAATTATATTTATCTGTATATATACTGTATAGATTAGCGACCAAATCTTGCTTCTCGCTAATTTCTAAGTATCTGAAACTAGCCTACGAGTCATTCTAAGGTATTTGTCTATTTGTGTACTTTAATTAACTCGAATTCGTTGAATACCTAACAGTCGGATATTAAAAAGGGGTTTAAATAAATAAAAGAATCCATAACATTTTTGAAATATTTTTATTACTTTAATGAATCTTACACCTCACCACACACGCCGAATGGATAGCGATGACTGATACAATGAATGGTTTCATATTCAATAATTTACATAGTACGTTACAAATATCTAAAGATCCACGAAAGGACATCATTATTGAAATTATTAAAGAAACAAAATCGATCTTCAGAAGTTCGTTCAACATAAAATCAGTCTCTTGCCACCAAGCGTGCAAATTTACCAAATGAACCCCAATAGACAAACTAAGGGAGCAAACTATGCAAGTCAGGGTTCATTTGGTAAATGCAACTAAGCAACATCTCCCAAGCACATCGGTTGTTAGCACCACAAAGCCTTCCTACTCCACCATACACAACGTTCCCGTATACATTAATTCGAAATCCGCTTAAATAATTTTAGAAGCTAGTTAAATAATCCAATAAGATAAACTTAACATTGTTCATTGTTCACTCGAGGGTCGAAACAATTGTATTTTGCGATTTTTTGTCATAAATTAGGAACTATGTAAGAATGACGATAATTTACAATTCAATTTTTCAATATTATTTAATTTACTTTTCTATAAACATTTACAGAAATGATTAACACAGCGTTAGAATAAAATAAACAGCATAATATCAGTGATAATATGAAAAATACAACATTTAATAATTTTAATAATGATTTATTTCTCAGAGCTATTGATGTTCACTAAGCTGATACAATTCTTATTTTTAATAACATTTTAATATTCCTAATATAATATGCATTAATTAGAGTTCTAGCTATAAAATACAATAGTAAATTTGGGTCAGGCTTCGTAGCCAGCCGAAATGTGAACGCTGGCTGAAGTAGAAAGCCGTAAAGGATACCCCTAACACTCAAAAAGCGAATGGTCAAACAGATGCTAGTCTGAGAGAACGATCTTTAAAGAAAAAGTGGAGAAAGTCGCAAGTCAACTATATTTCAACAGATTTTTTAAACACTAGGACGTGACAGCGAAGCTAACGTAATGAAATAAGGCAGAACAAAACAAGTGTCAATAAGTATCTCAAATCATGCATCAGTCTGACCATTGAAAAAAGATTCAACTCCCTGCTAATTTCCATCCACAAAGTTGAAGCCTTCAGAAACGTAATTGTGCTCACACAACACTCGGCTTAAACATTAATATCAATCAATAGTATAAGTATAACTATAAAATAAATTCACATTCGTTCTCACAATATTGTATAAAATAAATATATAGTACATACAATAGTTAATGTATCTGGTAATGCTTTTAATTATTTTATTACATTGTGCTGGTGCCGTCAATTATACAGAATCATTTTCTCTATTTAACTATAGATTATAAGTTATAAAGTTTTGGCAAAGAAAGCGATGACAAGCGAAGGGCGCAAGTCGGCTTATTCTATGGATGACTTAAAATTAATTGACCAAACTCTTCTTGAATTGGCAAACAACGAAAGGAAATTTTATATTTATCCGAGGAAAGTTCTTAGATTAACCACTAGACTAGATGGTATAATTTGATGAATTTTATCAATATCACATTCTCTCACACAATTTAAATATATTGGTAAATTAAACCAATATTTTTCTAAAGGGGAACGTCTAAACACGTAGATTAATAACATTTAATGGAATACATAATATACTTCAAATCAATTAGTATAGGAACATATAATACTACGTGTCCAAGTATTTGGGTTGGAATCGACTAGAAATTTAAGCTATTCAATAATAATGTAGACCCAATTTTTGCCAAACCATTATAAACCCAGAGATTCTGTTAACACTTTCTGTACATGAAATGAGTTAAATTTAAACAACACTCACTTAAACTATATCGCATCGACGCAACAAGCAGATTTCAACTTAAAACAAAGGTAAATATATTGTTTTATTTGTATTAATAATTCTAATAAAACATTTATTTAATATGGAGTAAGCTCTCTATCGTCTTAGGCTGATTGGTTGCTGGAAGTCAGAAATATCTCCACTTTTGATGGACTCGTCAATGCTATATTAATTGACGTATATAGGAATTAATAAATCCAGGCACAATTTAGTTAACTCCGTACGCGTCAAGTAAACATATATTGACAAAATACCCTAATCAGTCCTTATTTGCCTTTGTTTGAAATTGAAAAAAATATTGAGGAATCTATTTTTTTCAAGCGTTCAAACTTTGAGCTTTTAAATTAAATGGAGATAGCTCCGCTTCCAGAGGAGTAATAGAACAGAATGTCGACAATTCTATCAGTAATAATTAATTTACATAGTAGTGCGAAGCCGCACTAGGTCATCGTTTATAAGCGTCTTTTTAAGACAATTAATAAAATATACTCTTTTAAACTTTCAATCACATTACAAAACCATTCGTGTAATACAGATGAAACTTCGTACTCGTCCTAGATTTCGCCTCGGAACCGTTATTATTTTATACATCACGTCCGTCGTAAAGCGATTCGCTAAAATAATTTTTGCAATAAGTATTTATATTATATTAAAATACGTCCTATTAAGAAGTCAATGTTTTAGCAAAATAATTTTTCAAAAATTTAGACATTACGCACAAGCGGTGTTTTGGCTAAACAAAATGGACTGGTTTCGCTAAAAATCGTGTATAAAAGCACTACTGATTGTATAAGACCAAATTCAAAAATACAGTCAGAAAAATATTTTAAATGGCATGTACTATTTGTCAATGACGCTACTAGAAAACAGTTTTAGAAAAAAATGGACGTTTCCGTTCTTAGGTCGAGAATTTGGTTATTGACATTCGAATTGGATACTGTAAGGAATCATTTCAGGATCGACACACGGCCGTTATGATAGTAACACTACACTTTATTACCAGCTACAGGATTAAACTCCACAGCAGTCTGTCGATTGCATTCTAATATCACATAATATTTTACTATTTGCAAGCTATCTCATTCGGAGTAGCTTCCTCACACGTAGGTGCTTTTGAATGCTCCTTTCTTTATCACAGCCTTAATTCCTACAACAATAAATGACTCTTTGGTTTCCCCATTCAAAAGCACCTAGTTTGGTTTCGAGAGGATTACTTCTTCGATGAGAAAGCTACAAATAGGCCCGACACCTAGAACTCGAGCCTATAGGCTGCGCAAGATGTCTCATGGTCCTGTAAGTTGATTGTGCATCGGGAAGCCGACGGCGAAAGATCGATCTTGTACTTCTCAAGTGCTTCTTCGTTCTCAGTGACCCAGAAGCCAAGAACATCAGTATCATAAGTGGGAATTATAGTTACTTCTGCAACAATAAATAAATATATCTATATATAGAAAAGAGACGTAGAGAGAATACAGTAGAACCCCGATTATTGGGTACGGGTATTTTCCGTATAATCGAAAATCTGGATAATCGATTTCAAAGTCAAATCAAGCTTTATTTGAATTATATTCAATTATTATTATTATGTAATGGGCAATAGGTTTTACATACATCGTTTAGATGTAAAAAATACGAGGTATAACGATAACAAAGACCATAATATGTATCTACATAACTCTACTAATACTCTTTTTCGCTTAACGTAAACAAAAATAAAAGTCAACCTATTATATGTATTAGTTTTACCGTTATCAAAGAAAATAAAACCATATTACACTATCGCGCAAACAAAAAAGAGCAGGAGGCGTCGGAATAAACTAGTCGTGACATATCTCGCTGCTTAAATATTTTTTTATCTGCAATTAGAACCGTGAAGATTGAGTCGGGATATTAGGATATTCGGATAATCGAGGTTTGGATAATCGGGGTTATTACTGTATAGAGAAGTAAAATTAATTAGTTCACTTGCAAAAAAGTATCAATCAAAATTCTTTTAACTAGCTAAAATTATGTGGGAATCGTAATTTTAATATAATTTGTAATGAATTTGAATTTACCTAAATCTTTATCTTCCCAAGTCTTCTTGGCGTCGAGGAGAGCGTTATAGATTTCTTTTGATGGTTCAGTCCCTGAGAATACATAGTATCGTGCTCTAACTCTTTTAAAGAATTCAATAGCAGAGTAATAAGAATTCCCATGGTGCGGAACATAAGTTAGATCCATATAGATCGGAGCTGGAGTTTTTTTCTTTGTGGGAGATTCTGCAGCTCTTTTGGCTTCTTTACTTTTCTCTTGATTTATCTTGTTTTTATTTGCTACAGTTGTACTAACTTGTTTTTTCGGCGTGCTCTTACCATCTGTCTGATTAGATGGCAGTACTGGACTCGGTAGACCAAGAGGTTTGCCCCAAGATTCTATTGGGTCTTTAGTTTTTTCAGACTTAGCTTCAGTTTTGTTGCTACTCGAGGAGGATGTGGTTTTCATAACTTTTTTCGACTCAGTTTTAAGATCCTTAAGAGTCAATGAAGTTGCTTCCGCTTTAATCTCTTGTTTACTAGTGCTTGGATGTTCTTGTTGATCTAGTTTGTATTTACCTGTGATACTGGATATCACTTCAGGGCCGCTCACTTTTTTATGCTCTTCAATGGCTTTTTCAAAGTGTTCGTCAGCTTCTTTCAAAAATGATGCATCAGACGTTTTCATCGTATGCTTGATTAGTTCAGATTGCGGTTGTTCATGTGACAAAAATGCATCAGACATTTTTGTTAAAGGTTTTTCAGTAAAAAGAATTTCAGTCTTATCTTCAGAATGTGTTGAATATGTACAAGAGTCGTCATCGGGCAATTGACCATAGATTGATGTTGACATAGGATCAAATTCTGCTTTTGGAAAACTATCATGACTTAATTCTCTAGGGCGAGGTGATTTTGAGTCAAGCTCAAAGCTTAAATTTGATCGTGGTGAATGTGCTATTTGTGATTTTGTACTACTTGGACTTGCTTGGCCGTCATCATCACTGTAATACATTCCACTACTTTCTGTCCCCCAAATGTGAGTAGCAGCTCGTGATTCTCTTGAACTAATGTCAGACGGTGGTGATGATATACCGGGATGGTCCAAATCATCACTGGCAGCAGACGAACTTCGCATGTCGCTCGTTTTCGATGAAAGTTTTGAGAATGACTTTTCACTTTCACCTGTATCAATTATTTCTTCATATTCTTCCTTTATTTCTGAAATTGTTGTTTTTGTTGATTTGGTAGTTTTAGTCACACCGTCACTTCCTTTACTAACAGTGGTTGTTTCAATAGTAACTTTAATTTTTTCAGGACTAATGACCTCTTTAGTTGTAACTACAGTAATTGTCTGAGTAATTTCATTATCACCCTCTTTTATTACTTTCGTGAACGTATCAGTTTCGGTAGTTATTTCACCAACTGGAGATCTTTTCTTTGTTTTGCTATCAGGTTGGGCATTTGATTTTCTGTCCAAAGGCAGATCAGATAAAATAGGCTTATCTTCATCAATGGCGGCTATGTGACTAGATTCTATAGGTTTTTGTTGAATAATTGGTTGTTTTTCGATTTGATCTAATTCTTCTGGAGACCAATCATCAATTCCTGTGCCTTGTGGAAGATATGTTACCTGTGTATTCAAATCATTAGTTATTTGTATTATTCCGTCTTCATTCTTGTTTTCTGTCACAGTTTCAGTTACAGTCTTCACAGCATATAGATTCATATCGGCATTAATCATTTCTTCTTTAGTAATATATGTTGTTACAGTTTGATCGATTTTCTTTGAGTCATCAGTGAATATTATATTTGTCTTTTTATCAACAGCACTCTTTACTTTTCCAGTTGGCTTAAGTCCATACAACGCAGCTTGTAAATCACTATCGTAAGATTTTTGTGATTCTGAAATTGTTATTTTGATATCTTTTGTAGTTTCTACTAATCCATTAGGATATAAATCATCAGTGATAGTCTCGATTGTAGTTCTAACGCGTTCAGTGTCTTTATCAGCACTTGCTAAAATTTCTCTTTTGGTTTTAGTAGTAATAGAACGTTTGATTTCTATATTGCCTTTTTGTATAATCTCGTTATTAACTACTGTGTCCTGAGTAGTGCTTTCTACAATTTCACTTTCTCCAACAAATGCATCTGACGATTCCTTTTCATTACCTGTTTTGGGTTCCTTAAGCAAAAAGTCGGCAACGGAAACTTTTTCACTTTTTTTAGTAATAACCGTTCCATCCGGGTACTCATCTTCAGTTGTTGTTCGTGTAGTAGTTTTAACTTTTTTACATTTGGATTTAGCATTTTCAAATTCTTCCTTAATGGTGGTTATAGTTGTTTTCCTGTTTATTTGTTTGCCTTCATCAATAAATTGCTCTTTTTGTACGTTTGTTTGTATATCAGGTTTTCCTAACTGCGTATAGCCAACTAAAGTCTCATCGAAAGCATCGCTGCTTTCATCAGATAAAGTAATTTTTACGTCTTTAGTTACTTCTGTAATTCCATTTGGTAGTTTAGTTTCTGTAACAGTTTCAATTGTAGTCTTTATAATTTTTTTAGCATAATCTTCTGTTGCTAATGTCTCTTTAGTAGTCATAATATTGACTAACTGGATAACATTTAAACCATCCCTTAAAACAGTTTTTTGTTGATTATCAACGTTAACTGACTTATCTAAGACGTGTATGAATTCTTTCAAATCATCTTCCGCATGTAACGAATCCATACCATCGACATCGGAAATTGATTGTCTTTTGTCGACACTAATACGTGAAGAGCCGTCGGGATACTTATCGGTGGTTGTAGTAGTCGTAATAGATTTAACTTTTTTTATCGCTCCATAACTATCAGCGTAATTTATCTTCACAATTTTTATTACGATGTTTCTTTTTATTGTAAAATCTTCATATTTTATTTCTTTATCTTCGCTTGTTTCTATTTCTTCAGGTTCTCCAGTTGCGATGAGATCTTTTAGTAATTCTTCTATTCTGTCTTTATCATCTTCATATAATGAGGTAGGAGATAACTTTTCAATCATATCTTTTGAAGACGTTGCAGGAGACTTTTCTATACGATGTATTTCTAGATCTTCATCCATTATAGAAATCTTTTCACTCGTTTTTGTTACAGACGATCCATCTGGATATTCATCAGATATTATAGTCTTTGTTGTTGTTTTAATTCGCTTAATATTTTTTGATGTATTCTGCAACTCCTCGCTTATAACTGTTGTAATTGTTTTTCTTTTGATATTTATTCCATTTTCATTAATAATTTCAAACTCTTCTGTCGTTCTTTCATGTGGCTCACCACTAATCTCGAATCCTTCAGAAATTTCTTTTTCAGTCTCGTGTGCATAATCTGAAATAAATACTTGAGAATCTCTGGTAATTTCTGTCACTCCGTTAACAAAAGTAGATTCAATTGTTTGGTCTATTGTAGTTTTTAATTTCTTTTTAGATCGATCCCCAGTTGCCAGAATTTCTTTTGTAGTAGTTGTAGTAATTAGTTGATGAACCTTTTTACCATCCACTATGATGTCTTTTTCATGAGTATTTACGTCAACCGTTTCATCTTCTATAATTGTATAATCATTTAATTCTGTGCTCTCTATTAAATCTTTTTCGTCTACATCTGTTAAAGAAGTACTGCAATCTACCTTAGTTTGAGAAGATCCATCCGGGTAATCATCAGTTGTCGTTACGGTAGTTACGGTCTTAATTTTTCTTAGTTGCCCACAATGGTCAGCGTATTTTGTTTTCACTACTTTAGTCAAAATAGTTCGTTTAATTATTATATTCTCTTGAACAATCTCTTCAGTTTTCGTCGAAACGTTTTCTTCAGGTTCGCCAAGCATATTATATTCATTTAATATCTTTTCAATGTTACTACTAGAGCCAGCAATTATCTCCTCTATTTTGACTTCTACATTTTTTTTCACATCCTTAGAGCCATCAGGATATTCTTTTGTAGTGATTGTTTCGATAGTAGTTTTTATATTCTTTTTACTTTCATTTATTTTTATTGTTTCTTTCTTTGTGATTGTAGTAATGGTTTCAACTATGTCAATATTGTTTTCTCTTATAACTCGTTTGCTAACATCTGTGTCAATTACCGTATCTTCTACATTTTCCTCAGAGTCATCCGAATCCATAAAGAAATCAGTTTTTATGGAAGTTTCATCTTTCTTCATATCATTCATTGTAGTTGAAGTGGAAGACGTTTGAGATAACTTTTCTTCGTTACATGAATTAGAATCAGTCTTTTCATCATAAGTTTCGAGGTAGAATTTGTCTAATTTACTATCATTTGAATATAAATCCATTAATGAGGTAGACTTAAGGCTGGAAGAACATTCTGAAAGTAATGTTTGTGTATCTTTTGTAGTAGTAGTGGAACCATCTGAACTTTTACTAAGTGTAGTGGTTTCTATAGTAGTTTTAATATTTTGAGGTGTTCCATCTGCCCTTGATATTATTTCTTTTGTAGTTACTGTTGTTATTGTTTGAGTTACGACATTTTCACCTTCTTTAATTATTTTGGTAACGGTGTCAGTTTCAGTTTTAATTTTTCCTATTGTTTGCAATAAATTGAGGTTATCACATTCATCTTCTACGCTGCTTTTCAATGTTTTAGGTACTTTTTCTGTTGATGTTGAAATTTTTTGAGTTAGTATATCATCTCCTACATGCACAACTTTAGTTATTGTTTCTTCGCTTCCATCTGATTTATCATACGTAACTTCACTTTGAACTCCTTCACTTATTTTAATATCTTGGAAATTGCTTGGTAATTTAGGTAGAGGACTTACTGGGACAGTGGGAGGAGTAGCTACTCTATCAATTTCAGGGCATAGAGATTCAACAAATTCAGATTTAATACCTTGTTGAATATTTTCGTCAGTGAAAGCTTTATGTATACCTTCCATTAGTCGTTTTGCCGTATCAGAGGATGTTTGAGTAGATGGTTCTATAATAGTTGATGGAGGTATATTATCAGAATCTGTAGTTTCACTGTGAAGTACAGAATACGCTTTAGGTACTACTTTTTCCTTGGTTGCTTTTAGCTTTTCACTTTTTTCCGAGCTTTCAAATGAATATTTTTCTTCTAAACTAACTTCCCTTGAAATATCTTCAGAGCTACTATGGGTCAAAGTTTGAGATGAAATTTCCTGATCAACTGTTTTATCTCCAGAGTATGTGCTAATAGAGACTAAAGTGTCACCTGTAGATTTTGTTTTGGATGTTGACGATTTGTCTTCTTCTTTAATAATTTTTTCCAATGGCTGACTTTCACTAAGTTTGCTATGATTTTCAAGAGAAAGTTTGCCATCAAGGTGACCTTCTTGATCATTTTCCAACTCTTTTGCTATTTGCTTTGTTAGCTGGGATTTTAAGACTTTGTGTTGATTGATTTTGTCTTTTATGTAGTTAGCATCAACAGTTTCTTCCGATAAAGAAATTTTTTCAGTAGTTTTTATATTAACTTTACCATCAGGATATTCGTCTTCAGTAGTAATTCTCAGAATTGTCCTAGTACATTTAATTTCTTTAGAAATACTATAAAATATTTGAGTTATTTGGGTAGTTACAATTTTACGTTTTATTGTAATATCGTCTTCTATAATAGATTCCATTACTGTATTAGATTCTTCTGTAGGATCTTCTGCGTACTCAAATCCTTCCAAAGAACCATGTGTTGGCGAATATAGTTGGTTCTTTTCAGAATTTAATATTTCATCAACCAAAATAATTTCTTTGCTTGTCGTCGTTTTAATCGTACCATCAGGGTATTCGTCTTCAACCATAGTTGTTTTAATGGTTCTTATTCTTTTTATATTTATATCAGGATTTCCAAATATTTGTTCGACTATTGTTAAAGTTTTTTTTCTTTGAATTATCTCGTTATTTTCTATTAGTTGCTCTACTTTTGTAGAAGTTCTTATTTTAGGTTTTTCAATCACGGTAAACCCTTCTGGAATATCATCAAAATCTTTTTCATATTGTTTTGATTCTTCTCCATTGTCTTTGTTATCTGTCTTTCCTAGGTTGTCAGCTTCACTAGAATGACTCAAACACTCAAACGAATGACTGGGTTCCTTTTCATCTACTTTCAATTCCTTCATCTCTTTTACAGGGCTCGGGGCCTTGTCATCTAATTTTTCAATAGTTGATTTAAGTTCTGTGTCTTTGTCAGGGCTGAGTGCCTTGTCGTTAATTTTTTTGCATACGACCTCATCTACAGGGCTAGGCGCCTTGTCATCTACTTTTTCAGTTATAGATTTTGGTTCATTTTCTTTGACAGGGCTGGGTTCTTTGACATCAACAGTCTTGCCTCTGAGCTCCACTTTAGGACTTAGCTTAGGAGGTAGCTTTTCATCTGGTTCTTCAGTGATAGGCTTAGGCTCTGTGTCTCTGACAGGGCTGGGCTCCTTGTCGTCAATCTGTTTGCCTATGATCTCATCTACAGAGCTAGGCACCTTGTCATCTACTTTTCCATTAATAGACTTCGATTCAGCATCTTTGACAATGCTAGGCGCCTTGACATCAAGATTTTTGTCTTTAACCTCTTCAGCAAGTCTAGGTGCCTTTAATTCTGGTTCTTCAGTGACAAGTTTAAACGCTGTATCTTTGACAGAGTGGAGCTCCTTGTCGTCAAGTTTTTTGTCTATGACCTCATCTACAGGACTAGGTGCCTTTTCATTTTCTTTCTCAATAATAGGTTTGGATTCAGCTTCTTTGACAGGGCTATGCTCCTTGTCGTCAAGTTTCTTACCCAAGACCTTTACAACAGCACTAGGTGCCTTATGAATTTCTGTTTCAGTTTTAAGTTTGCGATCAGCTTCTTTGACAGGGCTAGGCGTCTTGATACAAAGTTTTCCGTCTTTGACTTCTTCATCTGGGCAAGGCGCCTTGTCATCTAGTTTTTCAGTTATAGAGTTTGGTTCAGCTTCTTTGATAGAACTGAGTTCTTGAACGTCAACAGTTTTACCTTTGACCTCTTCTTTAGGGCTAAGTGCCTTTTCTTCTAGTTTTTCAGTGATAAGCTTAGGTTCTGTGTCTTTGTTAGAGATGGGTTCCTTCTCGTCAAGTTTTTTTCCTACGACCTCATCTACAGGACTAGGCGCCTTGTGAACTTCTTTTTCAGTAATAGATTTGTATTCTGCTTCTTTTACAGGGCTGGGTGCCTTAACGTCAAGTTTTTTGTCTATGATTTCTTCAACGGGGCTAGGCGCCTGGTCAGCTTGTTTTTCCACAATGGGTTTTGTTTCTGCTTCTCTGATAGGGCTGGGATCCTTAACTTCAAGTTTCTGGCCTAAGTCTTCATCAACGGGGCTGGGCTCCTGATTGTCATGATTTATGCCCAAGACCTCTTCAACGGGGCTAGGCGCCTTGTCACCTAGTTTCTTAATGATAGGTTTGGGTTCTGCTTCTTTGACAGGGCTGGGCTCTTTGTCGTCAAGTTGTATGCCTAATACCTCTTCAACAGGGCTAAACACCTTTTCATCTAACTTTTCTGTTAAGGGTTTGGGTTCTGCTTCTTTGACAGGGCTGGGTTCCTTGTCAAGTTTCCTGCCTAAGACCTCTTTAACGGGGCTAGATGATTTGTCATCTTCTTTTGAAGAAATAGGTTGCTTGCGTTTTACCTCTTCAACGTTGCTAGGCGCCTTGTCACCTAGTTTTTCTATCATGGGTTTGGGTTCTACTTCTTTGACAGGGCTATGATCCTTATTGTCATGTTTTTTGCCTAAGACCTCATCTACAGGGTTAAGCGCCTTGTCAGTTACTTTATCAGTAATAGGTTTTGGTTCAGCTTCTTTAACAGGGCTCGGTGCCATAATGTCAAGTTTTTTGCCTAAGACCTCTTTAATAGGGCTAGGCGTCTTAATATCATGTTTTTCAGTTATTGTTATGGTTTCGGCATCTATAACAGGGCTGGGGTCCTTATTGTCAAGTTTTTTTCCTAAGACCTCTTCAACAGGGCTCGGCGCCTTGTCATCTAGTTTTTCAAGGATAGGTTTGCGATCTGCTTCTTTGACAGGACTGGGCCTGTCCTTGTCGTCAAGTTGTATGCCTACTACATCTTCAACAGGGCTAGGCACTTTTTCATCTGCCTTTTCAGTTATGTGTTTGGGTTCTGCTTCTTTGACAGGGCTGGGTCCCTTTTCTAGTTTTTTGCCTACAACCTCTTTAACGAGGCTAGGTGCCTTGTCGTCTTCTTTGACAGGGCTTGGCGCCTTTTCATCTAGCATTCCAGTGATAGTTTTTGGTTCTTTGTCTTTGACAGGGCTGGTTTCTTTGTCGTCAAGTTTTTTGTCTATAACCTCATCTACAGGGCTGGGCACCTTGTCGACTCCTTTTTCAGTAATAGGTGTTGTGTCAGCTTCTTTAACAGGGCTTGGTGCCATAATGTCAAATTTTTTGCCTAAGACCTCTTTAATTGGGCTAGGCGTCTTATCATCATGTTTTTCAGTTATTGTTTTGGTTTCGGCATGTTTTACAGGGCTGGGCTCCTTATCGTCAAGTTTTTTGCCTAATACCTCTTCAACAGAGCTAGGCGCCTTTTCATCTGGTGTTTCAAGGATAGGTTTGGGTTCTTTGTCTTTGACAGGGCTGGGTTCTTTGTCGTCAACTTTTTTGCCTACGACCTCATCTACAGGGCTGGGCGCCTTGTCGACTACTTTATCAGTAATGGGCGTTGGTTCAGTTTTTTTAATAGGGCTGGTTGCCTTGACGTCTAATTTTTTGCTTAAGACTTCTTTAATAGGGCTAGGCTTCTTATCATCCAGTTTTTCGGTTATTGTTTTGGTTTCGGCACCTTTTACAGGGCTCGGCTCCTTATCGTCAAGTTTATTGCCTAAGACCTCTTCAACGGGGCAAGGCGCCTTGTCATCTAGTTTTTTAAGGATAGGTTTGCGATCTACTTCTTTGACAGGGCTGGGCTCCTTGTCGTTAAGTTGTATGCCTAATACCTCTTCAACAGGGCTAGGTACCTTTTCATCTGCCTTTTTATTTATGTGTTTGGGTTCTGCTTCTTTGATGGGGCTGGGTTCCTTTTCAAGTTTTTTCCCTAATACCTCTTTAATAGGGCTAGGCGTCTTATCAACCAGTTTTTCAGTAATTGTTTTGGTTTCGGCATCTTTTACAGGGCTGGGTTTCTTATCGTCAAGTTTTTTGCCTAAGACCTCTTCAACGTGGCTAGGCGACTTGTCTTCTAGTTTTTCAAGGATAGGTTTGCGATCTGCTTCTTTTACAGGGCTGGGCTCTTTGTCGTCAAGTTGTATGCCTAATACCTCTTTCACAGGGCTAGGCACCTTTTCATCTGCCTTTTCAGTTATGGGTTTGGGTTCTGCTTCTTTTACGGGGCTGGGTTCCTTTTCAAGTTTTTTACCTACGACCTCTGTAATGGGGCTAGGTGCCTTGTCATCTTCTTTGACAGGGCTTGGCGTCTTTTCACTTAGCATTTCATTGATAGTTTTGGGTTCTTTGTCTTTGACAGGGCTGGGTTCTTTGTCGTCAAGTTTTTTGCCTATGAACTCATCTACAGGGCTGGGCGCCTTGTCGACTACTTTATCAGTAATAGGCGTAAGTTCAGCTTCTTTAACAGGGCTGGGTGCCTTAATGTAAAGTATTTTGCCTAAGACCTCTTCAACGGGGCTAGGCGACTTGTCTTCTAGTTTTTCAAGGATAGGTTTGCGATCTGCTTCTTTTACAGGGCTGGGCTCTTTGTCGTCAAGTTGTATGCCTAATACCTCTTTCACAGGGCTAGGCACCTTTTCATCTGCCTTTTCAGTTATGGGTTTGGGTTCTGCTTCTTTTACGGGGCTGGGTTCCTTTTCAAGTTTTTTACCTACGACCTCTGTAACGGGGCTAGGTGCCTTGTCATCTTCTTTGACAGGGCTTGGCGTCTTTTCACTTAGCATTTCATTGATAGTTTTGGGTTCTTTGTCTTTGACAGGGCTGGGTTCTTTGTCGTCAAGTTTTTTGCCTATGAACTCATCTACAGGGCTGGGTGCCTTGTCGACTACTTTATCAGTAATAGGCGTAAGCTCAGCTTCTTTAACAGGGCTGGGTGCCTTAATGTCAAGTTTTTTGCCTAAGACCTCTTCAACGGGGCTAGGCGACTTGTCTTCTAGTTTTTCAAGGATAGGTTTGCGATCTGCTTCTTTGATATGGCTGGGCTCCTTGTCGTCAAGTTGTATGCCTAATACCTCTTTAACAGGACTAGGCACCTTTTCATCTGCCTTTTCAGTTATGGGTTTGGGTTCTGCTTCTTTGACGGGGCTGGGTTCCTTTTCAAGTTTTTTACCTACGACCTCTGTAACGGGGCTAGCTGCCTTGTCATCTTCTTTGACAGGGCTTGTCGTCTTTTCACTTAGCATTTCATTGATAGTTTTGGGTTCTTTGTCTTTGACAGGGCTGGGTTCTTTGTCGTCAAGTTTTTTGCCTATGAACTCATCTACAGGGCTGGGCGCCTTGTCGACTACTTTATCAGTAATAGGCGTAAGTTCAGCTTCTTTAACAGGGCTGGGTGCCTTAATGTCAAGTATTTTGCCTAAGACCTCTTCAACGGGGCTAGGCGACTTGTCTTCTAGTTTTTCAAGGATAGGTTTGCGATCTGCTTCTTTTACAGGGCTGGGCTCTTTGTCGTCAAGTTGTATGCCTAATACCTCTTTCACAGGGCTAGGCACCTTTTCATCTGCCTTTTCAGTTATGGGTTTGGGTTCTGCTTCTTTTACGGGGCTGGGTTCCTTTTCAAGTTTTTTACCTACGACCTCTGTAATGGGGCTAGGTGCCTTGTCATCTTCTTTGACAGGGCTTGGCGTCTTTTCACTTAGCATTTCATTGATAGTTTTGGGTTCTTTGTCTTTGACAGGGCTGGGTTCTTTGTCGTCAAGTTTTTTGCCTATGAACTCATCTACAGGGCTGGGCGCCTTGTCGACTACTTTATCAGTAATAGGCGTAAGCTCAGCTTCTTTAACAGGGCTGGGTGCCTTAATGTCAAGTATTTTGCCTAAGACCTCTTCAACGGGGCTAGGCGACTTGTCTTCTAGTTTTTCAAGGATAGGTTTGCGATCTGCTTCTTTTACAGGGCTGGGCTCTTTGTCGTCAAGTTGTATGCCTAATACCTCTTTCACAGGGCTAGGCACCTTTTCATCTGCCTTTTCAGTTATGGGTTTGGGTTCTGCTTCTTTTACGGGGCTGGGTTCCTTTTCAAGTTTTTTACCTACGACCTCTGTAATGGGGCTAGGTGCCTTGTCATCTTCTTTGACAGGGCTTGGCGTCTTTTCACTTAGCATTTCATTGATAGTTTTGGGTTCTTTGTCTTTGACAGGGCTGGGTTCTTTGTCGTCAAGTTTTTTGCCTATGAACTCATCTACAGGGCTGGGCGCCTTGTCGACTACTTTATCAGTAATAGGCGTAAGTTCAGCTTCTTTAACAGGGCTGGGTGCCTTAATGTAAAGTATTTTGCCTAAGACCTCTTCAACGGGGCTAGGCGACTTGTCTTCTAGTTTTTCAAGGATAGGTTTGCGATCTGCTTCTTTTACAGGGCTGGGCTCTTTGTCGTCAAGTTGTATGCCTAATACCTCTTTCACAGGGCTAGGCACCTTTTCATCTGCCTTTTCAGTTATGGGTTTGGGTTCTGCTTCTTTTACGGGGCTGGGTTCCTTTTCAAGTTTTTTACCTACGACCTCTGTAACGGGGCTAGGTGCCTTGTCATCTTCTTTGACAGGGCTTGGCGTCTTTTCACTTAGCATTTCATTGATAGTTTTGGGTTCTTTGTCTTTGACAGGGCTGGGTTCTTTGTCGTCAAGTTTTTTGCCTATGAACTCATCTACAGGGCTGGGTGCCTTGTCGACTACTTTATCAGTAATAGGCGTAAGCTCAGCTTCTTTAACAGGGCTGGGTGCCTTAATGTCAAGTTTTTTGCCTAAGACCTCTTCAACGGGGCTAGGCGACTTGTCTTCTAGTTTTTCAAGGATAGGTTTGCGATCTGCTTCTTTGATATGGCTGGGCTCCTTGTCGTCAAGTTGTATGCCTAATACCTCTTTAACAGGACTAGGCACCTTTTCATCTGCCTTTTCAGTTATGGGTTTGGGTTCTGCTTCTTTGACGGGGCTGGGTTCCTTTTCAAGTTTTTTACCTACGACCTCTGTAACGGGGCTAGCTGCCTTGTCATCTTCTTTGACAGGGCTTGTCGTCTTTTCACTTAGCATTTCATTGATAGTTTTGGGTTCTTTGTCTTTGACAGGGCTGGGTTCTTTGTCGTCAAGTTTTTTGCCTATGAACTCATCTACAGGGCTGGGCGCCTTGTCGACTACTTTATCAGTAATAGGCGTAAGTTCAGCTTCTTTAACAGGGCTGGGTGCCTTAATGTCAAGTATTTTGCCTAAGACCTCTTCAACGGGGCTAGGCGACTTGTCTTCTAGTTTTTCAAGGATAGGTTTGCGATCTGCTTCTTTTACAGGGCTGGGCTCTTTGTCGTCAAGTTGTATGCCTAATACCTCTTTCACAGGGCTAGGCACCTTTTCATCTGCCTTTTCAGTTATGGGTTTGGGTTCTGCTTCTTTTACGGGGCTGGGTTCCTTTTCAAGTTTTTTACCTACGACCTCTGTAATGGGGCTAGGTGCCTTGTCATCTTCTTTGACAGGGCTTGGCGTCTTTTCACTTAGCATTTCATTGATAGTTTTGGGTTCTTTGTCTTTGACAGGGCTGGGTTCTTTGTCGTCAAGTTTTTTGCCTATGAACTCATCTACAGGGCTGGGTGCCTTGTCGACTACTTTATCAGTAATAGGCGTTAGTTCAGCTTCTTTAACAGGGCTGGGTGCCTTAATGTCAAGTTTTTTGCCTAAGACCTCATCAACGGGGCTAGGCGACTTGTCTTCTAGTTTTTCAAGGATAGGTTTGCGATCAGCTTCTTTGATAGGGCTGGGCTCCTTGTCGTCAAGTTGTATGCCTAATACCTCTTTAACAGAACTAGGCACCTTTTCATCTGCCTTTTCAGTTATGGGTTTGGGTTCTGCTTCTTTGACGGGGCTGGGTTCCTTTTCAAGTTTTTTACCTACGACCTCTGTAACGGGGCTAGCTGCCTTGTCATCTTCTTTGACAGGGCTTGTCGTCTTTTCACTTAGCATTTCATTGATAGTTTTGGGTTCTTTGTCTTTGACAGGGCTGGGTTCTTTGTCGTCAAGTTTTTTGCCTATGAACTCATCTACAGGGCTGGGCGCCTTGTCGACTACTTTATCAGTAATAGGCGTAAGTTCAGCTTCTTTAACAGGGCTGGGTACCTTAATGTCAAGTATTTTGCCTAAGACCTCTTCAACGGGGCTAGGCGACTTGTCTTCTAGTTTTTCAAGGATAGGTTTGCGATCTGCTTCTTTTACAGGGCTGGGCTCTTTGTCGTCAAGTTGTATGCCTAATACCTCTTTCACAGGGCTAGGCACCTTTACATCTGCCTTTTCAGTTATGGGTTTGGGTTCTGCTTCTTTTACGGGGCTGGGTTCCTTTTCAAGTTTTTTACCTACGACCTCTGTAACGGGGCTAGGTGCCTTGTCATCTTCTTTGACAAGGCTTGGTGTCTTTTCACCTAGCATTTCAGTGATAGTTTTGGGTTCTTTGTCTTTGACAGGGCTGGGTTCTTTGAAGTCAAGTTTTTTGCTTATGACCACATCTACAGGGCCGGGTGCCTTGTCGACTACTTTATCAGTTATAGGCGTTAGTTCAGCTAATTTAACAGGGCTGGGTGCCTTGATGTCAAGTTTTTTGCCTATGACCTCTTTAATAGGGCTAGGCATCATATCATCCAGTTTTTCAGTTATTGTTTTGGTTTCGGCATGTTTTACAGGGGTCGGCTCCTTATCATCAAGTTTTTTGCTTAAAACGTCTTCAACGAAGCTGGACTCCTTGTCGCCAAGTTGTATGCCTAAAACATCTTCAACAGGGCTAGGCAGCTTTTCGTGTGCCTTTTTATTTATGGGTTTCAGTTCTGCTTCTTTGACGGGGCTGGGTTCCTTTTCATGTTTTGTACCTATGACCTCTTTAACGGGGCTAGGTGCCTTGTAATCTTCTTTGATTGGGCTTGGCGCCTTTTCATCTAGCATTTCTGTGATAGTTTTGGATTCTTTGTCTTTGACAGGGCTGGGTTTTTCGTAGTCAAGTTTTTTGCCTACGACCTCATCTACAGGGCTGGGCGTCTTGTCGACTACTTTATCAGTAATAGGTGTTGGTTCAACTTCTTTAACAGGGCTGGGTGCCTTGATGTCAAGTTTTTTGCCTAAGAACTCTTTAATAGGGCTAGGCGTCTTATCATCATGTTTTTCAGTTATTGTTTTGGTTTCGGCACCTTTAACAGGGCTGGGCTCCTTATCGTCAAGTTTTTTGCCTAAGACTTCTCCAACAGGTCTCGGCGCCTTGTAATCTAGTTTTTCAAGGGAAGGTTTGTGATCAGTTTCTTTGATAGGGCTGGGCTCCTTGTCGTCAAGTTGTATGCCTACTACCTCATCAACAGGGCTTGGCACCTTTTCATATGACTTTTCAGTTATGGGTTTGGTTTCTGTTTCTTTAACGGGGCTGGGTTCCTTTTCAAGTTTTTTACCTATGACGTCTTTAACGGGGCTAGGTACCGTGTCATCATCTTTGACAGGGCTTGGTGTCTTTTCTTCTAGTATTTCATTGATAGTTTTGGGTTCTTTGTCTTTGACAGCACTGGGTTCTTTGTCTTCAAGTTTTTTGCCTACGACCTCATCTACAGGACTTGGCGCCTTGTGGACTACTTTATCAGTAATAGGTGTTGGTTTAGCTTCTTTAACAGGGCTGGGTGCCTTGATGTCAAGATTTTTGCTTACGACCTCTTTAATAGGACTAGGCGTCTTATCAACCAGTTCAGTAATTGTTTTGGTTACGGCATCTTTGACAGAACTAGGCTCCTTATCGTCAAGTTTTTTGCTTAAGACCTCTTCAACAGGACTAGGCGCCTTGTCATCTAATTCTTCAAGGATTGGTTTGGTTTCGGCATCTTTTTCAGGGCTGGGCTTCTTATCGTCAAGTTTTTTGCCTAAGACCTCTCCAACAGGGCTCGGCGCCTTGTCATCTAGTTTTTCAAGGATAGGTTTGCGATCTGCTTCTTTGACAGGGCTGGGCTCCTTGTCGTCAAGTTGTATGCCTACTACCTCTTTAACAGGGCTTGGCACCTTTTCATATGACTTTTCAGTTATGGGTTTGGTTTCTGCTTCTTTGACGGGGCTGGGTTCCTTTTCAAGTTTTGTACCTATGACATCTTTAACGGGGCTAGGTACTGTGTCATCATCTTTGACAGGGCTTGGTGCCTTTTCATCTAGTATTTCAGTGATAGTTTTGGGTTTTTTGTCTTTGACAGCACTGGGTTCTTTGTCTTCAAGTTTTTTGCCTACGACCTCATCTACAGGACTGGGCGCCTTGTGGACTACTTTATCAGTAATAGGTGTTGGTTTAGCTTCTTTAACAGGGCTGGGTGCCTTGATGTCAAGTTTTTTGCCGACGACCTCTTTAATAGGGCTAGGTGCCTTGTCCTCTTCTTTGTTAGTGCTTGGCGACTTTTCATCTAACATTTTTATGTGATTGGGTTCTGTTTCTTTGACAGGGCTGGGTTCCTCTTCAAGTTTTTTGCCTACGACCTTTTTAACGGGGCTAGGTGCCTTGTCATCCTCTTTGACAGGGCTTGGCGCCTTTTCATCTAGCATTCCAGTGATAGGTTTTGGTTCTTTGTCTTTGACAGGGCTGGTTTCTTTGTCGTCAAGTTTTTTGTCTCTGACCTCATCTACAGGGCTGGGCGCCTTGTCGACTCCTTTTTCAGTAATAGGTGTTGTATCAGTTTCTTTAACAGGGCTTGGTACCATAATGTCAAGTTTTTTGCCTAAGACCTCTTTAATAGGGCTAGGCGTCTTATCATCATGTTTTTCAGTTATTGTTTTGGTTTCGGCATCTATAACAGGGCTGGGCTCCTTATCGTCAAGTTTTTTGCCTACGACTTCTTCAACAGGGCTCGGCGCATTGTCATCTCGTTTTTCAAGGATTGGTTTGCGATCTGTTTCTTTGACAGGGCTGGGCTCCTTCTCATCAAGTTGTATGCCTAATACCTCTTTAACGGGGCTAGGCCCCTTTTCATCTGCCTTTTCAGTTATGGGTTTTGTTTCTGCGTCTTTGACGGGGCTGGGTTCCTTTTCAAGTTTTTTACCTACGACGTCTTTAACGGGGCTAGGTGCCGTGTCATCTTCTTTGACAGGGCTTGGCGCCTTTTCATCCAGTATTTCAGTGATAGTTTTGGGTTCTTTGTCTTTGACAGCACTGGGTTCTTTGTCTTCAAGTTTTTTGCCTACGACCTCATCCACAGGGCTGGGCGCCTTGTCGACTACTTTATCAGTAATAGGTGTTGGTTCAGCTTCTTTGACAGGGCTGGGTGCTTTGATGTCAAGTTTTTTGCCTAAGACCTCTTTAATAGGGCTAGGCGTCTTATCAACCAGTTTTTCAGTAATTGTTTTGGTTTCGGCATCTTTTTCAGGGCTTATCTCCTTATCGTCAAGTTTTTTGCCTAAGACCTCTTTAACAGGGCTCGGCGCCTTGTTATCTAGTTTTTCAAGGATAGGTTTAGGTTTGCGATCTGCTTCTTTGACAGGGCTGCGCTCCTTCTCATCAAGTTGTATGCCTACTACCTCATCAACAGGGCTAGGCACCTTTTCATCTACCTTTTCAGTTTTATGTTTGTGGTCTGCTTCTTTGACAGGGCTTGGTTCCTTTTCAAGGTTTTTGCCTAAAACCTCTTTAATAGGGCTAGGTGCCTTGTCCTCATCTTTGACAGGGCTTGGCGACTTTTCATCTAACATTTTTATGTGTTTAGGTTCTGTTTCTTTAACAGGGCTGGGTTCCTCTTCAAGTTTTTTGCCTACGACCTCTTTAACGGGGCTAGGTGCCTTGTCATCTTCTTTGACAGGGCTTGGCGCCTTTTCATCTAGCATTCCAGTGATAGGTTTTGGTTCTTTGTCTTTGACAGGGCTGGTTTCTTTGTCGTCAAGTTTTTTGTCTATGACTTCATCTACAGGGCTGGGCGCCTTGTCGACTCCTTTTTCAGTAATAGCTGTTGTATCAGTGTCTTTAACAGGGCTTGGTGCCATAATGTCAAGTTTTTTGCCTAAGACCACTTTAATAGGGCTAGGCGTCTTATCATCATGTTTTTCAGTTATTGTTTTGGTTTCGGCATCTATAACAGGGCTGGGCTCCTTATCATCAAGTTTTTTTCCTAAGACCTCTTCAACAGGGCTCGGCGCCTTGTCATCTCGTTTTTCAAGGATAGGTTTGCGATCTTCATCTTTGACGGGGCTGGGATCCTTTTCAAGATTTTTACCTACGACGTCTTTAACGGGGCTAGGTGCCGTGTCATCTTCTTTGACAGGATTTGGCGCCTTTTCATCCAGTATTTCAGTGATAGTTTTGGTTTCTTTGTCTTTGACAGCGCTGGGTTCTTTGTCTTCATGTTTTTTGCCTACGACCTCATCCACAGAGCTGGGCACCTTGTCGACTCCTTTTTCAGTAATAGGTGTTGTGTCAGCTTCTTTAACAGGGCTTGGTGCCATAATGTCAAGGTTTTTGCCTAAGACCTTTATAATTGGGCTAGGCGTCTTATCATCATGTTTTTCAGTTATTGTTTTGGTTTCGGCATCTATAACAGGGCTGGGCTCCTCATCGTAAAGTTTTTTTCCTAAGACCTCTTCAACAGGGCTCGGCGCCTTGTCATCTCGTTTTTCAAGGATAGGTTTGCGATCTGCTTCTTTGACAGGGCTGGGCTCCTTCTTATCAAGTTGTATGCCTAATACCTCTTTAACAGGGCTAGGCCCCTTTTCATCTGCCTTTTCAGTTATGGGTTTGGTTTCTGCGTCTTTGACAGGGCTGGGTTCCTTTTCAAGTTTTTTACCTACGACGTCTTTTACGGGGCTAGGTGCCTTGTCATCTTCTTTGACAGGGCTCGGTGCCTTTTCATCTAGTATTCCAGTGTTGGTTTTTGGTTCTTTGTCTTTGACAGGGCTGGTTTCTTTGTCGTCAAGTTTTTTGTCTATGACCTCATCTACAGGGCTGGGCGCCTTGTCGACTACTTTTTCAGTTATAGGTGTTGTTTCAGTTTCATTAACAGGGCTTGGTACCATAATGTCAAGTTTTTTGCCTAAGACCTCTTTAATAGGGCTAGGCGTCTTTTCATCATGTTTTTCAGTTATTGTTTTGGTTTCGGCATCTATAACAGGGCTGGGCTCCTCATCATCAAGTTTTTTGCCTAAGACCTCTTCAACAGGGCTCGGCGCCTTGTCATCTAATTTTTCAAGGATAGATTTGCGATCTGCTTCTTTGACAGGGCTGGGCTCCTTGTCGTCAAGTTGCACGCCTACTACCTCATCAACAGGGCTAGGCACCTTTTCATCTACCTTTTCAGTTTTATGTTTGGGTTCTGTTTCTTTGACAGGGCTGGCTTCCTCTTCAAGTTTTTTGCCTACGACCTCTTTTACGGGGCTAGGTGCCTTGTCATCTTCTTTGTCAGGGATTGGCGCCTTTTCATCTAGAATTTCAGTGATAGTTTTTGGTTCTTTGTCTTTGACAGGGCTGGGCTCCTTGTCGTCAAGTTGTTTGCCTACTACCTCATCAACAGGGCTAGGCACCTTTTCATCTACCTTTTCAGTTTTATGTTTGGGTTCTGTTTCTTTGACAGGTCTGGCATCCTCTGCAAGTTTTTTGCCTACGACCTCTTTTACGGGGCTAGGTGCCTTGTCATCTTCGTTGACAGGGCTTGGCGCCTTTTCATCTAGTATTCCAGTGATGGTTTTTGGTTCTTTGTCTTTGACAGGGCTGGTTTCTTTGTCGTCAAGTTTTTTTTCTATGACCTCATCTACAGGGCAGGGCGCCTTGTCGACTACTTTTTCAGTTATAGGTGTTGTTTCAGTTTCATTAACAGGGCTTGGTACCATAATGTCAAGTTTTTTGCCTAAGACCTCTTTAATAGGGCTAGGCGTCTTATCATCATGTTTTTCATTTATTGTTTTGGTTTCGGCATCTATAACAGTGCTGGGCTCCTTATCATCGAGTTTTTTGCCTAAGACCTCTTCAACAGGGCTCGGCGCCTTGTCATCTATTTTTTCAAGGATAGGTTTGCGATCTGCTTCTTTGACAGGACTGGGCTCCTTGTCGTCAAGTTGTTTGCCTACTACCTCATCAATAGGGCTAGGCACCTTTTCATCTACCTTTTCAGTTTTATGTTTTGGTTCTGTTTCTTTGACAGGGCTGGCTTCCTCTTCAAGTTTTTTACTTACGACCTCTTTTACGGGGCTAGGTGCCTTGTCATCTACTTTGACAGGGCTTGGCGCCTTTTCATCTAGCATTCCAGTGATAGTTTTTGGTTCTTTGTCTTTGACAGGGCTGGTTTCTTTGTCGTCAAGTTTTTTGTCTATGACCTCATCTACAGGGCTGGGCACCTTGTCGACTCCTTTTTCAGTAATAGGTGTTGTGTCAGCTTCTTTAACAGGGCTTGGTGCCATAATGTCAAGTTTTTTGCCTAAGACCTCTTTAATTGGGCTAGGCGTCTTATCATCATGTTTTTCAGTTATTGTTTTGGTTTCGGCATCTATAACAGGGCTGGGCTCCTTATCATCAAGTTTTTTGCCTAAGACCTCTTCAACAGGGCTCGGCGCCTTGTCATCTATTTTTTCAAGGATAGGTTTGCGACCTGCTTCTTTGGCAGGGCCGGGCTCCTTCTCGTCAAGTTGTATGCCTAATACCTCTTGAACAAGGCTAGGCACCTTTTCAGTTTTATGTTTGGGTTCTGCGTCTTTGACAGGGCTGGATTCCTTTTCAAGTTTTTTGCCTAAAACCTCTTTAATAAGGCTAGGTGCCTTGTCCTCTACTTTGACAGAGCTTGGTGACTTTTCATCTAACATTTTTATGTGTTTGGGTTCTGTTTCTTTGACAGGGCTGGGTGCCTTGATGTCAAGTTTTTCGCCTAAGACCTCTTTAATAGGGCTACGCGTCTTATCAACCAGATTTTCAGTAATTGTTTTGGTTTCGGCATCTTTGACAGAACTGGCCTCCTTATCGTCAAGTTTTTTGCTTAAGAACTCTTCAACGGCACTAGGCGCCTTGTCATCTAATTCTTCAAGGATAGGTTTAGTTTCGGCATCTTTAACAGGGCTGGGCTCCTTATCGTCAAGTTTTTTGCCTAAGATCTCTCCAACAGGTCTCGGCGCCTTGTCATCTAGTTTTTCAAGGGTAGATTTGCGATCAGTTTCTTTGAGAGGGCTGGGCTCCTTGTCGTCAAGTTGTATGCCTACTACCTCATCAACAGGGCTAGGCACCTTTTCATCTAACTTTTGTTTGGGTTCTGTTTCTTTGACAGTTTCTTTGTCGTAAAGTTTTTTGTCTATGACTTCATCTACAGGGCTGGGCGCCTTGTCGACTACTTCTTCAGTTATAGGTGTTGTATCAGTTTCTTTTACAGGGCTTGGTACCATAGTGTCAAGTTTTTTGCCTAAGACCTCTTTAATAGGGCTAGGCGTCTTATCATCATGTTTTTCAGTTATTGTTTTGGTTTCGGCATCTATAACAGGGCTGGGCTCCTTATCACCAAGTTTTTTGCCTAAGACCTCTTCAACAGGGCTCGGCGCCTTGTCATCTAATTTTTCAAGGATAGGTTTGCGATCTGCTTCTTTGACAGGGCTGGGCTCCTTGTCGTCAAGTTGCACGCCTACTACCTCATCAACAGGGCTAGGCACATTTTCATCTACCTTTTCAGTTTTATGCTTGGGTTCTGTTTCTTTGACAGGGCTGGCTTCCTCTTTAAGTTTTTTGCCTACGATCTCTTTTACGGGGCTGGGTGCCTTGTCATCATCTTTGTCAGGGCTTGGCGCCTTTTCATCTAGCATTCCAGTGATAGTTTTTGGTTCATTGTCTTTGACAAGGCTGGGCTCCTTGTCGTCAAGTTGTTTGCCTACTACCTCATCTACAGGGCAAGGCACCTTTTCATCTACCTTTTCTGTTTTATGTTTGGGTTCTGCTTCTTTGACAGGGCTGGCATCCACTTCAAGTTTTTTGCCAACGACCTCTTTTACGGGGCTAGGTGCCTTGTCATCTTCTTTGACAGGGCTTGGCGCCTTTTCATCTAGCATTCCAGTTATGGTTTTTGGTTCTTTGCCTTTGACAGGGCTGGTTTCTTTGTCTTCAAGTTTTTTGTCTATGACCTCATCTACATGGCTGGGCGCCTTGTCGACTACTTTTTCAGTTATAGGTGTTGTTTCAGTTTCATTAACAGGGCTTGGTACCATAATGTCAAGTTTTTTGCCTAAGACCTCTTTAATAGGGCTAGGCGTCTTATCATCATGTTTTTCAGTTATTGTTTTGGTTTCGGCATCTATAACAGGGCTGGGCTCCTCATCATCAAGTTTTTTGCCTAAGACCTCTTCAACAGGGCTCGGCGCCTTGTCATCTAATTTTTCAAGGATAGGTTTGCGATCTGCTTCTTTGACAGGGCTGGGCTCCTTGTCGTCAAGTTGTTTGCCTACTACCTCATCAATAGGGCTAGGCACCTTTTCATCTACCTTTTCAGTTTTATGTTTTGGTTCTGTTTCTTTGACAGGGCTGGCTTCCTCTTCAAGTTTTTTACTTACGACCTCTTTTACGGGGCTAGGTGCCTTGTCATCTACTTTGATAGGGCTTGGCGCCTTTTCATCTGGCATTCCAGTGATAGTTTTTGGTTCTTTGTCTTTGACAGGGCTGGGCTCCTTGTCGTCAAGTTGTTTGCCTACTACCTCATCAACAGGGCTAGGCACCTTTTCATCTACCTTTTCAGTTTTATGTTTGGGTTCTGTTTCTTTGACAGGGCTGGCATCCTCTTCAAGTTTTTTGCTTACGACCTCTTTTACGGGGCTACGTGCCTTGTCATCTTCTTTGACAGGGCTCGGTGCCTTTTCATCTAGCATTCCAGTGATAGTTTTTGGTTCTTTGTCTTTGAGAGGGCTGGTTTCTTTGTCGTCAAGTTTTTTGTCTATGACCTCATCTACAGGGCTGGGCGCCTTGTCGACTACTTTTTCAGTTATAGGTGTTGTTTCAGTTTCATTAACAGGGCTTGGTACCATAATGTCAAGTTTTTTGCCTAAGACCTCTTTAATAGGGCTAGGCGTCTTATCATCATGTTTTTCAGTTATTGTTTTGGTTTCAGCATCTATAACAGGGCGGGGCTCCTTATCATCAAGTTTTTTGTCTAGGACCTCTTCAACAGGGCTCGGCGCCTTGTCATCTAATTTTTCAAGGATAGGTTTGCGATCTGCTTCTTTGACAGGGCTGGGCTCCTTGTCGTCAAGTTGTTTGCCTACTACCTCATCAATAGGGCTAGGCACCTTTTCATCTACCTTTTCAGTTTTATGTTTGGGTTCTGTTTCTTTGACAGGGCTGGCTTCCTCTTCAAGTTTTTTGCCTACAACCTCTTTTACGGGGCTAGGTGCCTTGTCATCTTCTTTGACAGGGCTTGGCGCCTTTTCATCTAGCATTCCAGTGATAGTTTTTGGTTCTTTGTCTTTGACAGGGCTGATTTCTTTCTCGTCAAGTTTTTTGTCTATGACCTCATCTACAGGGCTGGGCGCCTTGTCGACTACTTTTTCAATTATAGGTGTTGTTTCAGTTTCTTTAACAGGGCTTGGTACCATAATGTCAAGTTTTTCGCCTAAGACCTCTTCAACAGGGCTCGGCGCCTTATCATCTATTTTTTCAAGGACAGGTTTGCGATCTGCTTCTTTGACAGGGCTGGGCTCCTTGTCGTCAAGTTGTATGCCTACTACCTCATCAACAGGGCTAGGCACCTTTTCATCTAACTTTTCAGTTTTATGTTTGGTTTCTGTTTTTTTGACAGGGCTGGCTTCCTCTTCAA
Source organism: Boloria selene (assembly GCA_905231865.2). Taxonomy (NCBI): domain Eukaryota; kingdom Metazoa; phylum Arthropoda; class Insecta; order Lepidoptera; family Nymphalidae; genus Boloria; species Boloria selene. Next base: position 1,148,610 of record HG993147.1, read on the forward strand.
GTTTTTTGCCTACAACCTCTTTTACGGGGCTATGTGCCTTGTCATCTTCTTTGTCAGGGCTTGGCGCCTTTTCATCTAGCATTCCAGTGATAGGTTTTGGTTCTTTGTCTTTGATAGAGCTGGTTTCTTTGTCGTCGAGTTTTTTGTCTATGACCTCATTTACAGGGCTGGGCGCCTTGTCGACTTCTTTTTCAGTAATAGGTGTTATGTCAGCTTCTTTAACAGGGCTTGGTACCATAATGTCAAGTTTTTTGCCTAAGACCTCTTTAATAGGGCTAGGCGTCTTATCATCATGTTCTTCAGTTATTGTTTTGGTTTCGGCATCTATAGCAGGGCTGGACTCCTTATCATCAAGTTTTTTGCCTAAGACCTCTTCAACAGGGCTCGGCGCCTTGTCATCTAGTTTTTCAAGGATAGGTTTGCGATCTGCTTCTTTGACAGGGCTGGGCTCCTTGTCGTCAAGTTGTATGCCTAATACCTCTTTAACAGGCCTAGGCACCTTTTCATCTGCCTTTTCAGTTATGTGTTTGGGTTCTGTTTCTTTGACAGGGCTGGGTTCCTCTTTAAGTTTTTTGCCTAAGACCTCTTCAACAGGGCTCGGTGCTTTGTCATCTAGTTTTTCAAGGATAGGTTTGCGATCTGCTTCTTTGACAGGGCTGGGCTCCTTGTCGTCAAGTTGTATCCCTAATACCTCTTTAACAGGCCTAGGCAACTTTTCATCTGCCTTTTCAGTTATGTGTTTGGGTTCTGTTTCTTTGACAGGGCTGGGTTCCTCTTCAAGTTTTGTGCCTACGACCTCTTTAACGGGGCTAGGTGCCTTGTCATCTTCTTTGACAGGGCTTGGCGCCTTTTCATCTAGCATTCCAGTGATAGTTTTTGGTTCTTTGTCTTTGGCAGGGCTGGCTTCCTCTTCAATTTTTTTGCCTACGACCTCTTTTACGGGGCTATGTGCCTTGTCATCTTCTTTGTCAGGGCTTGGCGCCTTTTCATCTAGCATTCCAGTGATAGTTTTTGGTTCTTTGTCTTTGACAGAGCTGGTTTCTTTGTCGTCGAGTTTTTTGTCTATGACCTCATTTACAGGGCTGGGCGCCTCGTCGACTTCTTTTTCAGTAATAGGTGTTATGTCAGCTTCTTTAACAGGGCTTGGTACCATAATGTCAAGTTTTTTGCCTAAGACCTCTTTAATAGGGCTAGGCGTTTTATCATCATGTTCTTTAGTTATTGTCTTGGTTTCGGCATCTATAACAGGGCTGGACTCCTTATCATCAAGATTTTTGCCTAAGACCTCTTCAACAGGGCTCGGCGCCTTGTCATCTAGTTTTTCAAGGATAGGTTTGCGATCTGCTTCTTTGACAGGGCTGGGCACCTTTTCATCTGCCTTTTCAGTTATGTGTTTGGGTTCTGTTTCTTTGACAGGGCTGGGTTCTTCTTTAAGTTTTTTGCCTAAGACCTCTTCAACAGGGCTCGCCGCCTTGTCATCTAGTTTTTCAAGGATAGGTTTGCGATCTGCTTCTTTGACAGGGCTGGGCTCCTTGTCGTCAAGTTGTATGCCTAATACCTCTTTAACAGGCCTAGGCACCTTTTCATCTGCCTTTTCAGTTATGTGTTTGGGTTCTGTTTCTTTGACAGGGATGGGTTCCTCTTCAAGTTTTGTGCCTACGACCTCTTTAACGGGGCTAGTTGCCTTGTCATCTTCTTTGACAGGGCTTGGCGCCTTTTCATCTAGCATTCCAGTGATAGTTTTTGGTTCTTTGTCTTTGACAGGGCTTGGTTCTTTGTCTTCAAGTTTTTTGGCTATGGCCTTATCTACAGGGCTGGGCGCCTTGTCGACTACTTTATCAGGAATATGTTTTGGTTCAGCTTCTTTAACAGGGCTGGGCGCCTTGATGTCAAGTTTTTTGCCTAAGACTTCTTTAATAGGGCTAGGTGCCTTATCATCATGTTTTTCAGTTATTATTTTGGTTTCAGCATCTTTAACAGGGCTGGGCTCCTTATCGTCAAGTTTTTTGCCTAAGAACTCTTCAACAGGGCTCGGCGCCTTTTCATCTAGTTTTTCAAGGATAGGTTTGCGATCTGCTTCTTTGTCAGGGCCGGGCCCCTTGTCGTCAAGTTGTTTGTCTACAGGGCTAGGCACCTTTATATCTGCCTTTTCAGTTATGTGTTTTGGTTCTGCGACTTTGACAGGGCTGGGTTCCTTTTCAAATTTTTTGCCTACAACCTTTCTTACGGGGCTAGGTGCCTGGTCATCTTTGACAGTGCTAGGTGCCTTTTCATCTAGCATTTCAGTGATAGTTTTGGGTTCTGTGTCTTTGTCGTCAAGTGTTTTGCCTAAGACCGCTTTAACAGGTATTGACTCCTTTACATTCAGTTTTTCAGTGATAGTTTTGGGTTCTGCTTCTATGACAAGGCTGGGATCCTTACCGTCAAATTCTATTTGCTTTATTTCTTTTTCTGTTATTGTATGCGGTGAAATATCCTTTGGTTTGCATATATTTAACTTGTTTTGTATTATGGAAATATCATGAAATAGCAGTTCTTGTTTTAAGTCTTTAATGCGTTTCGTGGACATTATTATTAGCTTTACAGTTTTTTCATTTGTTATTTTTTGAGTTATTGTATTATAATCGGCATAAAATACTCGTGTTATTGTTACAGTTTCTGTAGTTTTATCTGGGAAGTAAATTGTATTTATTATTTCCTCTGTGGTTTTTACTTTTTTTCTTAATTTCATTTGGTTAGTTACGAATTCTTTAGTTATTTTCGTGTAAGTTTTTTGAACTATTTGTCGACCATTGTCAATTACAGTTCTTTCTAGTGTCTGTTCTTGAACTGATGAATCTTCTTTTATGTTAAATCTCCTTAGTTCTGCAGCGATCTTATCATCTAATTCAGTTACAGTGGTATTTCCATCAACCTCTGTAGAGATTGTACCATCTGGACGGCTATCAGATATTGTGATCACGGTCATGGTTCTTAACTTTCTGACTATTCCATAGCTATCTGCATATTTCGTTTTTATTGTTCGTGTTATAGTAGTTCGTACAATTGGAATTCGTTCTACAATATTTTTTTCAGTTTTGACTGTGACATTTTCTTCTGGTTTTCCGTATTCGGTAAAATCACGTAGAACTTCTTTGATTTCTTTTTGAGAAGAGATGAGTGCAATAATGTAATTTTCGAAAGGTTTTATTGAGCTTATCACTATTTCACTGATTTTTTCAGGAGAAAATATCTTTTCATCTGGTTTTTGGGTTTCAGTTTTAGCAACTGTGTCCTCATGTTCAATAGATTTTTCACTTTTTTTAGAAAATAATCCTTTTGCTTTACTTATTTTTTCATCAAATTTGTTCATAAAACTAGTTATCATAGATTTACTCTCCTTTTTCTTTTCCTCCATTTTGTCCTGCTTTTCTTCATCACTATCAACTTTAAAGAGCTTATCCTTATCTTTAGGGATTTTCCTTATATCTTTATCTAAACTTACTTGCTTTTCATCAAGTTTGTCAGAAACGATAGGAAGTGTAGTGTCTTTTACATTAGCTTCAGGTTTCGATAAATCTTTAATATCTTTTATTAAATCAGGACTTTTTGTTTCTTTTAATGTACCCGCTTTCGATTTAGCTGTTTCCTCGGTTGTGTCGCTAACTTTTTCTCTTTTCGATTTTTTATCCTCAGTAACAAGTTCTTTCTCAAGAGCTTTACTGAGAGAAACATCCATCTTCGGGCTAAATGGTTCGATGACATCTTTGTCTCTTATATCTGACTCGTCAACTTTAACTGTGGTGGGTACATTTATTAAATCTATACCAGACATTTTATCTTTTTCAATTAAGTTTTGATCTTCTTTGCTCTTTAAATCGGCCATTTTTTCTTCAAGCTTTTCTAATGTTTTAGCTGAATCTAAAGTCACACTTAGCCTTCTCTCAATTTGAGAGTCTACTTCCTCTTTTTCTTTTTTTACCTTACTTTTCTCCGTTGACAGCGTTGTTTCTGCAGAAAATCCATTAATTTGAGATTTTTCTTTAATGGGACTTTTTGTTTGCATTGCGTCTTTAACGTCTCTTTTAATCCTTTTACCTTCACTCAAAACTGTTTTATCAGATACATCACTTATATCATCAGATATAACTGATCGTACTGGAGAAATTTCTTTGTGCGCATTTATGTATTTTTCACTATGTAATCCAATGTCACTTTTTAAAATTTCTTGTTGACTAATAAATTTGTCTCTTTCTTCATATAAGAACGTTTTCACAGCTTCAATAGTGCTAACTTCAGACACTTTACTAAATATATCAGGAGATTTCCGAAGCATTGGTGATTTTTCTGCAATTAATTCATCTAAGCTTTTATCAGATTTTAATACTTCAGCTACGTCTGCAACTATTTTTTCAACATCTTTTGGACTAAGAAGAGGTTTTTCAATAGTTTCCAATTTGCGAGCTTCTTCTATTTCCTTTTCAACATCTTCAGGTATTGAGGGTATTTTTTCGGGCATTGAAGAAATTTCTTCAATAACAATCACATCTTCTTTGATCGGTGAGTCTATAGTCGTTATATGAGTCTCTCTTAGTTTTTCGGTATATTGTCCGTAGTCAAAAGAAGAACCCTCATATTCTTTAACAGGTTCTAAGTCTTTCCTTTGAATTAGTGTAACTTTCGTATGGTCTTGATACATCGGTGATTCGGGAGCTGACCCCGGAGTAACTGTTACCAATTCTGCATGAGACGGACGCACAGTTTTAATGATAACATCATCTTGTATTGCATCTGAATCTTTATATGGCATTGGTGTATGTTTTTCAATAATAGCTAAGTCGGTAGGTATTTTCATTTCATGGTCTACGCCAACATCTAACTTATGTTTAAAATCATCGTCGACCGGTGTTTTCTTTTCTTCATAAGGACGATAGTCAACTTCTTCATGCAACGGCAAATCAGCGACTTCATCTGGAGTTTTTACAATTTCTCTTATAGGTCCAGGAAGTGGTGCAATTCTAGGTATTTTCTCAGACAATATGATTTTTTGTGTATCTATGAGAGTTCGTGGAGGAATTATTTCTTTAGTTTCTTCCTTAACATGTTTCTCTTCGACTTGTTGGTCCTCCATTATGTGATCTAATGGAATACGCTCATCCTCGGGAAGAGTTGGTGCCGTAGTTGCACCAGACTCTAAAGTTGTAGACACTTTTTCATCTGGATGTGATTCTTGGATAATATTTTCAAGCGAATCTTTAGGTTTGATTACACCACTTTTACTGTCAGATGTTTTTTTTTCACTACTTACGTCTTGTTTTTCTTCTACACTCACTGATTGTTCTTTAGATTCCGCTTCTTTATCGGTAACTTTTTCAACTTTTACCTTTTCAACTACTCGCTCAAATTGATCATCCTTATCTATTTTCTTCTTTTCAGATTCTTCTTTGTCTTTTAAGTGTTTTTGTAATTCGTCTTCTTTTTCTTGACTGCTTTCTCTATCAGCAACCGATTCTTCTGTATATGGATCTACTTCTTCCTTTTCAATTATAAGATATTCTTCTTCAAAATCAACATCAGCGGTTGTTTCAGTTTTGGCATCGTCTAATAAACAAGTGATTTTTTCAATGTCTGATCTGCCGACAAATTCAATTTTCTCCTCAGCTTCACTATCTCTATTAAATACAGCTTCAATTTCTCTAACAATTTCTTGTTCTTCTCTTTCATCTAATTCTTGCTGTTTGATATCATCAAGGGACCTAGAGGTTTCTTCATCGGATTTTTTAGCTTCTTTTAATATGTCCTCATAATTTACTCTTTGTAAGCCTTTTAATTTTGATGTGTCTGTCTTAATAGTTTTCATCGATTTTGTGGGACTTTTTAAAGCTTTCATTCCCTTAATAGGCGATGCTAAAGGTCTTGGTCTTCGAGAGATAGGTTCTCGTTTAGTTTTTGTTTCTTTTTTATCTGAAGTTTTCTGCGTAACATCCCGTTTTGGTGAAACTTGTTTGTATTTTGATTCTGCAACTCTTCTATTATTTGCTTCTTTCATACTTTTAGCTGGAGTACTGCCTGGACTCAATTTCCTTGTTTTTGATTTTATTTTATCTTTTACTATAGTTGTAGGTGTTTTAGTGTCTATTGTTTTCTTTGGTGTTATTGGAGGAGATTTTTTATCATCTTTTTTGTCGATTATTGATGAAGTAGTTCTTTTCTCTGTCGGTCTAGTAATTCTGTGACTTACTTTGCTTTTACCTACTGTTGACGTTATTGGTTCCATTTTAATTTTTTCATGTTTTTTCTTTATTTCAGGCTTTGTTTTACTATCGGTATCAGGTTTTTTCATATCAGTGCTTTTGTATAAAGAGTCTTTAATATCATCAGTCTTTTCAACACGTTTTGTTTTCTTGTCCACAGTCTTTTTCTTTACGTCTTTCTTTTTTGGTAAACCGTCTACGACAGTGCTCTCATATTGGGCAAACTTATCATCTAACTTATTATCTACTCTGGCAGTAATGGCTTCTTGTAAAACTGATTCAATCCTCTTATCTTCCCCATCTACTAATTCACTAAGTAGTTTATTATCTAAAATATTTTTAGAATCTGTTTCATCTTTCACTAATTTTGATTCTTGTTCTATTAATTTTTCTTCTTTTTTTTCTATAGGCTTTTCCTTAAAAGTCTTTGTTGAAATAGGTTTAGTGGTTTTTGAAACTGTAGTAGATGTCGTTACAGGTACAGATGGTACTGGCGCCATTTGTCGTCCTGTATACGTGGGATGTTGTAAGAATTCTAAATGTCTTAACCGTTCCAGTCCCTCAAATATTTTGTGTTGAGGTGTGGAACCAGGGAACATTATTCTTGTTATTGTATCATCTGGATTTGCTGGTCGCCATACTAGTAGTGCACATATTGAAACTAAGTTGGGAATCGGAAAGTTAAACTGTCCTGATATACTCGCACCTTCAAAAAGTTTTTGTTCACTATTGTGCCATCTTTTGAGAAATTCTCTAACATATTTAGAGTCCTTGGACGGATTTAGTACATACATATCTAAGGTTCCTGAAAACAGAAACAAATGTGTGGTTAGAAAAAATATTTTTAGATACAGTATATCATCAAAATACTGATATTATATCATCAATTATATTAAAAAATCTACATAATATTGTTCCTACGTCACATCAAGGCGCGGCGACGAGCGCGGAATCAAACCGGTTTGGCAACTAAGGCCGCGAGCGCCGCGCCGCACTCCGCCAGAGGGACTCGCTCGCCACCTCTCCTTGAGCACACATGTGTCTATCTTACCAGAGAAATACAGTCTCCTTTTACACTAGCTGAGTATTTTTATTAAGTCTAGACCCCCAGAGCCACTACTGGAGCTAGGCATTCATCAATATAGTAAATTATTTCATTCATAATAAAAGTATAAATAATTTATAGAAAATGTCAACTTATTGATTCTATGTACAATTATCAATAAAAGTATCTGTTATTTGAAATTCTGATACTATGTAGTATCATGATGATGACACTTTTAGTGTTCAAATATTTTTTTCACCATAAAAACGTAAAGATTTTAACGAACAAAAAGCCCGCCAACTTTATTAAAAAGCTAATATTTTGACGTGAGAATTTTCGATTGAATATAAGGGAGCCCATTTTCAATATTAAATCAAAATAAGCTGAAAAGATAAATATTACAGCGTGCTCGGGACACAAAAATGTAAGTTTTATATAAAACCCAAAAACTTGGTAATTTGAATTTGTTATATAATTTTTCAGGTCATATTTAGGTGGTTGAGTTATAGGTGAAAAAGAGTAGGTACAAAAGTTGTAGATCTTTTTAATATCTACAACCTTGCCATTTAACTTCTTTCCATAGAGCTTGCAGTTTTACCGGAAATCAAGATAAACAGTTTTTTACTATTAAAACCCGACCCCTTCGCACTTCTCGACCTCAGATCGCCCGTAAATTATTTTTCTTTTCATATAACAAAAAATATATTCTCTTCCTTTTTCAAAGGGTTTATTATAATTTTTCTTTTGGAATTTATTGACACTGGTCTATTATGTTCATTTAATGAAAAAAAGGTAGTTTAAGTCTATTTCTGTAATGTAATTGATTACAGAAACGAACTTACCTAGACTACTTTTTTTGTTGTTAATATTATTACCATGCTGGATAAATGTAGACTTCTATACTATTACTGACTTACGAATATCAAAAACTAACAATTTTAATCAAGAAGTTAGCTTTTAATTTATTAAACATATCTTACCATGACCAACTTTATGGTACAAATTAATGGGCTCGGGACTTCTGTAGCAATGTTGTGGTTTTAGATTTATATGCCGGAGGTCCGTCATCATGTCTGATCCTGTTTGTAACAGTGACACCAGTAGAGGGTCTGCGTCTTTATCGCCATCTGGACTGGCGAGAGAGCGACGTTCCTGAAATTTTGTGTAAGTTTTGATTTATTTTTTTAATTATAACAATGATAAATACCTCCTGTTCAATTTCAGTAATAACGTCCAATCCTTCGAGTAGCTAGAGCTAGAAGAAGGAGATATTATAGTGCGCTATTAAGTTGCACTTTCTAATCCCGGTGAGACACAAATATATCACGATTGGTGAGGGTTTTGGCCCAGGACTGCTGGCTTTGTGTGCTTTTTGAGTCATGTATCAAATAGTGCTAAGTCCTCATCTCCAGTCAACAGACTGGAGATGAGGATGTTACTGAGATTGCGTTAACAGAAAAACGGAATAAGTAAACTTACCCCGACTCGTGAATCGAACCCACGTACAATATCTGCCTACCGTAAATAAGAAAGTTTGCGTGACTGTATGTTTATTACTTCTCCACATTGAAGTATCTGGGTGAATTTGGATAAAGTCTGTGTCAGATCACAGACCTGACTAGGTAGTGTCTTGACACAAACGTAACTTTAGCTTACATAAAACTATAAGTCTTGTATAAGTTATAGTAATACATCAGTGCAAGTTACTTCTTCAATTGTTTAGAATGAAATTCCAAACGAAGGTAGCTTGTAGCTTGAAAAAGCTTGAACGCATACCTATTTTTAATTCCCATCAAAGTCGATTGAGCATTCTTCCTTCTCTCACACTAATAAATAACTCACTTCAAGATTACAGAAGAAATGTCCAATCTGGGGGTATACACTCGCAGTAGCTTTTCGATGTAGCACCGATGCCATACCCGATGCTGAGCAGTTATTTAGTCGAGTAAAGAGGACAGCGTCAAGTCTGTCCAAGTGTCTCGCAAAATCCCACCAGCAAGCCTTACGTGAGAATCCGCCGTCAACTGGAATATGAAACAATGAAAGAGTTAGAAGTTTATTTGTAGCATTGTTGACGACACGCGTGGCGCAGTTTGTAGTGACCCTACTTGCTGCGCAAGCGGTCGCGGGTTCGAGTCCCGCTGGGGGCATTCATTTGTTAAACTCAGATGTTTGTACTCCAGTCATGGGTGTTTATATTTATAATATGTATGTATTTAAACTTATATATATGTAGTATATCAACCATCTAGTATCCATAACACAAGGCTCGTACCTTACCGTGGAACTAGATAGTGCTGTGTGTAAATGTCCCAACATATTTATTATTTATTATATTTATTATTGTATTCAGTCCTTTTTAATGTTCTTCTGGGCACGGGCCTCCCATTACGAGGGGATCAGGCCATAGATATTATTTTATGGCAGGCCATAGATTTTATTACATTTTTTTTTAATATTGTGTTCAATGCCTACGGGTAAAAATGCCAGTTGGACATATTTTACTTCGCCAATGTCGCAGAGAAGAGAGGTTTTTCTTTTTATTTAAAAATTCTTTGAAAAATCAGCTGATAAGTATGGACCGATCCATACAAATCGGTGATGATAAGAAAATCATTTGTACTTTCACTACTCAATGAATTAAATAGCTGAGAGTAAAGTTCTAACAATCCTTTAGATATATTCATAAATCTGATAAGAATAAATATATAAAAGTATTCTACTCTGAATTGTTCTACTGCTAATGCTTTCTTCAATAATTCGAGAATTACCACTGGATTACTACCGCTGTCTTGACGTAATTAAGGTTCACTGCTATGTTTAGTTTTACAACTATGCATTTTAACATTAACACTCATTTGATAAACCTTATCCTGATTTAAATGTTGCATTGTATTTTTGCCTTTTGAAAATAATTTGTTTTTATATATATTTTTTTTAAATTTGATAAATAATATTCTATAATGTTATTTTTATTTCTTCAATATTTAAATTTCTGTACAGTGTATTTTTGTATTAAATTGATAAATAATCTTAATAAAACAATGATTTATTCTGTAAAAGAACTATATTATGATAATTATCATGTAGTTCATTTAATATTCAATATTGGAAATCTTAATTTATATACAACTGGAATAAAAAAAAATAGTACAAGGCGAATCCAAACGGAGCGAGTGTGAGTCACTAGTTAAGCTATAAAAACATTTTTAGTATTAAGATATTTCATCGCGAGTAAGTATTCGCTTAGCATATAAATTGGGTCTTTGATTTTACAGCTTTTAAGCGATAAAAGCCAATATTTAATCCATATTCATAGACACTTGAAAATTTTTGTATAAAAAGAGCTCTCTTTTTTTCTCAGACAAGTGATTGAGGAATACAGTTTACTTACTTTGTCTCGAAACTGTTATCTTTTCCTTAAAAATTTCTTAAAATAAAAAATTTAAAGGCTTTCGGCGATATAATTATTTCATACTTGTGATGAATTATTATGTCTAAAAAAAGCACTATACGTGTAGTGTGTATACTAGTCAAGTTAAAATGTTAACTTCGTTGATGCAGTTCATACATATTTCATGTCCTATATCTGGGGTAGATGGAAAAATAAATTGGTTTGAATGACGTTCGAGATTTTCTATTTTCGCCTCTAAAATATTCTATTCAATGGACCGCAAAAATTTTAAAATTACCGTATTAAATAAACTTTATTTTTGTTGTTTCGAGTGTTTTTAAAGGAATCGTAAACAAGTCCATTCTATGTACAATGTACATATATTAAAAAATTGTAATCTTAAGTCGTTAAAACAACTCTAAGCCATAAAGATAATAGAAAAATATATAATCGCCGTCCCTGTCTGTTTGCGATAAACTCAAAAACTGCACCGATGCATGAAATGTTTTCTGTTTTTAATGATGGATAGAGTGGTTCTCGAGGAAGATTTTAGTATCTCCTGTAATCTGCTTTTTCTTGGAAAAAATGTACAGTTCCATGGGATAGATTTTGTATTTTACTTTAATTAGTATTTTATAGAACCTAGCGAAGCGAGGATGAAGCGCTAGATATTGTCTTTATCTGTAGATATTTCCTAATGAATACAAACAAAAAAAATTTACTACAAACAAAAAAATATTTAAGGTGAACATGGATTTTACACAAAGAAGGATCACTTAAACGTCAGGAGCTAAGAGCACTCTCCTTGAGTTTCGAATTTCGAGTAAATGTGCTTCATGAGTAAAAATATTATATTTTTTTTATTTACAAAATATCACACGCCGATTACAACATTAAGAAAATACGTGAAAAAGTATAAATATTTCCAAGTGAAGTTGTCTCATTGATATTTAAGAAATATAAAATATTTTTCTGTGTTTTTTTTAATTCTATTAAAATGCTTAATCAAAATAAATCGATGCACTTCTAAGAATGAGACCAGACAAATAAAAATCTATCTCAAATCAATTTATAAGTTGCTACGGTAAAAATGAAAGAGTATAGCTTCCACCCATCAAAAATGTTCATGTAATTCAAGTAAGTTCAAAAGTCATGGTAGTTATTAAATTAGAGTGCCATAGTAAGAAAACGTAAGAGAATATAGATATTTGAACGCCTAACAGAGCCATGAGTTTGTGCTGGCTGTCAGCCAAAGTGAACAAAAGGGAAATCCCCGACGTAACTACCGAAAGGGTTCAGAATGCCCCAACAATGCTAGCGACTAATAGCGCAGACTAATTCGAGATATTTCAATGCATATTAAAATAGTTGTTCACTGACTTCGCCTGAGTTTCTTCGAAAACAATCCGAATATTAGTTGACTATACTTATGTATATTGTACTCGTACGAGTACGTACAAGCTTTTAAGTTTTAAACCGACTTCAAAATGAGGGATTTTCGGAATATCTACAAGATACATTGATATTATATTTAGATTTAAATCAAAATACTTTCCTATCTATAAAAATAAATGATTAATATTTAATTGTTTTAAATTAGTTTTAATTGCTTTTGGTGGCGAAATAATACATTTAGTATTCGACTAACCCCAAATAAACAAAGGTGTATTCAAAAATTATTTAAAACTATGACTCGAAAATTATACTGAAAAGGCTAAAACGTGCATCGCTTCAGTTAATCGCTGAAGAGCTTGTTTTTTTCGCCTCATGTCTGGCTCAACGCCAAACTTAGCCAAGTGCCGACTTTTTGGACCTGTTGTAACTTGCGACGCTGACTAAGATGTGTTTTTTCAGGTTATTAGGGCTGTGATTATTTTTTGTGTCTAAACAGATATCGGCTCAATAGAGTAATTAGCATTTATTGTAAGTATAGAAGTAGTCAAATGTTTAAAGAAATAAGATGGCTTTCACATTTTTTTATAAAATACCAGCTAATTAGTCAGTTAGTTACTTTTGTGTGAAATGTATAAAACCTTCCAATTGTTTGGAGGCAGCGGCACAGTTACTTCGGAGTTACTATGACAGCGATAAGACTTAATTTCTAAAGAAGTAGGTTAAAATGACAAAAGAAATTCTCTAAAAGAAGTGTAAATCAGCAATTCCGGCTCTAACCTTGCATGGGCGAGTTTTGGAATGATGCCAAGAACAATGTTAGTTTAGTTATTCTTTTTCAAGACATCAAATTACTTATTGCCATTTTATGTTCCAGACTTTATTACTGTATTATGTCGTGATTCAAGGCTCTTTACAAATTCGTCGTTAATCATTTCGGTTTTATTGCTACCATGATTCGACCGTCTGGGTTATCGATAGGATTTATGTACTAGTTTTTGACAGTCATTTAATATGTGGCCTATAGAGGTATACCTGAGAAGCTCCATAGAAATTTTGGTTCTAGGTCAAAAAATATGTTTGACCTGCGATGTACGTATAGAAGTCTTGATACTGTGTGCTGTGATGAAAATTTTTGCTACATATTTTTAACTGTTTATTGTAAATTACTTTATTATAATTATTAAAATACAATTGTGTAGACCCTCAAAATTTTGGGAATCCAATGGGAAAGGAACTTACCTAGCATGTTAAATCCGTTGATGCCAAACAGGGCAGCATCTCCCTGGCCTCCAGGGAATACGTACAGAGTAGGGTGGCTGAATCGTATGTTGCCAACCACGTCACTGGATACCAGGAGCTGTTCCAAGCTAGCTGGTACGATGTATGGGTCCAAGTATGCTGTGGAGAAAAATACGAATTAATGGCGTTATTGATATTATATTTATACATACTTAGATTAGAATTAGACAATATTCACTCTTTTTAAGCTCTGCTGGGTAGCAGCCGAAAATAATAGCAAGATATTTAAATTTTGTTTCATTTTCAATTATTTTCATCATATCTCATATCATATATAAGTGCATAAAACGCATGATAATATTTTTGCTAGAGTGGAAACACTGGCAAAGTATGGATTGGTAGTTATCATAAATTTATTGAAAGCTTATATGTGAATGCAGGTTTCCTCGCGATTTATTCTTCCATGAAAATTTTAGAGTTTCGAGACCAGAGCTTGTATTTATTGTTACTACCATCCTTTTGAGAGCAAATTCAATGCATAATGAATTTACATGTAACCATCCAATATTATTATAGAAGTCAGAGCCGATAATGAAATTGTTATACAATTTAAAATATAAACTTTGGGTACTTTTACAAAATTACTAAAAAGTTGAACAAATTAGGTTAAGTTAACTCAAAACCGTTCATTAACTTGGAATAAAAGCCAGTCAATTTAAAATTTTCAAACTTTTAAAAGCTTTTAAAATTACACGCACTAAAATACGGTTAGCGAAATTCACAATTGAGTCTTTAATCATATAATTTTATGTTCTAAAGAGGGGTTTGTAAATGTTCGCTTCAAACTTTTCCTCTGGGATTCATCAAAGCTTTTTTCCTACCGCGAGATAATATTCTCAGAAATATTTTTTTTTTCTTACAATATAAATAAGATTGGGGTATTGTTTCAATGGAATATTAATTAATTTTGTTATATGAGTTTTTAAGATATTGAAGAATATATGTATGTAAATATAATAAATGTATATGTAAATAAACCATGTAGTATTAAAACAAATATATGTTTATACGAAAAAAATATAAGTTTACAAGTTTCTTTCTTATATAACCTATATAATCCTGGAAGAAATTATTTTAAGATAAGGCTATTTCACTTAAATTCGTATCTGTATTCGAATGACTTCAGTTATTTTTTTCCTGTGATATTAATCCTACTGGAATCTGTTTAACTCAATGTTGTTTCATAATAAATAATAAAGTACTTTTAATTCACATAGTTAAGTAATTTTATATAGTCCTCCCTTTCAACTTTTTAAGATGTTTTATTAATTTGGTTAAATTAAAAAAGCTAACGAAAATTCCCATTCGACGTATTAATTACGTAGTAAAATTTTTTGTGTCCCGTAAAATTCCATCGTAGCAATTAAGGTGTTCGAGTTTGTCGTCCATTAGATTGGCTAGGATAGGCTGGTTAATAGCTTCGTAAAACAATTTAGGTCACTCACGTATACGGTATACCTTCAAAGGTGTAATATGTGTTGTATATACGTGTGTTGAACACCTGTGAAGGGGTGGTCTAGAACTAAGAGTAGGTGATATTTTCTAGTGAGATATAGAATTTTTAGTTTCTAGTAAATATTATAAATGAAACTATCTTTTCGGATTTTGTTGATGCAGAGACCATGTCTCTCCCGTGACCATGATTGCTGTAAAGCATTCGAAACGTCGGGAATCAAAATATCCGGGACACAATCCGCAACGATAGTTTGATTTACAATGTCAAATATTCGCGTAAACCAAGAAAGTATTATTCTAGTTGATATTTGTTGAAACAGCTACAACAGTAACCCTTTTGTTACGGAATAAAGAATTTTAAATGCAATAATAAATAGTATATAATATATACAGTGTCACAGTTTCTGTAAAAGTAAACTTGACTTCAAACGCAAAGATTCTCAATTTTAACTTTATACAGCTTTGTTATTAAGTATTATTAAAAATAAATTTCTCTATATATTTTAAGAACTGTTATATCTTTTTTGTACTTAAATGTCGAGTCCTATACATACGTATGTAGAATTGACGTCTATAATAAGCATAATATACATAGTAAAATGTTTGTGATACAAACATATATGATATATAAATATAAGTCCCATTTGATCAATAGGCAAGCCTCTAGAGGCTAACATAACCTACATTGAGAAAGTCTATTTCATATAACAATTCACTATAGTTATAACTTATTATCTAGAAATACGAAAGTTCTAGAAAATTGCCAAATAAAACGGAATAGCCTCGTTACAGTAAGCAGTCTTACATTATATTACAAACCAGAAAGTAATTCAAGTACGATAGAAAATCTATGAGCATAAACGGTTGTAACATACGCTCTGTAGCTCAGAGTTCACTTGTACGGAAAATAGTCGTACGCCATTAAGTTGAGTACGTCGTTACTTCAATACGAGTGAATTATTCGCAAGTTCCCTCTAAATATAGTTGCTGTACCTTTTTCTAATACAAAATTATTTTATAAATATTTATTTATTTTTTTTTCGAATAACTTAAAGTTGTCTCAGACTTGCATGAGAGTTTTTATCAAATCAATCAAATCAATTTTTTTTATTAAGCATAAAAATTATTAGAATTTCTTGCTCAACGTCATGAGTTACCAGTTCGGAAAGAAGAAGCCTCTAACCTGAGTGGAACTGGCAAAAGAAACTCAGCGGGACTAATATTAATTATTTATCTTAATCGCTCTCTTTTTTCAAATTTAATTGCAAATTAACAATAAAATTGTATAAGTTGAAATAGCCTAACGGCGATCACATCATTCCCAAGTCGTACTGTCTTCTAAAAATCGTTACTAGAATAATATCCTTTAGGACACAAACGTTCCTTCACATTTTTTAAAATTTGGCAGTAGAAGCTATTTGAACGTTTTCTGGGATCCTGTTGTATAAGCGTATACATTGTCCACAAAATCCCTAGATTTTTTCGATTCGAGAAGCACTATATTTTCTAATGTAATATTATATACAAATAGATTTTCCATCGGGCGGTTCTAAAGTAAATTTCTATTATAACCTAAAAAAATCAATATAAATGGTACAAATAAATCTCAATTATATCACAATTATTTCGGAATTAATAATCTTATCCTACTTTCAGTTGCTTACTTTAGGCTTTAATATATTACAGCCATCGAAGTTATCTGCTGTTGAAATAAAGTTACGCTGTAAACGGAAAGCACTCGTGAAATTGTTTTGAGGGACGGAAGTGTAAAGCGAATCGCGTTTTAATCCATAGACTTTTAGATACCTTTCCTTTTTGTCACGAAATATCTTTTATCTACTAATTAGGTTATACAAAGCTAGTTAATTCAATATTTTCAAAATTTGTATTGCAAAAGGAAATGCAAATTCTCATTTCATTTACATATTCAGTATTGGCTCATTGACTTTTCACTGTCGTTATAGCCTGTAGGAAACAAGTAATCATAAAAATCTGAATTTAAACGGATTTATTTAGATTTTTTGTATCTACCGTTTCAAATGCGTTACAGAAATCATGATTACGGAAGAGACTGAATCGTCGAGAACCGAAAAACAAAACATATTCAAGTAAAAATTTAAAACGTGAACCATTCATGTAAATCTAAGAAATTATTATTATTCTATTTTGTTTTTTTATTATTATTATATCTAATTTATTATTTGTGGAAGACCCAAAATAAAATTAATCGCTAACGCTTATGACCGATCCGATCGATACAGCCACAGACTAACTTACTTCGAACTCGACAAATTAACGGAATTAGTAACTCCACGTACGAGCATGTAAGTGACATTCTCTACGACAGAGCTCAATTTACAAACTTTCTTATTGCATGAAATTGTCCTACAACTCGTTATAAACTCCAAGTATTGTGGGCTTCAACTCCATAGTGTATTATTATTATAATGAGCTAGTTGGTTAGTATACTTTTTCGATATTATTCTAGTTACTTTAAATTTACAGTGATTATATTTAATGTAGGTACTAAAACACGTCCCTATGTTCATTTTAACGCTTAGTATACATTACTCAGGGATGACATATTTTCCCACAGTACAAATTATTCTATACGTTGACCCGATTAACTATCTAAATCTAGCTATCATCTTACTAAATTTCATGAAAATCTGCCTAGTATAAAATTGTAACTTTTTTATTTACGCCAATATATTATACTCTTGTGTGAAAGCTTTACAATATTCTGTTTTAAAATCAAATTCCCTTTTGCTGTCGCCATTAAAGTACATAGAATTTTAGCGTAAAACAGCTTTTTTAAAATGTATTCGTACATATGACCTGTATAAGTCTTTGCTTTGGACTAATGACCACTATTCAAACTACATCAAGCTCTTCCATTGAATCGTTCTTCTTTACGTTAAAAATGCAATGATTTATGTTTGATTTTAATTGAATCCAACCAATGAAAAAAATAATTGACATAACAAAAACAAAAAAAAATATGTGCTGAGGGGGTGGAGGTGAGAAAGAGAAAAACATATATTCCTCCTTTTCTTCCCACCCCTATCACTTTTCTGACCAACAGATGAGGCAAAAGTTCTAAAAGTTTAGTAATAATAGGCAAATGTATTTTTTTAGTTAGTTAGTTAGTTTGTTTGTTTAGTGTTACGTACACAACTAACTTGTAAGCTCAAATACAAAATAAAGTTGTGCCTAAAATTTTGATTAGTCTATCGAAACATTGGTGGGTTGAGTTAGACATACTTTGTGCTTACAACTATTGAAGTTATAGAAGCGGCATCGTTAGTGTACATATTGGAGTAGTTGTATAGAAGTTGTGAGCTTCGTAAATTGTGTATTCATATGCAAAGCAATGAAAGCAAACAATGAGTGAAAATTGCCGCGGGCTTTGCTTTAGGATTAACTACGCTGATTTACAGGTTGAGAAGCTATTCTACTTGTTCAATATATATATATATATATAGTATGAATAGTGCAAATTTTGAAATATGTATGTATAATGTATATGCGCAGTATAATGAGTATCTGGTATCCATAGCGTATCTCGTATCTTACCATGGAATAAAATGGTTCTGTCTACCCTAACATCATTATTATTTAAAGGTATATCCTATTTATTTCATTATAATAAAATAATTGTGAATAATTAAGACTCTAAAATACAAAAAAAAACTTTGTGTGCAAAGTAGAAGTACATTTAGATTTATCTGTCTACTTATTGAAAATCTGAAACTAATTACAATTAAATAGGGTCAGTTGGACCCTGTATTAATATTCTATACACAAATTCCACACCCCACCGTTTGCCAATTTTTAATAGGAGAAAAAAAAATAATCTAAAACGAGTGATAATCAAATATTCACTTTGAATATAAATAGTTGTTTTATTATTTCTAAAAATAATACGAGTATACTTTCCTACAATTTATTCTTCCACTAAAACAGTTTTAACACGTCTATATCAGGAGATCAAAGGCGGTGATAAATCCAACGTCGAAGTACTGACTGTTTTTGCTCACGTAAATCTAATAAAACTTATTCGCTTAGTACGTTCATGAACCAGTGTTGATTTTATTTTAATAGACTATGATATTATGATTTAATTTGATTTTAATACTCATACTATAATATATTAGGTATATGTATCTATATAAATAAAATGATAGAGATCTGCAGTTCTGCGCGCATCACGGAAAAACTAATGGATAGATTTCAATGAAACTTTCTAAGTTTTATTTCTTAGACACTTGGCCCTTATCAAAAAAAAATAATTGCGATATCTTCATTTAATTAAAATTTATTAATTCAATCATGTATGTTTCCTTCTCGCGGAGTAGTGGGGCAATTTCAAGCAACGCGGACGAAGTCGCGGGTATCAGCTAGTATTATACATTATCTTGTAATAAACTATTAATATAGTACTTACTGATAAAATCCTTGATGGCTTGAGAGCCAGAGTCGAGTATGTCCGTGGGGTTCACCCTTATTTTGCAGTGTTTAACGAACGGCATGTCGGGCAACTTCTGCCATTCTCCACCACCAGTGGCGCAGTGGATGTCGATAGAGATCGAGTTTTCGTAAGCGCGGATAACGCGCTGTACTTCGTTTTCTTGGTAAGCGTCAGTAAAGTCAGCGAGGGAGAATGTCCCATCCTGTGAAGAGGCAGAAAGTTAGTTCTTTATTAGCTTTAAATATTCTAAGAGTTTTATGATGTGCTCCGATATATATTATATTCCCAATAATTTAACTTTATTGCTGCGTTTCATATTTTTTCATCCCAAAAAATCCAAAATATTTTTGTTCAAAGGAAAATATACACACGTAGGTATATCTTACAAAATTTTTTAAGATTTATTATGACATTCCCATATTATACTATCTATATTCCCATATTATATTATAATACCCATATTTTTTTTCCGATCATTGCCTAAAGTTATTCTTCAAAGGCATTGATTTGAAACCATAAAGCTCTTTGTGTAAAAGTAATAAAGTAATATCGCAGAAAAATGAGGTGAAATGGCAGAATAATCAAATTGAATATGGATATTGGAAAACGATTGATATCACGAAAGTTTGACTTAACTCCGAAATTATTGGTGGGGAAAACTCACAAAAATAAGCTTTTAATAACGTGGACTTTTAATAACGGAACAGTGGACTGATTGTGGAAACCCTTTTGTAAAAAAATTTGATATTACACTAATTAGGTCCCGTACAACTTTCATATTAAAAATGTTTGTCTGGCAAATTTTCTAATACAGTGAACCAATTTTGATAAAATCAATAGATTGTATTATAAGTATTATAGATTCATCCCTAAGGAAGAACTATAAACTAATATAATAACTATAAGTTCTTGTTGAGTGCTTGTTTACTAATAAACAAAACTTATGAAGGAAACTGTTATGACGTAAATCCTATACGTCATAAGGCATATTTCCCGGATAAATCAATGTCATTTAATATCAATCCGTTAATGTCATGTCGGAGTGAAGCGGAAATTAAACGTCGGTAGTGCTGTAGCGTTCGCAGAAAAAATGTTGTAAATATTTTACGTACTAACTTATTTATAAATAGAAATATCGGTCTCTTTTCAAAATAAATAACTGTCTTTTAACTTTTTCTTCGATGTCAAAAATTAAAAAATACTTAGATTTTTAGTTTTTTCTGCTTATCGTGAATTATCTTAGAAATAGGTTGAAAGAACAAAGAGCGCATTACTGGTCACACCATCTTTGCTGGGGTTATAAGTAAATTAAACGATTTGTATAATTCTAATAAAATAAAAGTAGCGTAAGTTACTCCTTATAAAATTAGCTATCTGCGAGTGAAAGTCGCGTCGAAATCGGACTAGCCATTTCAGAGATTAGCCGTCACAAACAGACTAACAAGAACAAAAATTTTAAATATGATTTTTTGATGTATGAGTTTTTGATATAAGTACCGTATATATTTTCATATAAAAGTATTGAAAAGCTGTTAATTTGAAATTAAAAACAGACACTTGAATTTTACTTATATGTACTGATTAGCACATACTTGCATAATCCAGGAGCCGTTTCCGGCAAACGTATATCCGGCGTGCACAAGGTGTCTATGCCTGGTGAATGAGCTGAGCAAGTTCCTCATACATTGCATCAGCGTGTTCATCTGCGGGTGGATCAGGATCTCCGTCACGAGATTCTCTGAAGCATACTGGATCAATCTTTCGCCTGTAACAAATATTATGTATTATTATATTATAATTATGTTGTTTTCTTCTAGTTATAACTAACTAGTTATTAAAAAAAACTATTTTTTTGGATTATTTCACGGATTTTGATATTCGGTTCCCGATATTGCATTACACTTGATAGTAATGATTACGGAATAATCTAGAGTTTCAGACGCCTCAGACATTATTAGATAGGATCTAGAGACAGTATCTATCTACAAAATTATACAAAGTTTTCAAATTCAAAATAAAAATTTAAGACAGTGAGGAACCTAACAATGCCATGGAAGTCTGTTGAGAAAAACCGGCAAGATTTTAAAGCATATAATATAACATTAGAATACTTCAGTACTCTTCATTCTATGTGAAACCCAACTATAAATTAATCCCACACGTATAGTATAAATATTTATGTAACTTATAGGTAATTCTAACTCCAAACACAAAAGTTTACTTATGACACTCAATTTGTTTAAATAAAAGCAACCCTTAATCTAATAACCCCACAAAATCTGAAATATAATAGCAATGAAAGCCTTGGCCTTGTCGTGTAAACAAAACTAATGGCTCCCAACCACGCCCTGAAATTGAATCGTTTATCTCTATCACACTCAGCTGAGCAGAATGTTGGAAAAAATATAGGTTCTCTGAAGCATTATCTCTCGGAATGACGGTTTTTTCGACAATTTATGACGTAATTTGTTATATAATATCAAGAAAGCTTTAGATAAAAGGTCAAGTGTCACAATTTCAGTTCTTGTGGGAAATGTGATTGGTTGTTGTCATATATTATGAAGTTTATGGCGATTGAAATACAGTTCTGAAGAAAAGTACATTCTTTATTTTATATATTTTTTAATTTCTTTATACATTATGTTATATTTTCTAATATCGTGATTTATGAAGACATAAGGTTATGATATATGTCATAACAAAGGACGATGGAGTATGTTGACATTTAGCACACGCAAATCTAAAGAGAATTGTTGGGTTGTAATGGCCCTTAATACGAAGTATATATCTTTTAAATTCACTCTACTATTATAAAAAATAAAGTTTGATGTTGTACGTGTTTGTCAATCTGAACCAGAGAAACACATTTTTACGAAATTTAGTTCAAAAGATAGTCCATAAAGTCATTAAAAGTATAAACTTATACTAAGCAGCAAAGCCTAAATAAAGCGAGGGTAAATCGCCTAGTTAAATACATAAAATATAAATTTAATAAATAAATAAATAAAACAGTACAATAAGTCTGTTAACTTTACAGACTTAAATATTTTACCAACTAAGTTACAAGTATATATATTTGAAGTAAAAGTTTTACCTAACGCCCCAATTCGTCTAACAAGAATAAACTTTTATACAATTTATACCGGCATCAAAATTACTCCTTGAAGCGTAATAATTAACTTAAAGGGTCGAAAAGTCTGAAACTTACGAAAGGATTCTGACCTTGACTGTCCTTCATAATAATTAAAGGTCTATTTTCTACCAAAATACTTTTTCTATTCCATTTCTCTTTTTCTTAAAAGAGCTTTTAAAGCTTGTGAAAGGAATTTCTTTTGGTGGAATTAGATTTATGAATGAAATCTGTCTATGTAATAATTTTATGGTGAAAGTGATAAGGTCTGCATATTCCTTGGGTAATAAAGCGTTATGTTACATAAAACAGTAGGTACTATAATTTCAAAAAATCGTTTAAAAAAGAGTTTTTTTCTCTTAATATTTATAACTCTTTACGTATTCATTAAAAAAAGAATTTTGAAAATCTATTGCCAAATTGATAATTTATGATGTCACTTTAGGCTCAATTTGTAGTGAACAAATAAAGATTACGTGGGTTCAAGTCCTGTGGGGTAACATAATAAAAATATATTTTAATTATGTACGTGTAGACGTATAGTGTATCAACTACCTATTTTCCTGAACACCGACCTAGTAGCTTTCCATAGCTATAGTATCAGTTCAAAAATCTAATCCCGCTTCATACAAATTGTATTTAAATGTTTTCATTTAGTATAAAATGCTTTAACATAAGCAGAGCTTTTGCAACAATCAATACTCACAAATAAAGTTTCGAAACGCTACTTTATAACGCGTTCAGATCTAAGCTTTCAGTAAAAGCTTCTCTATACAAAGTCATTCGAGATCGTATTAAGGGTACTTGAAAACAGAATGAATGGTTTGAATCGTTGATAATGTGATTTATAGGATGAGATGAGGCTTTTGTGTTTAACTTGGAAAGAGTTGTGATTAGAATTGTGATTAAAATGTATTTTTTTAGTTTTTCCCCTGGAGTGACTTTAGTTGGCAAATTCAGTAGTATTATTTCACGTTTTTGAGTACTAAATTTCCTCCAGTCGTTTTAGAGTAAAGAAATAGTAGAATAACTACTAAACGTAACTTATAAATAATTAATTGTTATTAGTATTTATATAAAAGGCCTTTTTTTAAATCTGTTTAGTATGGTATTTATATACCTATAAGTAAAATTGAAGGTTAAAGATTCCACATACAACATAAATAGTTCAAAATTTGTTAAGCAAAAATCAATAAACTAAAATTCAAGTCCAAAAAATCAGTCCAAACAAGTCCTTTCAAAAATTATAAAAAAGTTAAAAAAACACGTATGGCTCAGGTTTCACTAAAGTTTCATGACCCATACAAGTTTCCAAAGCGAATATTTTTTACTGTAAAAGTGATTTTTCAGAGGATTTTAACATACGAGTACGAGAAAATATTTTTTACTCTAAAATGATTTTTCTGAGGCGTCTATCATACTAGCATGAGACAGTGTGTCGGTCTTGCTCTACACTGCAGTAAATTGTTTCACAACAGTAAATTGTATGTTTCAGTTGCATTTTTCCTCGAAATAAAAGGCCTTTTTTTAAATCAGTTTAGTATGGTATTTATATACCTATAAGTAAAATTGAAGGTTAAAGATTTCACATACAACATAAATAGTTCAGTACTATAATGAAAATTTTAAATACATATTTGTTTGTAAATTCTGCGCAGGTGAAGGGTTATAATTCACGGAAATTATAAGTCCTTATATATTTTTAGCTACATAGAAGTAATTCACGTATGGAATTCTTTAGAGGAGGCCTATGTCGGGAGACAAGCTGCAATAGAGGAATGATATTTGCCTAAAATAATTTTGTTTTATATTATTTCATCATCATCATCATCACCATCATCAGCCCTTATTAACTTCCCACTGCTGGGCACGGGCCTCCCTCAGTACGGGGATCAGGCCATAGTCCACCGCGCTGGCCTACTGCGAGTTGGCGGACTTCACACGTCTTTCGAAAACTAGTTAGATTTTCTCAGACATGCAGGTTTCCTCATGATGTTTTCCTTCACCGTAAGACAAGTGGTAATCATGATAGAAATGATTCTCACTTGAAAATATCAGAGGTGCGAGACCCGGATTTGAACCCGCATCACTCAGATATCCAAGCGACCGCATTACCGCTGGGCTACCACTGTCTTTTTTATATTATTTACGCAGTAATAAAGGCTTATTTTATTTTTATTTTATTTAGAAGTAATTCACAATGTGTAATGTCAGAGGGACCGATATACAATTAATGATCAATGTGAAAATTACTCTGTCTCTTACCTTTTCATACTTAAACCATTAAACATATTTTAATAATATTTAGTACTAAGGGGATAGATTGCATTCTAGGCACGTGTCCAGTCTATATACTTACATAATATATTTCAAAGTACATTAGACGTTAAAATTTTCTTAATCAATTATTTTAAATCTATCAATATCCATTTACTATTAAAGATTAAAGTTCGTGTAACAAGTTTTTTTTACAAAGTTAAAGGTTATAAATTATAATAATTCTATGTATCTTATCAGAATATTTACGATTTAACCTCAGCCCATAACTTCTGTTAAATAAAGCCATGTTTGGAAACCCATTGGTCTAGAAACAGATAGCGTAATGCCCCGTTGGAGTGAAGCCAACGTTATGAAACAGCCATTAATGTAATGGCTAATACATTTATGGAAAAAATGTTTTTTGTACGTTTGCTTACGAATTTTAGATTTTTTTTCAATATTTTGAGTGAAACTTGAGATTTTCAGTAATTAAAATACTTTTCTTTTATAGATTTAGAGTCTATTTGTATAAAGGTAGTTACAGTAAGATTTTTTGGTTTCTTTAATTATGAAACATAATGTTGGTTCGAGAAATTTTATAACCAAATAGTCTATCAGGTTAGTCCTATAATACGTGTCAGCATATTTCACAAATATTTATTGGGTTTGATATCCGGTTCAGGTAAGCTTTTTTTAATTAAGTACATCATATTAGTATTTAAAGAAACGTTTTCTTTGATTTAAAGCTTAATAGCTTCCATATATTTGATCTCTCCGGTATATGCAAATAAATCTTTCTTATAAAGCCTATAAGATCGAGGGAGAGAGAGCTAGAAAGAGAAAGAGAGAGAAACAGAGAGAGAGAGAGAGAGAGAGATAGAGAGATAAAAAGAACTCTGAAAAGTACGTGCTTAAGTAATGTTTATTATTATTTTTCTTCTCTGAAAAAACTGCAATCAATCATAAGTCTTGCCACGAGTAATGGCCGAATGGGCCGGCACGCCCCGTATAGTTCATTAGTACCACTCTCTCACAGAAGACCGGCGTGAAGTGGCAGCTATGCTGTCGCGTTTCGTTCGGTGAGTGAGAGTCCGGAAGGCCCACTCTCCTTCCCCCCTCCCTCTTCCCTTCATCCTCCACCTTCGTTCCCCCATACCTCCCACTCCCCTCCCTCCTCCCTTCCTCCCTTTCCTGAAAGGCCGGCAACGCATCTGCAAGCCTGGCTTGCAGATGTCCATGGGCGGAGGTGATCACTTCCCATCAGGTGAGTCTCCTGCCCGTTTGCCCCCTTTTTACCATAAAAAAAACGTACTGAACGGTTTCTAAAGATATTTTTGCGAAACAGACTTTAGTTCATTATTTATATTATAATTTGTTTTATTTAGCTTATAATAAATAGCTAGCTAGATAATAAAAAAGTTTAGTTATAATATATAAAAAAAACAAGTCTTTGTTTCTAGAAGACAAAAATTAGACTTGATAAGTTTTAGATTCCGTTCGATATAATATACAGGAACAAAATACCAAAATATCAATTACAAATTACAATTAGTTTCATATGTCGAGAAGCTTCGTGTGTATTTAGTCATTGAATAACCTTTTGCTTTCATATATAAAATATTTACGAATCATTATATTACTTTTTTTGCTTAAGTTACTCACCATATCTGGCTTCCTCCCCCTCGGGTGCCTGGGCCGTGAGGGTAGCCAGTTCTTTCTCCAGATCGACCTGATGCTCGCCTGAATCCCATGATAGGAGTCCTGAAACAAAAGAAGTACTTATTAGTATGTTTATAATCATGCTTTATAACTATATCTATATTATCACTACATAGTATAAAACAAAGTCGCTTTCTCTGTCCCTATATCCCTATGTATGCTTAAATCTTTAAAACTACGCAACGGATTTTGATGCGGTTTATTTAATAGATAGAGTGATTCAAGAGGAAGGTTTATATACATAACTAGCGGATCCCGCGGCTTTGCCTGTGCTATATCTAGGGAAGAGCCCGAGCAAAGCGAGGGCGATTCGCTAGTATATTATAATTGATACTGTAAGTTTATTTGTAACTAAATGACATCTAATATTTGGTCAGTTCAAAATATTTTTACTTGTAGCTTTTGTTTTACTTAAAGAAAACACATTTCGTAGCATAAAAAATTTACAATCTTATAATAATGATATTAAATATTTGAAGCTTTCAGCAACTTCCAAAGCTTTAATATGCTTAATTATTACGTTTAAAATTATTTCAATTTGATTTTATGATGTTTTAAGGAATATAAATGGAAACAAAAACCCCAAAAGTTTGGCATTATACCTGTTTTACTCGTAATATAGATAACTTAAAACTTAAGCCTTTAATGTTCAAAAATATTTTATACTTTCTATCGGTTAACCAATTTCAATAATTCATTTTCTATGAATTGAGCAATTGTACACCAAACACGAAAATCTTTTCTAAGTAGGTATATATTGATTTTTTAAAGTATTTTTAAGTTAAAACTAATTACTTATTCAATTAAATAAACAAACTTAACCACCTTTAATTCAATCATCCTCTAACAAAACAAAATTGAGTGTATAAAAATAACCCTGTCAAAACGAAGCACCAACAAGTAGGTATGGATAAAGCGCTGTGTACATATGTAGGCACAATTTCCTTTATTACTTCCGCCCCGCGAGGAAAGTTTTCCCAGTATTGCCGGCAATGTGGGTTCCAAGTACTATTATATTTACACGAAGTGAATGCTATGGAATGCTTAACGGGTTTTCGTATACATTTTTTATTATATAAAACAGTAAAGTGTATGAAAATGTTAATTTTTGATACGATCGTGTTCGTCAAAATCACTACATATTATAAAACAAAGTCTGTCTGTCTGTTTGTTCTAAATTCAAAAACTAATACACTGATTTTCATGCTATTTTCACTATTGGATAGAGTGATTTTTGGAGGAGGTTTATTATTATTAGTCAAGTTTTGTATATATTTACTGCTCGAAGCCGCTAGTTATATATAAATTAGTTTTGTGCATGGAAAATATGATGAATGGATAAGTGAGGTTGGAAGGAATCTTCTAAGTTGGTATGGACGTGTGAAAATAAGGGATGAAAGGCAGGTGAGATGACTTGAAGAGTGACGTAAATAAATGTAGATGTAATTGATTAAGAAAAGATGGATAGATGATGTGAGACAAGACATGGAAGTAAAAGTGGTCAATGATGCTAGATGATGATCGATATTAAGCATTTTGGGAATAGGGCAAGAAACGATGATGATGAATGTAAGATGTATTTGTGTTGACTTAGAACGAGAAAGGTCTGATATTCAAGAAAGTCGAAGTTTGGTTTTTATTAATTTCTAAACTTTTTAACTATTTATTTATATATCAACGCAACGGAGCGAATCAATGGTTAATAATTTAATGAAAAAAATTAATGTAAGGAGATAAATAAAAAATGTTACACGTAACCATATAGAGAAGAAATTTTAAGTCTTTTTGGACTACATTTTATAAATATTTGAAGATGTTTTTGCTATCATAAGTGATGTCAACTTTTCTTTTCTTCATATGAAATATGAATCCTATATCTGTTTTAGTGGATAAAGCGAAGTAACAAGTGAATATATATTTAAAAGTTTTTATTATTTCTCTTTAGATAGGTCTAAAAACCTATTTCTAGGTCACAGCGAGCTGTATATGCGAGGTTTTTTTATACGAATAGCAAACAAACGAGCAGAGGTCAAGAGGTTACATTGTATCGCGAAGTCTCTACATTGTTGAGAACTTAGAAAATTATTCATTACATAACACACAAGGTTTTTTAGTAAATCTTGTATGTTTTTAATATGGGCCTTTGTAAAGACTTAAAAATGTTATTTTTTGCTTAAATGTATAGTATAATCCGTGGAATTTCAAATATTATCACTATTAGATAGCTACGCTCTTCCTACGTCATGGCACTTTTTCTTATCAATGCACTGTGCGTAGTAGCAACACTAATTAATTTTACTTATGAGAAATCGATAATATTTTGCTATTTATACATCTTTAAATTATAATAAGCAAGTAGAATACGAATGATGTCTTCACTTCACTGGGGCATATCCCTGGGCGCTTAAAATGTGTACTGTGTTAATCCCGGTAATACTTTGTGCACTAATAAAAAGTTAATCCAACCTTTTTAATGGAAAGGAGTAATAAACACACTTACATACATATCTTCGCATTTGTAATAGTAGTTCGATGTATTTTTAAGAACTTAATTTGGAAAACAATGAGCATTAATCCTCACTTTAAATTATTCTTTTATTCCAGAAATAAAGTGAAATTATTTTAATATTCTTAGCTAACAAAAAATGCCACATCAAAAATGTACAGAAAATTTAACGAACGCAATGTGAATGCGACTCAGTCACCGTAGAGTACTTACACAAATGTAACATGTAACATTTTGTATGAAAAATGAAAATGAAAAATTTTCACCAACTTCAAAATTTCCAGCCACTTTTATACATAAAATCTACAAAGTCAGAATAATGGGCATGACTGAAAACAAAAGCTTACTGTAACAGTAAGTGAAGCTTTTCATAACAAATGATGTATTAATCATATTTTGAGGTCAGGGCCTTGAAAATTAAAGTTATTTTATACGGACTAGTTGTTCTGGTAGAGAAAAGACTAGTCCCTGCGGTTATATTTAAACTATGAACAGATTGATTGTTATGCTTTAGAATATTTAATGGTACATTAAATACAGTACGTTTTCTAACTAATGTATTTGAACTTAAATCAAATAAAGCTTAATATTTGATAGACTGTGGCGTTCAAATTAAATCATTAAATATAAACGATTCAATACGATTAAATATCGATAGTCGATAACTGTTAAGCATAAAATGATCGTTTAGTATTGAAACAGTGGGAAAGATAGAAATATCTCGTATAATTTGTATACTTTTAATTATAATCCGTATTCTTAAATAAGAGTTATATAAACACTTGTCAAATAATTTTCAAACTATTACGATCAAGTGAACACACAAATGGACAAAAATTATAAACCTCAACGTACCTTAATGCCATCTTTAATAAGATATATTTAGATTTACAGTATATATTAATTTTATTTCAATTATTTCTTTGACTTTCTTGTTAGTTTTGGTTATTTAGTAAGCAAATGATATATAAAACCATTTATTAATGATAATTATAGGGCGGTGCTAGAGTAACGATTTTCGGACTATTTCCAAATGTAACCTCATTAAGTATTTAAAAGTATTGATGCGTAGTTTTGTTCAAGGATTTTTATCAACTTTATTTACTTTATGTAAGGCTTTGTAACATATTTCACTTAGTACTTTTTTACTCAGTACTTAGTAAAGCATTCGAAACGTCGGGAACCAAAAATCACAACAAATCCGCGACAAAATCCGAAAAGATAGTTTCTTTATATAATATTTTACTTAGTTTTTTAAAATACATATCCAAAAACATAAAAAAAGGAAGATCATGGACGATTATAGAAGATAATGCAAACGGTGTGAATATTTTTAAAATCAAAATTAGAAAATAAAGTAAATGATAATATCTATCTAGTTCCATGGTAAGCTACGAGGCTTGTTTTATGGATACCAGATAGTTGATACATATACAGTTCGCGTCACGTAAAAAGAACGCTGGAAGAAGGTGGTGGGGGGTGTGTTTGCGCATGGGTACATTCGCATACGAAATTACTAAGCCTATTCTTTTTTTTGAACTAGTCTTTCGCTCGCGAAGTATATTGGTTATTGGCAGGTTCATTTAAAAATATATTAGATAGAATTTTATTTAACAGAATTCTATTAATTAATAAAATATGTTTGATTCAGCGTATAATGTTTAATCTACTTACAAAAAAAATAATGAATTAGTTTAATATATATTTTTTAAATTATTATCCGCATTATTATCAGACTCTCTCTTTATAAAACAATATATGTCATAAATATTTTTTCTCAATTTTTCATATAAAACCATTTCGTAATTAATAATTTTTGTGTGCGTGATGGTATTTTGAACTGACGAACCAATAGCGAGCCGGAAACCATGCGGTGCGTGCCTTGACGTCCCGCGCCCCGCGTCTTACCACCAAATTGGCCGATAAATCGGCAACTGCGCAACTTGACAGCCAGCGTTCTTTTTACATTACGCGAATTATATCAATAGTTCTCATCACACAAATGAATGCTTCTAGTGGGATTCGAACCGGCGATCGCTAGCACAGCAAGTGAAAAACGTGTCGTTAAAAAAAAGTTACAACATGAAACTCACTTAAAAATAATTATTGTCTTTACCGTGAGCTATAATATTTGTTCAAAATAGGCAAAAATCAATATTATTTTTATACGACCTTCATTACTTATGTCATCACTACATAGTATAAAACAAAGTCGCCTTTTCTGTCCCTATATCCCTATATCCCTATATGTGCGCTTAAATCTTTAAAACTACGCAACGGATTTTGATGCGGTTTTTTTTAATAGATAGAGTGATTCAAGAGGAAGGCTTATATGCATAACTAGGCGATCCCGCGGCTTTGCCTGTGCTAAATCTAGGGAAGAGCCCGAGCGAAGCGAGGGCGAGTCGCTAGTGTTTATATAAAAGTGTGTCGAGAATTATCATATATTTAATCAACTAATTCAACCAACATTAAATTTGGTTATAGCGTTTAATTTAAAAAGAAGGTTTTTCATAATTAGTCATAATGGCACCCAGAAACAGCAAGTTTAGCTGAGAAGAAATACGTATATGTATATATACTAAAAATTTTCCTTATTATATTATGTATAAATAATATTAAATAAGCTTTTTTGTGTATCTACATATAGTATTTATAAAGATATTGCGTGTATCTCTAAAGCGACTACAACATTTTTTTAGCTTAAAAATATATTTTTTTGGAAAATAAAACAGTGTTTATATCTTATTTCTATTAAATTATCAACTCTAAGCACGTACTTTTTTTTAGTAAATTAGCTGCTTAAGAACACTATGTTACTTTTGCTAACTTTGTTATGAAGTGTAAGTGCGATCTATGACTTCGTGACCACTATGCATAAAGGAATTTTAAATTTTAGTGCATTTCAACAAATATTCATACCGTCTGGTAATTTGAATAGCAGCCTGACATAACTTCCGATAATACCCATTATTTTAAGTAGGTTTTCATTCGCGTGCCTCACGTTGCACAAAAACATCAGCTGTATAGGCGCACGGCACGAAAGGATTACTAGGGTCATAAAATTTATAGTGACGAAGGCCTTTGCACATAATTTTAAACGGATTTTTTTTTGATAAAACAAGTAAAAAAAATAATTATAACTCATTAAGCTCTTAAAAGCTTTAATTTTGGTAATTACTTCTAAAGTATACACGCATTGCCATGCTGAGATTACATGAGCTCGAAAGTTTAAAAAGCATGATAGGCTACCAATTTTCAGCCAACTTCAAATAAGAGGTTATACATTGAAACTTTTTTGTTATTTTTTAATGAAAAATAACTGACAAAAAATAGTCCCGCTGAGTTTCTTTCGCCAGTTCTTCTCAGGTCTTTTTTCTGAACTTTTCTGAAATACTCATGACGTTCAGTAAAAAATTGTAATAATAAATTATTAATGCTGAATAAATTATTTTAAATTTTAATTTATTAATAGTTAATCAATCACAGATAAAATATTTTGACTGAAAAAAATCTGTCGTTAATGGTCTACAAAATAAATCGTTAGATATGTTTCGTCAATTACTGTTTTTGTTTCTTGCCCTTAAATCCTTGTCATATTAGAACTGACAGTTACAAAAGAACAAGAATAAACAAGTCATGTAGCGATAAAAGTGCGTCAATATTTCCATAGGGAGGTATTAAAGGGCAATAAACCTGTTTCAGCTAACCAGGTCAAAAGTCGCCTCAGGCGGCCTCTTTTTATACAGCTTTAATGAACGGACGGTTAAGTAAATATATGAGTGGAAAATATTAAATTATAATTTTTATTAGAGCTTTTCATTTTTTTTTAAATAATTCATATGAAAATATGTTTTTTGCAAGAATTTCTTGTATAAGTTTAATCTAATTTGGAGTAATGATACACAGTTTGTAAAAAATACTAGTGGCTTAACCTCTGTCCCTTCGATTTCCCCCCTTCATGCATTTTGATGGTTGATATACATCTTCTGGGAAGGGATATTCTATACAATAAAAAGTGTAAAGTTTACTAGAACAACCAGCTATCATCATATCAAAACTTAAAATCTCAGTGGTTTTCTCATGTTAT
This sequence comes from Boloria selene, assembly GCA_905231865.2. Lineage (NCBI taxonomy): Eukaryota > Metazoa > Arthropoda > Insecta > Lepidoptera > Nymphalidae > Boloria > Boloria selene. The sequence continues at coordinate 1,181,606 of HG993147.1, forward strand.
TGTCACAGAGGGATAGACAGACACAAAAACTGTACTGAACTGTAAAAACTATAGATTCGGCCTTTGTATCGATAGTTATAGCTACTTCGATAAAATTCGAGGAACTTAGAATTTTTCAATACTACTATTGTATAGTAGTTGATTATCTTAGACTAAAGATTAATAGGCTTAGTATTGTGTAACTTAAGAAATAATTGAAATAACAGCAAAATTAACTAAATATGCAAATAAATTCTTCATAAAGTCTTAGACCTCAGATGTAATCTCGCATTACCAATTTTATATCAAAAGCCCTTGGATAAGACGCTTGTCTGAATAATTCAAAAGGGTGGTAAGTTAGACAGTACTAAGCTGCGGTTACAGCTTGCTACTTTTTATACTGAGAACTTTTGTTTAGAGAGAAAAGTAAAGCTCAGAAATGTTCGTGGCTTAACATATAAAAATAAAAATCATAAACGTCAGGTCAAATAGACCATTTTAACAAAAAACCAACCGAATAATAAATTTTCAAATCTACGTGATAAATATAAAAGTTTCTTTAGTGCAAATAAGTTTATATTTTCACTATTTACTGAAAAAATATTTAGTTTCTTACACGACACTTGTATATAACTGTAGATTTTCTATTTTAATAATTATTATAAGTTCTTAAAAGCGTACTGTCTTGCTATGGTTGCATTACGAGAAATCCACTGGTCAGACATTTATGGTATTTGGTGTGATGATAGCTTGTTATCGGAGTCGATATATCGGTTTCGTTTTTCCAGAAAAATATCGCATTTCCGAGAAATAGATACCAACTGTTAAAACCTAGGGAACGAAACCAATCACTATATTATATAAATAGGCAAATACAAGTTCAGTACCTTATTTCCAGTGTATTTTGTAGCTATCGATGATTTTTAGCGTTATCAAATACAATATTGGAAACAGTTTAAAGAACTTTTTAAATAGATAACTAATTTTCCAAAACCTCTATAAACAGATATATAGATCTAAAAATAACTTGTAATAACCAAAAAATAACAACCTAACTATATTATATTGTATCCCGCATATAACCTCGTCATTATATAAATATATAAAACCGATACTTTCCTGACCTTTCTATAAAAGACAACTTTTATACCGTTTTATTGACGCACCCTTTGAAGCTAAGTTTCTATGTAGGATAGAAAAAGTCTCAAAGGACCTGATTGGAAATAGTTTTATTTTGTAACGTTTTCTTATTTACCCCTTTTTATACGATCTTGACCTACTTTTGTGAATAAAAGGCAAGGAATAAGAGGCAATATAAGGCAGGTAATGTCAATACTAATATTATAAAGCTTAAGAGTTTGTTTGTTTGGTTGATCTTACTAAGATATTCTACGTACGTATCAATTATACTTCACATACTATTACTATTTAGTTGAAGGGTATAATATGCCCAGCAGATCGGTCTATTGTCGTGTCAGTTATACGAGTAGTCAGTTTGATGACTCATTTGGCTCATTTGGCTACTTTCTGCGCCAGAGGTCGCGGGTTCGAGTCCCGCTGGGGGCATTCATTTGTTGAGCACGAATTTTTGTACTTCAGTCATGGGTGTTTATATTTATAATATGTATGTATTTAAACTTATATATGTAGTATATCAACCATCTGGTATCTGTAACACAAGCATCGTAGCTTACCACAGAACTGGATGGCGCTGTTGTAAGAATGTCCCAACATATTTATTTATTATTTATTTATTTAGTTATAAGACGGGTATGGACTATAAATAATAGTAAAATCAAAGACCTGGCAAATAACATTTTAACGGTTAGTTATAACAAATAACCTAACTAAACTGTTTACACTATAACCTACGTTTAGTCCTGATTTAAGCATGTACCCCCATTTAAACTTCAAAACGACCACAAACTAGGGGTTAGGTTTACTTATACTGTAGCTTTTATTAATATTTAACTAACTTTGTGCTCAAAGTGTTTGAATTGCAATCTTTACTTAACATGGTATTTTAATAACGCATATTTGTTAAGAAACTTGTGTCTTTATGAAAAATCTAATATGAGATGAATAATTCATATATTTATGTATGTACGTATGTATTTAAATTTATTCCGTGTATCACGGAAATGGCTATAGCGATTTAGATCAAATTTTGTATTTCGATAGTGTTGCTTTTAAGTTTGTCTTTATAGGTTTTTAATTTTTATATTTATCGTAGAGTTGGTAGAGCCATTATAATGTTAATAAGTAAAAAAAAGGAAATAGTTAACTGCTTGACAATAAAGCTTTTTAAATGTAAGTAATAGAAAAACCATTTGCGCTTAAAATTCGTCCATTATAATCAATATTAAAAAAATTGGTAGACAAACAGCGAAGAAGGCACTGAATTATTTTGTCTTTGATTATTATTAATGGGTAAATAAACAAAATATTATAAAATACAGATACTATGAGGTTTAATACGCAAAAGAGTCATGATTACATGAAACTGAAAATAAAAAGTTATTGTTATATGGCAATACTACAACAAAGTTGTTAAATATTCATTTTTAGAATTGCATGTACGCTATTTGTTACTTTGATTTATCCGATCTAATGACTTTTCCAATACTAATGGGTTTCAGGAATCGTTTCAATTAAAAATACATCAATTGTGTTTTCAAACTCTACAAACCTAGATACTGATTTAATTTCAATGAATATGAAGTATTGGAAATGGATGCAATTTTGTACTAAAGAAACAAGGAATAAGTTATCGTGTGCGCGTGTTTGTTGGTTAATTTTACTATTAAATATTAGTATATTATTGAAAAAGCCCTTATATGGTTTTCATATTTCAAAGTCACTCACAAATATTAGAGATGAATAAAAGTGTTTGTGGACACAATATACTGGTATCGATTCGCCGCGCCCAGTTTTTGCTATGGATTTCTACGTACGGCATTGGTTTGAAAAGCTCTTTTTAATAGTTTTGTGTAAATTTCGACGCAAAAATTCAAAGAAATTGTGTGTTATTTTTCAAAATCATGTACTGACAAAGTTTCTTATACTTCATTATTTAGCTTTTTTAAACTCAATTTACTATTTGTAATGTATCACCTAAAACTAGTTGACAAGTTGTTTTAATTTGGAAATGATGGAAATATGCTAACTACTGAAACTTTGCAAAGCTTTCGTCCTCGTGTCAACTTCATAGAAGCAGCGGACATGGCGCACGTTTTAAATTGAACTTTTAATGAAAAAGTCTTTCACGGCGCCGAGCTACGGGCATATTACAAGTTTGAAAGGGCGTAGCAATCTTTTGAACGTAATATTACGTTTTCATTCAATATTTATATTAAATTTCATTTCAAAATTACTTAGACTGTATGTTGGAAGTATGTCGTATTAGTTTACTGAGAGTTTGGCTTTGGGTTTGATTCTCGTAAGACTCATGCAAAGGTTTGTTTGAAGGACATACTACGTAGCAACAAATTTATCTACTTGAATTTTTAATATATTATAGAGTTAGAAATTTGACATATTAAAAAATAGTATTTTAATAAAGGTTCAATACAAGGGGCCCTATTATTAAACCATAATTTATCAGCCACTGATTGTTGTGGTCAAGTTCGGCTTGTCGAGCTACACGTCATGTCTTTCGAAAACTTGCTAGGTTCTCTTAGATATGCAGGTTTCCTCACGATGTGTTCCTTCACTGTAAGACAAGTGGTAATCATGATAGAAATGATTCGCACATGAAAATATCAGAGCTGCGAGACCCGGATTTGAACCCGCATCGCTCAATTATCCAAGTGAGCACTTTACCACTGAACTAGCATTGCCTACAATAGTGTGAGATATAAATAGATTGCTATATTTTAATTAAAACTTTGTAAGTGTAAAGAATTGGAACTACAATTGTAGACAATTATTTCAGATTTCTAGGTCAGAGAAAGCCCGAGGGATCCAATTACTCGGTAACGTGAAGAAATGAAGCCTTAATTAAAACAGAACAAATTATAAAGATCCGTTATACTTTAGTAGGTAACTTCAGGTGATATTAAGAAAAGTTCAAATTGCTTTACTTAAATATTATGCTGATCTCGTGTGACATAAGAGCTCTTGGTTGCCTTTTTGCATTTGTTATGTACAATATGTGTCTGGCATATTACACCAAATATTCTTAATGTAATAACTGAGTGATGCGGGTTCAAATCCGGGTCTTGCACTTCTGATATTTCTATATGCGAATTGTATTCCAACAAGATGAAGGAAGGAAGGTGAAAAAAACATCGTGAGGTAACCTGCATGTCTAGGAAAACCTAGCAAGTTTTCAAAGAACATGTGAAGTCCGCCAAGCCGCACTTGGCCAGAATGGTGGATTATGGTCTCGTAATGAAGGGAGGCCCGTGCCTAGGGGAACATTAAAAAGGACTATATACACATATGTATGTATAAATGTATTTTTTAGAATCAGACCGTTACTTTTGGGAATTTTCTACATTCTTTATTGATTCCAAGGCTATAACTTCTAAAATATTAAATTATTCCAGCTGTCAGATTCTATTTTTTTCAGTTGTACTTTTTACAAACTCACTGAAAACTTTAGCTTTAACTATAAATAAATAAAAATAATTTTCTGAACTCTAATTTTAGTATTAATCCTAAGTGAAGGTACCCATAGGGATTATACTATGAAATAAAGTACTTATAATGTCATGCGGCGGGTATAAATATAATTTCATTATAGAGGTTAATATGCTTACAGCAAAAACTTAATTTACTTAAAGCTCTAAAGCTCTAAAGCACGATAAAATAACTTTTTTATTGTGAGCTTAGAGCTTATGCTATTCGCAACATTAAATGTATTTTTTACATGGATGTATGATGTATAATACAAATCATTAAATTTAATTGGTTTGAAAATAAAAACTAAACTTCCATTTCTAAGAGAAAGCAAGTAGGTAGTAGTAGTAAGAAACCTAGCAAGTTTTTGAAAGACATGTGCAGTTCAGCATGCCGAACACAGCCTAAATGATTAGAGGCTGATCGATTATGGTCTAATTATATGACCCCTTGTATTGAACGTTTATTAAATTTGATTTTAGTAAATGTAATTTGTCAAATTTCTAACTCCTGTAAGGATAACCTTAGAGTGATAAGATTATTATATAAAACCAATAAATATACTGAAAACAAGATATTGGAATAATAGCAGCGTTAAAATAAAATTTCCATAAAAAATTAAAGCGTCGTCGAAAACAAACTTGATTTTTTACGATCGTCTGAAGGACCAATTACTGAGAGCGTTAAAACGATATTCAGTTGAAGTACTACTCGATAAAAACGTTACAATGAGATTGATGATACCAAATATAATAAAAATATCTGAATTATATCATACGCAACACGTTTGGCTTAGTGACCCTGCTTTCTGCGCCAGCGGTCGCGGGTTCGAGTCCCGTGGGGGCATTTGTTAAGCACGACTATTTGTACACCAGTCATGGGTGTTTATATTTATAATACATATGTATATAATTAAATTTACTATGACTACGAAACTAGATGGCGCTGTGTGTACATATTTTTTTATATATTTGTAAATGTAGTATTATGTGTGAGTTAGTTAATATAAAATAGAAAGAGTGGTATAATGTGGTACTAAAATCGTGTATATTATTTTAGGTGAATGGATTTTTATGTTTAATTTTAAATGAATGCCATGCTTGTTACCTTCGGGTAGCAACCGAATGGGCCGGCACGTCCCGTATAGTTCATTAGTACCACTTTCTCACAGAAGACCGGCGTGAAGTGGCAGCTATGCTGTCGCGTTTCGTCCGATGAGTGAGAGTCCGGGAGGCCCACTCTCCTTTCCCCCTCCCTCTTCCCTTCATCCTCCGCCTTCGTTCCCCCCTCCCTCCCACTTCCCTCCTCCTCCATCCCTCCCTTTCCTAAAAGGCCGGCAACGCATCTGCAAGCCTGGCTTGCAGATGTCAATGGGCGGCGGTGATCACTTCCCATCAGGTGAGCCTCCTGCCCGTTTGCCCCCTTTTTACCATAAAAAAAAGAATAGGTCATATCCTATACGTGTTTCTAATTTATTCAGATTAATAAAATTAATGTGTCTGTTTGTAATTAATAATAAAAAATAACATTTTTAACAAAATGCATATGAAAGTATTACTTATAAGAAAATATAATTTACAAAGTTGTTGTCTGTCTGTCGGCTGGACTGTAAATGATTGGGTTTTCCGCTCACAAAAATTAAAGTTTACTTAGGGATTAATGCGAGCAAAGCGATGGTCAGTTGCTTGTATGAAACATTTATGTCGAAACAGTGATAACATAATATTAAAATAACAGATCTACAATAATATTTTTCAGTCTTAAATTTACAAGGTTCGTAACAAGAAGAGTAATCCATTAAGCATTTCATCGCTGAAGTGAAAATAGCTTACGAAGTAGAAACTTTTAATGGATGTTTTACTTCTATCACACTTTCCGTTAATTAATCCTTACATGATATCGTTAGGTACTCTGATTGAAAATTACTTTAACGAAAGTCCTATCACGCTGACTGGTTGTAATAAAATATGATATGTATCAATAATCTTAATTACTCGAACGAATATCGTTTTACACGAGTTAATTTATAGTTTTTTAATACATAAAATACAGTAGAGCTTTCATTTTTCATGTATAAGAACATAACGTGGCAATTACGTTAGCGAGTACAAAGAGAGAACCTAATTGTCCCCTTTCAATGAAGGGCCACGCCCTTGTAGAAACTGTACTCTTTTCGCTTCAATATAGACTAATTGGTTTTGTACTAAGAGCTATAGTTTCGGAATTGCGTTTTTCACATCCACAAAAGAAAAACGCCGTTAGAAAACCGGCAATGTCAATGGCAACTTGTCAACTCCACCTGCTTTGTCAGTGCGGTGGACTCCCTAATAAGATCGGTTTACATAATACTTTCTTAGGTTTACGCGAATACTTGACATTATAAATGAAAATTTTTTTTCGGATTTTGTCGCGGATTTATTATGATTTTTGGTTCTCGACGTTTCGTATGCTTTACAGCAATCATGGTCACGGGATAGACTAAGGTATTAGACATCTCAGGGGGTTACACACTTTCTTATCGGTTTCGGATCAGTTTCTTATACTCAGGAGAAGGACTTTCCTAACCTGGAACTACTTACAACTTGAACTAAATACAACGTGGGCTGCTGAGAAGACCTCAGCAGGTCTCATCTGACAGGGTCATAATTGTTCGAACGACCCATAGAATATTAATTAAACAGTCGGTTGGTATACTAATTTATTTATTTGTTTTATTTATTATACTTTTTATTATTATTATTTAATTTCCTAAATGTTTTATTTGTACCCTACCCCGTCACAATATTTCCAACCCAAAGGTTGCTTGGAAGAAATCGGTGTCTTAGCAATAAGGCCGCCTCTTGGGCACTTTTCTATAATTCAACTGTTCTTCTCCATTTCGTGTATTTTTATTTTGTGTGCAATAAAGAGTTTTATAATTATTACTATGATTATAATGTATAAGTGATTTCACAGATCAATATTACAGGTATGTACTAATGCAAAAGCTTCCATTTATGTTTGTATATTTTTTTTATTTTTCATGATCTTTCTTGATCATGAGATTCAGATCAGAGAATTCGGATATATGTAGTTAGTACATAATATGTATATACAGACTGATTGCACGAGCAAATCAAGGGTATTTCACTTGTATAATAATAAACAGCTGTAACATAAATAATTAGCATTTATATGAATTTCAATCTAAAATGTAATGTAAAGAGACGATAAAAGGTAGGATAGATTAAAGGCTGTCGATATTGCGACAAAGGCCTCAGCTTTCAATCAATCACAGTGAAACAAAGCTCAAAGCGTCTCCCCGCTGCTTTTAATCAAGTGTCGTATTTATGAGTATTTATGACTTTTTAAGCTATCATATTGTTTTTATATAATGTGTATGTATGTATGTATATGTATATATATTGTATGTTAGTATATATTATATTTATATATGTTTTTATACTAATAAATATTTTCAATTTGTCTCTTGCTATATGCACTTTCTCTTTTTGTCCCGATGTTAACACTATTTCTCACATGCAGGGTTGACTGGAAGAGATCTCTCATAGAGATTTATATAAAAAATGATTACTTTAAATTATTGTTTTCCATGTGAATAAAGAATATAAAACTTAGGTGAGTTATAATAAGGTAAGTCGGTTCTAGGTACAATAATACATAGTATATAAATCTGAAGTAGTATGAATACGTGACGTCCCGACCCTTTTGAGCCATGGTCATGGCCAACCTTACTAGCAAACCATATACAATATACATAATATGCCCTATAGTGCACCAGTGTAAATGTAAGAGCAAATAAAAACGTAGGTAAAAATGTAATAAAAAGGTAAAATCTCTACTGTATGCTTACTAAGTAGATGCAAATAAATGAAAATTAGGTTTTTAACATTGGAAATAGTTGATCCGATTTTGATAAAACTCTCTATTTAGAACATTGTTATTTAATAACTCAGTTATTTTTAAAACCTATATCATTATAATATTATATAAAAAAACGACGTATACATATTTAAAAAAAAAACAGATATTTCTCCAGGTTTTTACAAACGACGTAATATTTTTTGCCGTACATTTTATGAGTCGTTTCATGCGACAACTTGAAATACAGGGCTTTTTATACTGTGCTTATTTTTTATACCCCAGAGGTTTACATTTTGTAACCAACCTCGTAAAACCCTAGAATTTCTTTCACGTATTCCGTTTGATATTTAGTCCAAGATATTTTATTGCTGAATTTCGAAAACCTACATTTTGGAGGAGTACGTAATTCGTTATGTGGTTTTCGTACACTTTTTCTGTAAGAACGTTCACGTTTGAAATATCTTCTTGAAATTTATATTTTGTTAGAATTAGCTTAATTACTGACGCAAATAATAATAATATCATATGGATTAACTATATATATAAATTAAATTTAAATGTTTGTGTGTAATATCAAAACAATAGCTTTTTACTAAATAAATATGAATTTATATATGACGGTTATACGATAAACTCAATTTAAACATTTTTGTTAGTATGTCTGTCTGTTTGTTTCCGGTAATCTCTGAAATTACGATACGAAGTATTAAGATAGCAGATGTTATAGGAAGAAACTTAGCTTAATTTAGTTAAAGCAACAGATTTAGTATTCCGCTCAAAAAAACGTACCTACCTCTTTGCAATCGGAGAGTAAAATATATTCTAGGTTCTTGCATATAACTTGTTATATAATAGTTAAAGTTAGTGTCTCTAAGTTAGGACCATTATTATTCAGTTTTCGTAGTTTATGATTTTCCTTTTAGTTAAGATATGAGTTTAGCGTTAAAGTTTGTTATCTCAAGTTTAGTTAAAATATTAAATGGTGTTTTTATTGCATTGTATAGTTTGCTTTTGCGTACGAGTATATTCTTGAAGCATCTTATAACATAATAAGTTCGGAAATAGTCAATTAAGAGAAAGGTAACTCAAGAACTTATATTAATATTATAGATTGTGTATTAAATAAAACAAAGTTGATTGAACTAAAAATATGGACAAAATTTCAAATGTCAAAATTATCAAAAAATCGATTGAATGAAGTATCTTCTCTTACAATTTTCAATTTTCCAAGTATGAAAAAGGAAACATAAAATATAATAAATAAACCGAGAGCGGAACTCGAACTCGCGACGGATATAAAATATGGTAAAATAAATATTAAGAACTGTTCATATTTTTAAATATTTGTACTAAATATGTAAATTAAACTTAAATTTTACAAACTTATTTACTTTCTAAAACTAAATACCCATATTGTTACCATAAAATATTTATCTCCCTTTCCATTACTGATACAATATTTTAACAAATAATTAATTAAACCATGACATTGCCAAAGAATCCCATACATAATACATTAGAGAAACATTGCCCTTATTCGAAAACCTTTTAAATAAATAAGTATCACACCTTCTTAGAGTCTTAAATCATTTATTATTAGGTGAAATAGAAAAGGTCTAGACGAAATCGGGTTAAGAAATAATCTACTAAAGTGCGTTTTAGGTCAGAGAAGTATTTCCCACAAATCTAACTCAAGTAAAGCCATTCTCGTAAATTACCTGTAAGTGGTGAGACAGATACAATATAGCGTTCTGGAATCTAGATCTCTTGTGACACGGTCGGGTCAATTAGATATTTTTTTGGCGAATTCTTTTCCATTATAAAATATTAATTATTAGAACGGTTTTTATAATTTTCCAATGAAATGAAAGTAGCCTAAGTTTCTCCTTATAATATTAGCTATTTACGATTGAAAGTCCCGTCGAAATCGGAACAGCCGTTTCAGAGATTAGAAGGAACAAACAGTCAGATATACAGACAAACATTTCACAAATTATTTTCTTGGTGTAAGTACCCTATATACTTTAAAATGCATTTATTGAAAAGCTGTTAATTTGAAATTAAAAACAGACACATCAATTTTATTTATATTATGTACTGAGATGGTAAAACATTTTTTCTTCCGAGGTATGTTCCTTTTTAACCGACTTCAAAAAAGGAGGAGGTTATTTATAGTGTTCGCTTATTAGCGGTTGGGAATCCAGAAAGGTGTAAAGCCAAGTAACGAAAAAAGGCGAAATGCTCCTTGAAATTGGTGTCTGCGAAATATATGTATTTGTTTACTTGTGTTTTTTTATCCAATAATAGTTTTATTTTCAATTACTAATGCTTTACCGCAAATATGGGCATGATATCTTAAGAGTTACAGTATTGACAAATATTATCTAACCACAAAAATTACATTTATTTGGTACAAAAGAGCAATAGCACTAGCTTTTATAACAATTAAAAAAACAATAAATATTTTTATAGAATTGATACACGAAAATATTTCACTAAGCATATCCATTAATATTGAAGGCCACTGGATAAATACCAAAATAGTACAAAAAGTATGGTAATATACATGGCAGAAAAGAGCAATAGCACTAGCTTTTCTTACAATTAAAAAAAATATAACTTTTTTTATAGAATTGATACAAGAAAATGTTTCACAAAGCACTTGATAAATACAACAATAGTACAAAAGTATAATAATAGAGAAATAAATCAGAAAATTTTGTGTCTGCGGACGACAGTCTATATTGCTAACGGTTAGAGTTATTTCCAAACTTTGTTGAATAACTCCGGCTGGTTCTGACAGAAGGGCAGATCCTTTCTATTGTGTAGTAAAAAATATATTTGGGATAAATGAGTTATGGCAATTGTATTTTTGAAATTGTTATACTTGTTTTCGAATATCTGTTACTATTTATGGTCTGTGGTCGAGATACAAAGAATCTCTAGTAAATAGTGAAATTGCTAACTTATGTACAAGACTTTATACTATATAAAAATACTACAATGAAACGACTAGATCAATTTTGACGCGGTTTTTACTGACAGATAGCTGATGCTATAATGAGTAACTTAGGCGACCCTTATTTAGAAAAAAATGGTTCTACTCAAACGATTAAAATGTATCTAGAACGAGTCTTAACAAAGCAAGGTTAAGGTACTAGTGAATATTATAAATGAGGACTAATCTCTGCCTTCGATAAAATCTTGAATTTGCTCCACCCGAGCTAGACTTACCATGCAAGCGTAGCCAAAAGCAACAGCTAGTATATAATGTATAATGTATATATTAAACGAACTTTCCACTTACAAAGTAGGATAAAAACATCACACTCTTAATTTAATCTATATACTAATGAAAATGGAATACAACCCATCAATTCAATTTGCTCACAACATCTAGGTACGGTTTTCACGTAAAAGGTTTCCCTCGGTCGGGCTTTAAATTGAATTTTCAGCGGAATATTCAATACCTAGTAATATAACATGCTATCGATTTTATATCTCGTTTGTTCGTTACTATATCAGATTTCACCGACTTTAAAAATGGAGGTGCCTACTTCGTCTCAAATCGGATCGGATAGTTCGGATATATATAATATTATTTTTGTATGTTCTTTGGACTGTCTGTAGACTGTTAACATTCTATAAAGCCTTTGAGACGTCGAAAACCTTAGTTTTTCCTATGACCATGATTGCTGTAAAGCATTAGAAACATCGGGAACCAAAAAATTGTAATACGTATGTATTTAAAGTTATATATGTGTGTATCAACTATCTGGTACTGTAACACAAGCCTTGTAGCTTACCACGGAATGATGGCGCTGTATGTAATTATCTCCCAACATATATAATTATTTTTCTTAAATAAAAACAAAATGCGCAAAGATTGTATTATTTAAAACGTCAAATATTGGCGTAAATCACAGAAAGTAGGTATTATGGAAAAAATAGGGAAATACATTAGTAGAGGAGACCGTGGAAGATCGACCTTCACCGATCTGATAACCAGATGAGACATATTTTTTATCGAATATAATTTATAAACAAATATGCCTATAATTACTTGCCTATCTGAAAGTGCTCATGGCTATTATTAGCTGGGCAACAGTGCTTTAAGTATGATTTTTTGCAGGCAAGTCTATATGACTGATTTTGTAATAAAATAATCTAAAATTTGATATAACTTTCGATAAGTTAGCAGAACGATGGAGTCACCTATATTGACTTACCTGTTTACATCGGCTTTGGTAGCTATACACAAAAATGAGTAGGCTAGCTTACTGAGGCATATTCTGTGTGTTAAAAACTAACAGTGAAATAAAATTCATTTGGTTATCAAAATAATGAAAGTGATGAAAAAAAAATCGATTAAAGTTAATTTAATTAAAAATAGCCATGAGCACTTTCAGATAGGCAAGTAATTATAGGCATATTTGTTTATAAATTATATTTAATAAAAAAATGTCTCATCTGGTTATCAGGTCGGTGAAGGTCGATCTTCCACCGGCTCTTAGACCAATTATTTCGCATCACAAAAATTCGAGTAGCAAATGCTGAAAATATGCGGATGACGTGACCACTGACTAAAAGTAATGTAATGTCCGTTCTAATTTGGTTTGATATCATACATGTGTCACTGTTTGGGGAATTTTAAAAACAGTTCATAATTAGACGATTATACATTTGGGAAAATAAATGCCTCTGTCGGAATTGTAAAAATAATATTAGGGGCGAGCCGTTTTCTAAAATATACAAGCCTTAATAATCTTTAAATTTTAAACTAAAAACGCTATTATTTATTTAAAAGTGGATATTCTTAATTGAATTCGATCCTCAAGATATAGCAATGTAGTTATTGAAAAAAATGAAAACCGAAAATTTTACTACTAAGCAAGAGCCTAACATCATTGGAGGAGCTACATTGTTCACCCACTGGAAAAGTGTGAGTTGGCGGACAACAAATGTCTTTCGAAAAACTGGCTAGGTTCTATCGAATATGGAAATTTTCTTAAGAAGTTTACCTTCACCGTAAGGAATTTTATAATAATCAAGTTGTACAAACCGTACCACGAAAGATGAGACTTGAAATTAATTATACATAACTATTACTAACACAACTTAATTGCGAAAATCCCCCGCTACTGATGCTCGTCAAGTCTCATCTTTAGTGGGACGTATTATACTTCGCACATGAAAATATTAGAAGTGACAGAGAGCAAGACTCAGGATTGAACCCGCTTCACTCGATTTTCCAAACAAACACGCTACAACAGGGCTAATACTTTGTTTTGAGTAAAGTATAAAATTTAAAATTATAAAAATATATAAAGGATTTAACATGAGCTGCTCTTTTGAGTTTAAATGTAGAGTGGTGGTTAACATTTTAATGAGAGCGCAAATTATATGATTGCTATAAATTGTAACAAACTCAATTATATCGTAATATTTCGATGAAATATGAGAATTAAAGTGGAAATAATAATAAAGTAATATGAGAGTTCAAAAATAATTGAAAAAAATAGTAAATGGTTATATATTATAGACCTAACATTAATTTTTGTTTTTAAGTTTAAAACTCTTTAAGGGTTTACTTATACGTGGAATATACGCATTTTTGCGAAAAAAGAATGTCTTTACTTAAAGATTTCTTGAACCACTAATAATTAGTAACAGATAATTACAAATTCATGACTGTACCGATGAGAACGAGATAGTTTTTAGAAAAAACTTAAAATAAAAATTGATAAGAACGTATGAAAATGAAATGGCTAAAAATTTAAAGCATCGAAAAGCAGTAGATAGCGTTTTATTGATAAGATATTTTAATTATACGCTTATAACCAAAGCGAAGAACCATATAATAATACCTAAGAATTTTGAGTATAAATCAATGAAATAAATGACAAAGATTTAGATTAAAATATTATAATATCATATTTTCGCGCTAAAGAAAGATGGACCAACGAAGTCGAAGCGAATTGCTAATATAGGTTTTAAACTCTTACAAAAAGCTGTTTGTTCAACTTTAAATTACCTGAGATTGAAATTGAATGTATTATTAAAATCATTTTAATATTTCATTTTCATTTAAATCTATTACATTAAGAGTTTCTGAAAAGTAATTTTAATGAACTTTGATTCTGAGTTTTAATTATTATATAACGTTTATTTATTTGCTGGTTAAGGTATGATGTAGATTATTAACTGTATTTAATTTTACGTTACTTAAATACCCTAAATCGATTTAAAAAAAGGGCTCATTAACTTATATTTGATTTATAAAGTTAAAATTAGTAATATATTTTTAACTTGTTATTTTATTTAGTGGGATACCTGCTATTTGTTTTTTAACATTTCTATTCTCCCACTTCTATAGATATAAGAAAGACACAAAAACTCATGTGTTTGTTTGTCCGTCTGTCATAGTCTACAAGAATTCTTGAAGAATATAAAGCTAAAGAAGAAAAAGCTGATTTGGGAGTGGGTAAAATGCTTATAATTCAGTACACAATATGTATCTAGATGACCCAAATATAATATCAACTCCATTTACAGTATTACTTAAATAAATAGGGTGTGGAATGGGAAAATAACTATGTAGTCTATAGGAAAAATATAGGCAGCAAGTATACCCTTTAAAAAAAGACTTTTTAACAATCGACCAAAATCAATATCGAAATGAAATTTCGAAATGAAACTCGAATATACGAATAACACAAATGAAATGGCTTCTCTAATCAGTTAATGCATTTCAATTATCCTCAATGGTTTAAATCGGGAAAGTTACAACCTGACAGATCTCATAGCTATAATGGATAGGTGAATTGGAATCCGATTATATTGTTTTCCAATATGAATTCAAACAAATGTATATAAAGTGACTTGATTGAAGTATTGGAGGTTGCAGGTTTGATGCCTTGTTACATACGAATTGGTATATTATAAGACCACTATGTTTTCTAAATATAATATCATATACCTACCTAAATTTAATGGACAGATAATTTATCAGGCTAGATCACTACTAATATTTATAAAGTTACAAGAAATGTAAAGTGTTTAATGTAATGCAGATAGGTAATCCACTACGCCAGATAGGCTTTGTTCTGTAGGGAACATATTAATATTTATTGACTAGCAGTTTGTCCACGAATTCAGCTAAGTGTCGAACGCCAAACCCACTTTCTTTTCATATGACAAGAAGCATTATACTATGGCTCGTTTGAATTATTCTCTCTTATTCCGATATACATTAAATATTAGTAATATTAAATATATATTTATAATATGTATGTATTTAAACTTATATATGTGTAGTATATCAATCATCTACTATCCATAACACAAGGCTCGTACCTTACCGTGGAACTAGATAGTGCTGTGTGTAAATGTCCCAACATATTTATTTTTTATGTTTTATTATATTAGTAACCTAACCATCCGATATCGCTAAATATTATTCACCTAACCAGTATTTTGAAATGTTTACTTTTTATTTTACAACAGTAAACTACTAATTTAGTATAAAAAACAATATAACATTATAAGTTACAATATATTGCATAATGAAGAGAATTCGCACGAAGCTTTCTCTAGCAGTGCTATGCTAACTGTGCTATTCCCACTTGCGCAGACGAAGCCATTAGTTTCAGGCCTTCGTTGAATTGAATTTCAAATACCAACTCATTAGAGTACAAGTTAGATTTATATACATTGACAGTAGTTGGAGATTGTATAAGCGTTATAAGTGGTATAGGCTTATCAATGTGTAAAAGAAAAGGTAAGTTGGAGAATTTAAAAATGTACTGACTTTATAATTATATAATATATAAATTAAATATATAAGATTCTATGAGAGTTCAAATAACTCTGTCTATCTGTAACATTTCACAGTTAAACCACTAATTCGTGATATAATTTGGCAAGGGTCATACGGGCACAAGGCAGTGGTACCTCAGCGGTAACGTACTCGCTTGAATGACCGATGCGGGTTCAAATCCGGGTCGCGCACCGCTTATATATATTATATGCGAATCATTTCTGTCATGATTACCACTTGTCTTACGGTGAAGGAAAACATCATGAGGAAACCTGCATGACTGAGAAAACCTAGCAAGTTTTTGAAAGACATGTGAAGTCTGTCAACACGCAGTAGGCTAGCGCGGTGGACTATGGCTTGATTCCCCTCGTACTGAGGGAGGTCTGTGTCCACACATCTTATATATATATTTTTTTTAATTTCGATATCTTGCAATCAGTCCTTGGACTATAAGCAGATGTTTTGAGTGAGTGGATGACTGGTATAAGAAGATCCCCATCGGGAGCCTCTCCTCCTTTAAATGTCGACTGTTATTAGTCTTTTTCAGCTTGTCGTTGCTAAGTCCATTATAGCTGGTCTTTTTAGGCGATTTTTATGAGCAGGCTTGGCTAGACTGGTGGCCAGACGATTTGGGTGTCTTTCCAGTCTTTGTTTATAACGTACTGCAAATGAGGCCACTTCCTCTTTTATTGTGTTGATTTTCAGATGTTCGTGGATCTCTGATGTTTTGATAAACCAAGGAGCATTTGAGATGCTTTTTAGTATGGCATTTTGCATTCTCTGCAGGATGTTTATGTTAGAGATGGCACTAGACCCCCAAAGTTGTATGCCGTAGGTCCATACTGGCTTTAAAATTGTTTTATACACCAGTAATTTGTTGTCAGTGCTGAGTACAGAGTTTCTCCCCATGAGCCACTGTAGTTTCCTCATTTTGAGGTTGACTTGGTCACGTTTGGACTGTATGTGGTGTCTCCAAGTTAGTTTCCGGTCAAGGTGCATGCCCAGATACTTGACTGTGTCTTTTTGGGGCAGTTCTTCTTCACCCAATTTGATAGGTGGGCAATTTCCTTGTCGCAGGGTGAATGTCACTTGTACGGACTTGTTTGTACTGGCTGTTATTCTCCATTTTTTCATCCAACTGTGTATCTCATTGAGGCTGGACTGTACTATTTTAGAGGCCATATTTGGGTTGCTGTGGCTTGCTAGAACCGCTGTGTCGTCAGCGTATGTAGCTGTAGTGATTCCTGGTCTCTCTGGGAGGTCTGCCGTGTAGATCGTGTATAGGACAGGTCCGAGCACAGATCCCTGGGGCACGCCCGCTAGAATGTCATAAAACTTTGATGTACTATCTTCTTCTTTTACTTGAAAGATTCTGTCGGATAGGTATGAGTTGCAGAGTTCAAAGAATGTGTGAGGGAACCATGCCTTGATTTTATATAATAATCCTCTATGCCACACCTTATCAAACACATCTTATATAAAACTTTTATTTACGCTCTACGTATCGTACCATGGGCATAAGTAGAGCTCCATGATGGCTTCATCAAAACGATTATGATTAATATTATTGAAAACTAAATCTAACCAACTGAAAACCGCAATAATCATCTATAAAACGGCTACCTAAAAGGTACAAAACGTAACTATGAATAGTATTAAATTTCGAAGCGAACAGAAAAGTACGCCAGAATTATAATCCCAGTAGAAAAGACTTTGTTATTCAAAAGAGATTTCGAACGAGAGGATTTAATGAAGCAAAAAGCTGAGTCGGACTGATCTTCTAAATGATATGTAATTACTGGTTCTAATTAGTTCGGACAAGGGTCTTTTAATGTTCTCACTCGAATTGCCATTTCTACGCCCTTTCTAATTACTATTTCTAGTTGTATTAGCTCTTAATTTATCTGCCTTTGTAAGTAAGTAAGATATAATGTAATGAAATAGATTTTTTTCAGGCATGACAATATCAGGCAGCGATTTTGTTTTATACTACCCGCGTTCTGAACACCGGAAACTAAATTTTTATATTTTACACATACTAAAACGTCACCAAAACACGTTGCATCATATGAAATAAAATACATATGCAGTTTAAAGTGCGAACAAAGAAAACGTCTTGCCTTTTATAAAAGGAAGATAGGAGTCTCGCCTACCTTTTTCTAACTCTATAAGAATTATCTTAATATAGCGTAAGTAAACTTTGTTTTCCAAAAGCTGAACGTTACTGTATCATCAATCACTATAACTTTTTAACATATTTATCTGTTTTCCAAATTACATTAAACTAGTACGTAAAGTATCGCTGCAAAGTTTCTCGAATAAGCCCTTTTACCTATATTATATTGCCTATTGATTCTATGCTACGAGTATCCCTTTTTAAGTACATTCTGTTTTATGCTTAGAATTGAGTTTGGATTAAGCATGTTTTCGAAATTATTTCTTCGAAATTGTTCAATAAAGACGAGTTAAAAATAAAAGTTGTTACGCGATTCTGTTGTGAACTAAATTAAAGAACAATAAAAAGAACCTGACTGTAAAAAACTAATAAAAAGATGAAAATAATAAAACGAAGGAACTTAGCATGTGTGATGATACGTATAGCTCAGTTTGGAATGATCCTACTTTCTGTGCTAGGGGTCGTGGGTTCGAGTCCCGCATTCATTTGTTAAGCGCGAATGTTTGTACTCCAGTCATGGATGTTTATATTTATAATATTTATGTATTAAAATTTTATATGTATAGTGTATCAGCTATCTGGTATACGTAACACAAGCATCGTAGCTTACCACGGAACTAGATGGCGCTGTGTGTAATAATGTTCCAACATATTTATTTATTATGAAGTCACGTAGATAGAAACACGTATAACAACTTGATGTCATTCTTGCAACGTTTATTGCAGTCTGAGTAGATAAGGTGATAAAAATATTTTGCAGCACGTACTTAAGTTAGTGAGGGACCTTTTTAACCGACTTCAAAAGATGAGGAGGTTATCAATTCTTTGGAGTTTTTTTTTATTTATGTTTAAAGCGATTACTTTCAATTCTTTTTTGTATAAAATTTATACTTCTCAGGTGGTCCCATTAAATTTTATCGAAATCGCTCAAGCGTTTTTTTAAAATCAAACAAAACTGCACATAAATAGGTATAGTTTTGAAAGAAAAATTGCATCTATTCTATTTTTCTTTTCATTCTAACGTAATATAAACGAGTTCGCCATTTGTAGATGATTGAAGCTGCTTATTTCCCACAGGAATGGTTTTATTAGGTTATTAATATTCTATATAACATTTATTTGATTCATATTCTTAGTTTTATTTGTTAGCGATATTGGATTAACTATACAGTTGGGGAAAAAATATTATCTTTATCATAGTAGACTTATTACTTTTCCATCTTCCTATGTAGTAAGCCGATAATAGAATGTGTGAATGTCGAACATTAACGAATTACTTGAAGAGCTGAAAAAAAATCGTTTTAAACTTTTCACGTTTGACGAAAATCTTATGAGGATTACTTTATGAGGTATCTCTAATACTTTATAAATTACTTAAAAATCCTGTTCTATGCTTAACAACGATCGTATATTTGTAATATAAAGATGAATAAATATATATTGAAGAACATCTTTTTAAAACCTATTATTATTAAAGACTAGCGACTCGCCCTCGCTTCGCTCGGGCTCTTCCCTAGATTTAGCACAGGCAAAGCCGCGGGATCCAGTAGTTATGCATATAAACCTTCATATTGAATCACTCTATCTATTAAAAAAACCGCATCAAAATCCGTTGCGTAGTTTTAAAGATTTAAGCATACAAAGGGATATAGGGACAGAAAAAGCGACTTTGTTTTATACTATGTAGTGAAAATACATCAAAGAAAAGCTTTACCTAGAAGCTTATGTTGCCCCAAAGCTCGCAAGCGTATGTCAATGTTGAAAGACTGATAAAAGTATGAGCAATTAATATTCATTTCTCTCTAGGGTTAATTGTTTTTATAAGAATCATTTATTCGTTTTAAGGATCTTTCTATATATATTTTGAAATTTATTATGTAACAGTTTGTTAAAAATGATTATAGAAATGAATAGTTGTAATAGTTTACGATAACATTAAATTGAAAATGACCTAATACTTCCTTAGATTTATAAAATATTTGTTGAAACTTTACATAAAACTATTTTTTCAGAGATTTTTTCGTGTAATGGCAATATTTTGTGAACATAATTTTGAAATAGTTCAAACATGTTTTACACTAGTTTAAACGTAGGCTGAATAAAATTTTACCGTTGAAATAATACGTTTGCTATGATAAGCGATGAGCTGCTGTATATACAATAGTAAGCAAACATTTATTCTACTTAATTAAATTCAATGTAATGTATACATTGAAATTAAATGAAACTAGAAAATACAATGTGTTCAACTAAATTTTACTATTCGTATTTGTGTATCTATTCCGTAAAAACAGTTCAAATATTAAAAATTGCATGGATTTTTCTATATAATATACTATCGACTTGACTCCACTTTTTTATTTTTTGGCCGATTTTTTATATTTTTATGATTTGGCATCATAAAATAAGTAGTATACCCCTAAATTTTAAACCTTCTAGCACCAGTTCCTTTATTAATAGTAATTAGCCGCGTGTATTAGTTTATAAAGCCGCGTGAATTACTAGTTTTATAAAAATAATCTATAGGTAATAATATATGGTACACATAATCTCATCACAACTAACTAGGAGTTTAAACCACTGGATCCAGACAAGGAAAATATTTATTTCGAGTGATTTGTTGTCATATTAAAGACATATTGTTAAGTTTTTCGATTTTATTTCACCTCATCAATCCATATATGATCTAAAGTAATAAATTTTATCACTATGTAATAAACGGTTACTGCTATTCGAATGTCAACCTTATATGAGACTGATAAAGCACAGTATCGATTTATCAATTTATTGGGCTATCAGAATTTCATGAGACGCTTGTTTGTAAAAGCTGCTAAAGCTTGTGGAATTTTTTATTATCCCAGAACAAAGTACCTGCAAAAGTTATATTGGGCTTTGAAGAGGCAATTAGTGAGGTTTTCAATATCGGTTTTTTAATAACGTTAATGTTTTTCGCAGACTGACCCTCTTCAGCTTAATGTCTGCCCAAAATGTATAAATATTTTAAAAAATACATTCTATATACTTTATAACGTCCTGTTATAGCACAAATTACGTTATATAATTATAATTGACGACGAGTTTAGCTCAGAGCACGAACGTTTGTACTCCAGACATGGATGTTTTAAATATTTATAATATGTATGTATTAAATTTGATATATGTAGTATATAAACTATCTGGTATCCGTAACACAAGGCTCGTAGCTTACCACGGTACTAGATGGTACTGTTGTAACAATTCAAAAATTCGAACATATTAATTACGTAATACCACAGGTAATACTTACAAGTAGAGTTGTTTCTTTTAATACAAAGAAATTGAACAGCGGTAATTTGGGCTATTCGTTGATATTTTTTTTGAATGAAAACATAATATTTGATCTCATTCATTCACAAATACTTAAACGTGTACAATAAAAAAATGTTTTGTAAAGTTTATTTTATAGATATGTACCTATGTGGAAACTAACTTTATTTTAAATATTCTATAGAACACACTGTATTCGAATAAAAATCAGTGATTTTAGCGTGACAATCAATTCAATATACGTAAAAGTGCCATCTATAAATATATGGGTATATGACCATTAAAATGTATAAAAATACGAAATAAATAAACTGGTATTAACATTAATAGTCCATTTATCTTATAAATTACTAAAACGGTATTCCAGTACTGAAAATATTTCATACAAAAGCCTAACTAAGCCTAGTCGACAATAGGGTAGAGTCGGTTCAGAACCGGGTATTACGCGCTATTGTCCGGGTCTCATCCGGTTATCGTGCGCGGACGACCGGCGCTACAATTGTTCGTGAAAATTGTATTTCTGACACTTATTGTAGGATGAAATGAAGCTTTATAAATTTAAATTTAATTTTTTAGTCCTTTTCACCGATCCTAGTTTACAAAAAAGACACAAATAGGCCTATTTTAAGCGTTGAATGAAGCTCACGTTAGCTTTGACATGTTTATCTATAAATATTTTAATACAGTTTTGATTATAATCTACCTATATATTCTTCTTTTATTTTTATACGTTATTTGGTCACTCTGTGTTTTTGACCACGACAATAAATATCCACTGGATAGATTTTGATGTAATAATGTAAGATAATAGCTAGTAATCCAGGTCACAATAGAGGATATTTTTTAGTGTGGGAAAATATGTCATCTAAGTATTTTAGAAATACTAACCGCTAGTAATAGGCATGAATCCGAGAGGAGCGAGAGTGGATCTCTAGACGTTTAAATGAAGTAGTAAGTAAAATAATCAATTTTCTTTTTGTAATTCCTATAACCTTTACGATTAGTATTAAATACAGTACATGGTTTTTCCAAAACAAACTTATTTTTTCTAAAATATAACCCGATTAATTACGTCACTTCCGTATTCAGAGTTAGTTGGTTACAGTGTTAAGATGTAACAAACACATACACACACAAAGTTTTCGTCAGATTAGCAATAGGTATTAAGTGTAGTCTGAGTACCAAGTAGGATTTAGATCGGTATGCAAATATCATTTCCCAAGTCGCTAAGACGAATATTATCAAAGTAATCTCAGAAACTCATATTGAATCCATTGATAAATACTAAACTAAAACCGATGAAGTTTTAAGTTTAATATAAGTTCCTTTAAGCCCTAAAACCCTTGAAAATGCTGGTTACCGAGTTAGTTGAAATTAATTTGGTGAGGAATCCTCTAAAACTTTGTTTAGTAAATGTAAGTTAGAAACTAGGTACTCCACAAACTAATATCAAATATTTCGCGTTATTAAAGGCAAATGCTGCTACGAGTACCAACTTGATGAGAGACTCACGAGTAGCTTATAATTTGATTTACCGTATATATCTTGGTCATAGTACTTTCATATTAAATAATATAATATACATATACAATATTTTTAGTTTGCAGTCTGTCTATCGAAAAAAATAGGGAGAGCTTTTTATTAGTTTTATTGAACCAAGAATTTTTTAAACGAACTATTACAATTCGGGAACGAAAAATTTAAATGAAATAATAATTGCGATGAAGCTATTTTATTTGTAATGTCGAATTTACACGTAAATATAAATTTTAATATTATAAAAAAAGTATTTTCTAAAGTTTACTTTTTTGTTGATAAATTAACTTAATTTTATGTCAATAGGAAGCTTATATTAGTCAGAACAAAAGTTACATTAAGATCGTGATAGGTTATAAATGTTCCTTTCTATTCTATCTAACGTTTGATCTTCCTTAGAGGTATAAACTATGAAGTACAATCTTATTATATTTGTCGACTGCATTCCTTGCTACACAGAAGATCTGCGGTTTGATACTCGCTTGAGAAAATTTATATTAATTTCTTTTTTAATAAAACATAACGTTATTTAAATAGTCTAACTAATAACGGATGACCGAAAATGAGGTTAATTACTCGTAGTTACTATTTGGCCCCATTAAACAAAATCAATTTGTATAATCAATATAGCTATTTTTATAAGCGTCGTAAAAGCGACATATTTTGTCCACTTGATTTTTTTGTATTTTTAGATTAAGAATATCTTATTTAAGCCCACAGTTTAGTCTTGAACGAGAAGATACGAATAATTAAATAGTATATATACGTAAAACAATATAAAATATTAACTTTAGCTGTAAAAATAATTCGGGCTTTATTAAAAATGCTACAATTAATCAAAACATGAATTATGGAAAATAGAATAAATATAAATAATAATATATGTTGGGACATTATTACAAAAGCGCTATCTAGTTCGTGGTAAGCTACGAGGCTTGTGTTACGGATAGTTGATATACTACACATATATAAATTAAAAAAAAAATACATATTATAAATATAAACTTCAACAACTGGAGTATCGTGCTCAACAAATGAATGCCTCTAGCAGGACTCGAACCCGCAACCGCTGGAGCAAAAAGTATGGTACTATATACTACCAACTGAGTCAAACATGTCATCAAATAGAAATAAAATAAGAAGACGAAGAAGAAATAAATGAATAAACCAAGAATTATATTAAGCATTACGTAACTTAGCACCGCCCTCTTGGGGGTGGGAATAGGGTGTGGAAGTGGGAGGGCTTTACGCTTTGAGAAGCGCTGGTTAGATGAAGCGAATTTATGTACTTTATTCAAGTGCTGTGTGAAATGTATAATAAACTGATTCGTATAATGAAGGGTGGGGCTGCGTAAGTTGGTTTTTAGACCAAGATAATTGAAAAGATCTGCTATAAATTAATATTTTGTAGCGTTTGCAGGTAAAATTTTATTATAAAAAAATTAATTATGTTAAGCCACAGTTTAACTGCCTCGATGGTGTAGTGGCTAGCATATGCACTTCGAGACGTCCTGGGTTCGAGTCCGGGTCGAGCCAAATTTAGTTATTGGGTATGGCTGCTTAGTAAGTAGTAGTGAGAGTGATGGGAATAGAGAGTACACTTGTGTCTGCGCGTACACTTGTACACTATAATATCACCAGCGCAGTTGGCTAGTCGCAATGAGGTTGGCCGCCATGGCCGGAATCGGTCGGAGAACATTATAATTATTAAGCCACAGCCATTAATCGTACATAGCTTTATGACCAATCTTAAAAGAAAGACACTTGATCCCTACTTATTTTCGGGTATTAGCATACACAATACCATCGATTTTTACAATTTTTTTCTTAAAAGGTTAAAAGGTCACGTTAAGTAACCTTGCAAAGGATAGGCTACCTTAAACGGTAGGTCAGGTGAAGGGTAAGGTGATTGACATGAAATTAGTACAGTAATTAATTTCCTATGGATTATCTTAACCTCTTTCTATACCTATAATTTATTTATCTTCAAGCACTCGATTTTAATAGCTCAATATTAAAAAGATACCAAAGATATGATAAAAATATAAGGTAAGTTATTTAAAATAAAAAAAACTTTAAAAAAATCAACCTTCAAGCCACAAGATATACAAGTAATCACAGAATTAATTAAATACGGTATTTAATAACATTTTCCATTAACTTCTGAAGTGAAATATTTAGTATGAAATTTGTCTGCTTTCGATTGTTAGAGTCGGATCTGACAAAGATAATTAATTCCATTTCACTTTGATTTAAGCCATAGACGGTTCTAACAGAGCGCTTCGAATAGTTTGTAACGAACTAGCGACATAAGCTCGCTTCTCTTGAGTACGTCTCTATGTACTAGAAATGTAAGTAAATTTCTTTTATTTCTCCTTATTTTTTTTTTACAAATATATTGGGAAAATATTACATTAGCGCAATTTAGTTCCGTGGTAAACAACGAGGCTTGTTTAACGGATACCAGGGCCTCAAGTCTGCTATTTTACATGAATTGTCATTATAGAACAATGCAATTTTAATTCAATTACCATTAGTCAAAAATTTCGTAGTCTACTAAATTTACAATGGTCGATCAATGGTCTTGTCATTTTGACAATTTTGTCAATTGTAAAAGCGTTCGTAAAACGTTTATTTAGGCTAAGTTCGATTATATATGTTATCAATATATGTTTTAAAGATTAAGCATTATGTAAAATGATCATACAAAGCCAAAAAGATAGATTAACAGACTACGCAATACGTTTGATCATTGACTTGTCATTACGTACGGGACTACCAATTATTTGCAAAGTGTCATTGATAGACAATTGTAACGCCATTGCAATAGCAGACTTGAGGCCCAGATAGTTGATATACTACATATATTAGTTTAAATACTATAAACTAATATATTATAAATAACATATTATAAATATAAACACCCATGACTGGAGTACAAACATCCGAGCTTAACAAATGAATGCCCCCAGCGGGACTCGAACCCTCGACCGCTGGCGCAAGAAAGTAGGGTCACTACCAACCGAGCAAAACGTTTGAAGTAAAATATAAGAAGTGGCCATTAAAATTGTTTCATATTCTCTTAAGATGAACCTTATATAATACATCTAAAAATTCGTTTCGCTAAAGTAGACACATTAATAATTAAAATCTACCACCGAACTAACTAGCTATTACAATTTTGCTTTGTATTATAAAATCACTTCAAGACGTCTCGCTGCTTGAATATTTTAATGCTCCATTGAACTAGTTGAAAGGGCTGTGGATCTTTGTATAGACTACATAATGGTGTATAACGAAAATATTAATTTGGTTCATTAAAGAACTTTTTACCATATCGCTTGTTCCAGGATTTGATTGGGAATCATTGTAATAAGCAATATATAAGGTAAACGTTATATATTTAATTAATACTATTTATTTTACGATACTCATCGAGATTTTACTACTCTGTTGCTAATCAACTAGAGAGTGAGAGAGTACAATCTATCAGTTTCTTCTCATTTTTTTCTTAAAATGTACTTGTTACTGTAACCCTTTAATGTATAATGACTAATTTAAATTTAAAAATTAACCTGTTACACACTACTAACATTAAACATAGACATGTATGTATTTAACTCTAATTATGACTAAAGTTCATCCAGCCAATCTCGTTTGAACTAAAGAATTTAAAAGATTATATTTAAAAAAACGAAAAAAAACGTTTTTTCGGTAAATAAACTTCCTGTGCGAAATAAGAAATCAAAATGTTTAGAATGTCAAATATTCGCTAGAGTTACATATCATAATACAAAAAGCAATAAAGTTGAAATAGAACCGATAGTTCTTGAGATTTGCGTAAGACATACAAACTTTTCAGTTTCATAATAATATTACCAAAAGTTAGTGCAGTAAGAGGTTTCTAAATGGTTCTTTCAACAGTGGCGTAACTTCGATGTCAGTGACATTGATATTCGAGCGTTGCTCCCGCGCCGGAATTAGACTGTTTTAGACGTCTAGGCCTTAAATAGACCTAACACGAGTAGGGTATAACGGATTCAGATAGCTTATACTACTAACGTATAGTGGTTATAATGTATGGAAATTTAACCATCGATTGTTAATTTTAACCAGCTTTTAATATGAAGAAGTCATGATTTTTTGAATGATTTCAAAAAAGAAAGGATAAAGGAACACATGTTGTGTTAGTTGGCTTGCTTTTTAGTAATTTTCCCATACACTAGGTTATATAATACTACAGGCTTCATTTTAATCTAATGTGAGCAATATAAGACTATTTAAAAAAAGTATGCGCCTACCATAATATACATTTTTATATGTTACAAGTTTTTGTCCATGGCTTAGTTCGTAAGTAAGGTAGCTCATGTCTGATCGCAGGATGACATTTGTATTTTTATCTTTTGTATTTGTACGGTTTAACCGTGAACAAACAGTTACTCTTATATTTATAATATTAAGTGTAAATGGTAATTAAATAAAAAATAAATACAATTTTATAGGTATTTCTATTTCACACTCTTTATATAAAAAGTTAGTACAGACACCCTATTACATACGTTATATCCGTTTAATCGATAAATAATCGATAATTAACTTTACTTCATTTACAATAATTATAACTATTAGTTATACGCAACGAAACTCGTTAACACTTGTAGTAAAAACCATGACACGAACGCGTTAGTTCAACAAAATTGTTGTAATTCAATTAAAAATAGGGTAAAAAGTGCTATTTACAGTACGTACGCTTGATTGTTTCACAAAAACCTAGCGTGATATTAAGGTAGTTAGAAAGTTGCGAACTGCATGCAAATTTTAAGTAATAAAAAGATAATTTTAAACTATGAAGTGTTAATAATAAATTGTAGTAAACTGTCCAATATCTACTACTACTGTTATTCGGCGACTCTACTTACTTCTTCTTCGGATTACGCGTAATCCGTCGATAAAAATAACTTGACTACTTAGTTTTTTAGACAAAACTACCCCGGTTTCGCGACGTTTTGAATGATACAGCAATAATAATCATGGGATATGGAAATCTGCATATCTGATAGAACCTATAAAATTATCGAACGACATGAAGCAGTCCGTCAAACCCTAAACGATGGTTTAATCCTCATCGTATTGATCCCTTCAATAATAAAAATAAAAGGACCTATGTGTTACTCCGATTTGTGTTCTAATTTTCATCAAAATCCGTCCAGACTTGAAGGATTAGAAACGTATTATACACAAACAAGCTTTCCAATTATAAATGAAACTATCTTTTCGGATTTTGTCGCGGATTTATTATGATTTTTGGTTCCCGACGTTTCGAATGCTTTACAGCAATCATGGTCACGGGAGAGACTAAGGTATTAGACGTCTCAGGGGGTTATATACTTGTTACAGACAGTGCCTACCCACAATTTTTTTTTTTACTTGTTTTGTAAAAAATTGTGGGTAGGCACTGTCTGTAACAAGTATATAACCCCCTGAGACGTCTAATACCTTAGTCTCTCCCGTGACCATGATTGCTGTAAAGCATTCGAAACGTCGGGAACCAAAAATCATAATAAATCCGCGACAAAATCCGAAAAGATAGTTTCATTTATAATGTCAAACATTCGCGTAAACCTAAGAAAGTATTAAGCTTTCCAATTTTTAGTTCCAATATGAGTACATCAATTTATAAAGTTTTATTACATCTGTTTCATTATTTGATTGTTTTAATTGCGTCTGTGCTTTAGTGCCTTAGTGATTCTATATTTTAATAGAATTTAATTGCGTTAATTTTAATTGTGTTTCATTAACTCGTATCTTAGAAATTCGTTAAACGTCTGAAAAGGTTCAAATGGATTACATCTGATAATTTCTATATAAATAAGCAAGGATTAAGCAGTTAATGCCTTTTTCGAGTCTGTTTATCTTTTGCTTTTATTCATCTCCTTTATTTATCAAGCGCGAGTAAAGCCACGCTTCCGCTAGTTAAAAAAAATTAAATGTCTAAAATATAACCTCCTCCTTTTTTTAAGTTGGTTAAAAAGTAGCCTAAGTTACGCTTTATAACATTAGCTATCTGCAAGTGAAAGTCCCGTCAAATCGGTCCAGCCGTTTCAGAGATTACCCGGAACAAACAGATGGACAGACAAAAACTTTAATAATTGTTTTTTTGTTCCTAGTATATATATGCATTTAGTGAAAAGCTGTTAGTTTGAAATTAAAAACAGACACTTCAATTTTATATTAATTAAATATATTATTATTATTATATTCATTATTTAATTTATATGTATATATGCATAGATTACATTGTTTTAGATTTCCTTAGCAGCTTTAGTGTTATCATTAAATAAAGCTATATTTTTATACAGAGAGAGATTTTTTTATAAATTAGAGTGGAATGCTTGCTTAAAGGTGATTTTGAAGTCTAAAAGAAACCTTGGTAGATAAGGCAGGCTGTTACTTCAGACAAATATACCGTATAAATTTAATATTAAAATTTCTTTACATAAAAAAATTAACTGCTTTGTTGCTTAACATTTATATAATATTTGGTTTTTATTTCGCACGTTCAGACGATTACCGACGATGAGTCACTCGCCGCGACTTACCTGCGCCGCTCTCAAACCTGATGTCACCGTTTATAGGTCACTTACCTGTAAACAAAAATAACTCCATTTAAATTTTTGTTTTTAGTGGAAACTGCCTTAATATGCGATTATAAAAGGATCGAGTGAGTAATATTTACTCATTCTTGTTTAGATATATTTAGACGTATATAAATATATAAAAAAATCAAAATACTATAATGGCTTTAAAAAATAGTCGTATAATGTACAAAGCCTTAAACGAGAGTCAAACTCGTAACCGATGAGCAGTTACGAGCTCTATTAATAGATAAATATATATTGTATGTACAGTGCATAGATCATGTATTGAATGAGTTTCTAAACGTAATATTAGTCCCTCGAATTATTTAGAAAAAAATGCGAATTGTACAAACTTATTTTTATATTATTGACGACGCGCTTGGCTCAGTTTGTAGTGACCCTACTTTCTGCGTCATCAGTCGCGGGTTCAAGACCCGCTGGGGGCATTCATTTATTGAGCACGAATGTTGGTACTACAGTCATGGGTTTTTATATTTATAATATGTATTTATTTAAAATTTATATATGTATAGTATATCAACTACCTGGTATCCGTAACACAAGCCTTGTAGCTTACCACGGAACTAGATGGCACTGTTGTAATAATATCTCAACTAAACTCCGGTACTAAAGCTCCTCCTTAAAACGATCTTAAATGGATTAAAGCTTGCCTTTCGCAATAAATTTTTCAAACTTTTAGGTTTCTTATAAAAAAGGAGACTTTTTTCAGGAGCAATGTCACAAACTTGAACAAATTAGCAATAGTTAAGAAGTTCAAAACTAATTAGTAATTTTTGTAACTAAATTTTATTTCACATCAATCAGTTTACTTTCGAATACCTTTAAAAGTGAAAAGCTTAGTTTTACCTAAATTATCTTCAGCCCTTTTTAGCGTCCCAGTGTTGGGCATGGGCCTCTATCAATACAAGGGGGATCAGGCCGTAGTCCGCGCTGGCCTAGTGCGTGTTGGTGGACTTCACATATCTTTCG
The DNA here is from genome assembly GCA_905231865.2 of Boloria selene. Classification (NCBI taxonomy): domain Eukaryota; kingdom Metazoa; phylum Arthropoda; class Insecta; order Lepidoptera; family Nymphalidae; genus Boloria; species Boloria selene. The sequence continues at coordinate 1,212,537 of HG993147.1, forward strand.
AAAACTTGCTAGGTTGTTCTCAGACATGCAGGTCTCCTCACGATGTTTTGCTTCACCGTAAGACCAGTGGTAATCATGATAGAAATGATTTGCTCATAAAAAATTTTAGAGGTACTAGACCCGGATCTATCACTGATGCGAGACCCAGATTTGAACCCACATCACCCAGTTACTCAAGCGAGGGTATTACCGCCGGGCTACCACTGAATTATTTAATTCAATTAGTTAAAGAAATTCTTCGTCCAAGTTAAGAAATTTTCTTTTTTTATCTGATATCTACGTATGTATAGCCTTTTCATATAACATTTCAAACACTCCATTATCGTAATATCGACTTCTCGGCTACTCTAGATATGTGAAACAAAAAGCTTTTATTCACAACATCTGGTATTGACGTGGCATTAGAAAACTCAATGAGATATGATCTTGTAGGATAGTTTGACAGCCACTGTCTGCATTTGATGAGGCTTTTATAGAGAAACTTAACTTTTCTCTCCAATATGTAACGTTTTATCGTATTTTCTAGGTATTATAGAGACTATTTATGACATAGTTATATTAAATAACCTTTTATTTCATTTATTGTTTCATTTGGTATAATTTTTTGAATAATTATTACTTCTATATACAAATTTAAGTCTATTTTAGTTTTTCTTTATAAAACTTTTAAATTTCTATTAATTAAATTCTTAAAACAAAAATACACCATTTAAATCTCTTATTTTTATTTCACAAGTAACTTACCCTTGCTTTGTTCTAGTACATGAATTTTGTGCTATTTTAGTGTTATCTATATAGAACTAACAAACAAACATACATACATTTAATTTATTTTGTGGTTAAATTAAATGAATTTACATTATATTCAAAAGAAAGTTAAATTGCATTCCCTTTTAAAAAACAAACCGCAATACAATAGAAAAGTACACTATTCATAGTACAATAGAGATAGCATCTGAAGCTTATTTCCGGAGAGAGACAATGAAAGCTGAAATAGATTGACTGAAATAAACTGTTGCATAAATTATAGTTACACTGTTTTATGAAATGTAATTTGAAATGTAAAAGCTTCGTATAATCAACTTTTTAAGCTTTCACTCTGGTTAAAACAGACAATACAGCTTTAGCCACAAGACTAAATAGCGTAAAATGTTGTGTCTTACTTTCTGCGCCAGCGATCACGGGTTCGAGTCCCGCTGGGGGCATTCATTTGTTGAGCACGAATGTTTGTACTCCCGTCATAGGTGTTATATTTATAATAGTAATTAATTGTAATGTAGTATTTCAACTATCTGGTATCCGTAACACAAGCTTCGTAGCTTACCACGGAACTAGATGGCGCTGTTGTAATTTTGTCCCATTATATTTAATTATTCATTTATATCGTATTTTTAAATGGGAAATAAAAAAAATGTACTAAATATTTTTATTTAAATATCTGGAAGAATGTGTTATAAGAAGACCGAGGTAGAATACTTCATTAAAGCAATTAGTCCAACATTTGTATGCAGATCTTTTTAAAATCCCAATGCTAGGCAAGGTCCTCTAATTTAATGTGAATTAAAGAGATAACTTATTAAGTTTTATAAGACATGCAGGCTTCCTCACGAATATATTTGAATGCAATGGGCACTTGGTTACCCAAACGCGTAACCACTGGGCTACCACTGCCTTTGCAAGTACTCTAGTTGCGTATGTGCATGTATGAACATTGACGTCATAAGCTATAGAGTTGGATTAGAAAATAGAGCTATCCGTACTTCAATTGACGCATTAAACAACAAAGAACTGCAGTTTGCAGGCAATAAATCAGTTAAGGTCAAAACGGCTGTCAACACAATGTAATATATCTACATAACTAAGGTAGTTTGAATAGCCTCTCGTATTTGGTACTTTTAAAACTTTAGTGTATAGAATACCTGATTATGTTAAATTAGGTATGGTATAAAGCATCCCTTGATACTGCTAGATTTAATTCATCTTTACTATGCCAATTTTTAAGGAAGAAAGTGTCAAAAATAAATTAAAACGTTTGCTGCCTCTTATAAGTAATTATATATTTTGGTGGATATTAATAAGGACTTTAACTAAAAAACTAATAGAACAAGCTTGAGAATGTTCAAAACGAATGAATTCAAATTCGAAGCTTTACTCATTTTGGGTTTCACAATCAAAATGATATGTGTAATACTTTAGTATAGAAATTAGTGTTTAGTATATAATAAAATTTCAATTCTTTATCTATTAAGGTTTATGAGATTCAGTCACCGACAAACCGACGGACGTAAATACATGGGGGGTCCCCACTCCCCATAGAACATACGAGTATGTCATGTCAAATAAAAAGACCTTTCAGCCAAAAATAAATCAACTAAATCCAAAAAGATAGCATCGATAATATAGCATTTATATGTTGTTTTATATTACTTAAGCCATCTTGAAAAAAGCTTTGAGTAAAAAAGTACGGCAATTAACTAGTAAAAAGAAATTAAACACAGCTTCGTAATCCATTCTGCTACAGTAACTTTAAAGCATAAAGACCTTAAGAAAGAAAAATTATCCGTCACACAAAAGCATGTCTACGTTTACATAGTATTGTTAGTAATGTAACTCCATTTTGTTCATTTTATGAATTCTGTTTATTTTTCAGCGATGAAAATTTAAAAATTTTCTCGAACAAAGTTAAGAAGCTTATAAATAAGGAAAGATTAAAAAATAAGCTTAATATCAATAAATAAAATTACGTTATGTATTTTTGTTATACATAATGAAATAATTACCACCAAAATATTCATAATACGGTTTTTTACTTTTTAAGGATATACGAACGAACAAACTCAAAATTTCTAAGGTTAAGACTGTCAGATCAGTTCACAATATCGAATAATAATTGTAATGTCACGCTTATATCCAAGGCTTGTAAGGCTTTTAATAGATTATGTAGCGAATATTTGTCGTTATTAATTAAAAATATAAACTCAATTAAATAATTTTAAAATTATTTAAAGACAGCAACACTAATTAGATTTTTTAAATATAAGAATATGTGTCATTTCTGTTTTCTTCCAAATTAACCTTGTCTAAAAGAAAAGTTGAAAAGAAAGAAGCGTTGGGAACCAAAACTCGAAAGAAATCCGTAAAAATATTAAAATATAATCTAAAAATATACACGGAAGACACCTTTATTTTAAAGTCGGTTAAAACATATAAAGCGGCAGTCATAGACTAGAGTTTAGTATTTCGACCGTATTAACCTATTTCAATAATAGTGAGTGGGCTCGCCAATTTAAGTTAGGCTCAAATGTATCAGACGAAAACTAAATTCGGCCTGGATTTGAACCTAGAATTGATTGAACACAGTTCAATGCTTTTGGTTTCACGCGAAATTACTTTTGTTTCTTCGAACATTTATTTTGCGCATTGCGGTTTTATTTCGTGACAGAAAGTATTGGGTGCTATAAAGTGATTTGAAGATAACTTGGCAGTATACTTAATGGTGCTGTCTTTTGAATTAAGGTCACAACTTTAACTCCCTTATGGGAATAATTTTGTAGCCAGATATTCTTAAAATACAAGGAAGGCGAGCTTTTCATCATCTTCTCTCTTTTTAGAAGAACCTTGAAGTTCTAAATTATATGGAAACTTCCTCTCTCTCTCACTCTTGTTTTAAATTATCCAGAGAGAAAACTGAGGAGCAATATGTTGCAAAACTAGCACTGACTGATGTTATTAACATAATGTAAAGTGCACTAAGTATAAAACGAGATATTTAGTATCTACGAATAATAAAATAGATAACTAACCGTTAATTATTACTTCAAACTGCAGTTATATACTTACGGTACATCTCGTTACTGCTATTTTATTCCTTAATATTAGATTTTTCAGAACAAAGAGAGAGAAAAGAGAAAAAGAGAGAGTTTTATATTATCTCGGCATACAACCAGTTTTAAAAGAACATAAGTAAAGTCGAAATAACTTGCTAGTATTGTAATAAATTTTATTTTATAGGCAGTCAGTTCGAAGCAATTACTCTAATTAAGTTAACTTTTACAATTTAAATTTGAATCTGTCTGTCATTAACTTTGCTGTTAACGAATTTCTGTGTAAAGCTTTTGCAACAGGAGAGCTAACGAAAGTCTAGATTAAAGGATTGTTAATGTAAATTCAAACTGTTAGAATTGATGTACAATGTTCAGCGTTTTATATCAAAACTGTGCTTTACTACTTGGTTAAACTTTTACTTAGTATTTAAAAAAAATCTTAAAGATATATTTTTTATGTGACCGATACAAATATAAGAATCAGATATCGCTACATTTTATAAAACAAAGTCCTCCACCGCGTCTGTCTGTCTGTTCGCAATAAACTCAAAAACGACTGCACCGATTTTCATGTTGTTTTCACCAATAGATAGAATGGTACTCGAGGAAGGTTTTAGTATATAACTAGCGGAACCTGCGGCTTCGCTCGCGCTAAGTCCTAAATATATGGTTTCATTAGGAATTTGTAATCAAAAATAAAAAATATATACTAAGTAATATTTAATTCATTAAAACGGATAAAAAAGTTACAGATAACATATAAAGAAACATTTTAATATCATTTAAATATAAATCTGAATATAAATTATAAAATTTTATCATTACAATATAGGTTGTGCGAACTATTGCCAGTGTAGAACGAGCCTTAGCGCACTCAGCCGTGTAGTTAATAAGATGCGAAGTGTCAAAGGCATTTGTAAGTTCCGTCGCAGTCGAGTGCTCCTTTATTAAAGTTTATTGTGAATAGGTATCTGCTTTAAAGAGGTAGTCATTTTATATGGCTTTGTACAGTATTTTAACGTTATCTCGCTAATTAGTTCAAATAGAAGTAGAGGTAGACGTGGGAGATGTATTAAGTAGGTTTTGGAGTATATAAATATGTATGTGTGTGAACCTTGTGTGTGCAAATAAGGATTGGTAAGAAAAGGAAAAGAAAGGAAGGAGAAGAAAGGTTAAGAAAAGAGAAGAAGAATGAAAGAAGATGTAGTTATTTTGGGTCGGAGAAGTTAATTTGGTGTCTATTTACCATGACGCAGTTGATTTTTTTAACCATCCTAATAACGACGTAAATTCAAATTATAGACACACGTTATAAAATTATTTTGCTATAAAATATTTTCACACAAAAATATATCTTAACTTTGTAGTAACGCTACTAATTGTTCTTTCAATTCAATTTAATTATAAAAGCCAAACAGGCACAATTATTTTTAATATTTCTTAAGTAAAATAAAATATCGTAGTACTTTTGTGTTTATTGCAATATATAAAAACAAACTCATTTGCTTTAAGAACAGCTTTCCAATACCTTTAAAGGTAACTTTTGAATGGATGTATGGAGCGTATAAATTGAATGTACAAAGCTAATGTAACCTTTCAAAGTGATTTAATATAGAAAATTTCATTTATTATAACTGAATGAGTCATGTATCCTCTTATGAAATGTTTTGGCTTTACATTTTTCGTTTAGAACTTTTTTTAGTATTTTACGTAAATTAATTGGTTCACTCAACTGTTTCATAAGCAAGGTAGTGTTTCTCATAATATGTAGTTTGTATGTATGTGTTGATTTCTGTGGCTGAAGTTTGGCATGATTTTAAATCTTAAGAGGAGGTTAGATTCGTCTTTAAGAAAATGAAAGATCAAAATATGACTGGCATTTAAGACAATAATAAATAATAATAATAATAATATATATATTGGGACATTATTACACACAGCGCCATCTAGTTCCGTGATAAGTTCCGTGAAGGCAGCTTGTGTTACGGATACCGGATAGTTAATATACAACATATATTGTAAGTTTAAATACATACATATTATAAATACATATAAACAACCACGACTGGAGTACAAACATACGAGTTTAATAAATAAATGTCCCCAGCGGGACTCGAACCCGCGACAGCTGGCGCACGAAAGTAGGTTCGCTACAAACTGCGACAAACGTATCGTCAATTAGTAGTTTAGATATAAAATTGCCAATTCTCAGAAATTTGTTTCCATTACGCTGTAATTAATATTACGTTAATATTTTATAACCACTTTTAATAATTTCATAAGCTTTCAAACAGCTTAGTTAACGGCTGTATGATTTCATATACAAATCCCGACATGTTTTGTTTATACTATAGTGACCTTACTTGCTATGCCAGCTGTCGTCGGTTCGATTCCTGCGTGGGCACTAATTTGTGTGACGAGTGCGATGTTTGTAATCCAGTCATGGGTGTTATCAAGTATGTGTAGTGTATCAACTATCTGGTATCCATTACACAAGCCTTGTAGCATGGAACTAGATGGCGCTGTGTATTAATATACAGACATATTTATTTACTAGCGACTCGACTTAGATTTAGCACGTGCAAAGCCGCGGGATCTGCTAGTTATGCATATAAACCTTCCTCTTGAATCACTCTATCTATTAAAAAAACCGCATCAAAATCCGTTGCGTAGTTTTAAAGATTTAAGCATACATAGGGATACAGGGACAGAGAAAGGGACTTTGTTTTATACTATGTAGTGATTAATTCTACTTATTGCGTGTACACAGAATGTTTCTGGATTACATGATTTATGAACCAACAGATGTATTGCAAAAGTTTTTTTTATATTATAAAACGATAGTGTAAATATAAACAAGGATTCGAACAAAGGACCAGACGAATACGGTCTAAATATATCACCCTCACTGCTACGTTTACATTCCGGCGCATACATATGCGAAACTATAATTATAACAATATTTTATAAGTTTAAAGAGTGAAAATTGATGGTGTAAGATCTTACATACAAATAAACGTGTTTTAAATGTATGGGTGATGTTATAAATATTGACTCTACAAGGACTAAACTTTACTGTTAATTACATAATATTATCTCTATATAAATATGAAAATACAAAACAGTTCAGTACTCATTTGTTTACTGTTTTTTGAACCAAATCTATATTTTTTTGTTACTGGATAAGCTTTACAGTTATTAATAAAAAATGTGAAAAATAATTTCGTGTATTATTGTTGTATATTTAGAGAAAAAAATTAAATTTGTAAATATGAAAAAAGTTTTACTTAATATTATTATTTTTATTACCTATAACACTAGCAACGCACCCTCAATCCGCTCGGGTTTGGCCGTATTGTTGTTTGTTTTGATATAAATAGTTTAATTTCTCGGAACGGTGTTCTTGTAATATGGTCACACACATACACACAAAAATTAGTTAGTAATGACTACTCTAATAAGATTTACCAAAAATATTTAATGTACTAATTCGTCAGAGAATTGAATTATATATGTATCATTTTCATCATCAGCCCTTTTTAACGTCCCACTGCTGGGCACGGGCCTCCCTCAGTACGAGGGGGACCAGGCCATAGTCCACCGCGCTGGCCTAGTGCGAGTTGGCGTCCTTTACATGCCTTTGAAAAACTTGTTAGGTTTTCTCAGACATGCAGGTTTCCTCACGATGTTTTCCTTCACCGTAAGACAAGTGGTAATCATGACATATATGATTCGCACTTGAAAATATCAGAGGTGCGAGACCCGGATTTGAACCCGCATCACTCGGTTATCCAAGCGACGCGTTACCGCTGGGCTACCACTGTCTTATTTATGTATAATAGTAGATTATCAAGAGTTTCCAAATATAAAAACAATATTAGATTAACTGATAAAATAATAAGGAAAAATATTCGCCAAACTCAATTTCCAGTCCTATACATAAGTAGAATATGTAATGCGACCCTTTCCCACTAATTCCGGGTATAATATGGCCTACGTTTTGTAGTATTACGGTATGTCATGTTAAGCCGGGTTCGTGGTTTGCGGGAAAGTTAACTAGATTTTCCTTGTATCTGTTTACTTTTATTATTTACTACTTGTGATAATCTTCAAGGGATATTTCAATAACAGAGGCCGAATTCTTAGTTCTTAGAATTTTTGTCTGTCTGTCTGTTGGTCAAGGACTGTATCACAAGACAATCACTGGACAAATCATGATAAAAATTTAGTTTATTGGTTCCGGTATTCTCTGAAATAGGTGGAGAAAATTTGAAGGGTGATTCACTGGCTGAAAGTGTTATATGGAGTAAGACAGGTTACTCTTATTTCATACTAGCATTTCTCGCGGCTTCGCACGCGTTCTAAAGACCGGAATTTTTTTAATTTCTGAGTGGCGCAGTATGGAACCTCCCAGAACTAACACCCACCCTTCCGTTTTTTTGCAACATTTTCCATTGATGCTCCGCTGTAATATAGCCTATAGCCTTCCTCGATAAACGGACTATCCAACACAAAAAGAGTTTTTCAAATCGGACCTGTAGTTCCTGAGATTAGCGCGTTCAACCAACCAAACAAACACACAAATTCTTCTGCTTTATAGCATTAGTACAGATTTGTTAAAAAGAAAGGGTCCTGAGCGAAGCGAAAGCAAGTAGCTAGTATGTGAAATAATATAATTGAAATTAAATTAGCTAAATAAATAAATAATGATTTTCTTGGGAAGACGTGTAAAAAATATTTTATATATTTTTGAAAAGTCATGTTTGTAGATAGAGAAAAATAAATATATGCGTAACCATATGCATAGTCTAATTTATCCAAACAAAAATATATACCCCTAAATATACCCCTAAATATACCCCTAAATATACCCCTATATATATCCCTACTAATATATAAATCGTGTTTAACTTTGTCAGTCTGTTATGCTTTCATGCCTAAACCACTGAACCGAATTTCACAAAAAGTTCAGATAGATCCTGGGAAAGGACATAGGCTACGTTTTATCGTGAAAAAAGTATTCAATTGATCCATTTTGTTACCTAAAGAGAAGATAATATCACTAGCCCTCACTCTTCACAATCCTCGCCATAATGTCAAGCTTGGTACCAATTTGCATCGGCTTAAATTAGATTCGCAACAATCCGACGCCATTTACGTACATGCGTCATGTTGTCGAGACAGACGCAGCTCGGCCTAAGCGGATCATGAAAATAATTTTATTTTGCAAGCTAGCATAAAATTTAGATCGTGGAAAAATCTAAAATGTTTAGTCTAGAGTTTGAATTTCAGTTTCACGTATTTATGAATATTAAAAGTAATGTATAGAATGCAGTCAATATTTATCTACCCTACCATTTATTACTTTTAACTTTATTTCTTACCAATATACTATAGGGCATAGTTTGTTATATTATCTATGCAACAAGACATAAATTATATCTTATTATTTTAACAACATAAAAATATGATATTGTTTCGGACACTCCTTAATCTGTCTGTATAATATTGTAATCTCATGTTGATACACAAAAAACCCCATCAAAATGGGTATAGCCATATCAATCTAATCTGTCATATATATACTGCTAAAATATGTCAAACCTTTCATTCAATTGAAGCAAGCATATAATGTACGAGTGTATTACATCTAATTTTTTCCTGTTACTCAGTCCATTACATCATCCTTCTAACCATTGTTCCCAAAACTGTGGACTAATAAAACTGTTAAAGGCCGGCACGCGCCAACTTTGATTACACCATTATAAGGTCAATGAGATAATGCACATAATATGTTCTCGTTATGTCTGTATGTATGTATTGTAAATTATGTAGGGCAATAAGATTTAGAATTCTTAAGTATTTTTATAGCGGAATAGTATTTTTTTATGAAACAGTTAAAAACAGTATAAAGTAAGAGAATCTGTAAAAAATAGTGCGAAGTCACTAAGAGGGAAAGAGATGAATTTTAAATATGAAATTATTTTTTCGGATTTTCGCGGATTTATTTAGATTTTTGGTTCCTGAAGTTTTAAATGCTTTAGTGCGATAAAAGTCATGGAGTCTTTCCCATAGAGCGTCGTTTTATAATGTCAAATATGTGAATTTAAGAAAGTATCATAGGATAAGCTTTAAAATTAAGTTAAAAATAAATATAGTGAATGTTTATGTTTTATTGACTAAATTAGAAGACGAATATGAGCAAGAGTGAGTTGATTTAAAATGTTTTATAAATAACAAATAATAATTTACGTCTTATTAAGAAAATATATAATTCATAATTCAAGACGTATCACGTTAAGTAGGACAATTGGTAGAGTTGGTATTTACTTTCTTTCGGATGTATGTTGCGTGGGAGAACCAAATAGTATTATGAATTAAAGCTATTTAGGAATTCCTTACACAGTTCTCGGCTTTGCCTGTGTTTTATTTAAGTATTATAGCCTATAACTTTCCTCAATAAATACATTAATGAAGGATTTTGACAAAAAAAAATAAAAGTGCGTTCAATAAAAAATTAGGTTAATAAGCACTTTATTAGAAATTTACTTAGATAACTAAGTCTATTTGACTATAATATGGTGTATTTTTATTTTATGTATATATTAGGAATTTGCTGAAAGGAAGGTCTTTTACAATTAATAGACGATAGATGTTACGCAAAAAAACATTAATTTCAAAAGCCTAAGCAATGGTAATATATTAAAAGAAACATTGTCTGCGTGTTTGTTATGTTTCTACGAATAAGAAGTTAGATGCATCATGTTCAAAATTTATCACGCTTTTTTCGAAGCATGTTAACGCAGTCACGGGCTAAATTCGTTAATCGTCGACAAAGGCTTACTTTTTAATGAACCTACTCACTGTGCCAATTGTCGTGGGTTCGAATCCCGATTGGGGCGTTTATCCTTCCTCATTACCATGGAACTAGATTGTGATGTCCAAAAATTTAAAAGAAATGTACAAAAATGTCCCAACATTTAAAAATAAGGTACTTTTAATCTCGAAAATCTCCCATGTGATGCAAATACGAATAAGATTTTTATCGGATTTTAATAAAAATCCTTTGGAGCTTTTATTGTTCACTTCACATTTCTCGACTAACCTCGCTTCGATACGCAAATCCGCCACCGGAATAGCTATGGCTTCGGCGCTGTCACTTCTATTGCACGTTTCTAAAAGATTGAAGTAAAATTTTTATTTTTATAATAAAATATGTTTTGACTATACATTGTTATATTTGTTTTAGAGAAACATATAATGTTGATTTTTATTTCTTTTATCTTATATACATATTTTATTAACCGACTTCCGCAAGGAGGAGGAGGTTATCAATTCGGTCGGTATTTTTTTTATGTTTGTGTGTACATACATACATACGACTACTCTGTGATTTATGATCCGATTTACGTGATTCTTCTGTTGTTTGATGGGCAATAGCTGCCATTTTTCATATATACTGCTATTATGTGGAAAATCTTATCAGTTTTAGTCTTAGTAGTCAGTAATCATGACTATCAACACAGGCCGAATGTATAGTTTTTAGAAATTTTGTCTTTTGTCGTCGTCTGAAAATAAGTCACTGAAAACATTTTGATGTAATTTGATATTAGGTTATCCGAAAAATCCATAACTAACCGTTAAAACGTTAATAGGGGACGATTCCGAGCGGAACAAGGGTGAGTCACATGTGTATGAATATAAATATGACACCACGTTTGGCGCAGTTTGTAGTGATCCTTCATGCGCCAGCGGTCGCGGGTTCGAGTCCCGCTGGGGGCATTCATTTGTTAAAACTCTGATGTTTGTACTCCAGTCATGGGTGTTTATATTTATAATGTGTATGTACTTAAACTTATATATGTAGTATATCAACTATCTGGTATCCGTAACACATGCACGCTTATTACGGAACAGATGGCGCTGTGTGTAATAATGACCCAACATATTTATATTTATTTATTTATGTAGATTTTAGATTTCTCTATACCTATTAGTATTTCTAAAAGTAAAGCCATTTACAGTAAAAGGCTGTTATTTAAAATATGATTCATGTATTGTAATTTATTATTGAACGAGTTGTTATGTAATTCTTAATACAGGCAATTTAAGAATACTAATAAAGCAATCAATTGACAACTGACAAAAATAGAATATTTTCGACACAATGTCGTGTCAATACACTAAGGTCAGCGTGAGGCGGCGAGACGTGCGTGAGACACGACCAACATAGCTTGCACTCTACAAATTATTCATTAAACAACAAGTGAAGGGGATTGAAGGGTGGAGCGGTCCAAGTTATTTTGGTCCATTTTGTGACTCATGCGTTGAGTCACACGGACTTTCCTATTGAAATACGAAATATTTATCGTATTCCACATAAATGTATTGGGTATTCTAACTGTTTTTGGGGTGAAAATGATACAGATAACTGAATTTAATGGAAATAATAACTCATTTAAATTTTGGAACTCAACTTCTACTATAATAATATGCTTCCTAAGCTACGAAGTCAGGCATAAGAAGTGAGAAATAAACTAAAGCTAAAAACTTTTTTAGAGATAGGAAAGTACATAAAAAAGAAAAAAAGCTTTATTGAATTACTTATATTCGTTATACTGCAAAGAAAAGCCTTCGTTTAATGAAATTAATTTAAATTTAACAAGTGGCGCAGGATTTGGGTCAGTTAGCGACCTTTTAGAAGTTTCATAAAAATATATATTTCATACAAAACTAATTGCGTGAGATTTCTTTTAATAACATTAAATCGTAGCAACGCATTGAGAATTGAAAGTCCTTAAATTAGAAAAAACCTGACCTATATCCAGAATAAAATATAGGTTTTTAAGCTGTTACGTGCTCAAAGAAGGAAAAAAAATTAAGTTTCAATTAAAACAGAGGGCCGATATTCTACAAACAAACAAACACTTGGATGAAACAGTGTTTAGAATTCGTATTAAAATTGAAGTTGTTATACTAAGTCATTAATATTATTTTGGATGTCATGAATTTTGGCCTATTTCACTTACTTAACAAGTGACTTCTTCTTAGTGAGATTCTTTTAATTTTCTTAGATATACGCTACTATTTTGACATTCTAAATAAAATCATCTTTTTCCCGACATTTATGCTACGAAGTTTTGTGTATATTTTATAATTTTAGTAGTAATGTCCTACATTTAAAATGATTTAAGATGATGATGATATTCATTTTATTTTCTTATAGACATACATTTTGAACCGAATTGAGAAATTTGTTCCTTGTATAGTCGGTTAAAAATAACGTGAATGACTTTCTTATAAATCGAATCGACGACCTTGTAGAAATCGTGACTAATAAAGCTTGATAGAAGTGTGAAAATGATTGGTTATGATGTACATAATAATTTTGCTCGTATGCCTTTAGGCTTAGGCTTCATTTTTGATTGTATTTTTCGAATAAAAATACTAATACTGATCTAAGCGCCAAAAGAACGTTTCGTTCACAGTTTACATAAAATAGTTTGACGAAATTTTAAGACGTGGTTGAAAAATATGTATAAACACGAGTTGTAAGCTTTTTAAATTATTACAGGAGTATTTGTAAAGGAGTACTGCGCTTACAGAATTTAAGTTTAATTAAACGCTAGCATTCCCCGCGTCTCCGGTCGCGTTTTTAAGACTAGAAACCAAATTTTTACGTTTCACATATTTCTAATACCGTGTGACCTAACGTTCTCAGCTTAGCTAACGTAGCTTCTTTGTAACCAACTGTTGTTGGTTAAAATTTCTTAGATATTTTGACCCGATTAACAAGCTATCATCATGCTAAAATTTATCAAAATCTATCCAGCCGATGCCGATACAAGTTTGACATTAAACACACAGTCGTTAAATTTTCTTGTCATTGTCATAGAATGCAATTACAACTTCTTTGCTACTACAGATATTAGAAATACTCAATAACCTAGATGACTCACGGTAATCAAAGTAAACGAGTGAATTACAGTTTTTTTATGATAATTAGATGGGATTGAGTCATTCTGTTCATAAGATTTATCTGCAAATTAAGTAATAATTGCTGAAGAACTGATAAAAAGTGATGGACTGTGTAAATGTTGATTCGATGTTTAAGACAGAATATCGATTCGAGTATCGAGTACTAGTAGATCATTTATCATGATCATTAGCATACATTTATTTTATATCTAAAGAAAATCTAAGTTTTTGTAGAGTCGGTTCAATACGTCAATATTTGTCAGATTGTTAGTCAGATTGTTAGTCAGATAGTTATGTCAGATTATTAGATGTTTGTTTCTTAATCATGTGAGAACGGCTGAATTGATCTAGATGAAATTTGTGAAAAAAAATTGACTATTAAATAGACGGAATCCCGGAAAATTCTCATGGAAAAGAATATTTTTTTATTTTCACTACGGTCGAAACGAGGTGAGCCGTTAATAAAATATATTTTATCGTCATAAAATATCTTATTTGATGAATCTAAGATTCACAAATATTTAAAACATTTTAAAAAGCTACAATTTTCCATTAATTTACATTTATTGACATTTACAACATTTTTTAATAACTATACGATTTATAAAACTTGTACTGTTTACATTTAAACCTGATTGTATATAAACATATTTCCCAACTCTATTTGTTTTTCTATCGTTGTTTATAATTCCTTACAATTAAAAGATAAATGCAATGAATAGAACTAAGTGTTGACGTTCTTCTTTCTACATTGTATAGAGTATCTTATTATTAATTCTTGAAAAACAAAAGTTGTTATTGTTAGAAATTATGAATTTGTACGAACGACCGACCGACATTTTAAATTGCTTTAAAGTTTGCACTATTTTAAGGACCTTTCAAATTTATTTGATTAATGTTTCAAGACCATTACCAATACTTTTATTTTCTATTTTAATATATGTGTCCAATGAGATTTTTCTTTCTTTCTTTTTATTTAACAATAATTCCTCCATAATTCCTTAGCTTAAGTATTTTTTTTCTACATAATTGGCCAATGTCCAAGATTATTTAAATACTGTTAACACACTGGTTACGTATGTTTAAATCATCTTTTTCTAAAATACGTTATAATTGTGATGGTAATTTAACGTAAAACCCAAATTAAATTAATCAATTATATTTTTTAAACTCTTTACAAATAAAAAAGCGTATACAAAGTATTCCTTCCTTTATAGAATTTTATTTCAAATAAATTCCGATGGTATCAGCGCTATAACGGCGATTGTGGCTAGGGGGAGTAGGGTAACAAATACCATAGAATACCATAGGCCGTTTACACGATATCGGTTCAAACATTTATTTGTATTACTATGAAAAAGAATTTATTGTATTTATGCTACATACGAGTACGCAATATTAAGAGCTTAGAGTTTTATATGTTAGAACATATGAACATAGCGCAGTAAAAACATATCTAAACGATGTTTTAAGCCTTAAGTTTTACACATAGTGGAACTAAATTTTTATTACAAATTGAATATGAGGTCTCATATAAATTTGTTTAGACAATAATAATTCTCAATAAGAAGAGAATTCTAATACAAAATAAACACATCATTTTCTTATGTAAGCCGTAGATAAAAGTTTCAAAAATAAAAGGTATATATTGAGTTCGATACTCATCCCAGATCTTATCACATATCAAATTTTATCTATTTTCTTGCTCACAGAAAAAGTATTTTGCATATAAATAGCTTACTGAGATCTATCTTATATTGAAAAGTACTCTATTATATAAACCCGCATTGTAAACGGGTCAGACGGCGCCTGTCGTCTCCGCATCGATCGCGACGCACCGTCTCGTATCTGTCAGGAATACTTTATATGGAATGCTATATATGGTTCACTCGTCTTTTAGGGAGGTCACAGGTTTGAGCCCCGTTGTAACAAAAAATTGATGCATCTTTATGTAGACGCCATATAATATTACTTTTCTCTATAATAGATAAATTGTAATACCATATTGTTACCAAATATTTGAAAAGAGCAACTGTTGAGTTTCTCGCCGGTTCTTCTCAGCAGAACAGCTTTCCGAGCCGGTGGTAGCTTACTCACAGACTTACAGACTGACATTTAATTTTATTAATGTAAAAATGACGATTCAAAAGAGCTTGTAAAAGTCTATTTGAATAAAGAATATTTTGATTTGATTTGATTTGATTTGATATGGTAGACGCGTGTAGGAACTGCGTGCAAACAAAAATGCAAATCTGATATTTCATTGTTTTACGTAACTTTCATCTATCAAACTTTTCGTAAAAAGGTCTTATTAAAAAACATTTTTATTTCTCTTTTTTTACAACTTTTAAACAAAAATTTTCAAAAAGTTTCCTCAATTTGTTAAATACACAGCAATAAAAAAATACTCTTATTTTGTAACTAAGCCAATTTCCTTTCCTCCATTGGTAATTTTAATATATATACTCTCTATAAGACAGAGTGTAAACGTGTCTGAGACGGCGCCTGTCATCCCCGCATGAAGATCGATCGTGACGTACTTGGCAGCGCCCCTAACTTTCTAGATTAGTTATTATTATTACGTTTATATAAGAAGTATCTTATGTAAGGAGAAAGACTTACTTAATTTCACTACGTTCATACAATTTTATACTTGAAATTGAAATGACAAATCATATCTACTTGCTCTACCCATTCCATTTTCTCCCTATTCTCCCCTTTTTTACATCTTTATATTTATATATTTCTATACGTGTCTGATTTACGACTATTGTATTATGACAGTTTATTCAAGCCCTGTAGCCCTTGTAGATGTATTAAATACATTTACACACACCAAAGAATTATTAGATATTATATTATAAAACCTAAAGCCTAAAGTTTAGTAAATAAGAAATTGTAACAATTTCAAAAGTATCCTGAAGAATCTGTTTAAAATTCATAGCAATTTTATAACGAAGTACTAAATTCCTTTAATTGGAAAGCAAAAGAAAATTTAATAGCCGTAAAGTTTTTTGCGTTTAATCTGAAACGTTTCCCAAATTTTTGGAGATAATCTAACTTGAAATTAAAATACAAATTCAATCTGTTCAACAAAATTGGATAACAAATTGCTTAGATTATTGACGCAGCAAATTGAAAGAGGACAAGAATGAAATTAATAATATATTAAATTTTAGGAAAAGATTATATCTTTTTTAATGTATTTGTAAATGAGGTTAGAGATAAAATATAAATTTTATCTTGAAAGTATTACTAAACGGATTTTATATAAAATGTATTCCGATCATTTTATGGTCCATTGCTGGGCACGGAACTTCTTTCAACAGCAGACCAGGCCATAGTCAGTAATAGGACCATAAGAAAGCCCTTGTTAATACATTACAGTGTATAGAGAAACGGAAAGACTAGTATGTATAATTTATAGATTTTACGTTTTTACAACAATTAGTGGCGCTCAAAAGCTCTGTGTTTAATTCACCATGACATTTTTTTTTTTATTTACTATATGACTAAAGCTCGTTAAAACTACTAACGAAAAATATAAGAAAATTTATTGACAAAATGGTACTAATAAACTGTTTAGTGTTTGCCTATTTATATTTAAATTTTATGCTCTTGTAGCTAACTAAGTAGTATAAAAGCTATGTTAAATTATTATCATATTAAAATAAAACCCTTAGTTAAGCTTGTAGGGTATTAAACATACTCCAGGTCACGGTCCCTAAGGGCTCTTAAAGCTATCCTTATAGCCTATTCGGGAGGTTCTGGGGCATAAAACAGCTATTATACAAGCTATTAAGAACGTTCATGAAACATGGAACAACCCTAATCAATAATGACTAGTGTTATCAGCTGATCTTGTTATACTAACGATTTTATGTGGCTTTGTTCTGTTATATTTGTTATAACTCAGAGTTTAAATTTAAGTTTAGATTTATATTGATATGTATCACTACATAGTATAAAACAAAGTCGCTGTCTGTCTGTCCCTATGTATGCTTAAATGCTTAAAACTACGTAACTAATTTTGATGCGTTTTTTTAATAGATAGAGTGATTCAAGAGGAAGGTTTATATGTATAACTAGGGCAACCCGCGGCTTCGCTTGCGCCAAATCTAGGGGCGAACCAGAGCGAGGCAAGGGCGAGTCACTAGTAGTTTTATATATAGTTAGTTTCAGCCAAAACCCATCTACTCCTATATATAGGCTTCCACCTGTTCCTGGACCTCCTAGATGACCAAGAAGCGATGGCTAGATGTCGTGAAGCAAAACATGAGAGCCAACAGACTTATCCTGGATGACACTGAAGATCCTCCAAAGTGGAGTAGACTTAGTCGGAAGGCAGACCCTGGCAATTGCCAGGATTAATGCAGAAGAAGTGTTTATAATAAAAGCTAAAAGGTGGCGTTATTCTTACATATATTTAAATAGGTTCAGAACTCTATAATAAAATAATCAATAATATGTGTATTTATAAAGAGCAACAAAGTAGAACAAACATAGTGACTGTACACGGTCATTTACCCACGAGGTCGTGAATAACTTATGGCATAATAATTTATTACACCATAAAAATATTACTAATCTGTACATAACAGATAAAAAGTTTTTTTCATAATTAGTTATGTTAAAAAGCTTCTAAGTTTTCATTCATACTAAAGAAAATGGAAATAAATAATTCTGATAGAAATAATTAATGTTATAGTTGTTACATTTAAGCTTTCAATAAAATATTTATAGGTACTATAACCCATATTAGCCATAGATTTTTTTAAGAAAATCAAATAAAAGTCTATATATCGACAACTGTGCCCAGAAATTCCAGAAGTTTCGTGTGTAACTTTTAAACATTTTTAAAACAGCTTAATATGGACTATTCTTCTTGAACTGAGGTTATGTCCTGTACATTTAAATAAAAAAAATGAATATTTGTATATATTTATAACCAATTTCAAAAAAAATCTCGTATGATATCGAGCCTATTACACTTTGCCATTCAAACACCTCATAATATAAAGAATCATAATATAGACGTGGGCGGAACAAATACCACAGTCTAAATTAGTAGTGATTTGTTGTTTACGTTCCATTCTAGAATTTTCCATACAGGTTGTTTACTCCTTTAAAAGAAGAAGGATTTTATTTATATGTCAGGACATTATTACACACAGCGCCATCTAGTTCCGAGGCTTGTGTTACGGATACCAGATAGCTGATATACTGCACTTACTCATTCATACCTTTATATACATACTTTATAATATTATCAAAAATTGCTCAATAAATGTATGTCCCCAGCGGGATTCAAACCCGCGACCGCTGACGCAGAAAGTAAAGTTACAACAAATAAAGTCAAACGTGTCGTCATTTTATACATATTTTACTCCTTATTCTGAGAATAAAAATACCTAGTATAATTCTTATGGATTTTTATTGATTGCTTGTTTGAAAGAATAGGAACATTTTTTTAGTTTCTTTAATATATGTTTATTTATATATATTTATAAATTATAATTATAGAAATTGTCATTTGTATAGTATTTCAAAACAATATTATCTGCTTAGCTCTATGAAACTCTTATCTATGCCATAGCTTACTCAAACATTTACTGTTATTAATTACAAAACAAAGTAAACCTACCACAACAAAGTAATTATATTATATAAACCAGACTGCAACAAACGCGTCTGTGAATGCGAGCGAAGTGAGAATGATGTCATTATCTCAAACATCTGGAATTTGTGTATTTTCTTAGTTTTATAGTAATACAAGCGATTCCACTTTACTTTGCTTTAGTATACTTAAAAGTTAATATGAAGAAGAGTCTATACATATTACATATCACTACATAGTATAAAACAAAGTCGCTTTCTCTGTCCCTATATCCATGTACGCTTAAATCTTTAAAACTACGCAACGGATTTTGATGCGGTTTTTTTAATAGATAGAGTGATTCAAGAGGAAGGTTTATATGCATAACTAGCGGATCCCGCGGCTTTGCCTGTGCTAAATCTAGGAAAAAGCCCAAGCGAAGCGAAGGCGAGTCGCTAGTATTATGATAAAATAGTCTAAGTCTGTCTCACTCTCAACCTACTGAGATAAGGTTTGCGCATTCAAACAAACAAACAAATTTGTAAATTATAATGTTGTTTTGGAGTGGAAATTGACCGTAGTTTATTATGAATGACATATTATGTTTTTTTATTGGAATATAAAAAATACGAGCAGAGGAGGCAATAAAATCACACAACTTTTTTTATTTTTCGTGACCATATCAAGCTCTGGGAAAACAATAATTTGTCAGCCGTCGTAAAGTTTGGAAAAATCTTCACTTACGTCATTTTTCGTGGGAAGACTTTTTGTATGATTTTGAGGCTTAGTATGATTTCATACTAATCTAATACTAATATCAAAATA
This sequence comes from Boloria selene, assembly GCA_905231865.2. Classification (NCBI taxonomy): domain Eukaryota; kingdom Metazoa; phylum Arthropoda; class Insecta; order Lepidoptera; family Nymphalidae; genus Boloria; species Boloria selene. The sequence continues at coordinate 1,232,760 of HG993147.1, forward strand.
AGTAAATAAAATAAAATTAAATTGTTAGTAGCAAAGTAAAGGCAAATCTTTTAAGTCTTTAGAAGAGTATATTTTTTATGTTTTTGCTAACCAACTGGTTTGTTAACTTTTCTTGCTTTAAACTTTACAAAAAATCTACATTCTACTATAACATTTACACCAAAACCTATTACACATGCACTTAGAAACAAAATCAAACTCCAAATTTGGCAACCCCGGACGAGATCTTATGGCAATAAAAATATAATGTGTGAAGGTTTACTTTTATATAATAATTTACCAGATAATATCAAAGATTGCATTAACAATTGCAATAACATTAATCATTTTAAAAGTAAGCTAAAGTCATATATCCTGGATAAAATTTCATAACTGTATATTTTTACAATACTAAAATCAACACAAAATCAATATTGTAAATTTTAATATATTTAAGTTTTAATATATTTAAGTTTTGTTATATAATGCATGCATATAATTACTCTAACCTCTGTAAAAGTGAACAGTGTGTTCTTATGAGAATAAATGTCTTTAACCATAAACTTTGTCACATACAAATATCTGTCCTCTATCGTAAAATTATGATATAGGATTTTTTTATACGTTTACAATTTATGTTTATAATCTATTAGGTTATTTTTATTTATTAGTTATCTAATTTTGACTACTTTAAAAGTATTTTAAAAGCAAATTAGGTATTATTAGTATGACGAGAAGTACCATAATATCACGACACTTTCATCGTTAATTAACTTTGATCTCTTACTCAACTTATAAGATGAATCATATCAAGAGCCGCTATCTTTCAAGGTCCCATATGCTGAAAACTCTTCAGACATTTAATTAGGTAAAAGCTTGACCTAAAAACGTTAATGCCTTGAGACCTAAACGAATGCGTGTCACCACTACGACTACTATAAGCTTAAGCTACACATTAATCTAGATTATTTGATTTTAAATAACTTTTTGAGATCGGAAAAGTTAATAAAGAGAAATTTTAAATATATATTTATAATAATTCGTTTGCATTCCGTTTGGTAGTTTACTTTGAAATTTGGATAGTAAGATATTTTGAATAAATAACCTCCTATTTTGAAGTCGGTTAAAAAGTAACAGCTATTTTGGTTCAATCGTTGCCTAAAAAGGAGTACTTTTCCATCGTTCCACTCGCGTTGAAAGTCAATAACAAGTAGATAGGCAATATTGAAAAATCTAAATTGCAAATTGATGTATTTATTGCTTCCGTAGCACAGAAATAAAGTGATTGCTTCATTCTAGCGACCTCTACGCTGTCAACGTCTGTCCAAACAGATGAGCTCATCGCAACAATGTGGACTGCATAATACTTTCTTAGTTTTACCTGAATATTTCACATTAGGTATAAATGAAACTATCTTTTCGGATTTTCTCGCGGATTTATTTTGATTTTTGGTTCCCGACGTTTCGAATGCTTTACAGCAATCATGGTCACGGGAGAGACTAAGGTATTTGACGTCTCAGAGGTTTACATACTTGTTACAGACAGTGCCTACCCACAATTAGTTTTTTTAAATGGCACTAAAGTAAATTACATGGTTATATATTTTAATTCCAAATTAATTGCTCCGCAATTGAAATCCGCGACAAAATCGGAAAAGATATTTTCAGCTATTCATTATAATGGATTGCATAATTAAAAAAAATATTAACTTATTATAAAATGTATGTACCTTTGTGCCTTATCAAACGAATGCATAATCTATAATCTTACTAATATTATGATTTATATGGATGTTTGTTACTCAAAAACGCCGAAACGGCTGAACGGATAAATATTAAGAGAGATAGATTATAATCTGGATATGACGAAGATAATTATGGGAAAAGTATCGATTTATCTTTCCATGGAACAAACAGTACGAGAACATTAAATATTTTATACTTTGAAATAGTTTAGCTAGTTGATTAATTTCTAAAAAAATTGTTTTTCCTCAATTTTTTTTTTAATTTAAATAAATATGTACGGATATTAACAGACAGTGTCATCTAGTTCTATAATAAGCTACGAGGCTTGTGTTATAGATACAAATAAGTGCCCCCAGCGGGACTCGAACCCGCGACTATTGGCACACCAAGCACTACAAACTGAGTCAACGTGTCATCAAAAATACAATAAAACATATAATATTATATTTAATATTTTCCTGTAAGATTGTATGAAACCATTCTTTAAATTCAAATAGCCTTGACATTGTTTTTGTTAAGCGTTAAATTTGCAATGTTCCATACAAATGGCCTTCTCCGTCTGTTATCTCAGCTAACAATAAAATTATTATGTAAATTTACATATAATGGACGTATAATGTAGAATTAAGTCTGGATGCAAGTCTACAATCACAAGCATGTGTGCAAATTATGTTTTGGAAATTCAAATTAGTGAATATCATTTTGCGACTGTTGTTCACCGTTTGATTCCCGCTTATAGTAAATATTTATATACTACATTATTGATATTCTTTTAAATTGTAATATAACACAGTATAATTTGTTTGTAATAGTGACTTAGATTAGTCGCTTAGTGCGTCACTCTATATTATGTAAATTCAAATCTTATTAAATCTGCGTACTAAATTTGAGAAAAAGAGGTATATGGCACACAAATAGAAACTCTCATTCTCATAACAATAATAGCGTACTTATGGGACAACACTCCCTATGCTTATCACACACCATATGGTGGTGTTCGAAAACTTACAATATCTATTTAAGTTTCTTAACTATACTCGTCTATTACTTAAAAAATATAAAAATATTGTAGTGTAAGTCTCGGGACTAGAACCCACACCACTTAGTTTTATTACTAAACGCTTAACTACTGCGACACATAACGTATTCTTATAAACCAACACACACATTTTTATTTATTTTGTTTAACATTATATAAAAGAAATTGAATCAATATTTCCGCTAAGTAAATTATTCAGACCTTATATCAAATTTACCTTCATTTTGTATAACATTTATGAGAAAATTTTAAGCCCTCGCTGGAAGGTGAAGCGTCTAATATATTGTACTTACATAATTCCTTTTGAATTATTACTGTTAAATTGTTTCATACGAAATTCTGTATAAAGAAATCTAATTTATATTAAAATTGCTGTTCAAAAGCGAAATTTTAATTTATTACGTATTATGTTTACGAAAATTGAATTGACTTAGATATAAACATGGTAAAAGTATCACATACTTGCGACTCACCCTAGTTTTGCTTCCATTTGCTCTTAGTGAAAAACAATAATAATTATATTCAATAGGTACCGTACATCTTTTCGAGATGAAAAGTAGCCAATTTGCTATTTCACATCAGTATCTATCTCTGTGGTAAATTTCATCCAAATCCGTTCAGTCGTTCGAGTGTGATTGAGTAATGACAACTAGTTTTTTTCTGAGTCGCGCGGTATGGGAACTAACGCCCGCCCTTCCCGTTTTTGCAACATTTTTCATTAATGCTCCGCTCCCATTGGTCGTAGCGTGATGTTATATAACCAAATTTTGAAAGAAAGTAGCCTTCCTATTCCTATCTATCACAAAAAGAATTTTTCAATTTGGACCAGTAGTTCCTGAGATTAGCACGTTCAACCAAACAACAAACAAATAAACAAACAAACAAACTCTTCAGCTTTATAATATTAGTATAGATTAGTACGATGTAGATTACTTATCTTTTTGCCATTGCGATAAATTGCGAATTATTGCAATTCTTTGCCTGCCTGTTTATTAGTCGTATGTTTTTACACAAAAACGTCTGGACTGATTAAATTAGTTTTATTACGTAAATAGACTATGATTGAGAGATGAAATGAGAGATTACACACATTATAAAATTTTTCCAAAGACACTACGACACAAGGACAAATACAAGTCCCTAGGTACTTCTAATAAAAATAGTAAAGTTCAAACAAAATAATCAGATAATTCTTTAATAATATATTTCATTATTTATCACATTTCGATTTAATTTCCCAATATATCAAAGCAAAGCAATGAAAAATTACTAGTTTTATTTACAACTACAAAACTACACTTCAAGACATATTTTCTAGTTCAAATCATTTCACGATTCATCGCTGACAGGTGGCAAGTTATTGCTACCGAACAATACAGTTGTTTAACAGGTTATTTGCTCTTCTGTTTTGTTTTATTACGCTTACTTTGTGTTGCCGTTGCAGTTCACTTTAGTCAGTTATAATTTTTAATTTTTCTTATAAATCTCACACGAATTTATGGATATTGGATATATTCACAGATTTATTTAGATTTTTGGTTCCCAACGCTTTGAATGTTTACAGCGATCATGGTTACGGGAGAGTTTCCGAGAAAATTCCAAAAGATAATTGATTCAAAACGTAATATTCGAAATAAATCTAAGAGTCTCACGATTATTACGGATTTTTTTAGGAAATAAACAGCCTGGTCATTCTCCAAGTTATAGTCGATTTTGACGCCTTTATTAGCATTGCGTGGATCTAATTATTAATTTAATCTATAAGTCGATTTTGTAAGTATAATAGAGAATCTAAATTACAATACAATTTAAATAAAATATATTTTTGTTTAATTTTTACTTCCTTTATTTAATTCACATCAGAATGATGAATGATATTCAAGCATTCAAAACATAGTGAACCAAATTTCTAATTATATAATAGTCGTAACAATGCTATTATTGAAAAGGCTAGGTTGGCAGGAGGTGGATAGTGGAAGACTACAGTCTCTCAGTAAATTGATTGAGTCTGTTGAACTAATTTGTTTTTTTTGGCTCTTATAAAACAGTGTTAGGTAGTATATAGTAGTAGGTACGTAATTTCATATTTTAAAAGTTTAATTTAAGTTAAATTTTTATAGTTCTTATTCGTATGAAAATATATTAAAATTGTGTAAATTACAACACGGATAAGCCAAGCCATAGAAAATATAGATTATATTTAACCTTTTTATAATTTAATTTTACTTTAATTATAAAATGGGGGCTTTTGGTAGCGATGTTTCGTGGAATCCAAATTTCTAGGAAACCTTAGTAAGACCTAATTGGATCGGACTAAGCTGGCTTTATGATAGAGGATTGTTACACATGAGTTGGAAATTATAGTTTTACTATTTGTACATATATAATGGAAATGTCGGGTTGTGCGCCTCAATTTATTTATTACACACTACTTACTTTCTATTACTTTACTTTATAGGTAGCTTTACTTTATAAAAAATCGCAAAGTTCAAGAGTTTTAATGGTGCTAGAATAGCTTTTCAAGTTTTATTTCAGTTCCAGTAGGATCAATTCTTCTTAATTAGTACTTTAAAATAAACGAAAGGTGTCCGGTACTTAGGAAATTCAAGTAACGGCTTAACCAGGTTCGAGCGTTTTGGTAGTGATAATGATGACGAACATGATAACCATTTGCATTACAGTAAATGGAAACATCGTAAGGAAACTAGCATGGCTGAAAAAAATCTAATTTGTTTTGGAAAACATCGAATACAGACGTAAAAACCCTCTATAAAAAAATAAAGATAAAAAAAATCGAACACAGGCGTATGTAGACATACGTACTGGACAAGATATTTTATGAATTGAGAACAGAAATTTTGAAAGAGAGTCATCGCAGTCAAACGCATCATGATAATTGTTTCATAATCAAGATATAACGCAAAAAAGTTAAGAATGAAACAAAAAGTCTATTTTGTTATAAGACTCAATTATCATGGAAAAAATGGAAAAGTGACTGAAGAACTTATTTTATAAATGTATTCCATTTACTACAGCTACATTAGAAAACTTTAGCCATAAAATAAGAATATCTTACATAATTTATAGCCATTTCTTGTATGCTCTAGATCTAGAAGAAAAAATCTCAGAACGTCTCTACCAATATAAACTATATTTTTAAAAGTATGAATAAGTACAAAAGACATTGCAATTATAAAGCAATTTTATTTGCTCCTTATCTTCTGCTTCAAGTAAAATGTTTGTAGAGAAAAGTTAAAATCAATTCGGATCCAATTTCCTAAGAAGAAAATGAGAAGAAAATGAGAGCCAATTTAAAAGTGCATCGATGTTCGATGCACTTTTAAATTGGCTCTCATTTTCTAGACAAATTTATATGAAAGGGAACATTCGAAAAAGCGAGTACGAGTTCTTTTATATCATTAAATTAATGTAAAAACTATTTTTTTCTTAAAGGTTAGTAAGTACATTTTATTATTTTTGGACTGATAAAATGTTGCTTCGTTTTGAACTACATCTGTTCACTCACACACTAATAATTTAATTTAATAGTTTCTTGATTGATGTGATTTTTGGAAAAATAGAAATGTGATTATTTTATGTCCTGGAACAAGTTTCTATAAGCCATTCCATTTTTTCTGGATTTCAATTTTTCAACTATTTTTGTGTGATATATTTTCTAATGAGTTTTTATAGAAATTGTATTCAGTATTTTTAACATCCCAATGCTGGACACCTGCCTTCCTTTTTTATACGAAGGCCTTAATCCTAGTGCTGGTTGGAGAACACATTTGGAAATCTTACCAAGACATGGGTTTCATTCGATGTTATCCTTCACCATTAGAATTGCAATCATGTGTAAAATATTAGATGTGATAGAATCATTTGTTTCATTAAACAAACAGAAATACGATAATATTCTTTCTTTATAGAAGTTAGGTTAAGATAACGATTAGTTCCGATGATCGCGCTCGAAACTAATAAAACTTGTTTTTGCATGTCCGTCGTATTTCAGTCAAGATTTTCAAGGTCTAGAAATTTATGTTGCTAATGACGCAAGATATTTAAAGTGACTATATTTAGGAATAAATATTACGTTATGTTTACATTTACGTTAATTTTGTATTCATAGAAAAATAGAAGCTCTGCTAGTAAACAAGCGTTTTTTATTTGTTCAATCTTATGTAGATGGAACTAGGCCTACACATTATATATATATGATATAAATTTAAATCACTACATAGTATAAAACAAAGTCGCTTTCTCTGTCCCTATGTCCCTATGTATGCTTAAATCTTTAAAACTACGCAACGGATTTTGATGCGGTTTTTTTTAATAGATAGAGTGATTCAAGAGGAAGGTTTATATGCATAACAAGCCGATCCCGCGGCTTTGCTTATGCTAAATCTAGGGAAGAGCCCGAGCGAAGCGAGGGCGAGTGGCTAGTTAATATATCGCACCTACGGTGCAATAACGTCACTTATGCAATTTTTGTCAAAACTTAACTGATAATGAGAAAATACTCCAAATCCACCTCTTTACTTGGTGCGTTATTGTCATTTGTGTAGTACGCAAACTTTCCTCGTGAGGGCATTAGTGTCATTACGGTTTTGGCGCGAATCTGGACGGCACTGGGAGAAACAACGTTTCATTGTTCAGTTGCGCGCGGCCCCCCGCACGAGTAGTTGTCTTCTGGAGCTACAACGTTACTAAGGTAATTGTGACAATTATTATTATATATTTTTTATGTTTTTGGAGCAATAACGACACTTGTGTAGTGAGGTAGTGAAGTAATGACGTTGTTTCCCCAATATTTGTATTTCATGGTGTAAAGTTTAACGTTAGATTAACACTTGTGACGATATTGCTCCAGTATAGTAGGATTATTGTTTTTGACTTTTTTTTTTAATTATTCCAACATGATAAATAGATAGATAATAGTATGATTATGACATCTTTTCTCTTTTTTATCCCGAAATTTTAAATAAGTTGATGTGAGATGTTTAGATTTTGAAATTACATTCCTGCGTTAAATTGAAAACTGGTATCGGCGGTCCCGCTAATTTTAAGACAATTTTATTTTATTGATTTTCTTTAATTTAAAGTGATCAGTTTGTTTCGTTTGAAATTGTATTATAATTAGTACCTATTTGTATTATTAAAGTGGTGGTTTGGCGCACTAAAAGGACAGCCGTCACTGCTTTTAAGCAATCTAATAAGTAATTATTTCACGGGAATTTAAAATCTTAATTTTGATAAATCAGTCAATAATTTATTTCGTTATTATATTTTTTTATTGAGCACCTATTTATTATCATTATTTTGTATTTTCTTTTTTTTTCAGAATGAACCAACGCAGCAAACACCTAGTGCTACTAGCACTTTCCGATGGTAACAAAAACTCGATTGAAGTTCAAAATTTAGCCAACTCTACAAAGTTACCATATTCAAAACCAGAAAATGCACTGTCTCTTACAAATTCCGAGTGTACAGTATCACCATCCAACCTAGAAGACCTAACAACAACTACTCCAGAGCAGGATGATACTACGTTCGAGAACCCCGGTAACTCTCCATCTATTTTATTTGCGACTAATACATCGTATGAACAAGAGGGTATCGACTTTCAAACAGGCGATTTCTCCGGCACTGATTCAGGAGATGAATACAGGCCTGGCCCTCGTTCAAGATCGTCTTCATCCAGTAGCAGTTCTACCAGTAGCTCCAGTAGCAGTAGCTCCAGTAGTAGTTCCAGTGATTCTCCTGCAGAAAACAATAATTCTAATAAAGAGAGTCTAGTTCACGAATATAACCAACCAGCGGAAACGATAACTAAACCGAGAGGCAAAAAGCGTACGCGTAATCCAACAATCTGGAAAAAGAATGTTGCTAAGAAATTGAAAAACTCTGGACAAACGTATATCTCCGTAAAAACTAAAAAACTAAAGCAAAGTAAAACAATAGGACCTACATGTACAACTAAATGTCGGTTGTCCTGTGCTGCTAAATTTAGTGAACAAAAAAGGACAGAAATCTTTGAGTCTTACTGGAAGTTGGAGAGTTTAGAGAGGCAACGGGGTTTTTTGAACGCCTGTACAAGACCACTAAAAACTGCTTACCGCCGCATAAAGACTGACAAAAGGTTCAACAGAAAAACAAATACTGCATATTACTTGCTAAATGAGAATAAAGAAATCCGCGTCTGTAAAACTTTTCTCATCAACACTTTGGGTATCACACAACGGATTATACGGACTGTTATCGACGGCAAAGCTCAGAATGATGGTTTCGTTCCACCTGATCAGCGAGGAAAACACGGAAAACAATGTACCTTGGAACCTGAAGTTATACAAGCAGTAAAGGATCATATCGAATCAATTCCAAGGATTGAGAGTCACTATCTTAGGGCTAGTACTAGCAGACAATTCATTGATGGGGGTTTGACAGTGGCAGAATTACATAGAAATTATTCAGAAATTCAGAAACAACAGAACAAGCCTATTGTGAACTACGACGCTTACTCACGAATTTTCAACCAAAATTTTAACATTGGATTTTTTAAACCTAAAAAAGATCGGTGCGATGAGTGTGAAGCATACGAAAATGCCTCTGAAGAAGAAAAAAATAAATTACGTGATAGTTTCAAATTGCATCAAGAATAAAAAAGCTTAAGTAGACTTGAGAAAGAAAGGGATATGAAAAGATGTCATGAACCTGACAACAACACAATTGTTTTCACCTATGACTTACAAGCGGTGTTACCATGCCCTGTTGGCAAATCAAGCTCTTTTTACTACAAATCAAGACTGAATTGTTATAATTTAACGATATCTAATGCAAACAAGCAAGAAACCACCTGTTATTTTTGGCATGAAGGGTTGGCCAATAGAGGAGCCATCGAAATAGGGTCGTGTGTGTATAAATACTTAGAGCAGATTGCATTCGAAAAACCAGGCTGCGATGTCATTATTTACTCTGACAATTGCTGTGGTCAGCAAAAAAATAGATTTGTTTTTGCTATGTACTACTATGCAGTGACTCGCTTAAATATTAACTCCATTCAACACAACTTTTTGATTAGAGGCCACACGCAGAACGAAGGTGATGTAGCTCACTCTGTAATAGAAAAATCTGTGACTAGAGCCAAAAATGCTGGATGTATTTATGTACCCGATCAATACATTTCCCTAATCCGTGGGGCCAAAAAAACTGGCAAACCGTTTGTGGTAAACGAAATGAACTTTAACGATTTCTTCGATTTGAAAGCACTTGAAGAGAACATAAACTTTAATATGGCGAAAAATGTCAATGATCGTGTTATCAAGACTGGTGACATCAAAAGTATTAAATTTAGCAAAAATTCTGAAAATTACCACTATCGAACCACATACAAAACGGATAATTGGGAGGAAGCAAAAACTATTGTTCAACCCAAAAAATTACGCGGCAATAGAGGCAATCGAAAAATAGACGAAATTACATTGAAGCAAGCTTATAACAACAAAATACCAATTTCAGAACGTAAAAAGCGTGATTTATTGCAATTATTGGAGGCTAATCTTGTGCCAAGATACTATGAAAGTTTTTATAATGATTTAATTTAATTTTTGTATTTTACCTTAAGGTTTACCAAGCCTGTGATTCTAAGTTAAAAGTAAACAGTTATTTTTTGTAGGTATAGGATAAGTGAAGTAATTGGTATGTGGTACCTACTGTTGATTATTAATTAATAAGATTTAAATAAGGGTACAATGACTGTGATTAAAAGACTAATCAATAGTTAAGTTCTATGGATAATTGCAATTACGATATGTTGAACAATCGTCCCCATTCCAAATTAACCGGGGGGTCAATTTGGAATTGGGACGATTGTTCAAGTTTAGGCAGTAAGAAGATAATCTGTCATTAAAAAGTCTGATTAATATAAAAGTTCCTATTTAGAATTCAGAAATTTTGTTACTCTTTTTTGTTATTTGAATAAATATTTTTTTAGAAATGCATGATGACGTGTTTTATTTGCTTTGACATAATTGACCGATAAATTATTTTCTAGACCCATAACGTCACTTCTGCGAGGGTTGTAATTTTTAAACGTTTATATCTTCATAATAGTAAACAGGGAAATGTTTGCTTTTATGTTAAAGTAAGGTTTAATGGTTTAGTTTCAATATTATCAATGTATTTTTTTAGTCGAGTAAAACTATACAATTTAAGAGGATGTTCAATTTTCAAACGCTTCTCCTGAAAAAATACGTCAGATACATAAGTGACGTTATAGCACCGTAGGTGCGATATATAGATATAAATTTAAATTTTTATTAAGATTCGGTGGAAGAAAACTAAAAGTTAAATTCAATATTATTGTTAAATTTAGGCAAGAAAATAAAAATCTATATGAAAAAACGATGTCATTTTAATGTCGTAAATGTATAGAATATTTACCATTCAATAATGGTTTGAAAGCCGAAAGTGTGGGTCGAGTGACCTATACTCGCCCCTGCAAGGAAACGTGCATCGCGTACTTCCTGTACAATGAATCATGCGCATGCTCCTACCGATACGACGATTAGGATATTAATCAAGATACGATTTAGCTATTGACCTTGACCTGTATGGAGTTATGTAATATTCAGTAATTGGAGTCACAAGGAACTGTTTTGGGCCCATGGTTTCTCCTCATATATAATAGTGTCTCCTTGGCTTATAATTAGATGGAAAATAATTGAGCATGTAATTTCTGTTTTTCTATGTGTTATCATTGTAAAATATACTCGTATAAACTTATAATGTGAAATTTCAATTTATTATTAAAATATATATAGAAATGAAGTCATTATTCTTGTAACGCAATGTTTATATCTATCAAGGATAAATATCCTTGATAGATATAAACATTGCCTAGTAAACTACTAGTAAACTACTGGTCATATATTGTGCTAGATAGACCTGATAGCAATAATAATGTCACGAACCTGCTTACATTACGGCAGCCAGACTTAAGACTGTCATAATACTCACTAAATTAATTGCTTTTAATGCGAGTAAATAGATTTAGTAATAATTCCACATTTAACAGAAATAAATAAAATGAAAAGAAGTTAGTATAACACATGAAAATTAAATATATATTTCTACACACACAAATTGCAGACATACTATATCTACGCATTTATTCATCGAGACCACTCGTTCGTATCTATTTCATTTCTTCCATTTGATTTAACAGTACTAACGAACAGCCATGACCTAGGCCCTTCGACCTTTCTTATCTGTTAAGATTAGATAAATCTAATAGCTTCACCTGGACTATGTGTATTTAATTTTTCTAAGTCTTTGTAACACAATATTTGTGTTATTCGATTATAATAATTATTGTTGAAAACCAAACAATTTTCATTTTCGTACCTGAATTTCAGTAGATTTTTGTAAATAAAAGTGTTAATGAAGAGATATTTTGTTATTCTAGTTCTACTTCTTCATCAAAACTCTATATAAAGAGAAAGCTAGTCAAGTTAAAAGCAATCTTATACACTACATACAGATGAATGTGTCGGGAACATCTAATTGGCTGTTTCAGACTGAATTTCTCGAGTCGAGTCTGTCTCCATTACACTACGAAAGTGACTAAGAGCAATAACCTTGACCCTTCGACCTTTCCATCTTATTACGTAATTTAATCTCTTCACGTACTTGAACCGAGACATTCACATTTTGGTCATTTGTCGCTGTAATTTTTGTCTGTAATTTCGTCGTTGCCAGACCTTTTCTAAGGGTACAATTTATATGTAGAGTCTAGAGGTTGTATTTTTGAATAAAAATATACGTTAGGTAATACATTTTTATGAGTTATACTAACTTTCTACCACCAACTTATACAATGATTAATTTTTTTACAGTAGATAGAGTAAAATATGTGAGAGTGCGTGGTAAAAACATTTCCAACAAAAAATCTGAATAAACTGATAATAAAATATACTAATAAACTAAATTATTTTATTTTCACGACAATATTGTATTTAGCATATAATCTCGGTGTAGTGGATACGGATGAGATGGCAGATAGCAGTGGTATGTGACGATCTTAATTGGTACTACATTACAGACTTTCTTTTAACTCGCTCCGATGCAAAGTTGAGATCAATATTCAAAAAGAATACTGTAACGTACATATGTAGATAGTTCGAACTATACTACTTAATTTTAAACATACTATGCATATTCCTTTGACGACACGTTTGCCTCAGTTTGTAGTGAACCTACTGTTCAATCGGTTGAGGGTTCGAGTCCCGCTAGGTGCATAAATTTCTGTAATGAGCACAAATGCTTGTATTCAAGGCATGGGTGTTTTATATTTAAAATATCTATATTTTTAAGTTATGTATGTTTAGCGCATAAACGAGCCTAGTAGCTTACAATGAAACTAGACGTTGCTGTGTGTTAATGTATTAACATATTAATTTATTTATATTTATAATATTTTATTTCCATATTTAATAACATAATGACTTATTTAAGTGTTACTAATAATTATTTTACAACATTTACCACCATAGCTATAGCTAGGTACCTACGTAAACTTTAAAGAGTTTTTCAATCAAATAAATTTGTTTTTAATCACAATTCTGATACTTAATTTTCTTTGCTTTAAAGTAAACTGCAATAATTCTAACTTTAGAAAAAGTATAAGTTTAATTAACTTTATACTCGGACTTAGAACCTATCTTAAGTTTTTACCACAATATAATTACTGAGCGGATACACGAACCCATATAAATGACATTGAATTACTTGGCTTTTTGCGCCAATGAAGTATAGGATTTGTATTTAATTTACATAGACTATTAAATACTGTTATAACCTTCAAATTTTAAAATATAAATGTAGAGATAGTTTTAAATCAATATCTATGACTCTATAAAAAAAGAGGACATAAAACACCATAATCCTTACAGTATTGTCTTTGGTAGTTTCGATTGTAGCTTATTTTCCGTATTAATAAAAAAAATTAATTGTAATAATTATTGTATGCATAGAGAGTTTATGTCCCATAAATTAATTTAAAAAAAGAAGATGATATATTCCCAATTATTTAATTAAGCAAAAATAACCAGAGTGAAAGGCCAGCACTAGTCAAGTTAGCAAATACTAAATCATTCGCCCCATTCACACGCAAGTGATATTATTTTTAAGTCAATTGCTGCGCGGGCGCACGACGAGACGCATAATTGTTGATAACTGTTACACTTTCATTCTTGATATTAACAAATTATTGAGCAATAACTAACAATAACTGTTTTGCATGAAATAAATCATATTTTTAACATTATTTTGCTGTACTAAATGTATTTACAATACAATATATCCTTACTTAATATTATAAATGCGAAAGTAACTATGTCTGTCTATTGGGCTTCTAAAGCCTGAGAAAGGACATATGCTACTTTTTTAAGTGAAAAAGGGGTTGTGGGTGAAATAGGGGATAAAAGTTTGTATGGAAATCACGTCATTTTTAAAGCTAGAAGCTTGAAACTTACTTTTAAACTCTTGATTATAAATAAATAAATAATATTTAAAATTTGTAAAAAAATTATCCTAAAGGGTACCTAGGGACAAACCCGAGCGACGGCGAGTCGCTAGTTCTTTATAAGGTAGAGAAAGAAAATACAGTTATACTGTCAGTAGCTACAATTTCGCCAACCATCTAGAATAATGATACTTGTTTTTAACGCTGTTTGTTAATCAGTTTAGGTCAATCATTAAATACTACAATAGAAGGCAGTCATTCGTGAAAGTAACACCACCATTATAATATAAGAGTGGTTTATAAATAGCACGATTGATCAGTGTAGAGTATTGAAAAGGAGAGTTAGTTGTGATGAAAAGGTGATTGACGTTCGAGTTTTGTAGGGGAGATAAATTAAGAATCTAATACTATATTTATATTATATGTTGTAGATTAGTATATATGTCACCACAAAATCACATATATTGGTAAATCTTGATATATGTTAGGATTTACCAACGTGAGTTGATGTTATTTTATGAAATAGAAACACTTTTCTTTTCTTTTTCTTCTACAATAAGAGAAGAGCCGGTGAGAAACTCAACAGTTCTTCAAAAATACATGTGATAAATTAAAATACATGGGTTCACGTTTAGGCTACAACGTGACTCGTAAAACTCGTAGGTGTATCTTACAAAGAAAAATAAATAAGAAAGTAATAGAAACAGTAGGCTCTAGCAATGCTAAGGTTGAAATATAGAGTTATTAGTCTAGACTGAAGTGAAAGTAGAGGTCAGTGCACTGATAAACGGAAGTACGATGCATTGTTTGTTTCAAACTTATATCTTCATACCAACGCAAAGAAATATTTTAAAAATATACGAAAAAAATACGTAATTTTAATAATTAATTAATATTATTTAATAATGTACGAGTATATTATAATTGTTTTCATAAAAAAAAACGGTAAATTTAATTACCTTTTAGTCCAAAAAAATAGCAACAAAAAGTGAGCAACGCCTAAGTCTATTTCGTTGCCAATCTTAACTAAAACTTGGCTCTCAGGTCAAACGCTTAACAAAATTGTTGTTATTATATCACTTATTGGATTAACCTCAAGAGATTAAGTAGAAAAGACATTTAAAAAAACCAAACTTTACTTGCCATTTTATAACTTTAAAGTAGCAATATAGGTTCTTCCTCGAGATCTAAAGATTTTAATTATTTAGCATTTTTACTTAACGAGATACAACGAGAACGGTATAGGTATTTATTTTTATTTACGAACATATATAATGAATAATATATTGTGTTTATGTACGACCGGTAGTCATTATACCAAAAAACGACGCGAGAGGATACGTAAGAAAACACTAGTTAACGAATGTAGGTAAAAGCCTCGAAGCCCATCAATTTCAACTGAACACATAGGTGTGTATGAGTGTATGAACAAGCTATACACTATGTGAGATTATTTAAACGAACTTGTTGGTACTGCACACATCAAATGCAAATATGGTTAAAATCAATTCTATAGATTGGACAGTGTATAGAGCTGGTAGCTAGGATATTCATAAATACTATTTACACTGCGTGTTTGCACTATTATAATATCAATTTACTTAACTAACTTACTAAATTAATCAAACGTTTTCGTCTTTAATTTTGATTTCCTTAAACAAAACCTTTTTTTAATTTCCACACGTAATTTTCTATATTGAGATTTAAAAACTAAAATATTTTTTTCTATCTCTCCCGTGACCATGATTGCTGAAAGCATTTGAAACGATTCGGGAACTAATAATCCAAATAAATCCGCAAAAAAAATCCGAAAAGATACTTTCACTTATAATGTCAAATATTCGCGTAAACCTAAAAAGGATTAAAATAAGTTTGTTGTAAAATATCTATATAAAAAAACAGCCTCTTCAATCATGTTTGTCAACCGTTTTTCATTTTTTTTAATAAGTAGCTATTGATTAGCTTTAGTGCTATCAATAAAATAATATTATATTTCTTTTATACGTAATTTTATTTCTATACGTTTTCCTCAAATTTTCAATAATGATTATTAGTTGAATTTCAACCATAGCATTTTCTTGGGAAACTAATAATAATAACTAAGACTTATATTCGCATTTACAACATAAAGTATAAAGAGTTTTAACCATCGTGGTAAACCTTCGTTAAAGAAAACCTACGCTAATGCAAATGTTTCCATTTTACACAAAGTATACAAAATGTTAATGCTACAAGCTAGCTATTAGAAAAGTAATATATTTTCTTGACATTTATTGCTAATTTACTTAAAAATGACTATGTATAGTAGACCCTAGAATAGAAGAAACAAATGTTATTACAAAACATTTTTTTTCACACAATTACTTTTAAAATAAGTAATCTAGCGTGGTCATGTACTTCAATATGTATTCAACCCTTTTTAACGTCCCACCGCTGGGCGCGGGCCTTTGTTCGATACGAGGGGGATCAGGCCATAGTCCACCGCGCTGGCCTAGTGTGGGTTGGTGGATTTCACATGTCTTTCGAAAACTTGCTAGGTTCTCTCAGATATGCAGGTTTCCTCACGATGTTTTCTTTCACCATAAAACAAGTAATGATGTTATAAACGATTTGCACATGAAAATATCAGAGGTGCGAGACTCGGATTTGAACCCGCATCATTCGGTTATCGGTATCGGTACTTTAAAATACTCAGGTATAAAAATTAAATATTGACGTTTAAAACTGTAGCACCATTATGACCCTTGAACTAATATCACGTTACTTTCCGTCCGACCTTTTTCCTATGGCTTCATTATCCGTAGCAGATGTTGGGCATTTATAGAATTGCCAGTAAAGTATTCACGTGAAACGATAACATAATACCTAGAGTCTCTTTAACAAATATATTATTTAAAAAAATCGTTATTATATAAATGAGTAATTAATATATATATGTACATATAAGAAGACAAATCTTTGACGACACGATGTCTCAGTTTGTAGTGACCCTACTTGCTGCGCCAGCGGTCGCGGGTTCGAGTCCCGCTGGGGGCATACATTTGTTGAGCACGAATGTTTGTACTCCAGTCATGGTTGTTTATATTAATATTATGTATTTATTTAAAAGTTATATATGTAGTATATCAACTATCTGGTATCCGTAACACAAGCTTCGCAGCTTACCACGGAACTAGATAGCGCTGTGTGTAATGATGTCCCAACATATAATGTCCCAACAACATATAATCTAATTTTTTTGTCTTTCTGTCTGGTATACACCAAGAAAAAACCAGTGTCTAGATTTTAATGAGTAGGTACTGTACTAAATTAAATAAATTAATCGACGTGGATGGAGTCGCGAGAGAACACTAGTCTCGGTTAATAATCTCTATCAAGTAATCGTATAATATCATTAAGAAATTCTAACTAGATGTCGAGTCTTAAATAAAACTGTTTAGATTTTTCCGCAGATTTACTTTAAATTTTGGTTTCCAACGTTTCGAATGCTTTACAGCAGTCATAAAAGAGAGATAAAGAGAGAACGTATATATTATAAAATTACGAATACTCGCGAAAATATAAAAATAAATAAATATGTTAGGACATTATTACACACAGCGCCGTCTAGTTCCGTGGTAAGATACGATGCTTGTGTTACAGATACCAGATAGTTGATATACTACATATATAAGTTTAAATACATACATATTATAAATATAAACACCCATGACTGGAGTACAAACATCCGAGTTTAACAAATGAATGCCCCAGCGGGACTCGAACCCGCAACCGCTGGCGCAAGATAGTAGGGTCACTACAAACTGCGCCAAACGTGTCGTCTTAAGAAAGTATTAGTAGACAACATGTCTGTCTATCATAACTATGAGACACTCAATTCCGGTATATAAAAGATTGTAAACTTGTTGAATATGTATTTCGGAGACGGAAACAAACGAAGCGTGCAAATGATTCGCGTCGAGAAAACACCAACACGGCTCATTGGTTCAGATCACAGCTGTGTCGGAACTTGACCTCATCATAACCCTGTTCTTACAATTTTATAAGTAAATACTCCATGGTTGAATATCGACAATAATTCATAGTTTGCTCTTTTTTAAAATTTTAAATGTATCCTGTAATATTCCTGAAATCCTCATAATCTCCTCCTTATAATTATTTAATTGTTTAATGGATAAAAGGACAATATTATTTCGTTGATTGTTAAATTGATTTAAAAGTTTGATGTTACGTTATTTACATCAAAACCTGTGTAAGTTTATGGTCTCCTTCGTATCTTCAGGTGATATTGACTCCTTTTTAGTGTCGTATTCCGACTTATATACTTGACTCAATTATTATTTATAGTTTAACTTCCAAGTTATGTTCTCATATAGTATTATATAATGCAAGATAATTTTTAATTAATTTTATGTGACGGAATACCTACTAGTTTTTTTAAAGTGATCAAAAATCTTCTATCCTACTAATTATATTATGACTATACTAACTAAATAACAATTTGTATTATCTTTGCGCGAAAATCTAACCATATTAAGAATTATTTTTGCTTAAAAATTATATACTCTACAATTAATACATACTTAGATCTGTTATTAAAGAAATAATAGTAAAAATATACCCAAAAATGTTCAGACTTTTTTCTGTTAGTTTATTTTTTGTTCGTTGAATTGAATCTCATTCAGTTCTATGTTTGATTTCATAATATTGATTTTGCTCGGCAAATATTTACATGCCTTTTTGTCAAGTTGGTAAAAAATTAAAGGCAGCATATAAGTGGTTGAAGAAATTTCACGCCTTGTTGAACGCTACACTGTTTACTGCTTCAAATAATCTAATAAAAGCAGCTTACAATGACTTAACTTATATTATTGAACAAAACGGCCAAGTTCGAGTCGGATTCATAAGGAGGTATCCGTCGTTACTTGTATTGAATAAATGAAAATATTGCGATTTATAACTAACCGGTATTTTTTATTGACTATAAAAACGAAGGAAAAAATAAATTTGGCTGTAAATATTTTTATGTTATGTGACGTCATTATTAAATGTGTGCCATTTTTCAGGGTTTTTTTAATGAATTCCGTAATATTTTAATCTTGTTAGCGTTTTGAAGTGATTTTGAAACCGTTGTACCTTCTATTTTCTACTATAAATCTAAATTTACCTCCTTAAAATTATTTTTAAATGTTAAGATGTTTTAAGAATAAGATGTTTAAATGCATTTTATTGTAATTTTTACATACATATAATATACATGGATATATTCCATGTAATAATAAGCATTCAGTTTTTCTTTTAAAAATATTAGTAATTTATGATTTTATAGTCAATACATTATTTTATCATAAAAAAACATACATAATAATTGTCATGTAAAATATTCAACAACAGCTACTCCAGTAAATTTCCTTTTTCCTTAATGTTTTTCCTTAATTGTGCTTCTTAACTGTTTTTCGAATGTACTATTCTAATTAACATCATCCCGACGGAAATTGTGTTTCCGTCAAAAAAAATTAAAATATTGCCGTTTCAAAAAATATTAAAATATTTCGTACATCACTATATTATATGATTTTACTTGCTCCTAGTAGAATTTCATACATCACTCAAGATAAAAAACCTGTCAGCTGTTCTTGAGATGAGAGGTCATAAACAAACGGACAAGTATTAGTGCTTTGAGCGTTGATTTTGTGTAAATAACTACTTGACCGTAAGATGTGCTCTATATATTTGCATTAAAATTTGTTTATATCTTATAGATATGGATAAATGGTATGTAGAGATTAGTAAATTTTTGCTTTATCTTCATTATATTATCGCGATAACAGTGCATCATCGAGTACGTGCTATTTTCGCACATTTCGTCATCTTGCCTAAAATTTTAATAATTATAGTTATTATATGCAATAAATGTATGCAAAAAACTGTCGATTTTTATTATTCGCAGAAACATTGTTTGTATTTTGGTATACTTTAAAGTTGAATAGGTATACTATTCATAAATTCTATAAGGTGTTGTAAGGAACAAAGATGTAACTCAATTAATTACTTACTTTGAATACAGATCTTAAATATGTTAAGAGATATTAATTTTTAATTTTTATACTTATCAATACAAAGTTACAATGGTGTTCTTTGCTTGGGTCGATCGATAGAGGTTTCTTTTCTCTTTAAGTCTCAACAACTTTTACGATTTCAAGAAAAAAAATAGTCTCGAATGAATTTGTTTTTTATAATTTTTAAGTAGCGACTTAAATGCTAATTCAATTTACAAAATTTCAAACTAATTTCTGCTTATAAAATATTGTTTATTGTAATAATTTAAGTACTTAAAAATCCCCACTTTTTTAATTTATCTGCAGTCATAGGAATACAATTTACCGACGGCAGATTCAATTTATGGTTATTTCATATATATTTTTTGTATACGTCCATTATTGTGTATATAGGTATAGATTTATGTTTGTTTGTATGTTTGAACCATATCTGGTATCTAAGAGAATTAGTTTTAAAAGTATTATGTGTATTTCTTTTGTGAAAAAACATTAAGAACAGTATATAAAATTATTTTCATTATCTTTTTATGATTTTTATACTAAATATTTTTTTATCGTTTAGATTCTTCTAATTGAAATTGTTTTTTTTTACTTTCTTTTAATTTGCTTATATTAATTACTTTTAGCTCTATCATAACTTCTTCTGCTCCTTTTTGTTGTAATATTTTTTACATATAAAAAATGTCGTAAACCTGCTCTAGGTTACAGACAGTAGCGTCATCTAGCTACTATTCCCGTCATAATGACTAATCGATATCGGAAAACAAATTTTATTGCGGATAAATAAAAAGCCGCATGCGCATTTGTTTGTTATTCTGCTCCCGAATAACTCCTCACCGGAAGCCCTGGTCACGTAAATGTTATGTAACTCCTTACTTTCAAACCTGTCACTAATTTGACATATTTCGCCAAAACTACTTCCGCTGTAGCTGTAAATGTATACTTATAAAAAAAAGTTTATGTTTTTTCTCCGTTATTTATTATATTATGACATTTTCAATGACAAAATATATTTTTTATTTGTTCTCTACATAAACATGGCACTGATCTTGCATTGTAGAGCATTACTCGTGCTGTTTCAATTAAACCTAACTGTATTTGTAATGACGCGCTCTAACAACATAACTCAATTATTACCATTTTTATTATACAACAGAATACGTTAGCCATTAATAAATCAATTATTAAAATAAATAATTTTCTCTGACACTTACATTATTCACATAATCGCGAAACATTAAATTTTCTTTATTTTACCGAACCGGCGTAACGGAAGGAAATTCTACGCGCAAAAACCGCTTCACTATATAACACGGGATCGTCCGATTGATTTATTTATTAATCAATAAAAATTACACATGACGTAACGGAGAAAAAACACATTTTCACTGCAAACTTACCTTTTACGAGACGTTGCAGGATAATCTCCTTATGCTCGTCGGTATGGGGTTCGCCTATGACAGCTAGTAGATAGCATCCCGTGAGGGGGCTGGGTGGAGGCTGAGAAGCGGATATCTCAGTCGCCATGGAGAGCGATTTCTCATCATCGTGGTCCATCGCGGACGGCCGGCACTTGCCGAGCCAAGTCCCGCGATAGAGCCAACCGGTTCCGACGACTTCACCGCTCGGAATGCCAGTACTCCGTCCAGGGGATACTATTTTGCGCGCGCACTAACGAAAATCGAACGACTCACGCAGTCGTACAAGACACGAACGTTTGTCTCGCATGACTCATTGCTTTCTTCGCGCGGGGGAAGAGGACGGACGATAGGGCGTTCACGGTGGAGGTTTTACTTTGGATCCCACATGTGATCTGCATTGCGTCTAAACAAGCCGGCGAAATAACCTTACAGCTGGGCCAATTATTACAATCGATATCGTATGCTTTGTCACTTGCACTTGTCTTCCTACTGTTCTTTATCGATCGATTTTCGAAACGTTGCCGAAATTTTTTATGACACTGCGCATTGCGCATTCGCTGCAGAACTCCATTTCATATTATATCGTATAACTTGAGAATAGCATAACTATAATGAAAAACAATTAACTAATGTAGAGTTTGATTTAAAATAATAAAATTTTAAATAAACTTTATTAAATAGAATTATTTTGATTATATAATTATAATCGTTTATTTTGTAATAAGGAACAGTGCCAGCAAAAATTATATATTTTACGTTATACGTACAGTTACTTCAATAATTATGATCTCTAGCTTAGTAATAAAATTATCTATACATATAAATAAAATTGGAGTGTCTGTTTTTAATTTCAAATAAACAGCTTTTCACTATATGCATATGAAAGTATATTAAAAAATTTTAGTCTGTTTGTCTCTTTGTTCCGGGTAATCTTTGAAACGGCTGGACCGATTTTGACGGGACTTTCACTCGCAGATAGCTAATGTTATGAGGCATGACTTAGGGTACTTTTTAACCGACTTCTAGTAAGAAGGGTAGACATTTTAATTCTTTTAACTAGCGGAACCCGTGACTTAGGTGACTAGGGACGAAGCAGAGCGAAGCTAGGGTGAATCGCTAGTAAGTAATAATATAATACATGGTAAAAAAAATATGTTAAACCACAAAAAATACATTATATTATATTTTTAATTATTATATTCACAAAATTCATTTGTAATATAGGATTTGTTCTAGGATACGGTCTAACGTCTAGTGAAGATTTCTCAGAGATGTGAAATTTTCTTGCTGTAAAAAATATATTTTGATCTAGATAACCAGCTATCATCATGCTAATTTTAATCAAAATATGCTCAACAGTTTTCTCGTGATTCCGTGACAGACAGACAAAAAATCTAAAACTTTTCCTTTTTATCGATAATATTGACTATTTCAACAACATTTTTTATATTTAATGTGCAGATTCGACTGACCTAGAATTTTATTATAGTAAAAAAGTATATTATATTAAAAGAGTTTCATCGCGATAATCTTTCGCTCGACGGGTCTAATTGAGGTTGGTTATGGGCTATCTTACATCATGAATGCAGTGATTTGCCCTTAGAAGCAATTTACATTATAAGTACGTTATACACCCAATTGTAATTAAATCAAGTAGGTACTAAAATGTTATTTTTTTATTGAAATATATTTGATACATAGGTTAAAATGGAAATGATAATATTTTTTTGAGATTTTTCTATTACCTTAACCCTTAAGCCCTAGTTTTCAAAGGGATCACGACCAGGGTTTGATTTAGTTTTATAAATGAAATTATCTTTTAGAAACGTCGGGAATCAAAAATCAAAATAAATCCGCGACAAAATCCGAAAAGATAGTTTCATTTACAATTTCAAATATTCGCGTAAGCCTAAGAAAGTATTATTTATCTTTCTTGTGCCAATCATAATTGCTATAATAAAACTATTAAATCACTAATAAAAGAGCTAGATTTATTAAAAAAATAATTTATTTATACTTAAAAAAATATCTATGTACGTTTTTTTTAATTCTTGAAGCATCTCTATATAGACCCATAACCTACTCTAGCCACAGTGTCGCCATCTGACATTCGGGCATCAAATAAGTCTCTTGATTTGTAACTGGTGAGGTATTTAGGGTACTTTATTACAATTAAGGCAATAAAATGAACATAATCATAAAAGCTGCCGGAAGAAAGCTATTAACACATAACGCAGTTTTAGTTATACGATATATCCTCGACAGACGCTTTGAATGCTAAGCACTGCGAAATTCTCTTATCATTTTTGATTCTCATATTTTAGTTTCAGATTTTAATAGGATTGGTACGTATCTATATAAAAATAATGATGTCTTTCTGACCATTTTTGGTAGCCAATTGAGGTTAGGTAGGCGAAAGTGATACTATAGTGCTGCACTATACGTACGTACAGTGCACTTGTCTACAATTACACTCTCTATTCTAGTCACTCACTCACTCACTGTGAACTCACTCAGTGTAAGCTCCAGTGAGACCATACATCGACACGATTGGTCAGAGATCTGGTGAAGAACTGGCTCAGGTGTTCTCTAAAACACTTCGAATTTAATAAAAACAATATAGATGAACTTATTTCTATAGAACTTTATATTCATTTATCCATCTCTAAAACAACTTTCTATAAATATTGGCATTTGGCAAAGATTATTATAAACCAAGGACAAACCTTCTTATTTAAGTAGGTAATTTAGTTTTAAATCACCACATATAACGCCCTTTAGAACCAATCTTAAACTATAGTATACATAATATTATATAAGTATTATGTATATATATGTATGATATCCTCCTATTAACTTAATCGATTAAGTCGGTACACAGTTAAGTTAATTGCATTTATTACGGGTACAGTAGAAATGTCACAATAAAATTCGTCCCTCGTTCGACCGAGTAAACAGTTACAACCAATTTTGTTTCGCGATACAATTAAAATATTCAGAAATGATAAGAATAATAAGAATAAAGACGTCGCAGTGCCTAGAATTTATTTATTTTTTTATGAAATGGGAAAAATTAGCAGTAAACTTAATCAATACATACTCGTATAATAAATTTGTAACTCAGTTAACTGTATAATAAATAGTTTTGGAAAATTATCGAAAATTTCATTATTATTGACTAGCATTTCCCGCGGCTTCGCACGCGTTCTAAATAGGTACTGGAGTCGCGCGGTATGGCTCACAGAACTAACGCCCGCCCTTCCCGTATTTGCAGCATTTTTCATTGATTCTCCGCTCCTATTGGTCGTAGCGTTATGTAATATAGCTTATAACCTTCCTCGATAAACGAACTATTCAACACAAAAAGAATTTTTCAAATCGAACTGGTAGTTTCTGAGATTAGCGCGTTCAACTAAACAAACAAACAAACAAACAAACAAACAAACTCTTCAGCTTTATAATATTAGTATAGATACAGTGGCTGAGAAAACTGGACAGATTTTGATTAAATTTTGTATAGAGAGATGATTTAAGACAATTCCATCGTATTTTTCAGAAATTTTTCTTCTTCTTTTGATATTTCGTATAAATTCTTTCTAAACGATGTTATTGTCAATGCTCAATTTATTCTTAACAATTGAGGTATGTTTTAAAAGTAGATGAAAAATAAAATATATCACGTATTATATAACCTTTTAAAATAATTAAATGTCATAAAAACTTTTTAATATCAAATGAATAGGAGCTGAATCTTTAGTTAGTTAGCGAATCATGTTAGAAAAAGAAATAAAAATTCATTTAGGGCGTACAAAAAGTCTTCTTAAAAAATCTTTTGAATTTTCACGTCTAATGATCCGTACTCGAATAGAAGTTAGTAAAAGTTGTCTTAATAATGCTTTACAATGGAACTGTGGCTGATGAAGGAGTTTCTAGATTCGGTTTCCGATTGGAGAAAGTTTTGTTTGTGGTCTGGGTGAGAATCTAATGTCTACTAATTATTATCAGATTTCTATTACATATTCAAAGTTTTGAATGAATGATTTTTACTTGCACTGAAACGGTCGATTCATTTTGATGAAATTTAATTCACAGACTGACTATGACTTTAAGATACGAAGGGATTATAGCCTAGAGACGTAAAGCTAACTAGTTTTTTGTTAAAATTTATATATGAACCCGAGCAAAGCATGAGTGAGTCACTAGTATTTAAATATAAACGTAATAAATAGTATGTACGAATGTACATTTGAAATGTAGTTCTAAAAGCTTATTTGTATAAGTCCGACTCTTCAGCGTTGCGCGAAGGACGTAATATATACATACACTAGCGACTCGCCCTCGCTTCGCTTGGGCTTTTTCCTAGATTTAGCACAGGCAAAGCCGCGGGATCGGCTAGTTATGCATATAAACCTTCCTCTTGAATCATCTATTAAAAAAACCGCATCAAAATCCGTTGCGTAGTTTTAAAGATTTAAGCATACATAGGGATATAGGGACAGAGAAAGCGACTTTGTTTTATACTATGTAGTGATATTATATAGGTATGTATGTAGAGAAACGTAATTCCATATTATATCACAGCACAGCACTTTACTCTAAGTTGCCTTTTACCTTTCATATTTGTTACTCAATTTTTTTACGTTCAGAAAATATTTTCCTAAAATGAAATAAAGAATAAGCATTTCAAACCTTACCTTAATAATTTCTGACAACATTCTTTTGTGTAAGGGTAATAAATTTTTTTACTAGTGATTTACCTTTGCTTGGGTTCATTCACTACGTACGACTAATCAGTTCAATTCTAGGAGACGTATAATTTGGCACAGAAAATGTGCCCTATTCATACCAAATTTTATCAAAATCAAACCCTCTGTCTTCTCGTAATGTGGTCACAGATAGATAGACGATAATTTTAAAACTTATACTTTGACGACACGTTTGGCTCAGTTGGTAGTGACCCTACCTTCTGCGCCAGCGGTCGCGGGTTCGAGTCCCGCTGGGAACATTCATTTGTTGAGCACGAATGTTTGTACTCCAGTCATGGGTGTTAATATTTATATTATGTATTTATTTAAAAATTTATATGTGTAGTATATCAATTATCTGGTATCCGTAACAAAAGCCGCGTAGCTTACCACGGAACTAGATGGTGCTGTTATAAACATGTCCGAACATATTTATTTATTTATTTATAGATTCGGCAGTATCATCTATAATAATGACTATTTCGGTAATATTTTCCAAAAGATGCATTTTAATGTACAAATATGACAGAGATAGATTTTTTAAATGTACAGATAAATAGAAATACATTATATATTCCACGAAACATAATATATAAACGTTATGCATTTAAAAGTTGATAATAATTGCAATGCCTTAAATGCTATCGAGGAGTTTGCTAATTACCTATTGCCATAGGATTCAAATTTCTTCAATTTCATACATTTTTAAACATACAAAGATATTGGGACTAGGACTAGTAAAGCCCACTAAACCCAACTGATCTTCTTTCGTCTTAATGGCGTATCGCAGGATCGATACGCCATTAAGACGAGAGAAACGCACTCAACCACGAGGCCAAGTCGCGACGGCTAACCTGCCAAAGAGTTGCTCCCAAAGGAGACAGAAGTACCTCCTACCTAGGTAGTATAACCCACCGAACTTGACCGCCTTCTTCATCACGAAATGTTAAACACACATCTAAAGGGAACTAAGTAAATGATTACAATTACTACTTACTTGTTCTCAAACGTTTTCCTACTTAAATTCTATTCTATTAGCTTCATCTAATTTATTGACTTTAAGGAGCTTAAACATTTTCTCATAAACAAGACGTGAATGCTCTGAAACTGAATAGGTACCCTTACTTTTAAGTCTAACCAAAGTTATTACTTTACGAAAATAGAAAAAAGGTCGCCAAGAAGGTCGAGTAAAAGCTTAATATCGCTAAGTATATTTAAAAAACAATATATTTCAAGTTTGAGGTAAAGGTCGCGAGATATGTTGTTAGAAGCGAAATATACTTTCTTAGGCTTACGCGAATATTTTGACGTTATAAATGAAACTATCTTTTCGGATTTTGTCGCGGATTTATTTGGATTTTTGGTTCCCGACGTTTCAATCATGTTCACGGGAAAGTTTATTGCTGTAAAGCATTCGAAACGTCGGGCACCAAAAATCCAAATAAATCCGCGACAAAATCCGAAAAGATAGTTTCATTTAGAAGCGGAATATTTTATTAGAAAAGTACATTTTTTGTTTTTTCTTGGATCAAACTTAAAGATAAACTGTCTAACTTTCTATATAATAATAACTACTTACCGTGGTCCATCCATCATACCGAATCCCTAGGTACATACCTACTCGTATATTTGTCTTAAAGATCTTTTTAAAGGAATAGTATTCTGTTATACATTCTTTTCATATAACTTTATTAATTAACGCTACGCAAACCAATTAATCTTCATGTCGGCAGGATTTTTCCCTATTTTCTTCAATTATCTTCATATTTAAGAGAATTAATATGAAATATTTATATCAAGCTGTGGTCGACTACGCTCGCCAATATAGGTTTGCGTGTCTTTCACAAATAGGTTAACTCAAACGTGTATTTTTCCTCACGAGATTTTCTTTACCGTAAGGCAAATTATTATAATTTTTAAATATGATTTACATCTCTTGGTTGTGAGCAAGCGCTTTGCCTATATTTAAGTGTGCAGGTAGATGATTAAACTTCCACTTGAATATATTTATTACATTTACACGAAATTAACACAAAAATATTGTCATTATCATATATACTGGATAATATGACAAATAGACAAAGAAATCGAAAGCCTGTTACAGTATGACTTTGTTTCGTAGTGCATTTATTACGAGGCCAAAATATGTAAGCATTACCACTATATATATAACAAAATATATATAACAAAACTTAGACTTGCATGACTCGGAATTGAACCCGCTTTACTTGGTTTGACATACATGTAACTACTAAGATACAACAATCAAATTATTTTTCAAGTCATTCACACACTTACTCATAAGTTCCACATTCATTCATATATCAATAACTAGCGAGTCGCCCTCGCTTCGCTCGGGCTCGTCCCTAGTTTTAGCGCAACCGAAGCCGCGGGGTTCTGCTAGTTACACATATAAACCTTCCTCTTGAATCACTCTATCTATTAAAAAAAACCGCGTCAAAATCCGTTGCGTAGTTTTAAAGATTTAAGCGTACATAGGGATTTAGGGACAGAGAAAGCGACTTTGTTTTATACTATGTAGTGATGATGATGAAGTAGATAAAAATACTAAACAGATTTTATCATTACTTTACATGCAAGTATGTTCTGTGATTACTAAAACTTTAATTAAATTAATATCGTAGAACACTATCGTTGGATGACGCATGGCACTTCTCAGTATTGAACAGGGGAGGGGGTGACGTCATTTTCGTTAACCCTTATATCAAACAAATAAGTAGATACATTTGTTACATTTATATCGAGCATTATAACATTGAGTTTTATTATTTATTATAAAAGTACAACACCTTATCTGGCTGTCTGTTTGCAAAAATCTCGAAAATGTATTAAAATCAAGTTTATTTATAACGTTAATAAGGTTTAGCGCCGTGTGTAGCCACGGGTTCCGCTAGTTAGAAAAGAAATCTGTAACCTCCACCTTTTTTGAAGTCGATTAAAAAGTACCCTAAGCTATCTGCCAGTGAAAGTCCCGTCAAAATCGGTCCAGCCGTTTCAGAGATTTGCCGGAACAAACAGACAGACAGACTGACAGAGACAAAAATTTTAAAAATTGTTTTTTTGTTGTTAGTATCGTATATACTTTCATATGCATTTAGTGAAAAGCTATTAATTTGAAATTAAAAAGAGACACTTCAACTTAATTTATATGTATTAGATGTATAGATGTTGAATATTCGCATAAATCCAAGTATTATGTGTAAATAACTATATTATTATAACGAGCTTAGTGCTTACTCCTTAGTGCTGGAAATGATTTTTTCATTCCTCCAATTCGCCATATACAAGAAATCTAATTTATCCATCACTCTATTTTGACATAATCTATATTAATATTTGTAATAACCAAATCAATACTATAATTGAAACTATCTTTTCTTTTCGGGAGAGTCTCTCCCGTGACCAAGATTGCTGTACAGCATTTAAAACGTCGGGAACCAAAAATCATAATAAATCCGCGACAAAACCAAAAAGTTTCATTTATAATGTCAAATATTCGCGTAAACCGAATCAATACTGTTACTGTGCACCCTTATTTCCTGCAATACCATAAGGGTCGTATTGAATAATATGTAACTTTATTTTGCGGTCATTGTAATGATAAGTATAGAAGTAATTTGTGTTTCACCTTAATATTTTTCTTTCTAACCTTTCAGAGATTCAATATCTGAAGATATGTTTGATGATCGTTTAGATCTTGTATAATAAAATGAAATAAAAATAAAAAAGCCTTTTATTTCTTACAAACATAAATAAAAAAAACAAAATAACAAATAATTGACTAAGTTAAACTATGTTTTAGTATTTTTTAATTACATATAATGTGTTAATACGTGATATGTAGTATATGAGTATGTATTATGTACTTGTAACCTAAATAATATTTTAGTGCTAAGAAGTATCTTATTAATTAATTTATTTGATTTGTAAGAACCCCTCCTGGGATGAAGGCCTCCTCCAACGTTTAGATCTTGTAATGTTTACAAATCCATCTCGCCAGTCCGACGGTACACTAGAGAATAAGTTTGCAACATTGCGAGTTTGCAACTTTGCTAGTGATAAAACGACGCGGATTAGTTTTATTTTAAGTAATTTATTTCCTAATGGATATAGGATTTTCATAAATCTAGAAATTCTAGATTTTATAAACCTAGATAGATCCTAAGTTAGTTTTGAGTGAATTCAAAATGTAAAGAATAGGTTAGATCGATGTATTCCTTTTTAAAAGTTCCCACGCCAGACACGGGCCTTAATCGAAGGAGTTCATAGTCTATCACGCTGCAGGCAAATGCGAGATGGCGGAATTCACATATCTATCGAAAACTTATCAAGTTTACTCACCATAAGACTAGTAATATACATATATAATAATCTTCTTAGAAATGATTTGCATATGAAAACATTAGAAGTTAGTTTTTTTACCGCGATTTGAACCCGCTTTCTATGTTGGGTACATAGAAGCGTATTACCGCTGGGCTACCTTTGCCTTCCATATACATCAATTTTAATAAAAAATGCTTTAAAAATGGTTTTAATTCGATACACTTTTACATCAGCTGCGAAAGCCACCGGCTATTTTTACTTAAGCAAAAAGTTGAAAAATGATTTAAGAGTTATTACATCGGCCCTAAATTTTCCGAGTAATACGAATTATGGTATTCTCGGCACCGTTGGGGACGTTTAAGGATATTTGGGGAGAAAACCTTTTCGTCTGCAGATATTTATTTTATTATTGCGTGTCTTCTACCAATTTTATTTTCGTACTACATTAATTTTGTGGTTTATCAAAGATATTTTATCATGGAATTGAATTATGGAAAATTAAGTTATGTACCACTATTTATACATATTATAATATAGCCCATATTATATATAACAAGGCCCCGTACGTATCTGTGTCTGTTCGCCATTAACTTAAAAACTACTGAATGGATTTTCATGCGGTTTTTACCAATAGATGAAGTAATTGATATTTTATCAATTACTATCAATGATAAGGAACTCTTTTTAATTAACTGTTTTATTCAAGTATACCTTCCTAGGATCGAAGTAAGTTGTATCTACGAAGTTGTACGAGCGAAGTAAGGGTGAGTCACTAGTAAATTATACATTGTACATTGCTCATACATTTTATTGCCTATGTACTATTTGTACGCATAATATATTTATCTATATACTTATATATGTATGTATGTAAGTTTAAATATGTGGGTATAGTATTTTATATTTTCTAAATATATTCATATAGTTATTTTATTTTTGAGCTAATTTACTTATTTATATACTTTATATTTTTTCTTTGCACTTTCTCCTTCTGTCCCGCTATGTAACACTATCTTCAACGCACATGGGTTGACTGGAAGAGATCTCTTATAGAGATAAGTCCACCTTTGCACACACTCTCAATGTACTTTTTTATGCAACTTTATAATATACTACATTCCTAAGCCATTTATAATGTAGTAAATTTTTGTTTACCTTTGATTAGGTACTGTGGGTGGCTATGAAGGTTGCTAACATAATAACAATATAAAGCAGATGGTGTATGAATCACATAGGAATATTTCTAATTGGTCTAATTCGGAGTAAACAAATTACGTACGTCCCTAAGAATATTTTTTATTTATTTAATAAATACACTTATCACATCACACAGTCACCATCGCCGTCCTTCAGCAAATTTTATTACAAATTGACTTCAGGTTTAAGCTTGAAGGAGTAACAGGTACATGCCTACATATGCAAACATTCACTTTTTAACATTATATCGATGATTTTTTTTTTTTTGGAAAATTTTCACATACCAACAGGTGTGTTCTACTGGCTTCTTACTACAAGAAGTCGGTTATACCCACTATAGCCCTACAAAACATCCTCGTCTTAATGGGTCTGCCGAAGCTACACAACCAAGGGGTTGCTCCACAGTCCACATTTCTTGGCTTTACGCCCGACCGGATTGCCGGACGCTACTGAGTCCCCACCACGACAAGATTAACGCACGTTGGGGAGATATTACGTTCTTGAAAAACATGTAAAGTCTTCTAACTCACACTTGGCCAGTGCGGTGGACTATGGCGTAGTTCCCCTCGTATTGAAGGGCAAGATGCCAAAAAGAATTAAATTATATATAAGTATACAAGTATAAGTAGGTATAGCAGAATATACAAGGACGCCTTTTCGTCATTTCGTAACAGACAATAATTTCTACTAAGTAACAAATGTAAGCGAAATAATAATTTAATTACAAAAGACGTGATGGTTTTCTGCGCTAACATTTTATGAAAGCTCTTAGGTAATGTCTTGAAAATATCCAAGTTTCATAATAAAACTGACAGTTTAATGAGGCTTAGGCCCGATTTCACCAAAGTAGAATAACTTTTATTCCTAGGATAAAGCTGTTATTTACTCTAAGATAACCATGCTTTCATTTCACCAACTACTTATCCTGAGTATAACAAAGCTATACGAGAGTAACTCTTATACCGCCAATTTAGAAAGAATAACCGGCTTATTCCTCAGATAAAATCAAAATGGTGTCAAATTTTATGTCAGTAAACT
Organism: Boloria selene; assembly: GCA_905231865.2. Lineage (NCBI taxonomy): Eukaryota > Metazoa > Arthropoda > Insecta > Lepidoptera > Nymphalidae > Boloria > Boloria selene. Next base: position 1,265,849 of record HG993147.1, read on the forward strand.
GTTGATTCATATTTTTGCACATTGAATTGTAATTAAGAGAAAATATTATTAAAATGCAGCGTTTGAGAAGAATTTTATCGGACAGTGAAAGCGATAGTGACGATAACTATTTTATTTTGAGACGTCCAAGGTGGTTTAAAGAAAGAAATGAGCATTTTTGCATTAGATTTCGTTTATCTAAAGCAGCAGCATACAATTTATTATTAAATTAAATTAATTATTATTTAATTTATTATAATTTAAAAAAAATACATAGCAAACTAAACGAAATTAACTTGAAAAATAGCACTGACACATTGACTTAAGTTCAAAGTGACGACTAAATTAAAAATGTCCTGTTATGCTATACTGTACTGAGATAATGACAAGTCTATTTAATTTGACTGCATTTACATTCAATTCTCATTCAATGTGCCACAGGTAAAAAAAAACATTAATCTAAGAATAGTTATACTAGGATTAACATTTTGTCTTTACAAAGCGGTGAAACGTACTACGAGTTATTCTGAGAGTAAATGCAGCGAATAATTTTATACCTGGCATAGTTATTCTTGGATAACGACATCATTGGTGAAATTGGGCCTTAGAAACTTTTAATTTACGAGCGTCTGGAATGATATAAGCTTAGATTTTTAATTAAGATTCCTAAGATACTATGTTGTAATTATTTTAAATCTATTATATAACATTCCCAAAATATGTATTTATTACTGGAATAATATAAATACAAACCCACAACTGGCCAGTGTTATGGACTAGGGCCTGATCTTCCTCTTATTGAACGGAGGCCCGTGCCCAACAGTGACAACATGACATGACATCTAAAGCAGTTGTCTTATTACCAAGGAAAACTAAAAAGATTTGTTACTTTCCGTTAAAAATATATAAGAAAAAATAACTTTTAACTAGCGATTACGGCGTATATCATCAAATTAAAACGTATTTTTATGTACGAATATAATCGTAGAGACACAAAAGAGGACTAGTATAATTTACTGAACTAATGACATTACCTATCGATGAATATCTTACGGTTAAAAACATTTAAGTAATATTAAAAACATTAACATTCTCCGGGAATCAAACATGTGACTTGTTAAGTCCACAGAAACCTTAAGGTTAAAATTTTTCTAAACCCATTTTAAATCTCTTATAAAATGCTTCATAATATAAAGCATATCCAAGCTTGCAAGATCTCATCATGCTCCATAAAAGAGAAAAAATGTGTTACCACGCGAAGTGACATCTCAACTTGAATGTTGATTTAGTAGGTCAATAATAGTTGGATGCTAGCCAGATCTTATTTGTTTATACATCTAATGGAGAGCATAATAATATAATTTTTACGTGTCGTAATTCTGTTGAATAATATTACACTAAAAATAAGGGAAGTGTATAAAGCGTTTCGAAGATTTAATTTGAGTGGTTTTCTTATCTATACTAATATAATAAAGCTTATGGTTTGTTTGTTTGTTCTATAACTTCTGGTCTGAATTGAAAAATTCTTTTTGTGATGCATAGATGGATAGTCCGCTTATCGAAGAAGGCTATAGGCTTTATTACATCACGCTAAGACCAATGGGAGCAGAGCATGAATGAGTGTTGCAAAAACGGGAAGGGCAGGCGTTAGTTCTGGAAGGTACCATACCGCGCGACTCAGAAAAATTTGGTTTCCGGTTTTTAGAACGCGTGCGAAGCCGCGGGAAATGCTAGTTAATGATAAATTTCATTTTCTGAAATGGACAAATAGTTGCTATTTTATCTACCAAAATATATGATTTTAATTAACACTAGACATATACTGAAATAGGGTGAATAAATAAAATAGATTGTATTAAAATAAATAAGTGTTGGGAAATAACAACAGCGCCATCTAGTTCCATGGTAATCTACGAGGCTTATGTTACGGATACCAGATAATTGATATATTACACATATATGTACAAATTTTAAATACATACATATTATAAATATTAACCCATGACAGGAGTACAAACATTCGTGCTCAACAAATGAATGCCTCCAGCGGGACTCGAACGCGCGACCTCTGGCGCAGAAAGTAGTAAGCAAACTCGTCGGTAAACGTTAGTGTTTAGAATAAACGCTAATATATAACCCTTATTCCCTCCCTACTAATGGTTCTGACAGTTGCTATCTATGTTAGGTACGTCTGCGACAGACGCATTTAATGAGTATAAGATCTGGCTTTCTAGTAGATTATTTTATTTATTTTATTTACTACTACCATTTCGCGTTGCTCTGCCCGCGTTCTAAAGACCGGAAACCAAGTTCTTATATTTGACATATACTTAAAACCTTGCCGGAACACGTTGCATTCATTAAAATTGACACTGTATTAAAAAAAATAAGTTTCATACATGTATCTTTCTTGCAGTTTTGCAGTTACAATCTTAGAGCGACCAAAAAAATTATGGGAAACCAGTGGTAACTCAGTGGTGACAAACTTTCGAGAAACTCCAACGATACACATTGCATGCTTTAAGAAACTAAAATATTTGAATGGCAAGTATCGAAGTTACAAAAACCAAAAACATTGTTTTGACATACTGGTGAACCTAGAGTTTTTTCAGACTTTTTTTCGACTTCTAGATGCACTTCCTGGCTGCATTATTGAATCAGTTCTATGGTATCAAAAGCAAGTACTATTCTATTCAAATTTCACATACATATAATACAATACTTGAGGAGGTTTAAATCGATACAACAAGCAAAAGTAGGTTAAAATCGACTTTCGACTTTTAATTACCTTCATAATTACAATTAAAACAAATACTTCAAGGACTTTCTTATTCTATTATATAAGGGCCAATACACATAGTGTCCTCAAAGTCACCTACAAGGTCCTATATTTATCTGGTAAAGAAACTTTAATAGTTTAGACTTTTGGTCATAATTATATTAGCAGTTATATTATGTAGTTATAATTCACATAAGCTCGCATAAGATGTAGAAATAAAAGCAGATTGTTAGGTAACTGTACTTATTCGACATCTTGTTTTCTTTCTCTGACACGAAAATCATACTGTTACAATTTATTCAACTTAAACCTTTTAAATACATTAGTATTGCCACCTTCCACTTCCGGTATAGTATTGTCACTATACGCCACAATAGATAAGCATGCAGTTATTGTGGTGTATGAAAAAAGACAATTCACGCATGTTTACATATTCACAAGACTGATATCCGATCAAGAACGTAAGTAGGTGTGAATATTGTGATGTAAAAGTTCGTTTTAACTTCCCACTGTCGGACACAATGCAATGCCTCCGTTCCAATGAAGAATGATAGGGGAATGGGGCCATAGTCCACTACACTGGTCAGGAATGGATAGAAGAACTTTAGATTTTTATTATTCGTAACTAGATAGGTTTCCTCATGTCCTTTTCTTCGCCGTAACCGTAACACCGTTACGTTTAAAAAATATTCGCACAAAAAAATAAGAGAAATGTTAGACCCTGGTTTTGAATCCACTTCACTTGGTTTAACATTTAAAACACACTTAGGGATAATATTTTAATTTTCAGAGAATTCTTATCTCTACTGTCATCTCAGATACTCATCTTTATGAAGATAAATCTTTTTATAATCTCATTAAGGAATATAACTTCGCCGTTATTAAATGCTGACGCGTTTAAGAGACACGATTTTTTGGTTGTAATACGTTGAACGTGATCTTACGTTTGTAATTGACTTCACTAGCATTGCTTCATGTGTTTAAACATAATATTTGTATTTTTATATACACGTTGACAAAACGCGTTAAAAAATTATATAGTTCACATCTTTTTGACCTACTTTTACAAGGAAGAATATTTCGATTTGCCTGTTTAAGGAGTGTCATCTTTCTGAAAAATTTTGTATATAATTTATATTACTCCACGTTACAGACAGACTGACTGTCTGCCTATAACTAAGTAATAAATTCAATCAGCCATTTTATATAAAGGGAGTGACAATATATACCTACAATCTACATGTTATATAAACTGTCGCATTTATTAACCGGTACCTCTACCGCGACTTAACGACTTAACTTAACTTACACAGATCGAGAACAAAATCTTAAAATAAAATCTTTAGTGACAACAAAATAAGTTTTATACATAATTAAATAAATTATGAAAGACAATTAAAATAATTTCATGTAAATTATATACAAATAAAAATGTTGTCATTGAATTTTGTATATATTTTTTTATTTTTTTGTTTTTTTTTCAGTAAATAAAGAAGCTAATTGGAAAAACACATTACAAGCAGTACTTTTCATTCTTAGAAGAAACACTGTTTTGACGTAAGTTTGTAAGCTCCTTACTGAGTGCTCAGTAACTATCTTTTAATAGTAAGTAGACTTAAATTTAAGACAGTAGTAGCTCAGTGATAACGTACTCGCTTGCATATCTTAGTGATGCTGGTTCATATCTAGGTCTCGCACCTCTGATATTTTTATGTGCGAATCATTTCTAACCATTAGCTATTAGGGCGAACTGGCGAAAAAAAAAATATAAGTACTATTACAATTAGGTATTATATACTATATAACAAAGAGTTAAGACATAAAAGATATAAAATAGAATTTACTTAGCAATTGTGGTTTTTCCTATACAAACTTAGACTAAGAGATTACTGTGAACGTTTCGAAAGCTTTAACTCTGTTCGTTCTAACCATACAGCTTTGTTGATTGAAAAGCTTAAGATTCTACGAATACTTTATAATGATCGGACTACAGCTGTTATAAGCTCTAAAGTTTGTATTTATATATGTTTTTACACTCTGCTACTAAAATTGCTGAACTGATTTGGATAAAATTTAGTACTAAGATAGACCATAAACTAAAGTAACAAGTAGGTAATAGGTAGGTACATAGTTACGGATCTGAGCAAAGCGGGAGTAAGTAGCTAGTCTGAATAACCCCAAATAAATATTAAATTAATATTTAATTCATTTTTTCCAGTTAAAAATGTCCTTATTATTAATTTACAATCACTATGTGATCATAGTATTCATTTTTAACTATAGTGTTCCACTTTAAACCATCTATTAGCGATATACTGTCTGATATATTAATTAATTATTATCGATTTTGCTAACATATAATTAATAAGAGCATTATTTTGTTTTCTATTAACAATAGCCATTGTAGAATACGATATTGTGAAAGCATTTAGTGCATATATTTATAGAATCTCTTACTATATTAAAATACAATGTGATGAACCCTTTCTGGGTGTAAGATTCATACAACGTAGGCTCAGAAATAAGATAATCACTAAAAGTCTTTTTATCTAAGGACTAAATAATTTTTACTCTTTTAGTCTTAACTTTAAGTTAATATGTAAAATTTAATAATCTCATTCCACATATAATATTCATTTAAGCTTATTTCTTCAAAGACCAATTAAAATACAGTTGTTTTAATACAAAATAATTAACTTCTCTACTTGAAATAAACACTATTTCTTTACAAAACCCGATGTTTAAAATACTGCTTTATTTTTAAAATAATTAAAAAGCTTTCTTCTGTCGTTTGAAGAAATACTCGTAGCACTAAAGCTAGGAAAGTTTATAAGTCATCAGCTTTAATTTTGTAAAGGAGTATAATAATTAAAGGAGTAAAATATTTTTTCTAACTCTAAGCTCTTTACATAATATATAAAGATATATTATGTAAAGAGCGGTGTAAATATTAATAATTAATGAACCTCCTAAAATTAAAAATAAACGTGGTAATAAAAGTAGATCTAATATATTTAGAAAACGGCTAATGTTTCAGCGGTCACGAATCTAAACATATGCTTCTCGTTGTTAGAGAAAACGTTAAATAAAATAGTATGTTTACTGTAACTATATTTTTCCCGACCGAGAATGCAAAGACATAGTTTAATAGAAGTGATGTATGGACATTACAAAAATTTGTTTTTCTATGAAAATTTTATATATAGTTTTTAAGAAGGTTATTTATAGGACCATAGTGTACCTATAGGTAAGAAAAAATAGAGCGTAATTTTAACTCCGTACCATAACGAAAAGAACATCTTAGCGCACAATATCATAACATTATGTGTCTTTAATTTTAATTTAAATGTATACTTGATTTCATATTCTTTATTCTGTGACTTTTAGGCGTGCCATTTGGGCACAAATTACTTCGCCAATGTCGTGTAGAATATAGAACAGTGAAGATTGAGAATTGCTCGGTTTAGACAGAGATATTCACACTAAGGACTGACAACTTATTTGGTAAATTTATACCAAAACCCAGCCCTTATCGCTGGTCGTAAGTAAAAATAAATTTAACGGTTTTTATAATTTTCTAAAACAATGGAAATAGCAGTTACTCCTTATAACATAAGCTATCTGCAAGCGAAAGTCCCAAAAGTCAAAATCGGCCCAGACGTTTCAGAGATTAGCCAGAGCTGACAGACAGACAGACAAAAATTTAAAAAATCGATTTTTTGATATAAGTAACGTATATACTTTTATATTTATTTATTTAGAAGCTGTTAATTTGAAATTAAAAACAGACACTTCAATTTTATTGATTTATAAAGTTTTAAAATGAAAGACACTACAAAATGTAATGTAAACCACTTCCAGTGCTTTCTATTCTGGTGCGAGAGATAACGAGTCGCCAGCAACAAATTACGCTTCACTTGCTATTCTCTGGCAAATAATGGGAGAAATATACTGGAATATTAATAAGCTCTATATTGTTTAAGGCAGATATTATTTTTTGTATTCCAGTAGAGAAGTAATCACTTGACACTTAGTTATTCTTACTTACCAACATTATAAATACAAGACAAACAAAAGTTTGTTTGTTTTTAAGATCGAAACAGAGTGATGAAATGTACGTGATTTTTCGTATTTAAATAGAGTTAGGGGTGGCGAGTTACATTACATTTAATCCCGCTCGTACTAGTCGTTAAAAAATCGTGAGCCACTAGTAGATGTAATAATAAATAAGCTTAGAATGAAACTTATGCTTTAATTTAAATGAATATTCTCATGGGTAAGACGAAGGTTTTTATCCAAGAAACGTTGAAATTCTCGGCTTTCTTACTACTACAACATACATGTATTATATACTAGCGACTTGCCCTCGCTTCGCTTGGGCTTTTTCCTAGATTTAGCACAGGCAAAGCCGCGGGATAGACTAGTTATGCATATAAACCTTCCTCTTGAATCACTATATCTATTAAAAAAAACCGCATGAAAATCCGTTGCGTAGTTTTAAAGATTTAAGCGTACAAAGGGATATAGGGACAGAGAAAGCGACTTTGTTTTATACTATGTAGTGATACATATTAAACCTTGCACTTGAAAAATTCTATCTATTGATTAAAAACACATTAAAATCAGTTGAGTACTTCAAAAGATCTCGATCGAGAAGAGCATACAAACTCCTAGAAGCAACTTTGTTATATACTATGTAGATAGTAGAGGTACACACTTTTAGTAGTCCCTAGCGATTAATATAGAATAAATTCTTCTAACGAAATATATCTCATCTAATTTATTACATAGACCCACTCGAGTTACTAAAAATATTTTTTTATTCGTGTTCATTAGAGTCAAATGTAATTCAGCCTAAGGAGAACCTTTTATAGGCCATTAGTACTTCGCGTTATATTTGCTGTGAACATGTGAAAATGCCTTATATAACATAATATTTTATTTCTAATCGATACTTTTAATTATTTTTGTAGCTTTCTTCCAGAGATTCACTGTTACCGAAGTATCATTAATCAATAGTTATATTTTTCAAAACTAAAAACAAGTCTGATTTATTATAGTAAAATTAATTAATTACTAGGTAGGAAAGTATTATTTTTTTAGGAAAATACTTTTTTTAAAATCAAATCAAATCAAATCAAATCAAATCAAAATATTTTATTCAGCATAAAAATTGTTACAATTTCTTACTGAACGTCATGAGTCTACCACCAGTTCGGAAAGAAGAAACCTCTGACCTGAGAAGAACTGGCGAAAGAAACTCAGCGGGACTAATGTTTTTTTAATCTTAATCTCATTCTTTTTTTTTTTAAATTAAATTGCATATTTACAATAATTCTATATGTTGAAATAGCCTGGCGGCGATCACATCATTCCCAAGGCGTACTGTCTTCTAAAAAATCGTTAATCGTATAATAACCCTTAGTACACAAACGTTCCTTCACAATTTTTTTAAATTTGGCAATAGAAGCTTTTTGAACGTTTTCTGGGATCCTGTTGTATAGGCGTATACATAGTCCATAAAAAGAATTACTAACTCGGCGTAAGCGAGTTACAGGCATTACAAGTTTATGTTTGCTCCTAGTATTAATGCTATGCATGTCGCAATTCTTGGGAAATTCGTGTATATTTTTATGAACATACATAACATTTTCGTACACGTATTGAGAAGCAACAGTCAATATTTTAATTTCTTTAAACTTTTCTCTTAATGATATTCTAGGGCCTAAACTATAAATAGCACGAATAGCTCTTTTCTGCAGGACAAAAATAGTATTAACAGTAGAAGCATTTCCCCATAATAAGATTCCATAGGACATAACACTATGAAAATAACTAAAATATACTATACGAGCTGTATCTACGTCTGTAATAAGTCTAATTTTTTTTACCGCGAACGCTGCAGAGCTGAGCCTTTTTGCTAGCCCCTCAATATGGAGATTCCACTGCAATTTCGAATCTATGATAATGCCTAAAAAAAGGTAGCCTATGTTATTAAAAAATATAACATCAGCTATCTTTCACTTAAAGTTTCTTAGAAATCGGTCCAGCCGTGTCGGAGATTAGCTGGAGCAAACAGACTGACAATCTGACAAAGATGTCTAAAATTGTGTTTTTATTATAACTGTTATTAAACTTCAATATTATTTATTTGTATCGATTATTATTATTCGTCAAGTTGACAATCGTAGAAATTGAAAATACTTTTCATTTACAGTAGAACCATTATTAAAATTGACACCTTTGAAAGGTAACTTAAATGAAACAAAGGAAAAAGAGTTGGAAGCTAAACTCTTCGTCGCTTTCGACATTTGAAGTTTCATCGAAGAAAAATTCCAAGTTCCGTTTACTCTGAATCTAGTTTGCGATTTCGATTGTATTTTTGGATTCGTCTACAGTTTTATTTGCATTTGTTATACAACGGTTATCTAAAATTGTTAAGAAATTAACAATTTTGAATTGACATCGATTTTTATTTATAAGAGGAATACACTTAATATCATGGAATTATATTTTAAACATCTTAAAACTTCGAAAGTCAGTCCATAAACTGCTGCTTGCTTTATGAGATTCTATAAGGTTTCTTATTCTGTAAGTGGACTTCGCAAATGATTAATGAACATGTGTCAATGAAATAGAAATGACATAGAGACATGACACCCGTGATCCTGATGCTGGACTCCGTTGATCGAAAAAGGTAAAAAAAGTTTTTGGAAACTTGTCCTTAGAATCTGAAAGGTTTTAATACCTTAAAAACAATAATTTTCTAATTTATAATATTGGAAATAGCCATATTTTCTCATTACAATCGAGCTATCATGGCATACTTTATCATGCCATAGTTCACCTCAATCGACATTCAGAAAATGCTCGCGACTCAAATCACAAATTATATCAAACAGTAAGACTAATGTAACAAATAACGAGAGATTAAAATGTAATAAAACAATTGGAGTTTTCAGTTCAACATTATATTTAAATAACTAACTCTCGCTAACGATCTTTACTAGCCTACATCCCCGACGAGGCAAAGGGGAGGGGCGCGTCTCACCCCTAGCCATTTTCAATGTCACTCTTTGTACACAAGATCTGTAGCTGTATTTCTTTAGCTTTTACACAAAATCTTATTGCTTTTTCGCTTTCTTATAACAAATCCCTTAATGCTAAAATTCTTTGATCTATTTAATATCCCAAAAATAACTCTGAAAAGATCACTTTAATTAATTAAATCTTAAGGATTTTGAAAAGACTCTTTTTACTTCAGTCTTTTTATTAGTTTTAGAGCTAATATTCAAGTAATTTATACATTCCCCAAATAAATAAATATTGCACAACAGTAACGAACAGTATCAGCTGAGTATGGCGTGCCGCGTCGCCGCATTGCGACGGGATCGATACGCACGACGCTCGGCTAAGCGACCGGCACCTTGATTCCTTTCGAGGAATCTGTCAAATGTCAAATATTATAATAAATATTTAATATTATAAATGAAACTATCTTTTCGGATTTTGTCGCGGATTTATTATGACCGGGAGACCCGTGACCATGAAACGTCGGGAACCAAAAATCATAATAAATCCGCGACAAAATCCGAAAAGATAGTTTCTCATTTATAATGTCAAGTATTCGCGTACACCTAAGAAAGTAATAAAATTCATAATGATATTTTTTTAAATATCAACGAGTAGATATCAATGGAAATCAAATTTTATTTTTTTAAATATTATTTTTGTATGTATTTGGCTTAATGGCTTAAATTTGAGTAGGTACTGACTTGAGGAATGTTGATGGGATAATGATTGGTTTTAAATTTTGACAATATGCAGATTTACTTTTATTAAATTGTCTATAGTGATGTCAAATCATTTAAAATTAAGTAATTTCTAATCGTAGTTAAAAAAACATAATGGAACAAAATATTTTACTAATTAATATTATATAATTTGAACAATTTTCATTAGTATATAATTGTAATAATATTATAATTAAATGTGAAAGTTTGTGTGAGTTCTAAAGGCTTTAAATGACCTTCAGAATAGAATTAATTATAACATGTCTCTGGGGTCTACTAACTTATTTTTATTTAATTTAACAAAATATAGTTTTGTTTTATGCGTAGTAATATTTAAACTATCGAAAATACTAGAATAAGTTGTAAGTAAAAAATCTATTATATATATAATTAAAAGTTTTAATTAAAGAATCCTTTTGTAAACAAAATATTCTATTAGAACGTGTAATGTTACAAAAAAAATATTTTACGCGAATTAAAGAAACACTTAGAAAGTCCGCACCTTTCACAAGGGCATTCAAAATTATTATCCCTTACGAGATTCAAATTTTGCAATAAAGATTCAAAAATAATATTATTATTTATACAAAATTCTATACATGATAGTATTTGTTATATTTATATATTTAAGTTTTGTTAAATGAAACCATCTTTTTGGATTTTTCCGACTTTATTTTAACTTCTGTTTCCTTTACATTTCGAATACGGTATTGTAAATATATTCCCGGGAGAGAGTAAAATTTTAGATGTCTTAAAAGTTGTTCACATTTTATGTACACATATTTCGACTATAGATACTATCTACAAAAGAATAGAAAAAATTGAGAAAATTACACAAATTGCGCTGTATAGGACTACATGAAAAGACATTAACTTATATTAAGAATAATTCAATTGAACCTTTGTTCACAGAAAACTTTCTTAGCTTCACGCCAATATTGAAATTACGTAGAGATGTGCCTTTATATTTTTTCGGTTTTATTCGCATTATTTTGACTTTAGATTCCCGGGGTTTGCAATTATGGTCATGGGAGATACTAAGGTTTTGGAAGTCTTAAAGGTTATTAAAAGATGTTATTCTATATTTTTTGCAAATATAATAAATAATAGTCTAAATATAAATCTAAAACTTCTATAATGTAAAGCCATGAACGAATAATCTAACGGACGAGACATATAAGCGGACGTACCTTTACCGGCCTTGACAGTAATCAGGATATTTTAGGCCTGGCCGTTTGTTTTTACGTCAGTCTCAAGCACTTACTTGTCAACAAAACATCTCCCAAAAATGACCTAATGTTCTATTAGATGGTGTAAAAACTATAGCGGCGGAAGCAGCACTATTTCTTTTCACTTGTAAGTAATATATTTTATTACATTTAATGTTATTTATCACAAAATTAATTGCGTTACACCATTTACAACACTCTGGTCAAACCCCACCTACTATATCTCATTGAGGTTTGGGGAAGTGCCACCAAAACAAGACTAGAAAAACTCCAAATATCACAAAATAAAATAATAAAAATTCTCTTTTGTTACCCCTTCCGGACATCTACCACAAAAATTTATAAAGAAACTAAAATAATGAATATTCGACAATTATATACTTACAATACATGTATCTTCATCAGAAAAGCCCTCAATAGAAATATAAACACTAGTATTAATTTTGCTAAAATAAAAGAACACACTAAACGAAGCACCCGACGAGCTAGCTATATTGTCTTACCCAAAACTAGAACATCTTATGGTAAAAAAAACCTAACATTTGAAGGAGCACTACTTTACAATAAAATACCTGCACACATAAATGTACACTCATTTAATGCATTCAAAACCAAACTAGCTGAACATATAATAGAACACTCACTTTAAAAAATAAGCCAATGCGTTAAATGGGTACATCCGTTTAGTTAACGACGAATATGTTATACCTATTTTATAAACTACTTATGTGTATTCTCATGTAAGCGACTTATGTATATGTCTTTTTTGAGAATAAATGTCTATAATCCTAAAATTAAAGTAAATGTAAAATAAAAATTCGTATTATTCAACTATGTTAAATATTGTCGATATATCTATGTATTGTTGACATCTGACAACCATCATAAAATGGCTGGATTATACCGTTCAAAAAAAATGACAGAACTGTCAAGTGAGTCCATTTGAAATCGACTAGTGCTTGACAATGTCGAAAAATATATCGATATTTGACGAAATAACTGAACAAATGATGATGTTATTTGTACAGTACAATAACATAAAATACTTTTATCGCAGTATCCTACTATCTGATGACAATAAATTTATAATAATATTTTTATAATTAAATAAAACATTATAAATGCAAAAATTATAATTAGTATGTGTACTTAATTTTTTATTTTATTTTAAATTACACAAAATTTTATATTTCCTAGGGATCCTTCTCGAAAGAGAAAAAAAAATTCTTAACAAAAAATTTGAAGTCTGTAATAACTATAATTGAGTAAAAACTTCATAACAATGTCCTGCTTATTTTAGTATAATTAAAATATAAATACCGGAAGCTTACCCCACCTTTATTCTCCCTTTATTTTCTTTGCCTTACAGCTTATTTATGATACGCCTTTTCTTTCCCATTCGAACGTTCTGGGTTTGATTGTCGGCGAAAAATCAAACAATATTTATTATTAATATTTAAAATGTCATTGATATATGTATTTTATCGACTACGTTCAAGCACTAGCATTAGAGTGAATTTTGGTGTATTGTGTCAATTCTTTGTGTGCGTTATACTTCAATTGGTTGAACGTGTTTTCATGCATTTGTATTTTATGACTGGTCCATTAGATTATTCGTCCATGTGTAAAGCAAAGCGTCAGAAAACAAAAATAAATATAAAAATTCTAGAATAAGCTATGCAATTTAAAATATATCTTTAATACTTTCAATACAAGAAAACTTGTGCGAATTTCTCTATAATAAAAGCTTTTAGCTTTGATTAATTTGCTTTCGTCGAATTTTTGGTAATATTTGTAAATTAATGATTTAAAAGTAAAAGTTATGAAATGAAACATTTAAATTTATTTATTTATACTTTATTTATACTTTTTGCTTTTGAACTTTGTTTCCAACAGGATCTAAGAGCCCAACAATCTTGGGAAGGTCAAATTAAAGTTGTAATTTGAGAAGGCTTTTACCGAGATTGCTATATATTCACAGATTAAAAATAAATTATATTTCTTCAGTTGCTACCACAGTCTAAAAAAGGTCTATTTCTAGACCGTGGTTGCTACAATCTATGTAGAATGTAGCGTTAATGTGACATATACTGGTATATTTCTTTAAATAGAAATATATTCTGTAATATGTTATAACATTTTAATACATAAACAGCCCGTTCAATGTCCTACTTCTCTCGTGATGAACTTCACAAGTTGAAAAATTAGCAAAATTTTTTTAGACATGCAGGTTTCTTCGCGACGTTTCTTCACCGCGAGACACGTGAGGCGTCTAACAAGACTCAAACTGATAACCGCTGACACAAATATAAAATAAAATCATGTTTTTTTTAAAGATTTACGTTGAGGTAAGACGGATTTATAGTAAAAAAAAACAATTCTTTTTGTTACTTTAACAAAAAAATATACATTTTTGTATTTAATTCAAGGCTACAATTTCGTACCTAATTCCCAAGCCGCAGAATACATCAAGCGCTAAGTGCTCTTTATTTATAACGCGCTTGGGTTCGAAATAAAATATTACATTTAAATATAAATGAACTACTGACCCGCACGCGCTCGCAACACAGCTCTTTGTAATTGATTGATATTTCGCGAGAACATGACACGCCGGGTAACAGGTACCTCATCTATATTATTTACGCCCAAAAGCAAGTTTGCATAAAATATCATGTTGATTTATTACTTCACTTTCGTATTAAAAGTTATAGTAATAACTAGCATTTCCCGCGACTCCACCCGCGAACTAAACATTAGAAACCAAAGGCTTAGATTTTTACATATTATTACATCGAGTTTTTTTTTATGGAAAAAAGGGAATTTTTTTTATGGTAAGAAGTGATCACCTCCGCCCATGGACATCTGCAAGCCTGGCTTACTTTCTGCGCCAGCGGTAGCGGGTTCTAGTCCCGCTGGGGGCATTCATTTGTTTAGCATGTATGTTTGTACTCCAGTCATGGGTGTTTATATTTATATTTTCAAAATATATATATGTGTAGTATATCAACTATCTGGTTTCCCAAGTAACACAAGCCTCGTAGCTTTTCACGGAACTAGATAGTGCTGTTGTAATTATGTCCCAACATACTTGTATAGGTCATGTTATAGCCTATTGCCTCCTTTCATATATGGACTATTCAATTCAATACATAAGAAATGTTTTATTCGAACCAATAGGTCTCGATAGCGCGTTATAGATTAGCGCGTTCAACGAAACAAACTATTTAGCGCTATAATATTACTTGGTGTAGTTGTTCGTAGGTTATTGTTATTTAATCCCTCAAATGACGGTTCATTCAGCTAAACATTATTGTAGTTATATCTTCTTGATTTATTATAAAGTTGCGTACTAATTGTTTTAGTTTTTTCATTTTTTTTTTATTTGGTACCTTTACTAAATACCCAAAAGTGTATTGAACCTTTCGAGGTTTCAAGGAGGTAGATTGAAGGGTTCGCCCTTCATCTATTAACATGAAAGAAAAAAGAAAGAAGACTGACTGTGTAGTCATTATACTAAGAACATTACATCGCAAACACAACATTATGTAAAATTTACAAAAGTCACACGTTTCAAAATACAATTTCCACAGAAACGTTTAATTAGCCTGAGGGAATTACACGCCCTGAATCATTCCACTGAACTTGAGCGTTCCCTTTTCTAAAACATCTAAGTGTCAAATGACTTGTGGGGTGGTGCAAGTTGTAGATGCTTATGCCGTAGTATGATTAAGTATGTTGGGACATTATTGCACTCAGCGCCATCTAGTTCCGAGGTAAGCTACGAGGCTTAAATGCCAGATAGTTGATATACTACACACAATTATATAAAATATAAATACATACATGTTATAAATATAAACACTCATGACTAGAGTACAAACATTCGTGCTTAACAAATGAATTCCCCCAGCGGGACTCGAACCTGCGACCGCTGGCGCAGAAAGTAAGGTCACTACAAACTGAGCCAAACGTGTCGTCAAAGTATAACAGTCGCTACTAGCGTTATACCCTCACTTTACTCGGGTTCGTCCCTAGGTGCCTTGATAGATTTTTTAAGCAGAACTCCAATTGTTTAAACTAAAAGTAGTCTAAGTTACTCCTGTTACTAATGATGTTATACAAATCATTATAAAATTTATTTTAAGAAAATAAATGAAAAGTAAAAAAATGTAAACACAAGTAAAGATACTTGTTCGGCGGCTCCATTTTTATAAAAGATTTCCTTAATAAAAATCCCCCGTAATAAAAGTGAACCTTTAAGTAAAATCACATAGATCTGTAAAGTGTATATTATGTTTTGGGTAGTAAATTTTACATATGCAGTTCATTGAGGTTATAAAAACAGATTTCGAACAGATTCTCTTCTTGACCGTGAAAAAATAAAGTGTAGCAGTGGTCTACCAAATACAATTGCGTTTTTTGTCAAAAATAGAAAAATCCATATTACTAATAAGTACTATGTACTTAGATATTTGAAACAAGTGCGTACTTGAATTATATTAGTAAAACGTTGCGTATGCTTCACTATCATGGGAGAAATTAGGATTTTGTTGAGGCTGTAAAGTTGTTATAAGAATCGCTCAATCGCTCAATCTCGTATCTTGGACAGCATTTTCCCCTCAGGAAATTTTCGCACTCAAGACGCTGTACTTGAAGGCCTGTACGCAAACAGCTACATTATTACGTTTAATATTAATTATCAACTTATCTCACCGTTTAGTTAGATTTAATATTGTCTTTGGGATTCATTTGGAACGAGCGTTTTATGTAATATATCACAGGTTCAATTTATACGTTGGGTACATTTATGATGATCATAATAATATATTTAATTTGGGTTTTATTAATATTGATTATGTCTATTACAAATCAGCGGAAAATATAGACAAATATATTATTCTACAGTACTTTTTAAAGTTCGTTAAAAAAAATCAAAATGGCACTAGACATGCAAAATAAACAGTGGAGCATCGGCACGTTTTTGTATTAGCTCACTCATTTACGGAGGGGGGAAAGGTAAGTTTCGCCAGCTATGATTGGGTAACTAAGTGACAACCAAGTGACGACTGATTCGTATTGGTTCATATTTAAGCATAGAATTGCAACGATTGACTAAAATTCCGTCGCGTAAGCTAGATTTCGCATACGCTTAGTGAGCGCGGTAGCCCCCGAACGCGCTCTCCACTGGTTGTTGTTGTGCTCCATGCACTAAGAGTTAAGACAATTGTCAACACAGTTCATCGTGAATCACCCTGAGAGAAAAGCAGATCATTTTAAAGACAGGAATTGAAAGAATAAGAAAGTCGATATATCAAGACCAGAATGTTCTTTGCATTACTTATTTTATTTTGCATACTCGTATAGATACTCATAAAATGGCGACAGTGATGTTTTATTAAACTTAATTATAAAACGTATTAAATTAAAATTATTAGGCAAGTTCGCAATTTCGATAGTACCAAATTATTAAATTTTGTAGCTAAGACCTTAAACGCTAATACATTGTTAGAACAACGATAGCAAAATTAATTACGCTTACAGATTATGTTCCAGACAGATAAAGGTCAGACAATGTAACCTAAAAATTAGAAGCCCTTAAAATTTAGGTCACGTTAAATATACGAGAACGTTGCGAATAGAATAAGTACAGACGAATATTTTTTATAACGTTATATTATTTTCCTTGAAAAAGAGAATAGTATGTTGTATTTTGTTGTATTTTAGTATGTAGGTACTGTCCGCTGTTCTAATCAAAACTCAACACTGTTTTTCAATATTATTGAAAACGATGTTAACTTCGTACAGGAACCTGTTACTTCTGTATCCGAACAACTTCTCAATAACTTATGTATCTGTCGTCTTTTTATTTAAAGGTTCAACAGATCGTTTTTTAAAATTATTTATGTACTAGCGACTCTCCCTGGCTTCGCTTGGGTACCGCTAGTGTATAATACATATAAACCTTTCTCTTTCATCACTCTATTTATTAAAAAAAACCGCATCAAAATCCGATGCAGTAATACATAGGGACAGACAGACAGCGGAAAGCGACTATGTTTTATACTATGTAGTGACAAAAAAACGTATAAAATAGAAAAAATACCTTATTTACAAATGACTAAATTAATGTTATTACGTAAATATGCAAAATTACAAACATACAGCCTTACAAATATAACTTTTTTATTGTCAGTAAGTAAAAACAGATTTAATTATTTTATATACCTACATATAGAGCGGAGCAAGCGTAAGATCGCGTACTTTGTATAGTAGGTACATAGGTTTTATTCCGAGCTAAATACGTAATTGGGTCTTTACGCTTCATTTCAAGTACGTATCCCTAAACGGTAATAAGTTCAATTAGCAGTTGAGCAGAAAATTCTCTCCAATTATGGCTTTCATAATTCAATGAACAAGACTCTTTTACATGAAGTATGTATTGACAGTAGGTTTTAAAATTAATTGAAGAACAGTGAAATATTTGATAACATATTAACGAAATATAAATAAATGAAACTACGTTTTCGGATTTTGTCGCGGATTTATTTGGATTTTTGGACCTAAGAAAGTATAACATATTAACATCTACAATTATAATATCACAATCAACATTTTATAAATCAACACCTTCCCCTCAATCTCAATTTTAGGAAGAAATATTTTCTTTACGGCTTTATTATGACTTACAAAAAACTCAAATTAGTTTGCTTAAAAATTTTATATAGGAAAATTATAATATTATAAATATAAAACCTAAAATGAACAAAGTAAGTCCACTCAATTTCCAAGAACTTTTGTTGTGAAATACGAGATTGGTTTCATAAAACCGATACGCTCTCGAATCTCTATTTTGGACGTTTTAGGGCGGATCCCAATAGATCCCTATCTTTAATATTACTCGGCAAAGGAATTTAATTTGTATGAAGTTATTATTATTATCTAGAAGATATCAAAGAAGTCCTTATTGAGATTATTCACAAGAACCATAGCTCATAAAAATAACAAAATAATTAAATGTTGGGACATTATTACTCTCAGCGCCATGTAGTTCCGCGGTAAGCTACGAAGCTTGAATTACGGATACCAGATAGTTGATATACTACATTTATATAACTTTTAAATACATACATATTATAAATATTAACACCCATGACTGGAGTACAAACTTTCGTGCATTTCTTAACAAATGAATGCCCCCAGCGGGACTTGAACTCGCGACCGCCGGCGCAGAAATTAGGTTCATTACAAACTGAGCCAAACGTTTCGTCAACCGTCTTTGAGACACACTACTATTCATGAAAATTTAAACCAACTGATTCAAAGATATTAAAAAAATAAATAAATTTTATTGGTTTCAAGGTACTTTAGAATAAGTTATTTCGAATATTAGTTTATAATTAGAAGTGAAGATACGAATATATACATGATATTTAAACTAGTATAAACTTTGATTATAGTTAAAATATAATAGATCCGTCTTAGATAGACAACTAAAAATACATCTGCTGGCATTTTGGAAATCAACACTTCAGATACATCTGGCTATTTTCAAGAGGATACATACAGCAAGAAAATAAAACTCCACCTTTTTAGAAGTAGGTAAAACGGGTGTAATCAACTCTACGTAATACCTGATTACAAAAACTGTTAGAACTTATTACAGTTTTATTAAAATATATGACATGAAGAATTTTTATTGGCAACTAAACATAAAATATCGGGCCATGCAGAAAGCTTTCAGCACGAACAACAACCATTAAAACAATTTCCTTGCATTTCTAAAGTCAAATGGCATAAACAGAATCGTGATACAAGTGTATGTATACGTTTTATAATGTCCTAGTGCAGGACACGAGTCTCCCTCCAAAACGAGGGGGACAGCCATATTCCACCATGCTAGCCAAGTGCAGCTTAAACCAGTCAACTTTTCAAAATAATCTGATTATTTTGAAAAGTTGACTGATTCTTTTAGACATGCAGATTTCCTTACGATATTTTTCCCTAAAGCAAGTAGTCTCTAGTAATCATGTTGGAAATAATTCGCACAATAATATCAGATGGGCTAGACCCAAGGTTTTGAACACGCTTCACTCGGTTTCCCAAAGATATCCTCTACCACTGGGCTTCCACTACCTTTATGTACATAAGAGTAATCGAATACTGTTCTTTTAAGTTTCATTTCAATATTATAATCTTTTCATTTATTTCCAACCTATTATTCACAGTATCATACATTCACATAAAATATAAACTTATACCAATAAGGTTATAACGAGTCTCATAATATTCGTAAGTTTGAAAGGCTTTTCTCGACCGATTACCTCTGAATGCCTATGTATACAGAAAATATTGAATTTTCTTCAAACAACTTCTTTATGATAGAAAATGTCCCGACGACCGACCGAGCAATCTCAGCATGTCTTAAACTAACAAAGTTGGTACTTTATTGACTTTCAATGTGAAATTTAAAATTTTCTTTAACAAATTTTAAATGGAAAGATTGAAGAAAAATGTACATAAAGGCTGCATTTGTGACTGGAGACGTAAATTTTAATTTAATTGTATTTACCCCTTTATATATCTAACTATAATCCACCATGCCACACCATTCCCCAGCGGGACTTGAAGCCGAGACCGCTGCCGCAGAAAGTAAGATCACTATAAACTGAGTCATTGAGTGATGTCGACATTATAAGCTAACAAAGACGAGTTAAACCATAATATATAAGATGCATTTTACACAGCACTGGTTACAAAGTTTAAACATAAATGCCTGGGGAACAATCAACATGATATTAGTTAGGATTCCTAGTTTGTTAGAAAATTACCCGTAACTTTCTAACAAGCTCTGACGAGGAACTATCATGCTATTCGAAATTGGAGCTGTAATTATCCACCTACGCTTCATACTTTGCTTATCCGTTCCTACGGTGCTTTTTGCAATAAATTAATATTTTATATTATAAATGAAACTATCTTTTTCAAAGAGACTCTTTCATGACCATGATTGCTATAAAGCATTTGAAACGTTGGGAACCAAAAATCAAAATCAATCCGGGGCAAAAAACTGGACCGATTTTCAAATTATATCTATCCAAATGGTATTAAGTTATCAAGAGTGATGTAACAATTAACAAAAATTAAAACCGACTTCAAAACGTTACAAATCGAAACTAAAAATAAAAAATAAAAATTAATTACTTAGTTATTGTTGGAGTCAATTAGAGTTGTCAAGTAGAGTTGGAAGAAATACGACTATCAGTTCATAAGTACGTATAATATTAAAAGAATTTTCTTTCAACTGCTAACCGTTGAAGAGATATACCTTACATCATCACAAATTCTTGAACAGCTTTAGAAAATATATGAAAACGGTAATCAGTGCCGATAAAATTTAAGGGTTGCCCTCGATTTCTCCTCCTTTTTTGAAGTCGGTTAAAAAGACGAAAAACTTTCTTACTTAACTTCAATACCATATAAAAAAAACAATTGGCGTTCGTTAGTCTCGCTAAAACTCAAATACGGCTAGACCGATTTGAATAATTCTTTTTTTCGGTTTGATAGGGGAGTGTTGGTATTGTTAAGTAGAAAAAAAATAACCCCTAACAACTATGGAATATAAAAAAAATCAGAACCATTTATTTTATAAGAGAAATACTAACCATTTAAACCTAGGGACGAACTTGATCTAAGCTAGGGTGAATTAGTTACATTCATAAAAATCTATCTAATCTAAATTTAAATATGATACAATGTATTTTTATAACTTTCAAAGTTTTTCAATTTTACTACTGCTGCTCCTTACCAAATTTAAAGTTGAAAGCACAAAATCTTCCCGCAAAAAACAATATTTTAGTTACTCCTCATAAAATTAGCTATCTGCGGGTGAAGGTCCCGTGAAAATCGGTCTTTCAGAGATTAGCCGGAACAAACAGACAAACGGACAAAATTTTAAAAACCGACTTTTTGATGTAAGTAACGTATATATTTACATACGCTATAAATGAAACTATCTTTTCGGATTTTGTCGCGGATTTATTATAGGAAAGATAGTTTCATTTATAATGTCAAATATTCGCGTAAACCTAAGAAAGTATTACTTTCATACGCATTAAGTTAATAGCTGTTAATTTGAAATTAAAAACAGACACTTCAATTTTATTTATATGTATAGATGTAAAGATTATTTCATATATTGATAATAGGATATTAAACGAAACGACACGTTTGGCTCAGTTGGTAGTGACCCTACTTTCTGCGCCAGCGGTCGCAGGTTCGAGTCCCGCTGGGGCATTCATTTGTTGAGCACGAATGTTTGTACCTCAGTCATGAGT
Organism: Boloria selene; assembly: GCA_905231865.2. Taxonomy (NCBI): domain Eukaryota; kingdom Metazoa; phylum Arthropoda; class Insecta; order Lepidoptera; family Nymphalidae; genus Boloria; species Boloria selene. Next base: position 1,287,963 of record HG993147.1, read on the forward strand.
GTATATATTTATAATATGTATGTATTTAAACTTAAATATGTAGTATATCAACTATCTGGTATCCGTAACACAAGATTCCTTAGTAGCTTACCACGGAACTAGATGGCGCTGTTGTAATAATGTCCCAACATATTTTATTTTTATATTTATTACAATGTTATAGCTAAATTATAGTATATTATGTATAAAAATAAAGGAACACGGCAGTAGTACGACGTAGATTAACACTGCACTCGACGTAGTAGACGCTCTGGCGCGGCACTCGGCCAAGAACCCATGTTGCAGTAACAATCATAATATGACTGTGACGCTTGTGTCTATACAATACATATAAGAGTATTGATTAAAATTTAACAGTGATAATAACAAAAAATAGACAAATTCATTAAATTTACTATAAATTGAAAAAAATGAAGTATTTGCAGAGTATATAAGTATATACTTAATGTTTATTTAATTCATAAATAGAGTAATCCCCCTCGTATTAAAGGGAGTTAGAAAGGGCTGAATACATACATATAAATATCTCGTATCACCGTGTCTGTGGTCGTACTTCTACGAAACGGCACGACCGATTTTAATGTATTTTTTGTATATTTCGTAGGTATGAGAAACTCAAAGTTTTTATTTGTAGCTATTAATAGTTTTACTATCTAAGTATTTATGAACAAACCAGCTGAATGATCAGATAGGGAAAAATAAATTCAGATGTCATACGTCATTAAACTCATTTTACTAAATATATGAATTATACATTATATGCTTATGGCAATATATTTCATTTATGTATAGATTTTAATCTAAATCAAAATATCTGTCTTGTGAATTTTGCTTTTCAACCAAAAAAATATATGTTGAAATTATTATCACGAAATATATATTATACTTATTAGAACCCGCAAGCTATTATCAAGTAGTTAATACCGACACGAACAACACTGAACTACAGTAAATATTTCAAACATATTTAAATTACCTCAATTTCCGTATAAAATACCCTATTTAATCAGCTACCTACTGACCGTCCACGTAGATGCATAGCGGCAGACTTCATGGCGCGGCGCTTGGCCAAAAGTTCATGTTACAAGAATATACGAAATAAGAGGTTTAGACATATGCCTGGAAGTTGCTTTAAATGTGTCTAGTAAATTTTTTATTAAGTAACGTTTTATTAATTTCTAGTTCTTCTCTAGTTGAATATTAGCATATTTTAGTACTCGTATTCGATTAGTTACGTTTTATAATTGCTTTGTTACTCTCAAGCTTGTCTGTTCTTGATTACGTAGTTTTAATTAAAAATATGGTATATGTTATAAAGGCGCATTTATTTTCTGAAAAAGATTCACTGAAGGTATTCTAAGTTTTTTACTCGGAATTGACGTAAGTAAATTAAATAGCATAATATTTAAATGTGTAATATTTAAATATCCATATTCATCGTAAGTGACGTGATGCGATTTCGGTGACGACGACTTGTGTATCTCTAAAATTAACTGTATTATATTCGTAGTGTACAAGTTTAACCACCGATAAAACTCCTTTCTCTTCTACCTTCTGATGGAACTATAATTCGACACTCATATACAGTACGGCGAGGTGCTTCACCAACTTGTCAAATGTAACAAATGTAACAAACAACTCCTGGACATAGTGTTTCCGGTTGATTCCGCCCACGGCGGCAAATCCCATTTAGACTGGCCAGCTGTGCAGGAGATATTATAGTGCACAAGTCTTCGCGCTGACACAAGTGCACTCTTTATCATACTCAGGTGGCTCCGGTGACACTAAATACAACCAGTGAGAGTTAAGGCGCATGAACGACTTCTTTACGTGCTGTTTAAAGCACCGCCAACTTCTCAAGTCCGGGCTGCTTCCGAGACTTATTAAACAGAAAGACTCAATAACAAAACGTAACCCGATCCGGTACTCAAATTCGGGACCTCAGCACACATGGTAAGCACTACACTACCGAGACAGTTAAGTTGTAGTCACCATGTATACGAGTCTATCTATACTAAAGCTATCTATCACTCATAAAATGTAAATACACAAAAATTTCTAAAGTTTAATCAATTTTTAATTGAAAATTCAATCAGAAATTCAAACAAAAAAATGTAACAAAATTTCAAGATTTAAATCAGAACGGATCTGGGATAATTGAACGCCGTCCATTTAGATTATCGAACATTATTAATTTATGAAACTTTTGTGCGTTGCGTTGCGTATTGAAATTGAAAATATTTCAATTTGCGAAAAATCTGGAAATATTTATACAATACAAGGGATATTTTTATTTATAATTATTATTTTATGTATCTACATTTTTGAAGAGACATTTGGCTCAAATTGTAGTGATCCTCGCTGTGTTAGCAGATCAAATAATAGTGTTCTATACTTAAGTCAGCTTAATCTATAATGTAACTATAGTTATGTATGTATAACTTCTATTATATTTATGTAAAAATCCTACAGACTCTGAAACAGTTGGAATGATTTTGATGCAATTTTCAAGCAATCTACGGATTAGCCCAACTAACGATCCTGTGAAGTTTTGTAGTGATCTTAAATGTGAACGAAGCCGCTAGTAATAGCATACATACCTAATATTGTTTTTGTCGAATCTCTAAATTAATTTTTTTATGGAAAATCTTATTGAAATAGTCCTTATTATCAGTCATGTGTGAAAATTGTTTTAAAATTATTATGTGAATATTATTTTATTTATTATATTAAATTTAAATTAATATCCGTCTGTCTAGAAACGCATAACGAGAAAACCACTGGGCCGATTTTTATGTAATTCGGTATGATTATAGCTAGTTAATCGTGTCAACATATACAGGATACATTATTTTTCAGAGAAATATAACATCTATATGAAATCTATACATACTCATCGTTAAAATTAATCGAAAAATATAAAGTAATTATTATGTTATACACATAGTGACATAAAAATATAGTACTTTTCCCATTTCACAAGTAATTCCACATCTGCCAATATAACATTTAGCAGCTGCCTCGTGGACGATGGCAGCCATTAATCTTGTAACGTCGGTCACTCTTGTTACTATCTGTGAGAACAAAAAGTCATATAGAAGTGTTATACACATACAAACTTTCATTAATACTAAACCTACATAGTTGAATTTTCTTTCGTTGGACTTCCTTTCTCATTCAAGAGAGACTGATGCTACCCAGCTGTGGGAATTTAAGAAACGACTAAATACGAATTTGAGTTTTTAATTTAAAATTCAAATATTTTATTCAGCATAAAACATAAAATTATTTCATTTTTTGACCTAACATCATGAGTCTACTACCAGTTCGGAAAGAAGAAGCCTCTGACCTGAGAAGAACTGGCGAAAGAAACTCAGCGGGACAATAAATATAAAAAAATATTATCTTCCACACCCCAATCAAGGATACGACACAATCGTAGAGATATTAAGTATAAGATAGTATTATGAGATTAAAATTTATATTTAAATTGTACATATTTTATTCAGCATCATTTTATTAAATCATTACAATTTTTTACTGAACGTCATGAGTTCACTTCGGAAGGAAGCCTTAGACCTTAGAGAAGAACTGGTGAAAAAAACTCAGCAGCGAGCTATAGAGGTCCGTAAATCGATACATTTTCTAAGAATTAATTAACAATAAGTCCATTTAATATATTCTGTTGTTTTGACTAAAAAGTTCATAATCCGCCGTCAAGCAATTCCCTGTATAAACAATAATTTCAAACAATTATTGTTTCGTTCAAACATAAACATAAATTAAAGTAAACAAAATTAATGATTACATTATTTGCTTTTCCCGCGTTCCAGAATAATTACTTAGCAGAAACTTTCTATATTAATTTCCTTATAAAATGTACTGTATTTTTGTAAAATAGCGACTTTAGTTTTGCTACTCAGTATGAAAAAATAAACTACTTATATATTATGTATGTGTAATATATGATAATATATAGGTTACTTATATCTTCCCTCAATAAACGAGCTAACTAGTGGAAAAAAATAATGTTGCGAATGTGATTGGTAGTTCCTAAGATTAGCGTGATCAATCAAAAAAAGAAACAAACAAACAAACTCTATTTTATTTTATTATTGGTATAGATGAAAACATGAACTTATAAGGAATTGCGAATAATCCCCGATATATCAAAACAAATCAAATCAAATCAAAATATTTTATTCAGCATAAAAATTGTTACAATTTCTTACTGAATGTCATGAGTCTACCACCAGTTCGGAAAGAACCTCTGACCTGAGGAGAACTGGCGAAAGAAACTCAGCGGGACTGTTTTTTTTCTCTCTCTTTTTTTCAAATTAAATTGCGAATTAACAATAATTCTATATGTTGAAATAGCCTGGCGGCGATCACATCATTCCCAAGGCGTACTGTCTTCTAAAAAATCGTTAATCGAATAATAGCCCTTATAGACAAACGTTCCTTAACAATATTTTTAAATTTGGAAATAGGAGCTTTTTGAACGTTTTCTGGGATCCTGTTGTATAGACGTATACATTGTCCATAAAAAGAATTACTGACTCGGCATATAATTTCATTTTCATCTTGTGAGAGCAACAATTTCAGAGATGTTTGAATAAGCGATCCTGAACTTTACACCTCCCCTTCAGAGGTGGAATTTCAAAGTTGTCTTCATAGCGAATGTGAGAATGGCACGTCTCTGTATCAATAATTAACGCTTGATTTTCTAACAAGCGTATTGCTTAAAGTCACAATGTTAGGTTATATTATAGTATAGAAACTTTTTTATGGTGTAGTAAGCTTCACTTAGAATGAGTGGACTAATTTAATTAACTTTCGTTTTTAAAGTGTTTGTAACTGTAAAAATAAATCCTAGACAGGGAAATTATAAAACTTGGGAAAATTGTGAATGTCGGGAAAAAGTAAATATCGTTTTTACTATATAATTGTACGAAGTTAATGATCATAGGTTATTTTATAAGAAGGATACAAAAATGCCTGTAAATTCAGGCAAATGTCTGTAAAAATTTTAATTTCGGAACCATTGATATCTTAAAACAGAAAAAGGAACGCAACGAAATAAACGGATTCGTAAAGTAATTCTGACGTGTCTAACTGACTTGCTTAAGCCATATTTATGAATAAAATCTTAAATCGGCTTATACATATTATAAGGAAGTATTTTTGAACTTATTTTTTTGTATGCAGCTGTGGATTTTAGTTTAAATAAATAAATAAACTTTATATAAATCCTGTAAAGGTTCAGAGATAGCACCTTCCCTACATCCTACATTTCCGTTATGACATTACAACTATGCTATATAGACTGTACGATACGAGGTGGCAACTAGAGCGTCAGCGATGATCAACAGTAACCAAATCGCTGAAGTCACATCTCGTTAGCATTGGCTTTTACCCTAGAACAGACTGTTGCTAAAAGTGAAATCTTACCAAAAAAGTAAAGAAACATCTAAATATATAAAAGTGAAAGATCTACTATGAAATATCCAAAACCGCTTGATGTGAATGGTGAAATTTGGCAGGGTATAGTTAGTAGACGTCCGCTAAGAACGGATTTTGCGAAACGACCGGATTAAAGAGGTAAGGTCGGAAGCACCTAAAGACGAATCCAAGCTAAGCGAGAGTGCGTCGCTAAAGTAAAGATTACAAAAACGCCTTTCTTACATTATTATCCAGTTTATACTCTAGTTTCTACTCACTGACGACACGTTTGGCTCAGTTGGTAGTGACCCTACTTTCTGCGCCAGCGGTCGCGGGTTCGAGTTCCTCTGGGGGCATTCATTTGTTAAGCACGAATGTTTGTACTCCAGTCATGCGTGTGCTTATATTTATATTTAAAGTTATTTATGTAGTATATCAACTACATATCTGGTATCCGTAACACAAGCCTCGTAGCTTACTACAGAACTAGATAGTGCTGTGTGTAATAATGTCCCAATATTTATATTTATTTATATTTATACTATTTCTATTATTTTACAAACTCTAAGGTCTTGGCCGGCCAGCATCAGTCAGCCGATACAAATGAACTATCCTTCTACACTATGTAGGTGACAAACTGTGGTGAGAAGCGATATACCTTTTAATTGATGTAATAGCTCCTTTTTGTACAATGTGTCACGACGTTGATGAATGTTGCGGTATTGAACCTGGGAGGCTATTGACTTTACCTAATAAAAAATAAAGTAAAAATAAGTTAATTCTTGTGAACTTATTAACTTATTAACTTAAGAAAATATGTATTATATATTTTAAATGTAATGTATTGTCTTTGTCTGTAGCGGCTTACCTTTGTTTTTTCGGGTAGTTCCGTGTGTATTTTTGCCATTTTTTTTTAACTATTGCGATGTTTATCAAATGCCAAGAAAGCAACTCTACTGACAGTTTTCACCTGATTTCATTTAAAGTAATTATGATTCATGATATAAAATATATTTTAATCAAATTAAAAACCTATGGCACTGTGCAGAAAAAAGTTTCCATTAAGAACCCCTATTTTATGAACATCCAAAGAATTTTTATCTCTCCTCTTGATTTTTTTAAGTAAAACGCGTTCAACGGGTTTAACTACGAAAAATTAGGCTCTATACAGGCCGAATTTCCATATATCCATTAAAGTACAATATCTACTTTCTCAAGTATCGTGATTAATTGAAGGAGTAGTATTTTGTAGCTAGGTTATATTTTAAGCCAGCTTATATAAAAAAGGAAAATAAGACCTATTGAATCTTAAACTACGAGTATGCATAATGGAAGGAAATAACCTATAAAATAACATTTTAATGAAAATAATGACAGTCTAAAAAACTTCTAGAAAGTAAATATAAATATAAATACCTCGAATATGTCTAAAAATAAGAATGTATGTATTTAAATAAAATTTGCATTTAATATTTTTTTATTATAAAATGAACAGTCGAGGCTGTCAACAATAACATTTACTTCTAGTATTCAGAGAACAATTTCATTTAAAAAAATAAAAAAGAGTAAGCTTTTCTCGCGAAAACCATTTTAAAATTTATATTACTGTCCCACTTTCCACTGCGTAATAATAAAGTTTTTTTATGAAAAGACGAATGCTGAAGTGTCTCTGCAGAATTATTGTTTGTCCTTCGCCTGCTAATTTGTATTATTTTACCAGCCTTAGTTGACCCAGTGAGGAAAATTACGTAACTGCATCCATTTATATAAGTAAAATAATAGTTTTAACTCCGTCAATCTTAAGCGAGATGTCGCTCTACATTCTTTGAAAGATAGTTTGTCGTAGAAAAGAAACATTATACATAAGACGTTCCTAATAAATACATATTTTTCAATGTCCCCGCGTTATTTTTATCCGGTTATACTTAAATTAAAAAATCATGATAAAAGAAAAGTAAATGAGTTTGTAGAAGTCTATAATTGCATGAAGTATATTTTGATTTGAATTGATTTGATTTGGAAAAAAACTTACATTGCTGATTTTAGAAACAGACTCTTTTTTTAAGAAAAAAGCTTTTATCTGCGTTTCTGTCCACCTGTATTGTGTGTGTTTTTCTATTTAGATCACGAACACGTAAAATTACACAAAAGCGGGGAGATCCAAAAGCTCACATTGTAGTTTTGGGTCGACGCGACTAATTGAAATGAAGCTTACGTAAGCTTTAATTTATACTCTTAAATCCTAAAAGCGCTTTTGGCCTACTACTCTCAATCACGTTTAAGTAAATGAAATAATTTGGAAATAATTAAAAATCGCCTGCCAAGATTACTTTTAACCTAATGATTCCCAAAGGAAGGAAAAGCTTAACGTTCTTGTTCCTTCGTCAACGTATTCGCATATTTTTGTTCGCTTTTTACGTAGTTCGATTTTTATTTTTAAATTATATATGTCACCCTAAAATTGTAAATACCGTTATATTATAATCTATCAAAGTGAAATTGTCAAATTGTGAAATGGCATGCGACGGAGCGCACCTTGCGCACTGTTAGGTTGTCTAAAAGTTGTAAAAAAGCTTATTTATAATAGTTTTCCCATTTTCTTTAAATAATTCATATACAGGTGACTCCTTTACTTTAATAAATTTGATTTGATTAATATTCGGGATACAGTTAGGGTATTATCGTGAATTAACTTTAAAAGTATACATTTTTATCGAAAAAGTAACTTTTTATGTAACTAACAATTTTATGTGGGCGAGTTCGTTTGGCACCGAATCAAATTTTGTTACATTAGTTTGAGAGCTTAGTTGTTGTGATAAGAAAGTTACAATATTTTATTTTCCGCTATTCGAGGCTATTTTTGTCAATTGAATTTGTAACTAACTCGAGGTTCACACTCGCCCCGCTTGAATTTGTCCCTAAATATACTTTATAAATTATAGATTTCTCCAATATTAGATATTTTCTTGCAGTAAAAATCCCCGATACCCGAAAACCCGAATAACTAGCTATCATCATAGCAAATTTCGTAAAAATCTGTCTATTGATTTTTCTCGTGATGCTGTCACAGTAAAATATTCCAGATTTGGCCTCTCTATCGATAGTAGTTAATGACTTATTTCTTCAAAGATGTTCAAAAAATATTTAATATACAGATACGACTGACTTAGAATTTGTATAGAAAAGTTTTAAAATATATTTTTTCGAAAATCACTGCATATTATTAAAAAAAATACAGATGAATTGAGAACCTCCTCTTTTTTGAAGTCGGTTGAAAACAAAGTCCTCCGCCGCGTCTGTCTGTCTGTTCGCGATAAGCTCAAAAACTACTGCACTGATTTTTATTGCTAGTTTCACAAATTGATAGAGTGATTCTTGAGGAAGGTTTCAGTATATAATTTGTCACGTTGGTTTTGTATAAATCTACTAGCGAAACCCGCGGCTTCGTTCGCGCTCATTCAGCTAGTGAAATAAAATAAAAATGAAGTAATATTTATTATCTTTATACATACTTACGTACGTACAACCATTCTCTCAGCGTTCAAATTTCCAAACTAATGTCGATTTTTGGTACTCTCTTTAAATATTTAATACTAGATATAACATTTTTACTCGATCAGGATTCGCTCGTATTTCATAACGCTTGAGTGCTTCATTATGTATGCATGAGATGTTATACCGATTGTATTTCTAACCGACTTCATAATATGAGGTACTTATACAAACTTATTTTTTGGGAATGTTACGTGATATGTTTACCAATATTTGAATCGATCATTGCAAACGGGTCTTTTTATGTTATTTATTATTTTTATTTTTTACCACCCTAAGGATGGTTCATATATTATACTTAACTAAAAACTTAAATGTTTGATGAATAACATTTTTTTAAATACATTTTAAAACAAATGATTTTAAAATGTGTTTTAATAATAATTTTATTCAAATAGAACAGAGTATGACAAAATGACATAAAATATGTCAGCTTCAAAATTATTTACAATATGAAGCAATTCTCATATAAAGTTGCTTCGTGTATCTTAGCCAGCAACTCTAAACTTATAGATCAAATTTTGTGTTCAGACAAGGTTTCGTTGCTTAAACTTATCTATATACATTCTATTAGGTACCTCTAAACAGTTAATATTTATACAGTATTTTCTGAAAAACATATACTACTATATATACTACTACTGCTACTTATATAGATATGTATATAGAAGTGAAATTCACTCATCAAGAAATATCGATAACCGCTTGACGTTTTAAAGATAAAATTTAGCAGGGAGGTAGTTTATACTTGTAGTTAGTAGATATCCGCTAAGGACGGGTTTTGCGACAGGGCCGAATTAAGGAGGTCTAAAGGCTCTCGAAATTTTGTGTAAATATCCTTCATTTCTTGTGCAACAAAATTTAAATTTAGCAGGAAAACACCTATTAATATATAATAATATATAAACACTATTTTTTATATCCAATATATTTTATATAAATATAATCTTTTCCAAGTGTTCTTGTTGAGGATTATAAAAATTTGCCAAACACAGCTCAGCCAGGTATTAATTAATTTTATAGAATTAATCAGTTTAGCAACGCACGTCTAATTCGTAACCAGATACCCTATAATACACGCCGTCGTCCGTCGGTCACGCCTCTCTACACCTCACACCCCCCCTTCTATACGTCTTACTTACGTACACAAACTGGTAGGGATGACCATTTTCAGGTTAAAATCTTAAATAAAAATTAAATATTGAGCAAAGCCCAGTACTTTCATATAAATAATTTGCGAATTTTCAAATGTGGTGTTATTTGTGGGGTTATATTCGTAGGTCTTTTTAAAGATATGTATGTAGTTTGCCAGAGTGCGCTCTAATCGTTATTCTACAGTTTTTTTACAAAAGCAAGAAAAACAGTAATATAAAAATGTGAAATAATCTAAAAAATTAAGGTAGAGAAAAGTTATCACTACTGTAACGATATAAATCTTTTACATTTCATGAATGTTTAATTAATTTCGAATATAAGTGAGCGCTTAAGAAAAAAAGATTCATACTGTAAAGAGTTTTAATAAGAAATGAAAATATATGCTACAAATATAGTGTTGAAGCTCTTTCAAGCTGGCGATTAAAAAATCCATATTCTTTTTGCTTGTAGATGGAACTTACTCAATAGCAGTAGATATGGTATTAAATCATAGTATACCATTTCACTAAACTTCATCAGAATCTGTCCAATTATATAGTATGACTAGCGAGTCGCTCTCGCTTCGCTCGGGCTCTTCCCTAGATTTAGCACAGGCAAAGCCGCGGGATCCGCTAGTTATGCATATAATCTTGAATCACTCTATCTATTAAAAAAACCGCATCAAAATCCGTTGCGTAGTTTTAAAGATTTAAGCATACATAGGGATATAGGGACAGAGAAAGCGACTTTGGTTTATACTATGTAGTGAAAATGTAACAACTAACAAACATACATGCAATCACACAGAAATAGTTTCGCATTGATAATTGTGATTTTTGGCAACCCTATACGTAATGGAAGGTAAACAAGTTGGGTCAAACATTTGTTGTACACCTAGCAGAGATTTCAGTGTCTTCTGATCCGCACAACTTAAATTGCTTCGGAATTGCACTTTGTAAGAGTGTTATAAGCCATAGAAGTATTCCTTTCACTACTTTATATTATATATTTAAAAGTAAGTCTTTATAAAATTGTAACAAAAATAAATTTGCATAAATTTAGAACAATGTAATAAATTATGAGTCGAATTTGTTTAAAAAATTAGAAAACTTTATTGAATTTTTTAATATTTTTATCTATTTATCTGGGGGTACACATTACGAAAAAACAGTACGCATTTTGACAAAATTTGATATAACAATAGCTAGTTATTCGGATCAACATATGATATTTTTAACTGGAACGAGAACTTAATAATTCAATAATTTATATCACACTAGCGATTGATTTTCCCTAGATTTAGCGCAAGCAATGCCTCGGGTTCGGCTAGTTATATGCTAAAACCTTTCTCAAGAACCAATCTATCCATTGATGAAAGCATGAAATTCGGTACAGTCGTTTTTTAGTTAATCGCTACCAGAAAAACAGAGAGGCAAACGCGGTGGAGGACTTTGTTTTATAATATGTAGTGATACGTTAACTTAAACTAATTGATATTCCTAGTAGAAAGTTGAAACCTTTCAAGAAGTTTATATTTTTATTTTTCCTAGTCCAGTTAAGATTAAACACCGCCCTATCATTTCATTGGTGGTGCTCGAAAAAAAAGGAGATTTTCACAATATCCCTTGATTTTTACCATATTTATTTTTAATTAAAAAGCCATAAATTTAGCTCTTTTTATATATTCAAACTTCTGGTGTTACATAAAGCGGTTTCGCACCCATTTCACAGTATGTACACCACCTAATAACCTAAATATAATGTCGTCGGTCGGCAGTCGTTATTGGCGGCTCGCGTGAGCCCAAGCCATATCAAATCAAACACGCTGCAGTGGCCATAGAATAAGCGAGAATATTTTTTAACTTCATATTATCCTATTATACGATACGATGATGACATACAATAAAAATATAAAAAAAAATTACTATTTAACACGTATTAACGATTTTGACGACACGTTTGGCGCAGTTTGTAGTGACCCTACTTTCTTGCGCCAGCGGTCGCGGGTTCGAGTCCCGCTGGGGGCATTCATTTGTTAAACTCGGATGTTTGTACACCAGTCAGTTATATTTATAATATGTATGTATTTAAACTTATATATGTAGTATATCAACTATCTGGTATCCGTAACACTAGCCTTGTAAGCTACCACGGAACTAGATGGCGCTGTTGTAACAATGTCCCAACATATTTATTTATTTATTATATATTCAGCCCTTTTTGATGTCTGACTGCTGAGCACAGGCTTCAATAAGAGGGAGTGTAGGTCATAGTCCACCATGCTGGCCAAGTGTGGGATGTACTAACATAATATGTCTTTCGAAAACTTGCTAAGTGTTCTCTAAGACATGCATTTTTCCTTACGACGTTTTACTTCACCTTATAGTAAAAGAGTATTTCTCTATGAGTAAAAGTAAGAATCATTTTGGAAACGATTCGTCATAATAGCCTAAGTGCAAGATCCGGGAATTAAACCCGCCCCACTAGATCTCACAAGCACGTTACTATTATACCACTAGTACTAACAGGATGATTTTTAGTTATTACTTATACTGCTCATATTGCTTAACAACCAATTAATTTCATATTGAGTGTCGATTGTTCATCTTCTTTTAATTATAAAAATGTTTTCGGGGAAAGTAGCGTAAATATTGAAAAATTTAGCTTAAAAATATATTAATGTTCGATAAAAATAGAAATTAAAAATACAATGTTAAATTTCGCACGACGCGACGTCCAAAACACATCATCATCACTACATAGTATAAAACAAAGTCGCTTTCTCTATCCCTATATCCCTTTGTACGCTTAAATCTTTAAAACTACGCAACGGATTTTGATGCGGTTTTTTTTAATAGATAGAGTGATTCAAGAGGAAGGTTTATATGCATAACTAGCAGATTCCGCGGCTTTGCCAGTGCTTAATCTAGGGAAGAGCCCGAGCGAAGCGAGGGCGAGTACCTGATAAAAAATTGTATTCCCCTCTTTTTGGAGACTTTTATATATTATGATTTATTCAAATTATTCTTAGATCCATCACATATTTTGTCCAAGTCAATTGAAATTTGAAAATTCATCTTCTGAATAGTTAAAATAAGGGATGAAAATATATTATGTGAATATATTATTATAATAAATTTTTTATAATATATTTCTAAAGTGTCTATAATATACATGCGGTATTCACCTAAAAATGTAATGCATTTAGCCATAAGAACCATGTCTGTGAACACAATTTCTAAATATTGTAGCATTGTTATTACCACTGGTAAATCAAATAAGCAATTAAATAAATAAATATTAGGAATATGCATATATATATGCTAATTACTTAAGAAAAGCAGCTAAAGCTGCATACAACAGCTTGTTTCCGTTATCAATAAAACAACTTTATATCTAAATCGTTATTTTCCTGGCGCTCTCGTCCATCTACAACGCGAACTAAGCCGTGAACTTTGGCCTTATTGCAAATCGGCAATCCGACGTTATTTCCTGCCGCACTGAAAGTTCTATTTACTAGCAGATAGAGGAAACTGCTAGCTTGTGTTTACTTGAGATTTTGATTGATCATTTATCACTTACATTGTCTTAAATATAAATAAATAAATATGTTGCGACACTATTACACACAGCGCGGCAGCGCCATCTAGTTCTGTGGCAAGCTACGAAGGAATGGCTTGTGTTACAGTTACCAGTCACTTGATATACTACATATATAAAATTAAATACATACATATTATAAATATAAACACCCATGATTGGTGTACAAATATTCGCGCGAGAAAGTAGGGCCACTACAAACTGCGCCAAACGTACCTTCAAGTTACAATTTTTTTTGTAATTAATATTTGGCTGTTACTTTTTATTTTTTTATTTATCCTGCACCTAAATATCACTTTTATATTAGAAAGAAAAAAGTGGTAGAACAGATGATAGTCGAACGAATAATATTTTTTTCTTTCATCCGATTATCGATTGAATAAACCCTTCCTTTAAATTAAATCCTTCTTGTTAGATTGTACCACTAAATGTCATCGTCTTAAGGAGTGCTGTGTTTTCATAAGATATTAGTAGACACATAATTAAAATGCGCTAATAATTTTTTAATTTCATCAGCGTTATACTTTGGAAATTTTCGAAAACTGTAAGTGTTTTGGTTATCCTGAACTATTTAGCAAATATCAGTCGTATGAGCCCTCGCAGATACCTACAAGTAATAACTTGAAAAAACATATTATCTCATGTATCCCAAAAACATGTCCACTGCTGGGCACGGGCCTCCCTTCAATACGCGGGGCTTCAATCAGGCTATAGTCCACCTCGCTGTCCTAGTGCGGGTTGGCGGACTGCACAATGCACATATCTTTCGAAAACTTGCTAGGTTCTCTCAGACATGCACAATGGATGAACCCTCACGATGTTTTCGCAAAATAAATAATAGTCTTAAATTCCAGTAGGTAAATAACTTAGTAATATTAAACGCCACATTCACCAATGTATGTAATATTAAAACACTCTGAGCCCAAACAAATAAAGAGAGCTAAAGGAAATCCTGTTTCGAAACTTTAAGGCTTTAACGATTCGTAGAAAACTCGCATTCCATTACAAAGCCTTAATATTTATCCACTTTACGAGACGCGGCTCAATAAAAACGTTGTGGAAAATACCGTTCCCAGACATGAAATAAAAGTCAGTATTTTCACAGTCAAACATTTTCTCAAATCTACTAATATCCAATTAAATAATAAATTTTGTGAAGATGTTTGTGTGTCCAAAATACTCATATAAAAGTGAGTGGAAACTTACTTCTAACCTTTAATACTATTAATTCCATATAATTTAACTGTGTTGTCCGGCTAATAAATATTAAATAAATAAATATGTTGGGACAATATTACAACAGCACCATCTAGTACCGTGATAAGCTACGAGGCTTGTGTTACGGTACCAGTTGATATACTAAATATATATAAATTTTAAATACATACATATTATAAATACAAACATCCATGACTGGAGTACAAACGTTCGTGCTCAACAAATGAATGCTCGAACCCGCGACCGCTGGCGCAGAAAGTAGGGTCACTACCAACTGAGCCAAACGTGTCGCCTATATAGCTGATGTATAGCTGCAGATCCAGAGATCCTTTTTTAATTGGGTGGTAATTAAAATTATTGGGTTTTCAGGTTGAGAGCCGGCGCTTCTGTCCATCAGTGTCTCGGAGACCACGTATGTCATCGGTCCTGCGTCTGATCTCACACCAATTGTTTTGAGGTGCCATTAAACTTTAACTTTAAATTGTGCACTTGTATTTGTACATTCTATACAACATCCGAAATAACCGAAGTACCGAAATATCGAAGTAACCGAAATCGATCAAGACATTGCTTACGTAATTAGAAATATAATCCACACTTGCTAATAATCTTCAAGGGCCTATAGAGATTCAATTTCACCCCACCCCCTAATTTTCACCCTCCCAACCCCTCTTTATTCGCTCATATAAGCAGATATTTTTATTACTCCATAATTCACCTCGTACCAACAATTTATTATACTTAGGCGATAAACAACGCCTCGCCGTATTAAATTCGAACTGGCAAAGTTTTCAAGGGCTTACCTTAGGACTTTGTTTCCAAGCTCCCATTAAAAGTTCATTTTCTCAGACTTTCCTTTAGATATTCGATAGTGTTGTGAGATAAATAAAGTTTACATAAAAATATTTTTATAATCATTATGGCGAAACGCCTTCACTAATTTGAAGCACGTTAAATTACTATGTACCTACAAAACATTATATGTATTTATTACAAACAAGTATATTAATAATGTTTTTTTAATTAGGACTGTAACAGTCAGCGCCATCTAGTTTCAAGATCAGCTACGAGCCTTGTGTTATGGATACTAGTTAGTTGATACTGTACCCATATTCTACAAACATACACTAAAAATATGCAATGTAAATACCCATGGATTGGTGTAAAAAATTCATGCTCATCACAAAATTGAATGCCAGCGGGATTCAAACCCGCGACCGCTGATGCAGCAAGTAGGGTCACTACAAACTGAGCCAAACGTGTCAACTTAATTCAAATCACCTCTTGAATTTCCAAATCGAAAATTTTCCACCTGCTATAATTCTAAGCACTTCTCAATTAAACTGACATACGTATGTATACACGAAGCCCTAACCGCAGAGGTAGTGAAGCCTGTGATTACACTAAGTTGGTTTGGTTCGACTCAGCTTTGATTAAGCCAAATAAATCATTCTAAATGCTACTAGAATTTGTCATACAAGTAATTTTAAACCTATATTCCTATATGTGTAGCAAGCAAAGCGGGCTTCCCTGGGCGTAAGTTAAAATAAATTAACACTTTCACGCGAACATATCAATATTTTAGGTCTATGCGATACAGCACATAATTTTCATTTAAATTAGAACGACGTCTAATGACGTTGTGCCACAACACATATATATAAAAAGGTGCAATAGCGAACACGGTACGTTAAATAATGTCAACGTCAACTGTGCCGTAAAACTTATAACGTTAACGTATAAGAAGTATAAGAAGTATTTAGTATAAAAATGATCTAGAAATGTTTAACATAAATTATAACAATAACAAAAAACATGAAATGAAAGGCTAATTATATGAAATGGTCTATTTTTTATTTTAAAAAATGTCCCAACATATTGTTATTATTATAAATAAATTATTTACTATAATGATTTAATCAGTCTTATGAAATACACAAGTGCAATACATTTTTCAGACTCATTTATCACCTATTATTGAGATCAAGTCAACTATAACAAGCGAAAAATAATTAAAATAAACTTATTGCGGACTTGATATTCCATGCTTACAACTTAGACTTATAGAAACTAATAAAGTTCATTAAAAATTTTAGGAACGAACCTAATTATGTGATCATAAACTAACTACGTTTCAATATTCCACGTGAACACAGAATCGATGCACGCGCTACCCCCACGACGCGCACATGTCGGCTGACGTCATAAAACTTCTTAGGCGAAATGACGTCTAGTGACGTTGTGCGCTAACAAAGTAGGTACTTTGTACCAGGATGGAATGCCAATAAGGAAGGCAAAAAAATCCGGTGCGGTGTAGCACTACAATTTTAAGAATTCGATATGTTGTAGCACAGAAACCCAACTTTTAAACATTAGTATGGCCAGAGCCCGTACTATAACGTTGTACTTAATAAAACCAGTTTTTGCTGAACGTGATAGCACGCAGTGCGGTATCACATCGACCAAAATTTGACGTGTAATGACGCTGTTCGCGTGAAAGTGTTAAACGGTTTTTATAATTTTCTAGCAAAATAAAAGTAGCCTAAGTTACTTCTTATAATATTAGCTATCTACCAGTGTAATTCCCGTCAAAATCGGTTCTGCCGTTTCAGAGATTAGCCAGAACAAACAGACAGATAGACAAAAATTTAAAAATGTTTTTTTAATGTTAGTACATTAAATTTTTCTAGGAAAATCTTATTGAATTAGTCGAAATCTACTTTAAAGGTGTTTTACCTGTCTAATGAAAGCATCACGAAAATCACTGGATATATTTTCATTTCATATACAGGTTACCGGTTGTCCGAATCAACATCAGGAAAATATTTCATGACCGAGAAATGTATACAAATCGTTATAATACTGACGAACCAGGGTGAGTCCATCGAGTGAGACTCGATGACATTTAATCGTTACTTATAAAATTTTGATAATTCTGTCATAGGGGATGTAGCTCAGTGGTAGAGCGTGCGCGTTTTCATTGCATCTCTTGTATATCATTATAGTTCGAAAGTGGAAATACGTTATTTAGTTTTTTTTTACCAAACAGTTATTAGGCTTATATTAAAATTATAATTTTATAATTACATGTGTTTGTCTTTTCGATGTACGTAAGTAATCATAGATACAATACTTATTGCTTAATGTTATTGCTGCTGGATAGATTACATTATAACACTTTATACATTTATACCACAATGTTAATAATTACATCTGTTTATTAGTTTTAATACCTATACTTTGAGAATACCTATATTTTATATGACAGATATTTGTACTTCATATATTAGTGAAATAAAGCTTACTCAATATATATTGTTAAAATAAAATTATGTAACAATAATCTGAATTGATTTTTTCTTGCTTTTTTCTTATTGATGGTTAATAAACTAAAGGAAATTTTATATTTTAAACATATAATTTCTATTTATTTATTTATAAAATTAGGAATATGGATCATCAACTTCCAGATCAAAGGATCATGCGCAAACTGGTATAAATTATTATATATATATTATGTACAAGGGCGGAAATCATAGCATTACCATTTTCATAAATTATACACTTTAGACAAAGGGCTCGTATTAAGTATACTATTAAAAAACGTATTTTAATGATCACGCGATACGCCGTGGTATAGTGAGCACACACTACCGCAGTGTGCGTTGACCGGTGGCGGATGCGATGACGACCGGCTGACGCTGCTGTGCCCATCCACTGTTACGATCCGCTATCTCCAATTTTTGTTAAGCATAAGAAATTATTAAATACAATCTTATATATTTTGGTAATAAATAAAAATACAATATTTAAAAAAAAATATTAAATTTTATTTTTAGATCTACGTAATAACTACATATACCTACAAACATTTCGCTTGTTTTAATTAAACAATAAGGCCAAGACCAAACCACTGGAACTAAAATGTTGACAACATATCACTACAGTGAAAAGGAACCGCAATAAAAATATTGTTTGAAACTCCATGCATTATAAAATGAACAGAGACGGGCAAAAAGTATGAAAGATACTTTTCTGACTGAAAACTTTGAACTTAAATATTTATGCACTGACACTTTTTCAATACGATCAATTTATTCTTCTTACCCACTGAAGATTTACGCACATAAGTTAAATCAGTACATCTATACTAATATTATAAATCTGAAGAGTTTGTTTGTTTGGTTGAACGCGCTAATCTCAGGAACTACTGGCCGGAATTGAAAAATTCTTTTTGTGTTAGATAGTCCGTTTATCGACAAAGGCTATAGGCTATATTACATCACGCTACGACCAATAGGAGCGGAGGATCAATGTAAAATTATGCAAAAACAGGAACGGTCGTTAGTTCTGCGAGGTATCATACCGCTACTCGAAAATATTTTGGTTTCTGGTCTTTAGGACGCCTGCGAATCCGCGGGAAATGCTAGTAAAATATATTTTAAAAGCTTCTTGAAATTGTCATTATTCATTTTAGGAATTTCTGTCTGATTGTCTGTGACTGCATAATGCGAAAACCACTGGACTTTAAATATTTTGTAGAAAATCTTATTGATATAGTTTTTATTATCGATACAGAGGCTGTCGTTTTAGTTTACGTCTATATTTCTTTTATAATTTTTGTCAGTCTTTCTGAGAACGCATAACAATTATACCACTGGCCAGATTTTGAAATTTGATATGGTGATAGCTGATTACCTGGGTCATCACATCACCATATATATAAAATAAAAAAAAATAAAAGCCTTTTATTTCACTTAATTAAAGTTACAGGTGTTTTTTTACATAAAATCCTTAAAAAAACATGACTTGTACATTCGTTATTTAATTTTATTAATAACTAATAATTTAATTATAATTTAATAATTATTAATCTTTTATTGTTATCCACATTATTATTTTTTATTATTATCGCTATATTACAATTAACTCAATTTTAATTCGATTTATTTTATTTGTTAACATTAGTTAAAATAGATTTTTTAATTTAAGTATAAGTTTAATGATTTTTCTCTTTTTGTGTGAACCCCTCTTATTTGAGGGTGAAGGCCTCCTCCAGTTCAATATATGGGATTTTTTACCATGGGAGAATATCTCATCTCTAATTAATGTAATATACAAACGTATGTGTATATAAAGAATACCACCTATATATGTACAGATGGTTTAAAAAAACTTCATAGTTAAGTAAAGGAGTAACAAAACTTTTATAACAGTAGCGTGAAATCATGGCTTACAATATAAATATTTTACTCATTGATGCCCAAAGCTAACCTTTTCGATTGGGGTTTTATAGCACAACCTGTGTTCTTTATATGTACAATTGAGGTGAGGTCACCTCTATGGCAGACGGCCAACGGTTTTTTCGAGGCCTTCCGCTTTGTTCTGCGACAAAACGTGCGTATTTAGCAAAAATAATTTCCATACGGTTAACCGTGTGTGTTTAGACATATCCAATTTGTACCCTATACATATGAGATAACATTTTATAAGATGTATATGAAGACTGGCAAAAGTTAAAAATAATATTAGTTCTGTACGACTAAGATATTTAAAACAGACACTTTAAAACAAGCATCTAAAAATCCTAAATAACCTGACTATTTACTGATCATGCTAAATACTGTAATTAGAGGGTTAAAGAAAACTTCGTTCTTCAATTGTATAAGAATAAAAGAATTCTATTATTTTACATGCGTAACGATTTTTGTTATTTCAATATATTTTTTATATCATTTTCTTTCAGTAATAGCATAATGACGTCTAATTTCAACAGTCCTCAGTCTAGATTTGTCATAAAATATTTTCTTGGTCTGAATAAGAAAGACTACAATGAGCTGAGTTTAACGAACCGACCAACCGACCCGTAGTTGGTAGCAAATATCATAATGTTATTTTGTATATTGTAGAGTGTAGACATTAAGATTAAATGTATTTAAATTATATATGTTTATAAATACTAGCGAAATCTGCTAGCTAGCTTTGTGAGGGCTCGCGTAGTTTTAAGACAGCTGTTAACATTTTTTTTTTATTTTATAAAATTATATATTTCTTGACAGATAACACACTTAGATATGAAGTTAAATTACTACATTAAAGCACAAATCTATAGGCGTGATAGTTTTTCAGTAAAGCGTACCAAAAAATACTCAAGTTATGGGATAGTGTTAGGACTCGATTCGCTCGCCCTAATAAATATTTTGTTGAGACATTAACACACAGCACCATCTAATGCTATATTAATCTACGAGCTTTGCACACTATATATATTATACGTTTATATAAATTTTAAATACATTTGTATTTAAACACGGAAACACCCATGAATGGAGTACAAACATTTTTGCGTATCACACAAATAAATGCCCCAGCGGGACTTGAACCCGCTACCGCTAGCACAGCAAGTAAAAATTCAGCCAAACGTGTCTTTAAAGTTTTTACTTCGTCGCTTTTATGTAATGAAAACTTATACCTTTCTCTAGAGTACGACGAAATACGTTTTTCGTGGCTATTGTAGCACTATGAAGAGGGTCGTTATCCAAGGGATCTGAGTACCAAAATATCTTTATTACAAGCAATTTAGCCAGTTTTTTTCATCTTATTTGTACAATCGTAAACTATAAAAAAATAAGGTTAATTGGTTTTTATGCAGGAATTCAGTCTGAATCGATTTACTCATTAATAGAAAATTAAACAAATTTCCTTTAATAGAATTGGTACACAAGTGGAGCCAGAAGCGAATTATAAATAAAAACTTAAAACATTATTATGATATTATGTATTTCTATTACTAAAGGTATCTAAGCTATAGCATAGATGCTTTGCATAAAGGTTCAATTTACTCTTAAGGCATGGGTTTTGTAATGATGCTACGCCACAGATGCCATTTACGTACTACTATTTATTTAAAATTATGTGTAACGTGTAGTGTATTATCTAGCATCTATAACACAAGCCTCGTAGCATACCACAGAATTAGATGGCACTATGTTTATGTCCCAATCACTAATATATTTTTATATTTATTTACATTTATATAAAAACTTAAAAATCATTTTTCCAAGATCATACATTGGGTATCTTCTTATGTTTGAAGTCAGCGACTTATACATACTACATATACGACTTAATACTTGAATTTTAGTAAAACCCCTAACAATCATTTTTAGATTTAGATACAGAAAATTTATATTATTGTCACGGAAACCAATATAATACTGTAATTGTTTATTGGAGAGGAAATTTTCGCAAACTATTGGGCAAGTTGATTGCGTTCTTTGTTCCAAATAAGATTAACGTTGTTTGTGAGAGAAATTTCAATTAAATCGTTTATTTGGTTTCGGCCTACGGCGGAGTTAGGAGCGTGACCAGCGATCAATCTGTACAGCGGTTTTGTTTACATTTAGACACTGTTTTCAACTTTTCGGAACATTCGGCTTGTTTTATAAATCACTTTTCTCTTTTTTATTTTCGAATTGTATTATATAAAGCTTTTATAGAAATAACATCTATGATAAATAATTAAACTTATATAACAGTATTCAAACTTATATTACAATTAACGATCTGTTTGTATGTTAGTATAATTACATTGAATTTAAAAAAAATTAATATTGACCAACGAAAGCAACCAATTTTCATATAACTTTCAATTTTCTTAATACCTAATAATTTGCACTTGTCTGAGATCTAACCTAAACATTTATCTCGTCATAGCATCAAATTTCAATTTGCTAATTACGACATAAAATGAGAGTTAAAAAAGTTGTCGTAAACTCATCTCAGTACAAGAAATAAAGACGAATACAGTCGATCGTGTAAAATAGACTAAATTTTCCTTCTGAGATAAGGAGACGACTTATATAACGTCGGGGAAAGTTTGACGACAGACCATCGTAAAAGCTTCCCGATAACGCCTGAATAATTCCCACGATGCTCGAATTCCAGTCTCACATTCTTGCCACTGCTGAAGTCGAGAAATCGTTAATTTATGGCAATTCTACTAGGCATTTTGTAGTTTGACCAGGCATCCGTCACTCGCTTATACCTACCTCGATAAGTACCTACAGCATCCGACAACTCGGAGTTGTTAATTTGTCGGGGCTGTCACACGCGTATACGACGGTCAGTCGATCATAGTCGCGACGGAAGGTTTCTTAATATTTTAGGTTTATTAATAAAACTTTTATGAGCAATGGCCTGATATTGTAGGGAATACCACCCCTAGCAGTGGGACGTTGAATATGACTGAATACATACAGAGCTTTATGCTTAATATTTAATTATAATAATTGTTTCTCTTTTTGTTTTTTTTTCCAAGCAAGAACATGGGCTTACACTGTCATTTTATTACCAGTCAAGGAAGAAAAATCATACAAATATTATTACGAATACGTCGGTCAGATTATTCTATGTACATTTTCTGTAGTCATTCCTCTATTAAGCATAGTCGTAAAACGCGCTCCGACCAACGTAAATTACAATTTGAAACCGCAGCCAAGGGAAGTTTTCTTCCTGGAATACTAGTGTAATTAGCGATCCAAGATATACATTGTAGGAAATGCTTTACAATATTGCGTTGTATTTCAAAACTAGCGTTGAATTATCTAAATAATTATAAATTATAGCCTATGTTGTTAATATTATGACCCATAAGCTATATTAATGTAAAATATGTTTAAAATCAGTAACGATCGCTTGAAAAAATCATAAACTTATCCATCCACACATAAATAATACGTCCTCAAAAACTTTCGTGTTAAGGATACCAGATAGTTATAATATACACATATTACTTCAAATTTTAATATTATTATTATTATTCAAGCACCTAATACCGTAACACAAACAACCTCCAGCTGCGGGACTCGAACATGTGACCGCTGGTGCAATAAGATTTTATGATGGTCACTACTAACTGAGCTAAACGTAGTATCAGCATTGAAGGTTCAATTTATCTTTAAAATACAAATTTTCTACTTAAATATCGTATCACTAGGACGTATCATGTAGTCCCAGGGATGATTTATAATTCAATATCCCTAAGCCATTTTCCAAATTGTGCTCTGTCAAGCTAAATTTACTTTGTTTTGGTTGTGGGAAATTTTTTCATCTATTATGTAGCGCAAAAGTTTTCGTGTATCTTACTAAATTATCTTAAGATTGTAGTTAATGACTAATAATAAAGTTTGTTCATTTTTGTTCTAGTTATAAGCTTGCCATTTGGGCACAGTTTATTTCGCCAATAACGTGTACATATAAAAGTTTGGACAATCACTAATTCGATGAGTTTTTCACTTGTACCCACTCTCTATTGGATTGGATGATACTGGTAGATACTACTAATGATAATTTTCATTAAAAAAGTTTTATGTCTCGCAAAAGGAAGTTATGAGGTTTTAGCTAAGGAATTATTTTCAAAAATGGCTAATTGGCTCATGATCCTCTAAATGTTACTAGAAGTTGCTGCTTATTACTATAGGAATTTGTAAAAGTAATGAAGGGAGAATGATAAAGACTTTCAATTGTTGTTTAAAATATCGTATAATAATCAAATATTACGTCTGTCCATATAATTTCATACAGGTTCCTT